>JAUCRC010000007.1:2172500-2907500 GCA_032399595.1 Tetragonula carbonaria | reverse complement strand
AAGAAATCATGCGAAACATCAATATTTTAACAAAATTACTAAAGAGATGCTTGTAAATAATTGTCAAGGATACATAAAAAATTGGCGAATATATAAATAGTAGTTAAAAAAGAATTATGAAGAATACATTCTAAAGTCTACAGTCAAAAGTTTAAAGTTCATAATCTATAGTTATTATTAAATAAATATTTAAAAGTGTATAAATAATTAAATTATAATTTTATTGTTCATTTAAATAGCGTTGATCAATAGTTATTAAAAAATAATTATTAATAAAGTATATATATATATATATATATGTATATATAGTTATTTGTAATACGGTGATTTTATTATTTATCAATCATCGTTCCTCCTACAGATGCGTGAACGAAAAAGTGATGTGAGAAGCACAGCGTCGTCATTCAGCGCTTTTCCTTTCGAAAAGTGGAAAGTCGTGCGAGTGAAAAAGAAAAAAACAGAGTCGGCAGAGAGTCGGAAAAGAGCGTTGAATGAGCGTAGTCAAAAGAGTGATAATTTTTGTTGTATATTAATTATTAATGTCGTTTGAGTTTGTCCGAATTATTGTTGCCTGCGTTGTCTATCTTGTACTTATTATTTATTACTTTTTGTTTCCGTTTTCTTTGTTACTTAATATAACAAATCATTTATATCACTACAGAAATACGAACAGAAAGTGACTTGATCGGATTCAAGCTCGACCATTGAACGAACAATTATACACGCGGCGTGTATGAGAGTGTGTTGAAGAAGAAAAATGATAACAAGTTTCTAATTACTCGTTTTATTTGTTTCTTTTTTTTCTCCCTCCCCCATTAAGGATAGTTTAAAAGTCGGAAAATATATATAATTGTCCCCGATGAGAGACGAGAAGAGAGGAGGGGCCGAAGATCAACGAATTAGATGACTCAGAGAGCGAACTGAGCTGGAAATGATCGAGCTCGTCAGAGTGCCCGCGAGACTAATTGCAACGTTTTAACTTCCAGTTGTTTTCGTCGTGTTTAACGATCTGTTCATTTCTCAACTCGTGTTATATTGTTCGCGAGTTGTTCGCGCAAACGGACGCAATGCCCGAGAGAAAACGCACGAAACGGGACCACGATCGTCGTTCTCATCTGGTAATTAGGGGAGACTCGTTATATATTTTTATCGGCTCGCTTGTCGACAAACGAAAATTTATAAATTTATAAATGTTCCTTTAAACAGTTTAGTATGCGACGTGATTTGGAAATTCTTCAGCGATTAACGAAAGAAAAAAAAAAATATATTTTTTTTTATATTATATATATATATATAAAATTTATATAATAATATTTATATGATAATTTATAAATTTATATTATATTATATTAATAAATTTATATATATACATAAAATATTTTTTTATATTATATATTATATATATATATATATATATATATAACGTTACTTTGATTTCATTTGATTTTTCCCGTGAAACATACATACGAAATGATCAGTTCGTAATTTTTGCTCACTATCGCGTAATTTCACACGCCCGGATGAATAATTTTTATTTTAATAAAAGCTTGTGTTCCTTGCGTTAACACTAGAACTACACAGTTAAGACGAAGTTATTTCTACCAAAATTATTTCAATTTCTAATAAATAAAAATAAAGTAACAAATTCATTATATTATTTCTTTATCACTGCGAAATTCATTATAATCATTACGGGGGGAAAATGTAACGTGAAATAGAAATTTTAAAATAAAATTGTAAAACCAGTCGTTTTGACTGGCGTGGTAGTTCTAGTGCTAAATATTTTCCTTTCCACTTGATATAGTTTCTCTAGAATACGTGGAGACGAAGAGCGAGAAAACGCGAAAAAGAAGGAAATTGTAAAATTGAACGTTAAATTGGTAACAAATTTCACGTTTCGGATAAACAATCTTCTCGCTTGATTTCGGATGAATATTCGAATGAAACAAAATTAGCGTGAGATTAATTTTTCGCGAAAGGAAAATACTGCCGTGGTAACAAAATTTTACGTCTTGGATAAAAGAAAAAAAAAAAAGCAAAAAACAAAAAGCGAGATTAATTTTCGCAAGAAACCAACAATCGACAAGTTTTCGCGAGAAAGATCGGTTGTTCTCTTGCTTCAAGAGAGATCTCAGGTTCGTCCTCGTTTTTCCTTCCACGGGGAAGGAACTTTCTCTCCCCTTTAAGAACTTCGATCCAAGTTCACCGCAGTGTCCTTGACCTTCTTGCGAAGATAGCTGCCGCAACGGAAGCATCGCAACGAAATCGAAACGAAGATCTCCACGGAGAGATATCTATCCGAAGATGACTGGCCAAGGGAAAATCTTCCGTTTCATTGAAATTATCCAATTGTCCACGAAAGAGCATGAAGTACGAAGCTTCGATGATTTATGTTAATACATTATCTCGGAAGGTTGAAATTGTCGAAAGAGATTTTCTATAATTCTCGAAGAACGCGATGATCATTCTGCCATCCAGGATTTTAACAAATTTCTAGAAGTACCACAATTCTCAAAAAGAAAGCGAGTATTTACTGATCCTCCAGTTAGAACAAATGAATTGAGGAAAACATCTGATGAAAACTTTGGTAATCCGCGAAAGCAAGGCAAAAACATGGGCAACCACCGAGAAATAATTTCAAAAAAAAAAAAAAAAAAAAAAAAACGAGGAGACAACGAGGTGAAACAAAGCTGGAAGAGGATCGAGAAAGAAGAGAGATCGAAGTGAAGAAAGTGATATACATGTTAAAAAAAAAAAAAAAGAATGATGGACGATCTTCTCAAGAAGGATGAGCAACGAGATGAAACAAAGTAGGAAGATTAAAAGAGACTGAAGCAGAGAAAGTAACAGTTCCTGCGCGAAAAAGGGGGAAAAAAAAGAGGAAAAGAATGATTGATGAACAATCTTTCGAAGGATTCGAGGACAGGATTACTCCAGATGGAAGACGAGCACGAGCAACAAGACGGAACGAGGCTGAAAGGGGATGGCGATTAAAAAAGAATTAAAACAGAAAAAAATAGAGAGAGATCGAAGTGGAGAAAGTAAGTAGTTGCTTCACGAGAAAAAAAAAAAAAAAAAGAAGGGAAAAAGGAACGACGAAGTCTGTGCTCAACAGGGGGGAATGATGATGGAGAGAGGGTTGCTGTGGATGGAGGGATCTCTCGGCGCGAGAAAAGAGCAAACACGAGCAACCTGTTGCTGGAATATCTGTCTCGATTACAAGGTCCCAAGGCATGCAACATGTTGCGAAGCTCGCCCCCGTAGTCGACGATATGCTTCCGCAGAAATTCGTACGAAATATTATGCGGCAACTGGCATCAGATATTCCCATACGCATCGTACGAATTTATCACTCTGGCAGAACGAGGGATTTCCATTTACTCCGACTTCCCACTCCCTCTCTCTCTCTCTCTCTCTTCATTCCATCCGTAACGGCGCGGTTTACACGCGTTCGTTACATCATTTAGAATGAAACGATCGGATCACCGAAACGGCTGCTGGCAAGATTCTCGCGCCACGCGATTCGAAAATTCCGCGCTCGCGAGCTTGCTAGTAAACAGCGTTGTAAATATGTCGAATTGGCGCGTGAGACGTCGCGCTGTTTTTCGAAAAACGATCGACGAGAAACGGCAGCTTCGTGGAAGATTCGTGCGAGATTTACAGACGATCGCGCCAGTTTCGTATCGTCTTAACGATAGGCGCGATGCATTCTGCTTTATGATTTATCGGACTCTCGCGGAGATCTCGGCTTGATCCAGATTTAATCATTTGTTTACATAGTGTTTAATTTTACCTTGTACTCTCGCATTCCCTCTTGAATGTATTTCGGAATTATGTAACGCCAGCCTGAATTGCTTACGGCTTTGCAAAGTTTCGTGAGAAAATTCAGAAGAGAGAGAGAGAGAGAGACAGACAGAGAGAAAAGGTGGATAGATGTTCATTTATCATCCAACACGGAAAACATTTAATTAAATATATGGGATCAATTGTTTCGTCAAAGATGATATTCCGTCAAAAGATGATCCGCGATCTGAAAACTTTTGTTTTACGATTATCGTGCCACCGCTCGCGGTGTAAGTTAAGTTATGCTTTACGATGGCTTAGGTTACGTTATATTTAGGTTTATAAATAGGTCGATATTTAGATTCAATTTTCTTCGAATTGAACGATCGTGCAATATGCATGAATCGCAATCACGTCTCGCGTCGGAAATAATTTGTTGCAATCGCGACGAGCGACGCTTGATCTAATAATAAGAAACGATTGGAGAAAGAAAAATTGCAAGAGACCTTGAGGACCGATGACGATTCAAGCATTTTCCGCAGTTTTATTTCCGACTCGGTCGACTCCATAAATACTCCGAGAGATCGCCTGTTTCGATTATTCGATAACGGTCGCCTCTTTCACGAGCAGCGAACGGTGGTGGCCTGAAAATACCCAGCGGGCTGGACATCCGCGCCGCGCGTTCAAGAACGTTCAATTCATATCCGGCGGGAAAATAAATGAAGCTATTTTTCGTAGAACATCGGCGGGTAGCTCGTAGATTTCGGGGGGGAGGGGGCAGCCGAAAGAGAGACACACCACAATCCGAGATTCTGGAACGTGATCGGCCTTTTGATCGCCTTTAATCAAGATTTTCAAGGTGACGCCGCCGCCACCGCGGAATTTCAAAAAATCCCGCCTCGCCGGCGCGATCTTATCCGTCGAATATCTACGCATGTGTACTCGAAAACCGTGACTTCTATTCGACGTCAAATCACAGAGAACGATGTCCTACGTACGTGTGTGTATATATATATATTTTTTTTTCTTAATGCTTAACGGATCACGATAGGCTGCGAATCTTACTAGAAACATAACCTCAAAAAAAAATCGTGGTATAAGTAATGTGAAGTTACTAGAAATATAACGTCAGAAATGTAATGTGAAGTTACTAGAAACTTAACCTCAGAAATGTAATGTGAAGTTACTAGAAACAGAACCTCAGAAGAAAATCATGGCAAATGTAATGTGAAGTTACTAGAAATATAACCTCAAGAGAAAATCATGGTAAATGTAATGTGAAGTTACTAGAAACATAACCTCAGAAGAAATCATGGTAAATGTAATGTGAAGTTACTAGAAACATAACCTCAAAAGAAAATCATGGCAAATATAATGCGAAGTAACTAGAAACTTAACCTCAAGAGAAAATCATGGTAAATGTAATGCGAAGTTACTTAACCTCAAGAGAAAATCATGGTATATGTAATGTGAAGTTACTAGAAACATAACCTCAAAAGATACTCATGGTAAATGTAATGCGAAGTTACTAGAAACTTAACCTCAAGAGAAAATCATGGTAAATGTAATATGAAGTTACCAGAAACATAACCTCAAAAGAAAATCATGGCAAATGTAATGTGAAGTTACTAGAAACATAACTTCAAAAGATACTCGTGGTAAATGTAATGCGAAGTTACTAGAAACTTAACCTCGAAAGAAAATCATGGTAAATGTAAATTAACAGAATTGAACGGTAACAAGAGAAAAATTAGCATCTAAGACAAGCACGCGGCGTAATTGAAATATGTACAGGATGGGCCTACTTTCCATTTTTAACAGAGCACTAACAATTTTTATTAATTTTAAATTAAATTCAAGTTTTCACATGATTTCTTCCATTATGTCCCAGAAAATTATTGCTTTCAAATATCGAAAAAGATATAAAATGTATGAAAAAAAAATTATGGATTTATTTAGTAGGAAGTGATTTTTTTTTTTTTTGGGCCCACCCTGTGTATCTACGAGAACGTGTCCCGTGTTGAAGTCTTGCCGCGTACAATAAAATAACAGTCGGATCCTGGATTCGATTAGAATTGAAACAATTTTCGAGCATTGGTTTCCATTTGCTTCCAAGCAACCAGCTTCGACTTGAGAATTCTTGGAACGAAACTCGAGCAACGAAAATCGATCATTAAGGTAATACCGACGGATGCGCGGACAAACGAAACATTGGCAAAGTTTCGC
Source organism: Tetragonula carbonaria (assembly GCA_032399595.1). NCBI lineage: Eukaryota > Metazoa > Arthropoda > Insecta > Hymenoptera > Apidae > Tetragonula > Tetragonula carbonaria. Next base: position 2,901,491 of record JAUCRC010000007.1, on the reverse strand, counting down.
AAAAGTTTCTACTTTCGCCTTTAACTGAGAATTACTAACTTTAAAGCATTGGAAAATGCATCTCTAACGCGATAAACGACCCGAATTCGTGGAAAATCTTCGAAGAAAATCTGTTCTTCTTCTCGCTGGTGCACGATATCTTTCGTGATCTTCGCTTGCAGAAGAGATGCAACGAAATTGTATCTCGTATCATACTCACTCCGGACATGACGAGTCAACTTAAGTTCAACGAGTTGAATGAATTCGTCGCGACGCGCAGAGAACGTGCTTTTTCGTAAATCACCTCCTTAATATCTTATATCCTATCCTAATTACTTCCTTTTCGATTAACCCTTTGCACTCGTATGTCGTCGTATAGTCGCCATCCTACATTTTATTATTATACATTTTTTCCAATTTTTTTCTACTAGAAAGTTAACTTGTAACATATTCCCGGAAAATTTTTTCCATTTTGATCGAATATGAAAAATGATTTCGAGTTGATTGATAACCTTCTCGAATATAAATACGAGTGCAAACGGTTAATCCTTTGCGCTGGCCATAACGAGAGACCAAAGTACTCGTCGCTTTCTTTTCGATCAACTCGTCGGTATCTTTGATAAAATCATTGGATAAAAATTATTAACAAGCAACGAATTTACTATTTGTTTTGCCTTTATTTGGCCTTTAAAGCTGAGAAAATGTTGGAATTTTGCTGAAGGGAGAAATTCTCGACGCGCGTGCCAAGAGGTGAAACCTAACCTAAAAACCTAACGCGTGCGTAAATAGGCAATATTTTCACTTTATCTACTTTTATTATCGCGTTGCTTGGCACTGTTCGACACGGTTTATTTAAAATAATCCCTGGCACTGGAAAACCAGGTTGAGGCTACGATTACGAGTGATAGAAAAAAAAAAAAAAATGATTATTCTCTCGCCTCGAAAACGAATCGATCGAAATCGATCGACGGTCTTTGTCGTCGATCTCGAGGGAAAAATTCCGCGTTTTGGGAACTCTGCCGTGTCGGAGAGCGCGATCTCTCTCGGAGCTGGACACACACACACACACACACAGGGCCTGCCTGGTTGACGATGAGTCAAGTCGAGTCGAGTCGAGTCGAGCGTTCGCCAAGCGGAGGAGCCGAGCGGCGGCGGGCGATTCTCGGCTGGAGACCGACGGCCGCGCGCGTTTCGATCGATCGTGGTCGGCGGAGCGTACGGCGGCGGCGGCGAGTGCGCGACAAAGAGGCCTAGCGAACCCAAAATAAATCAATAAAATAGCGGAGTTCAACTCGAGTCAGTCAGCCGCGGGCTCGCTCGTGTGTGTGTGTGTGTGTGTGTGTGTGTGTGATATCCACCAGTGGCTGGTGGAGGCGAACCAGCGTGAGTGAGTCTCTCTCGGAGCAAGAGAGGCGACTGAGACGGACGATACAGAGCGAACGATTATAGAGAAAGAAAGAACGAAAGAAGAAACGAGACGGTGAAAACGAGGCAGAAGGAGAACACATGCGTCGTCTACGTTGGTGAGAGAGTGAGAGAAGGAGAGAGGAGAGAGGAGAGAAGAGGAGAGGAGAGGCGAGCGAGCGAGGTCGAGACACGCGGCAGCTGTCTGGCGCCAGGGTCCCCCTGTTCCCTCAAACAGTCGCGCCGAATGCCACCCACCTTAGGCCGACCTATTGTGCCATTCTGAAACCTGCATCCCGGCAGCCGGCTTTCCCTCTCTTTCCCTCGCCCGTTTCCAGCCGTACGTGGCGCTTATTATACGTGTATCCTTCGCGACCTGCCCGCCGACCTGTGCGTGATCCAGGACGCAAGCTCTGCCAGCAGCCTTCCCTCCACCCGTCGCCGATATTTCACGTCGTTATTTATTACCAACGCTCTTTGTTTCGTCGCGCATCTCGGCCCAGCGTTCGCCACTCCACACTCACCTCGACAGACTATACAGTAATTCCATATCCGCGTGGATACGCGCGCGTCTTCTTTGTCCGGTGCCATTTTCCCCCATCGAAAATTCATCAACGCTGAGAATCTTGACTGGCGCCGTGTATGTAAAGTTCTGACGAAATCTGGCGTCTTTCTTTTTTCTCTTTGAATTTTTCTCGATCGAACATCGGTTCGTTTTGCGCGATCTAAGGGTAAAGCGAGCTAAAAACGAAAGAAAAGAAGAGAAAAGAAAGAAAAAGAGAAAAAAGATGCAAGTACGTGCGTTGTTTGGTTAATAAACAAAAGACGAGAGCCGATCAGGGGGAGCTAGGTGTTACTCGCGAGAGGAGAGGCACCAAGGCACGCCAGATATGTTCGACTCTGTTTATGGAATGCTGTTTGACCGATTGCCAGCGAATTGAACGAATGCTTTCGGAAAGGTAGACGCGATCATTGTTTGCTTTGGCTCGGCGAAATTAATGAATTCGATTGGCTTACGCAACCGTGTGCAATCGTTCGTCGTCGTCGTCGATTGTGCCGACGACGACGAAGCCACTGACTGAAATCTTTCTTCTATCTATTTCACGAAGCAATTCCCATGAAGAATTTGGTAAAACGAGCGAGTCAAATTCACGAGTCGTTCTCGTCTGTGACCGCGCTTCGTGTACTCGCACATCTCTCTCGACTCGCGTTTCACCGCGAGATCGCACACACACGATCCGCTATTGTAAAACATGACTCGTCGGAGTAGCGATTTACTGCCGGCTTGGAAACCGACGTCTGACGTCGACGGCGCGGAGCAGTGGCCTTTGCATCGGCAAAAGCGACAGATAGCGAGAGCAAAGCACGCCCGGGGAGGCGGGCGACGTCGAGTTTTCCAGAATTCTTTTTCTCGAAACGAAGAAGCAGAATTTTCTCGTTCTCCTTCCGTGTGAAATTCGACTTCTTCTTTCTCCTCTTTTCTTTTTTTTTTTTTTTTTTTTTTAATTCAGACTTAAAACTGCGACGCGTCGAGCGATTATCTCGCTCGCGAGAACGAGTAATTCGTAAGATTCTTCGAGTTCTTGTCTCTCGTGATAATGGGCAAAGTGCTGCAACATCGTCAGATAACGGGCGTCAAATCAAAAGAGGCGTTAAAAATTATCTCACCGAGCGCGTCTCCGAGTATCGAACAATTTACGGAGCGTGTCATCTGTTTCTCCCGCCGTTTAAATATTTCTCGCCGAGCAACGAGAGCTGCGTGTCGCGAACCAGTTGCGCGCACATCGATCGAGATGTGAATCCTCATCTCTGGCCGCGTCGATTTACCGCAGTCTTAGATCGCGAAAATGTCATTCTGCCAATGATTGTCAATTTTTCATTGTTATCAATTGTCATCGTTATCATCGTTCATTTGTTAATATTAATCATTATTACTATTTATTATCGTGCCACAATTTCTGGCGCACCAATTTATCGCATCAACGAAATCATCGATCACGAAAATGTTTCTGACGATGATTATCAATTTTTTTATTATTATTATTTATTGTGTCATTATTATCATTGTTATCGTTAATTTCTTAATATTAATCTCTATTACTATTCATCGAGCTATTGCTATTTATTAATTTCACAAGATTTCTTCCAAGATTCATAATTCCAAGATACATCGTTTCTAACGCGTCAATTTACCGCATCAACACAATCATCGATCGAAAATATTTCTGCCAATGATTATCAATTTTTCATTGTTATCAATTGTATCATTATCATTGTTCATTTGTTAATATTAATCATTATTACTATTTATCGTGTCACAATTTCGTAGATTTATTCCAAAATGCATAATTCGATCAAATGCATCGTCTCGAACTTGATGCTCCAATTCAGTGAATCAACAGTCTTCTTAGATCACAACGAACGCGTTTCTGCCAATTATTATTAATTTTTTGTTATTATTATTTATTGTATCATTATCATCATTGTTATCGTTAATTTCTTAATATAGTAATCTCTATTACTATTCATCGAGCTATTGCTATTTATTAATTTCATAGATTTCTTCCAAGATACATAATTCCAAGATACATTATCTCTAACGCATCAACACAATCATCGATCACGAAAATATTTCTGCCAATGATTATCAATTTTTCATTGTTATCAATTGTATCATTATCATTGTTCATTTGTTAATATTAGTCATTATTACTATTTATCGTGCCACAATTTCGTAGATTTATTCCAACATGCATAATTCAGACGCATCATCTCTGGCGCGCCAATTTACTGCATCAACGAAATCATCGATCACGAAAATGTTTCTGACGATGATTATCAATTTTTTTATTATTATTATTTATTGTAACATTATTATCACTGTCATTATTATTATTACTATTATTAATTTTTTAATATTAATATTTATTACTATCATCGAGCTATCAGTATTTATTAATTTCATAAATTTCTTCCAAGATGCATAATTCAGACGCATCATCTCTGGCGCGTCAATTTACACTCAATATCAACGCACAATCATCGATCACGAAAATATTCCTGCCAATGATCATCAATTCTTGATTATTATTAATCCTGTCATTGTTACTTTATTACTTTTTTTAAACGTTAACCTTTACTGTTATTAATTCGACCCATAATTCCGTAAATTTCTTCCAAGAATGTAGCAATAATAACTATCTCTCATCGTTATTATACTAACTTTATTACTATTGTTAATTTTTCAGTATCAATAGAATGCGCAATTACTGTCGCACGATTCGCGAAATCTTTGCGCAATTTCGAGAGAAGAGAAACGCGAGGACACTTTTCTCCAAGAGACGCGACGTTGAGATCGAAGGAAAAGAAAAAAGAAAAGGAGGCAAAATGAAGAAGAAGAAGAAGAAGAAGAAGAAGAAGAAGAAGAAGAAGAAGAAGAAGCTTCTCAGCAACGACGGATATAAAATCACGCTCTCTCGCTGCTCGAACGCGCGAGTAGCGGGTCTACTCGCGGCAGAGCGATCGTCAGAGGCTTTCGTCGTTCGACGAAGATAATAGAAATTCGTGGAACGATCTCGGGGGCGGTGGGCGCGGAGGCCAGCGGAGAGGAGGAACACGAGCAACCACTCGAGCTTCTTCTTCGACTCGCTTTCCTCGCTTTCTAAGCCTTTGCCAAAAGCGTTTCGCACGCACGCCGCGTCGTCCCTACCGACCGAAAAACGACGACGAAGCGAAACGACGAGAACCCGTGGCTGAACGCTGCGTCACGCGTGAAGAAAACCTGCACCGTCGTCGTCGTCGTCGTCGTCGTCGTCAGCTCGCTGGAACGCGCACGAACGAAATTTCTTCTCGCGACTTTCCCTCTCGCTATAATAAAGCACGCTGTACGAGCTCTCGAGAGGAAAAGAGAGAGTGTGTGTGTGTGTGTGTGTGTGTGTGTGTGTGTGTGTGTGTGTGTTCTCGGTTGTGTGGCTTATTTTTAGAGCGGCGGCGATATTGCTCGGAATTATGCGGTCGTCGTGGAACGTTAAATCGCCCCGGCGAGGAGAGGATGCCGATCTTTTGACCTTGCGGCCAGCCTCGCAAGTCTCAAGCTAATCCCTGGTTCCTCGTAATCGTGGCTTTGCATCGGCGCGTGCTAAACCGACCGCGTAATGTCTCGACGATGCGCGGGAAAGTCCAGGCATCGATTAATGCCGCCGCGGTCGGGGTTGCTTCATTGTTTCCTATTGGCTCGTCTCTCGCCTTGCGGTTTCGCGCTGTAATTTTCATCGCACCAGCGCACTCGCACTCGCACGAGGGTGTAACACTCCTCGCGGAACACGATTGCGACATACGTGCGATACGAACGTAACGAAACGTAATTTTCATCGATTGACCGACTGAACGAACTCTTGCCTCGTCGAATTTATCATTCGATTGAAAGAAATTCTGTTTTATCGACCGAGAATTAACAGCGTGAATCGATGGATTCCTGTCTACCAGTAAGTAAATATAAAATAAATAATTATAAATAATATATTAAAATAAAATGTATTAAAATATATATATAATATGTAATATGTAATATGTAATATGTAATATGTAATATGTAATATATAATATATAATATATAATATATGTAATATGTAATATGTAACATATGTAATATGCAATATGTAATATGTAACATATGTAATATGCAATATGTAATATGTAACATATGTAATATGTAATATATGTAATATGTAACATATGTAACATATGTAATATATGTATTATATTATATATATATGTGTGTATATATATTACATAATATATTATATGTATTATATTATATGTATATATATATGTATGTATGTATATATATGTATATATATAATAGTCTATAAAAGTGTCGCGGATTTTTCTCATTACCAGTGATTTTTCGTTCCAGTAATAGAAGTCCAGTGTTTGCAACATTTCGTCAAAATCGACAGAAAACCCTAACAAACAATGAGATAGATTGTCTAAACAGGGTAAGTACGAAATCCACGGCAAAATTCACGAGGACACGTCATTCGCATCTTTCCGCAAAGTATAAATATTTGTGAAAATGTGGACTCTCGTGTATCCAACGAGTACTACGTACTTGGACGAAAGAATCTTCCTTGGAATCCGACGAAAATAATGTTCTAACCCCGATCCCGACGAGTTCGTAAGTTTGTAACAAATACTTTCAACCGTTTTTACAAACGAGTACGGAGTAGAGAAGTCAGTTCGTTTAAGCGAAATTTCAGCTGAAATTAAGCGTGATGGATGAATCAACGAATCCAAGAAAATGCGCGTACCCCAACGAGTTCGTACAAGTCCAACTGTTTTACAAACAAAAGTATGGGATAGGACTCTGTTGGTACGGCAGAGCTCTTCATCGAAACAACGAGAGTTTGTACGAGAGTTTATATTTTTCGACCGTTTCACAAGTACGAGTACTTGAGAACTCTGTGTTCAACTTGAAACTGAAATTTCGAGTTCACATATAGTTCGGCACCTTCGCCAAACTTGAGTCTCAACTCGAATCTGACAAAACTGAAGGGAGAGATTTTCAGCTCTGCGTGCAATCGAAGCAATCGCGATTTCCAGCAGACGAACGAAAAACAACGACTAGGTGGGGACAACGCGACCGATTCCACGGAAACAGCTCGCAACGATGTTCGATTCTTCCGAGAAACGAGCATCCGGTAAAAAGGCATCGTTGTGAAATATACAACAGGGAAGAGAGGTCTTGGCTGTTGCTGTTGGGTCGCTGGTACCGATCCCCGACGACGACGACGACTTTTCTACCGTGGATTTTTGCGATATCCCGGTCAGTAATTCTTTTAAAGATCTCTCTCTCTCTCTCTCTCTCTCTCTCTTTTCTGTCTCTGTCGCGTGAAAGAAGAGAGTCCTTGCCGGACCTGGAAACCAGTTCAGAGAGCCCGGGAATCATTCCGATGCCTCTGTGTTCTCTCTTGGACACGGAAGTGAAAAACGCGAAAGGCGAAAGACGAGGAGAAGAAATCGTTCGTAGCATCGTTCAAGGTTAACCACGTGGGTATAGGCGTAGCCACCGGCCAATGGCGTATCCAGCCGGACGATCCACCGCGAGCAGCGTATAATACCCACCGAGAGAGAGAGAGAGAGAGAGAGAGAACAACCGTTAAGCCTAATGAACCGCATTTACACCGTGAACACTTTTTTTCTCGCCGGCAAACTATCATCCAACCGCCACCGTTTCGAACTTTGGCTCGCACCAAAGTTCCCTTAAGATTATCGATTGTTCGTCGCGATCTTCTCTCACGAGCTTCGTGTCACGTTCACGTGCGATCTTAGCCTAATTATTTACCCTTAAAAGATTCGTGTCCGTAGCTTTTAACGCTCGGATGGATTCGACACCGAAAAAGTGAACGTTCGAACGAACGATCGAATACGATGTTGGAAACGTTGATAAAACGGGATTGCAGCTGGATGTCTGCATGCTCGGAACGTGCCAGTGAACACACGTTCCACGAAATAGCGGGCCAACCTCGATATATGCCCGATAATATCGATATACACGCGTTCGCGAGCGAAGCTGTAACTAATCTTTTTTTTCTTTTTTTTTTTTTTTGTTTTTTTACTAATCGAGCGATCAATCTACTCGTTGAATTCGTTTGATTTACTAGATCGTTATGATCCGAAAATATAAAATATTGTAAAGTATAAACTTTCGCCCGCGGTCTAATAACGTTCTTCGTCGTCCCGAATGTCTCAATTTGCATTGAATTCTCATTAGCCTTTCTTTAATAAACTTTAATTCTCGGTAGAAAGGAAAGATCCAGCCAGATTCTTCAGTTTGATCTAAATTGAAAATTAATTTAGTTCTCTAAGTAAAAGTTTTTCTTTAGTTTACTCCACGATATATGAAATAATAACGTAGAACGTCAAATTCTCATTGCCTTTAATTCTTGATAAAAACAAAATATCTATATTTACACCAAGGATGACCGATCACGTGTATTTTTAAGATGATTTTCTTCGTGGACGTTCAAAAGGGTTAAGATCAACGAGCTGGAAACAAAGTGTTGGAATATACATGTTGCTAATTGATTTTTTTACTCAATGAATCACTAATTCACTAAATCATCTGCTTTAATCTAAAAGATAATGCGAAAAAAACATTCTCACTGTTCAATATAATTCTCTGTCGTCCAAATATCCCATAATCAACCATAATCTCAATTAATCAACCATATCTCACTCTGGATCGAATCAAACTCTCATTTAATCAAGCATCTTTTGATTCTTAAAACAAAAAAAAAAAGATTTATCTCCACTTTTCAATTTAATCCAAACTAAAAATTAATTTAATCCACATTTAATCTAAAATATTAAAAAAATACTTAATTAATAACACTCTCTGTCATCCAAATATCTCACTTTGGATCGAATCAAACTCTCATTTAATCAAACATCTTTCAATTCTTAAAACAAAAAAAAAAAGATTCAACTCCACTTTTCAATTTAATCCAAACTAAAAATTAATTTAAAATATTAAAAGATACCTAATTGATAACACTCTCTGTCATCGAATGAAACTCTCATTTTAAATCGTCTTTTAATTCTTAATAAGAAAAAAAGAAAGAGATTCGCCTCCACTTTTCAATTTAATACAAACTATAAATTAATTTAATCCACATTTAATCTGAAATATTAAAAGATGCCTAATCGATAACACTCTCTGTCATCGAATGAAACTCTCATTTAATCAACCTCGTTTAATCGTCTTTTAATTCTTAACAAGAAAAAAAAAAGTGATTCGCCTCCACTTTTCAATTTAATCCAAACTAAACATCAATTTAATCCACGCTTAATCTGAAATATTAAAAGATCCTAATCGATAACACTCTCTGTCATCGAATGAAACTCTCATTTAATCAACCTCGTTTAATCGTCTTTTAATTCTTAACAAAAAAAAAAAAGTGATTCGCCTCCACTTTTCAATTTAATCCAAACTAAACATCAATTTAATCCACGCTTGATCTGAAATATTAAAAAAATATCTTCGCTATTTAATAATTCCCCGTCGTCCAAATATCTCACTCTGCATCGAATCAAACTCTCATTTGATCAATCATATTTTAATCCTTAATAACAAAAAAAGAAAAAAAGAAGTTTCGCCTCTACTTTTCGATTTAATCCAAACTAAACATCAATTTAATCCACGCTTAATCTGAAATATTAAAAAAATACCTTCGCTATTTAATAATTCCCCGAATCAAACTCTCATTTGATCAATCATATTTTAATCCTTAATAACAAAAAAAGAAAAAAAGAAGTTTCGCCTCTACTTTTCGATTTAATCCAAACTAAACATCAATTTAATCCACGCTTAATCTGAAATATTAAAAAAATACCTTCGCTATTTAATAATTCCCCGAATCAAACTCTCATTTGATCAATCATATTTTAATCCTTAATAACAAAAAAAGAAAAAAAGAAGTTTCGCCTCTACTTTTCGATTTAATCCAAACTAAACATCAATTTAATCCACGCTTAATCTGAAATATTAAAAAAATACCTTCGCTATTTAATAATTCCCCGAATCAAACTCTCATTTGATCAATCATATTTTAATCCTTAATAACAAAAAAAGAAAAAAAGAAGTTTCGCCTCTACTTTTCGATTTAATCCAAACTAAACATCAATTTAATCCACGCTTAATCTGAAATATTAAAAAAATACCTTCGCTATTTAATAATTCCCCGAATCAAACTCTCATTTGATCAATCATATTTTAATCCTTAATAACAAAAAAAAAAAAAAAAGAAAAAAAGAAGTTTCGCCTCTACTTTTCGATTTAATCCAAACTAAACATCAATTTAATCCACGCTTGATCTGAAATATTAAAAAAATACCTTCGCTATCTAATAACTCGCCGTCGTCCAAATATCCCACTTCGAATCGAATCCAAACTCTCGTTACCATCCTTTAATTCTTAATAATAACAATAATAGTAAAAACAAAATGAAAGCTCTATTTCAAAATGAATGAAGACTCTGCAGGGACGAGGATAACCTCTCGACTCGATCTCTACGATTATGATATTTTCAGAATGATTTCCACTCCTTGAAGCTTTAAAAGGGTTAAGAGATATCAACGAGCCTGGAAACGAAGCGGAACACTCGGCGGCTTCCTTTTCTACCGCGGTCTCCGTTTTCTTTCGGGCGTGTACGGCGTCAGACGACGTCTCGAGGAGGAGTATGTATAACCTTGAGGACATAGTTACCTTCTCCGTTGGTGGTAAGGGAGCCGGGAAGTGGCAGGGGTGTGCTGTTTTTGCACCGATGTTGATCCCCTTCGCTGGGCGCACGATCTGAAAATAAACGGCAACCCCTTTAGAAGCTTCCCTCAGGATCACTCTCACTATCTCTCTCTCTCTTTCTTTCTTTATGGTGTTCTTTCGGCAGACGAAGTTTGCCTCTTTTAGATGAGAACTCGCGAACCAGCCTAGCCGAAAGGATCGAAAAAAAAAAAAGGATTTGAGAACGAGAGAGCGCGTGACGATCTATTCACGATCTATTCATTCCGAATTCCGCAGAATTGAAATCCTTCGGGGTTTTCTCTGGTCGCGCGTTAATTAAAAAAGAATCGCGAATATCGCGGACTGATAAATAAACGTGTAATTTTTCCGACGTCTGAGTTGGGACAATTATGAAAATTGTCCAAATAAGAAAAAAAAAAAAAACGAGTGATCGGACATGTATCCCGTCATGGTGATATTTCTGCGAAATAATAATCTCGATTTTTTTCTCGTCAAAAGGAAAAAAATCTAGATTTATTAGGTCTCGTACGATGATGAAATAAAACTCCGCGGTGTGATATTATTATCGATTATTTAAGATTTCCCCCCATGCATCATCAGTGTGATTTATTACAATTCATATTGGGGGGAAAAACGAAGCAATTATATATTCTTTTTCTCTCTCTCTCTTTCTTATAGACACGTATATCATCGAATGCATCAATGCCATCAAGTTCAAATAACAATGTCTCGTGCTTAACACTTTACCGACCGATAGCGGTAAGTAATAGACGATTAATAGGCTACCAGTCGGTAAAGTGTTAATATCGTATAATAATATATTTATATATATTAATGTATATATATATAATATATATAATATAATAGTGTTAATATAATATATATATATATATAATAAAGTGTTAATATACATAAATATATTATTATACAATATCCACACTTTACCGACCGATAGCGGTAAATAGTAGCCGATTAATAGGCTACCGGTCGGTAAAGTGTTAACAAGCGACATTCCCCTAAGTTTTTACGCGAATTTCCAACGAGCCAACGAGCGTTGTATAAGCATTGAAACTGTGTCAGAGAAATTCGAGAAACGTGCAAGAGAAACACAGACATTGTTTGCTCCTGCATCTTAGATAGAGATATCGTCCTAACAAATTTCTAATGAAACGCGACGCGTTGCAAGTCCGCCAGATTAAAGGGAAAAATCATTAAGATAAATTTCACCGAAAGTTTCACACTGTTTCACACAATTGTTCTGAAAAATTTCAGCAACACGTTCGTCGATCGTCTGTCGTGACAAACGAACAAGGCTCGGTTAACGTAACAAACACATGTGAACACGAGTTACAAGCAAATCGGTTGGTTCGACGGGAGACCGATCGAAAGCGTTTGGAACTCTCGCATCTGGAACTAGTTACAACCAAGGGGGATGAAACGTGTATGTCTCTGCCTCGATATAGAAACGCCCGGGCCTATTTATAAGCTCGAATCTCTCCAACTGACCAGAAAACCAAACACCGCGACCGCTTCGAAGAATCGGTAATGGAGTGTTAACGTCTACTATAACGAAAGCGAGTTTGCGAAGTCCTCTGTCGCGGCAGCTCAAAACCGCGAATATTCGGGGCTCTTTATTCGCTCTCTTGTTTCACAGACAGACAGACAGAGAGAGAGAGAAAGAGAGAAAAACTTGCACGTACGTGGTGCGTGTTCGTCGTGAAAAACATTACGCAAAGTGAAACTATTGTGCAAAGTGTACATATAATAAGAGTACATAGAAATCGCCATGGGCGAGAGAGTTTTGCATCGCCGAGCCGATGGAAAATGCAAATATACGATGATTAATCGTGCCGATGGGTATTCTCGTTTCGCCTTTTCAATCGCGAAGACGATTGAAAGGATATATCTATCACTCTGTTTCGTTGTTCTTTTTCTTTTTTTTTTTTTTTCACCACGTCCTTCTTTTCTGTCTGGTCGTCCAGTAATAATAAAAGATTAATGATGTTGTTTGGTGTTGGTAAGATCTAGAGCATGTCATATTTTAGTTTGAACAGTATTTCGATATTGTTATAATTATTTATATTACATTATACAATATATATTGTAATATAATAAATTTATAATATATATTATTAATTATAAATATTATATATGTGTGTATATATATATATATGTATGTATTAGTAATTATAAATATAAATATTAGTAATTATGTTGTATGTATTAATAACATCAATGTATCGAATATAGTATCATAATATCGATAATATCATAATTAAATAATATCGATTAATCAATATTAATAAACATCTCATTAACATTGATATACAATATCAATATTAATATACATATATATTAATAATATTAATATGCATTAAATAGAGAAATAATCAAATAATTAATGGTATTATACTGTAGTTACAGTACATGTGACAAAGTATATAAATATTAATGATCCTCGTAGGTAACATTATTATTCTAGATTGTTCAATTAGAATTGTTGCGTGCATGTTCCGTGAGTTAAAAATTTCGAAAAAGACAAAACGCAGAAATAAATATATTTTTCCAGTTTTCAAGCTAGACACGTCTCTCTCGAGAACTTTTCTCACATTTGTAATTAAAACCTCTGATCTCTGAACGCTCGTCGAAGAATAATAATTCCAAGTTAGTTTTTCGGATTCATTTCCTTCGCAGTCAATCAAGATTCTACTTTTGCACATTTCGCGGTATGAAATTTCTTACAATCGCGGGAGATAAACATGCACTTTTGATGGACCATCAATGACCCAAGGAAGATAACTGCATCAATCGCGAACGATAACTGCACACTAACCGCCACTGTTTTATTTTACAATCCGCGCTATAAACGTGGCTATAATTATTCCGAACAAGAATAATTAATTATTCTCAATAAAAAAAAATATATATGTATATTTCTTTTTTATTACGCGTATCGTTCGATGCCCCGAGCGATAATTTATTAATAGTCTACTTGAAACTTCTCCTTTTAGGGATTATTTTCAATGGTTACTTTTGGTAGTTGCGATATCACTTTCATGGAAACACTCGTCGAAAAATTTCTCAACGTTTCGTTTGGTTATTTGGTTCTACAGTATCGCAATATTCTGCCAGTGTTTTGTAATAGCGACCTTTTTTTTTTTTTATTAACGAAAGGAATTGATTAGCCTTTAACTCTCTCGATAAGAGAAGCGTTCGTACACGCCTTACGAACGACGAGCAAACATTTATTAAAAAGAAAAAAAAAAAACATCTGAACACTTTTATCCTAACAAATTTGAATTGAAAGACTAATAAAACTGAGGATAACTGATATCTGATATTCCCCGAAATTGAAACTACTCTGTGTCAAAAACATCTTTTTGCACAAATATGACTCCTCGCCATGGCTACTGTGATCTCAAGAAATTACTGAAAAATTAAACCTAATTATCATTCGGAGAATCCTAATTAGCTATAGGAGAAGCTTATAACCATAGGAAAATCGTGAAACTGCAACAGCAGAATTAATTAGGCGACGAGTCGTTCTGAAGTATATTTTGTCCAAGGACGTAAATCAGAGAATATATACATATTATATTATATTACATTATAAGCGCGGCAAAAATGAACCAGTTTTCAGCCAGCATTTCAGCATTTTTACATCAATAAATCACCGAGTGAAAAGTCTCGTCTTGTTCAAACAAAAGTTTCATTTAAAATTGCATGGTATAATTTTCAATTATAAAATGATACAACGAATTGCAAGAAAGAGGGTGACACTATCGTTTAAAACAGAATTGGCTAACTGGCGGCCCATGGATCTTTGCCTCCCCCCACCACTTTCCTCATCGCTAGCGCTATCCCCTCCACTGCATCAATCTCCCCACCACACTGAAATTTCCTCGCCGCGTACGAGCGCTGCTCTCTCATTGCCAATCTGATTTGCCAAGCAAGATCGAGCGACCTGGACCGGTTAATTCACGAAATTATTCAAATTTCGTCTTCCTTCTCCTTCGAACATCTTCCTCGCAACTTGCAAGAATGCTTAGGATCCTGCTGCACGAATAAATTTAAAGGCAAAAACACAAATTCCGAATTAACACGACAGTGGTTTTATACCTTTGACTGGCAGTATACGTACGTATATAACACTTAACGTAAAAACGCATAAAAAGTACATGGCAAATTTATCACACTATTTTTCCGATACATCCACTTATAGCCGGTACACCGTGCACAAATCGATGTTACGAACGAGACCGCACGCGTCGATTTCCACGACAAGACCGGATACTTTCTTCGTATCATAGCCAAGTAGGCGTTGTACTAAACATTATTATAGGCGTTGTTTTAAAGATCGTTACAGACGTTATTAGAAGCACGATGCAACGCCATATAATTTTGTACGCGGCGAAACGACTCGGATCACGCGACCGGACGTTTTTTTTTCTTTTTTTCTTTTTTTCGTCGTCGACGAAAAAGAAAAGGCAGAAAATCGAAACCGACATTGCTCTTTTTGCTCGTTATCTAGCGTTCTTTCATTCTTTTCTTTTTTTTGGAGGGGAGGAATGCTTATCATAAGAAACTCGTTTGTACGCTTATTATATAATGTAGGTCCGTTTGTCTGAATTCCACTTATTGAAACGATGAAAGAGATTTTAGTTAACACGCTCGATGAAAGAAAAGAAGTAAATTATTCCCTTTTTATACAATTTTAGTATCGACGTGTCATATATAATTCTATGTTTATTACGAAACTGGAAAAAGAATTTTTTTAAACATCGAATCGAGAACGAGAGAGGAAACAAACAATAGTTTTGAAAAATAATTTTTCGAAAAGTGCACCTAACAAATGTCCAACGAAAAAAAAAAAAAGAAAAATGACAAATTGGTCACTTTTAGTGTTACTCTAACTAAATTCACTTATGACGTGAGTTTCTCTCATGAACGAACGAAAAGTAACATTGCAGATATGTACTTCAATCATATATATAATTCAGGACAAACGAAGTTCTACGATAGTTCCACTGTAGTTCTATCGTAGTTATATTACAATATTACAATACTAATTTACTCGATATTAGCAAGCGAGTAAAGCTCTTCAGAGTCAGATTACGGTGTTAACGAGGCGTCGGCCAACTGAATTTTTGTTAACTAAGTCCACTTGTTTAAACGTGAACCGAGAAGTAATATTATATAGACACTTCACTTGTATAAAATTCTACTATAATACTATAATTCTATCATAGTTTTGGTCAACACATTGTTGACCGGCAATTTTACGCAGAAGCTATCTCATTTCGTAATTGAGTATGAAAGTGAAACAATTTCAATAAAATTCGATACAATTTATTTATACAGAATGAATTTAAATGAAACTTTGTACATCTCTCATATATATATCATATTTTATACATATAATATATTTTAGTAATTTTTTTTTTTTTTTTTTTTTTTGATAAATTGTATAACAATCACCTACGTATAATGGTACACATACTTTACTTTTTTTTTTTTCATACCAGCGACAATTTTTTCTAAAACGTCTTCTAGTTGTCCTTTAGAAAGCCAAAAAAAAAAAAGGTGAATCAACGTCACGATTGAAATTTTTGTAGCACTAAAATCGCGATGAAAATCTGAATATCAGTAAAAGTAATTTTTTTTGAAGTGAAAACTTCTTTAGGCGCGTCGAGCGATTTTTGGTAGGGGAAAATCTTATGGGTTCGCGTCACCGACATGCAATGACGTAATGCGCTTGGCCAGCAGTGAAAGCATATATATATACCATTAATTGAATTTTTGAACGAAGCATTAGGTTTGACTATGTCCAATGATCGAAAACTCAGCGCACTCGGCAGAAAACTACCACAAAATATAAAACGACGATCGATGCGGTTTTTACACGATATATACATAAATTCCAATCAAACATTTTTGTTTCTTACTTTCCAGTTACCACAAGCCTATTGTATCCTTTTTAGAATATAATGAAATGAGTATTGTTGAAATTAATGATGCAAACAATGAAAATAATGTTGAAAATTAAGTTCATTGAAATTTATGTAAATACAAATACTATGTATAAATAATATAAGTGTATATTAATTATTATTTCAATTAAATTGTATTTATATTTTGTACTCGGCTTGCGCAGCCCGTCATACGTTACGACTAATAAATAAACCATACAAAAATGTATATAATAAATAATATAATGTATATAATAAATAAACCATATAAAATGTATATAACTGTTGCTCAGAGTGCCGATAGATGCGAAAACCAGGCTAATGTTAACACTTTACCGACCGGTAGACTATTAATCGGCTAACATATTTTAATGCTTTACCGACAGGCAGCCTATTAATCGGCTAACATATTTTAATTGTTAACACTTTACCGACCGGTAGTCTATTAATTGGCTAACATATTTTAACACTTTACCGACCGGTAGTCTATTAATCGGCTAACATATTTTAACGCTTTACCGACCGGTAGCCTATTATTCGGCTAACTATTCACCGCTAATACACGGTCGGTAAAGTGTTAACAATTTTAACTTACAAATTATGAAATTTTAATTTTTGATACTACAATTAATTTGAAAATTCAAAACCACTGTTATTTCATAGTTTTAAGTTTTCACTTCTGTCGACAGTCCTCCCCGTGGCTGTTTTCTTTTTCTTTTTTTTTTTCCTTTGTAACAAACAGTGAACAGCGACGAAGAAAGACTTCACGATATTCTGTATCGACAACGAGTGTCAAAAATTGAACCAGCTGACGCAAGTGCAATACACGAGTTATCTCGCGTGACCGGTCAACGTCAATGTGTTAACTACAGCAGATAGCAGGTATATCTGTACGATTGAAATTCGTGCTGGTTTCGAAAGATCGACTAGAAGGACCGAATCGTTTTGGGGAAAGAGAGCCGCCGGGGGATTCATTGACTAAAAAGAGACGATGACGTCAGAGGGCAACAAGTCAGGCAAGAGAGGGCGGTCGCATTCTTTTGGAATTCCAGTGGCTCGTTCCTACGGGACGAAGCATTTCCTGCCGCTAGAACTAGCGCTCGGCAACAGTAGCAAAAGGAGAAAGAAAGAACGAGTCGAGAGGCGAGATTCAAACATCCGTCAAGTATTTTTAGGAGGCATTTCATGGAAAATATCCGTCCGTTCGTTTCGCAAAATTCATATCGTTCTTCGCCGAAATTTCCATAAGTTCAAATAAATAGCCAGAGAACATTGCAAGAAAAATCTGCAACGATCGGTAGTAACGTGTGAAAGCCACGCGAAATTCCAATACTCCCGTGTTGCGAGATATATAAGAATCGCGACGTGTTATACGTTAGATTGACAACGAGACGCGAGAAGAAAAAAACTCAAGCTGCTCGAGTTTTTCACGCTGTTAGGTTAGGTATGAGTCGTCCTGAGGTATTTTCGCCAAGGACCAAAATAGAAACCGAAAAAGATATATGAGCGTGGCAAAGGATCCACAGTTAGTACAGTAGTATTACGAGTATTACAGTTAATGTTGTATCTGATACAGATTATGTATTATATATAATAGTTAGTATACATATAGTATATATATACATATATATATTATATATAGTATATATTATATTTAGTATATAGTATATATATAGTATATAATATATATAGTATATATTATATATATTATATATATTATATATATTAGTATACATGTATATATATTATATATATTAATTAGTGTATATATATATATATATATACATATAGTATATAGTATATATTATATTTAGTATATAGTATATATTATATTTAGTATATAGTATATCTATACATATAGTATATATAGTATATAGTATATATATACATATAGTATATAGTATATATATACATATAGTATATTATATATATATATATATATTAGTTAGTATACATGTATATATATTATATATATTAGTTAGTGTACATATAGTATACATATTAGTTAGTATCACAGTTAGTATTATAGTTTTAATATTACAGCTAGTGTGGTATAGTATAGTATAATTAGTACAGTACAGTACAGTACAGTATAATACACAGTATCAATAAATTACCAAGTGAAAAGTCTTGTCTCGTGAAAATTGTGTAAAATTATGAATAATTTTTTAATTATATCCTCATACCGAAGACCTACATTTCAGGTCTGTGTACGTCTATCTAATCCACTGCACTTTAAATACTCCTCCCAGGTACAAACAATATTTAACGATGTAGTAGGAAGATAAAAATATTGTTAATAAATTCCATTTAATTACATGTTCTATCGCATAATCAGTCAGTGTTCTTCTTCGATCGAACAAATCAGAAAATACACCATCCTGTCAAAAAAAAAAAAAGAAAAAAAAAAAAAGAAAAAAACATAACAGAAAGCTTCGACCTTATTCGAAGAACAGTAGCGACGATGAATTTTGTTCTTGATCGATATAAAAAGAACTTAGACAGCGATTCGTTTCGAGCAAGCATTGATTCCGACGAATCTACGGTGGCATTATTCTACCAAAACGTGAAACAAGCAAGGGGACCTCAGCTTGTTGTTAATAGTATGTCACGCATAGTGGAAAATTGGCAAAACAAAAAATTTAAATTTCTCCAACGTCGCATAATTCGACGTTTCACGATCTCTCTTGCTTTACAATTTCTTACTTTCAAGCAAATAATATACTGGATAATAAATAATAAATAATGTAAGAAACCAAAAAGAAAGAAATCGGAGTTGCTACTGATAAGAGAAAAAATTGGAGCGCAAAGGGCTAAATACGAACGTAAACGGGCCGCGTAACGTTCTTCCTCGACGCGAGAGAAAGAAGGGAGCGAGAGAGAGAGAGAGAGAGAGAAACGTCTTACGGTACCGGTCGCACGCCGCGTCATAACGCGAGGAAGAGAGCCGCGGGTAATGGGCTAATAATTCATACGTTTGCCTTGAAAGTTAGGCGGAAAGTTATATGTGTGTGTGTGTGTGTGTCCGCTTCCCACACAACAGCAATGGACGACGAATTCGCCGATCCTTGCAAATTTAACGATGACATTACCGGTTAGTTAGCGAGCTGACCTACTACGTGCTTTGCGTTTAATGACAGTTTCCGAGAGAGTCGTTCACAGGTGTCGTTCGTTTCTCATTTTCCCGATTGATACTTCTCCTGCCAAATATTTCGCGAATGTTTGTTTGCGGCAAGAGCAGCGAAGGATGGAAAAACCGTTCGGCAAACACGTACGTAAACGTGTTTGCCCGCGATCAACGCGCGATGGTAATGGGTTGCCAAGTTTACGTGTCAATTTATTCCTTATCGAGCGAATAAATATTTGCACACTGATTGTCCTCGATCCTCGTCTTCGCTGAGTTTTGTAACACAGCACGAGACTCTTGCTCTCGCCTGAAAAACGCGAATTCCTCCGCGAGCTTCCGCGGAAACACACATTTCGAATTCGTATGACTCTTCGCGATTCTTGCAGATTAGATGACGACGATGGATAATCATTTCTAAGATGATGAGAGATCTGATCGTGACGAGAGTAACGTTGCATCCCCGAGCCGATTGGCACGCCGATTTCTCAACTGATTTCTGGCCAAAAAAGATAGATAGATAATCCGAGTAATAGTCGAATTGAAAATAAATTCAATCGATCGATCGATTCGATCTGGAATGGCATCAGCTTCGATTGTTAAAAAAGTCAATTCAGTTCATGAATGAATGACCTCCGACGATCAAACGATTAGTCGTAGAAGAAATCGAAGTTCGAAGGAATAATTAACGCTTTACCGACCGATAGCGGTAAGTAATAGACGATTAATAGGCTACCGGTCGGTAAAGTGCTAATATCGTATAATAATATATTTGTATATATTAATATACGATATTACCGGTCGGTAAAGTGTTAAAATATATTATTATACGATATCGACACTTTACCGACCGATAGCGGCAAATAGTAGCCGATTAATAGGCTACCGGTCGGTAAAGTGTTAAACGATCGTCAATGTCTAATAAGCTGATAATAAAATTGATCGAAATTCGAATAATTATTTAGGCGACGATTATTTCACAGTTATCGCTCGTCTGCTAATATTGCGTGGTAATTCTACATTTTACTTAATATTCTATACCCTAATTTTTTCATTACCTTTACTATATCTATTGTTTAATATAGTTAACTTCGGTTCAATACAATAAATTTTTATCCGCTACAAAAATAATAAACATTGTGTTTACATTAGTAATTTCAAGTTTGTCTATTTCATTATGTCATTCTTAGTCAAAATTCCTATATATATAATTCATGGATGATTACTTAAAGCACATGTTGAGGCCTCGTTCTTTAGATCAATAATTTTGGCTTCTGTAATACTAAAATTAGGAAGTTATGGAGTATTGCGAATTATATATACAATAAAATGTATATTCAACAAATATTCTATATTTGTTTCATTCAGTAATTAACTTGTTTGGTATATTATTCTTCAGAACTATACGCTATAAAGCTAATTATTGCAATCTCTTCAGTTGTACACGTAGGAATTATACTTATAGGAATGATATTAATAGTTGAATTGAGATTACATGGAAGATTCTACATAATAATTAGTCATGGACTTATCTCTTCTGGACTGTTTCATCTAGCCAATTTGATCTATATTTAAACTAATAGACGGTCAGTATATAATTAACGAAAGGATAATTAATTTCATACCTTCTGTTACACCTTTCTGATCGATCTATGAATTTCTCAGTTCTCCGTTGCATTTGTGCATCTTCGATACTTGACGAAAATTATCCACGCCCGGAGGACGAATTTCCCCATTTTCTAAATAATTTTCTATTCGGAAAATCGGGTCGTCACGATAGGCGAACTAGATTCCAAGGAGACGAGGAGATCTAAGACCCGAGGACGTGTAAAATAAACTATTTATAAGATTCTAAATAAACTAGTAAATTAATAAGTAATTATTAAGATTGTAAATAAACTATTAATACATATATATATATATATAAAATACATACATATATAAAGATTGTAAAATAAACTATTAAGATTGTAAATAAACTATCAATACATATATATATATATATATGTATATAAACGTATATAAACGTATATAATAATAAACGTATAATAAAACGTATATAAACGTATATAATATATATGTATGTATATATATATATATATATATAAACTAGCAAACTAGTAAGTAACTATTATGATTGTAAATAAACTATCAATACATATATATATATATATATATATAAAATACATACGCACACACACACACACACACACATATATATATATACACAACTCTTTATATATATATATATATATATATATACACAATCTTTTGTCTGTTCACTAAAGAAGTTTTCTTTGGAAATTTTATCATCATCAATAAATAGCAATATGTTATATATTTTTCTACCATACCACATCACATCTAGTCTTTTTCGAATCATTTCTACGCCTCATTGTCCAAAGTACATTTTGTCCACGAAATATATATAGATATATATATATATATGTAATGACTGCCACGCGAATGGGTTAATCCGGAAACGACGGAGCGGTTTCGGTCGCGCTGGCTGTCTGCACGGTGAAGGAGGCAGCGGAATGCGAGAGAGCCACTCCCGCCTCTGGTCGAAGGTACTACACGTACGTTGAGAGCGACGTAGCGCGGCCGACCCAGAGGCCGAAACACAGAGCCAGAGAAAGGAGCCAGCCCGTCGTCTCGAGGAACGACCGAAGAGAGAGAGAGAGAGCTCCGCGAGGGACGTCGACGAGCAACAGCGAGAGAAAAACGAGCGAGCCAGCGGAGCCTCGACGGAGAGCGCGCGTGCTTGTTGCGTTGGTGGGCAGCAGCCGGATGACGAAAAGAGAGGAGGATGGAGCGGGCAAGGTTCGACTGCTCGACTAGCGTTACAAGAAGGAGAAAGAGAGAGAGAGAGAGAGAGGGGCTGAAGAGACGAGCGTGGGTATGGCTGCGGAGGAGAAGAGATAGAAAGAGAGAAGAAAGGAGTTAGATTCTGTACAAAAGGTAGAGACGAACAAAGAGGGAGAAGGCACAGAGGACGATGAAGAGAGGAAAAGAGAGAAGCGTATCAAGGACGATGAAACGAGGAGCAGAGAGGTATAAAAGGCCAGGCGACAGGCGCCCGGTAACATGGCTGTGTGTGTGTATACCGGAGAGCCTAGTATTACCGGTGGTACCCGATCCTTCCTCCTCTCTTCGACTGGCGCTTCGAAGGCGCCCTCGAAACTTGGCGCTCTCTGCAACTTGCCCTTAACCGCGTCTCTTGCCCTGCTCTCTGCTCCTCTGCTTTCACGGCCTCTTCCCTCTTCCCTCTTCCTCCCAAGGGAAGGACGCGAATTTCGGTCGCTCTGACGCTCTAATCCTAGCGGCTACAGTGACCGAGGCGACTTTCAGTATTTTATTAGCACCGAATGTAACGTTCTTTAACAGCGTTAGATTTCTTTTTGACTTTGAAAGTAAGTTTCACTTTATTTTACAGTGGAAACGTAAAACAGAGTGGAACCTAACCTAAATATAAAATAGAGTGAAATCTAACCTAAACTTAAACCTAAACCTAGACCAAATGGGCAGGAAATTCAGTTGTATCACTTTTGTAACAGTTTTCACATATATGTATTAAATTTTACAAAATGTATACCTTCACATTGTCAATTACAAAAATATAACATTCTCTAACAGTATTAAATTTTACGTATAGTGGTGTAAGTCAATCTTTTGCTCTGATTCGTCCAATATCGTACTTTGAAAGTAAGTTTCACTTTATTTTACAGTGGAAACGTAAAACAGAGTGGAACCTAACCTAAATATAAAATAGAGTGAAACCTAACCTAACCTAAACTTAAACCTAAACCTAAACCAAATGGGCAGGAAATTCAGTTGTATCACTTTTGTAACAGTTTTCAGATACATGTATTGAATTTTACAAAATGTATACCTTCATATTGTCAATTACAAAAATATAACATTCTTTAACAGTATTAAATTTTACGTATAGTGGTGTAAGTCAGTCTTTTGCTCTGACTGGTCCAATATCGTATTTCAATATCTTTGAAAGTAAGTTTCACTTTATTTTACAGTGGAAATATAAAATAGAGTGAAACCTAACCTAACCTAAACTTAAACCTAAACCAAATGGGCAGAAAATTGAGTTGTATCACTTTCGTAACAGTTTATATATATATATTGAATTTTACACAATATATACCATATTGTCAATCATTTGTTCATACATCATATCACAAAAGTAAGCTTCATTGTATTTTTTATAGTAGAAACGTGGAATAAGATTTCCACAACGAAAGCTAACCTAACCTAAACGAAATAGGCAGGAAATCGAGTTGTACTATTTCTTTCTACCCTTTTTCTTTTCTATCTCTCACGTTCGTCGAGTGAGAAAATGCGCGACTTCTCTCGAAAAGAAAATCCAACAAATTTCCACATCATGCCTGTAGTATACTGGTAGAAAAATATCACGCTGATAACGATCTTACGCATCGCATGCTTCAAAACGAAGAAAGATTATCAACTATGTACATGTTGTAAAACGTATATTTAGAAAAAAAAGAAAGAAAAAAAAAGAAAAAAATAACGACTCGCGTAGACTAGATTCTAGAGATCGCCGTTTAATTGAAGAAAACGACATAGAATGTCGCGAAGCGTTAGCACGATCTCGCCGCACGAGAACAATACCACGAGGTGATTCAGGACGGGCTTTGGAATCGAGAGCGGGGAAGCTTAAAAACGCAGCCGGCGTAACGCAATACGAGCAAGATTTGTCCTCGTGCGTTTGAAAGGGACTGCTGTGCCATGCGCCGGAGCGTTCTGCCAGCCATGTCCTTCGTCGTATTCGTTGAAATTTGCGCAACCACCGCTACTGTGCGGTGGAACACTGTGCAAACAGCACGTGCGGAAATAAATCGTATCTCGCCGCAGAAATTCCTCGTGCGCCCGCTCCACACACACACACGCACGCACGCACGCACGCTCCTCTTTCTTCCTCTTTTTCGTCCAACTTTCTTCTTTACAAAAACAAAGAAAAAAAAGAAGAAGAAGTATCAAAGCAAAGGGTACCGATCGATCGATGACTTTTGAAAAAATCGTCGATTCGTGGCTCCTTTCGGTAATTATTCTCGGTGGAGGAAACCCGATAACTCTCGCGTGTATTAAAAAAAAAAAGAAAAAAGAAATGACAGCGATAAATCTGGAAATCATCGTTGTTTCGTGAAAGAAACAAAAGAAGAAAAAGGACTAAGCGGCTGTTGAAAATTCGCGTGACCGTAACAAATCGCCGCGAATCGTCTATCAAAATTCGCATCGAACTTTTACGTGCCTCTGATAAATTCGAATGCTCGACTTCCGAAAGAATTCGAACGATCGTTACATACGCGATTATTCTCGTGTTTCCGAGACGTCTGAAGAACTGTGTGCGACCACTGTGTTTCCGAACGTCGCGGGAACACGTTGGTTCGAGTTTCATGAATGAAGAAATTTCTCCTATTTGCCGGCTGAATGCAACAAGTGGCGATGCGCGGTCTTTTATCTCTGCTCCATCGTGTGCTGGCCCAGTTTCCTTCCCCGATGCAGAAATCCATTGCACGCCGACTACATCTGCTGCCGTCTCGTTCGCTCTCACAACGAATTTCTTTCTTCCAAGAAAGAAAGAAACCTCTTTCCAACGCGATCGAATCTTTCTCTCTTTCGCGATATAGAACGAGATTTTTTCATTTCTTTTTTTTTTTTTTTTTTTTTCTTTTAATTCGTCGAAACTTTGACCAAAGTGAAAGAGATAAGCAAATTCCTCAGTTTAAAAAAAAAAAATCCTTCATCCCTGCTCTCCTTCTCTCTCTTTTTCAGACTCATTCACGCGGACGACGAATGCCGCCAGCAATCTGATTTTTGTCAATGCTAATGGCCGCCACTATCGCGAGCGGCGAAACTCGTGTTTCTTCCGCGACGAAATCGAAGCTAAACAACGAAAATTTTTACTCGTAAAAATGAAATCAGGCAAGCCAATAACAACGCTACAATCTTTAGCGTGATCTTTAGAACGCTTCTTAATTCAATTTACGCCTCGCTGATTAACACTAGAACTACCACATCAGTCAAAATGACTGGTTTTACAATTTTATTTTAAAATTTCTATCTCACGTTACAATTTTCCCCCCCCCGCAATGATGCAATGACTTTTACAGTGTGTAACTAAAGAAATGATACAATGAATTTTATTCTATTTTTATTTATTGAGAAATCAAAATAATTTTGGTAGAAATAACTTCGTCTTAACTTCGTCGGTAGTTCTAGTGTTAAACAGATCACCTCGATTAATCTGCCATTTTGACGAACCGTTTTACTTTTTAAGTTGTCTACGCGATATCGGTACTTCGCCGAATTCCGATTAATTTTCGCAATTTAAAGGAAGCCTCCAAAAACTGTTTCTAGCTCATCCAGGCGTTATTGTATTACGCAAATGCTCTTGCAAATTTCATCGAACGCCACACCTTTCGTTCGTTCTCAGTCTGCCGAATTTAGCTTAGAGAGAGTTTTAAACACGGTACGTGAAACACACGCCACATCGGTGTTTGCATTTCTTTTTGCAACTTTCTTTTTTCTTTTGCTTTTACTTTTGATTTTCGCCATCAAATTAATCGAGAGCGGTTTCAATTTAATCAGGCAATTTCCAATTACTACGAGAGGCTGGAATTTAGAGGATTTCCAGCTGAAATTTCAACCTCGTTGTCCGTCCTGTAAAGGCAAGGCACTGTAATTTTCTTCTTTTTTTTTTCCTTTTTTCCTCTCTCGCCAAACCACTCAATTCCCTATAAACGCTAATTCGGTGCCTGGCTCTGCCCCCCCCTCCCCCCTCACCCACGTTCTTTCAACAGTGTAATTTCGTTTCGCGAAATAACGAAATAAACCCGTAGAAACGAGAGAAAGTATTGCGTTCTGAGCGTAGCTTCCCGGGCTTAATTACACCTTCGAGAGCATCGACGATTCTCTGAGAGGATCGCTTTATATAAATACAGGGCTCTGGCGTGGGCCCACGTACTGTCGACTGGCATAACTCGCGTAACTGTAAGCTGCTGTACGTACTATCCAATCGGGCACAGTTCGTTCGTCGAGGTTCCCTTAAATTTCGAGCAGTTCGTTCCAAAATTAGGAACCAATCGTCGAAGCAACGTTCCATCACAAAAGCTGAATTACTCTCTCACTGTTGCACTCGATCGTGTATGATACAGAGTTTCTGATATATCCAAGGATCTTGATCTTTCTAACGATAGCCAATCTCAGATTAGAGGCTCGAATCGCGAATATGACAGAATATTGATTCTTTTGTCGTATTGTTCATCATCGTTGCTGTTTGTCTTAACTTTATGTATCGTTCTATCGTTTTATTTCGATATTTAGTTGATTTTTTTTACGCACCGTTTCTTTCTTCTTAAATAAATAAATATATATATATATATATAATTCAAATAAATAAGTAGATAAATAGATGAAAATAAAAACAAAAAATAAATATTTCAAGTGAAAAAGTGAAATAAATAAAAATTTCGTCTCGATAAATAGAGTTTTTCATTTATGTTAGTTTCGATTAATCCGAACGAGGCTCGAATCCGCGAATATGACAGAATATTGTTGATTCTTTTATCGTACTGTACATCATCGTTGCACTTGCCGTTTGTTTCAACTATTATGTATCGTTCTATTGTTTTTTTTTTAATTTTTTTTCCTCTTAAATAAATAAATAAATAAATATATATATATAATTTCAAATAAATAAGTAGATAAATAGATAAAAATAAATAAAACTAAATGAATAAAAATAATAATAAAAATATATAATAAATATATAGTAAATATATAATATATAAAAAATATATAATACTATAATAATAATAAAAATGAATAAATAAAAATAAATGAATATTTCAAGTGAAAAAGTGAAATGAATAAAAATTTCGTCCCGATAAATAGAGTTTTTCATTTATGTTAGTTTTCGATTAATCCGAACGAGGCCTCAACGTCAGCGGATGTACAGTTCGCGCAGCCAAAGGCTACGTTATTATTTCGTCATAAACGAAGCTTCGCATAAACGGTACCATCTTGTATACGCTATCGCTTGTGTGCACGCGAGAGGGGGTGTATGGGGGAGGGGGGATTTCAATGGTCTCACAGTGTGTGCATTAATTAATCGCAATCTGAAGTGGTATCACGTGCTAAATGTCCGGGGAGAAAATCGAATACGAGAATACGGCCCGAGAATGAAATTTTTCAAAAAGACAACGGTATATAATTTCATTCCGAATCGTTGGAAATGATCCGCTCACCCCAGATAACGAAAAGTTCGCGCCTTTTGTCAAATTCTCGCGTTCCGTGGATCGCGAATTATATTCACGGAAGTCGATCTTTGAAACCTTTGCAACCTTTGATATATTCCGTGAAATCGAATTAACACTAATCGAACTACCAACCAGTTAAGACGAAGTTATTTCTACCAGGATTATCTTGATTTCTAATAAATAAAAATAAAATAAAATTCATTATATTATTTCTTTAGTTATCGCTGTAAAAGTCATTGCATCATTGTGGGGAAATTTTAAAATAAAATTGTAAAACCAGTCATTGTGACTGGTGTGGTAGTTCTAGTGTTAAATACGATTATCTAATTATCGAATTACTTTATTACCTTAACACTTAACACTGAACCACCACACCAGTCGAAATGACTGATTTTACAATTTTATTTTTGAAAATTTCCGTTTCATGTTACAATTTTTCCCCCCGCAATGATGCAATGACTTTAACAGTGTATAACTAAAGAAATAACACAATGAGTTTCATTTTATTTTTATTTATTAGAAATCAAGATAATTCTGGTAGAAATAACTTCGCCTTAACTGTCGGTAGTTCTAGTGTTAAATTTTTTTAACTCACAAATTATTTTACCGTTTTTTTTAAGAACTGTCATCTCGAAGGATGATCTTGCTCTCGGAGGTCGATCATTAAGGAAACATCTTCGAATCTTTGCAATTCGATATATCCCGTGAAACCAGACTTTCAATTAAACGCGATTGTCTGTCGAATTACTGCGAATCGTATTAACGTCCACGACTCATTTCGCGATAATTGAAAGAAGGAAAAAAAGAAAATAGAGACACAAGATATGTTTAACGATACGTCGACGATTCCCAGCTATCGATCCCTCTCGATTGATTCACCCGATTGGCTCTCATCGTCGAGGAAATCATTTCTAGTCCGATATTTAACTTAATTGAAAGTTGCGGCGACGCATCGAAGACCATTTCGCTGTAACCAACCACATTACGCAATCACAACCAACGAGAGATCGAACGAGAAAGAGAGAGAGAGAGAGAGAGAGAGAGAGAGAGAGAATGAATCTATCGATGGCCAAGAGAGGATCTGCGTGCTTGTATCGATCCCGAGAACCAGTTTAGGATCAGCCACGAAAAGAGAAAACGAAGAAAAAGGACGAACCAGCGGCCAAAAACCAGCCGCAGAGACGAGCATTGTAAAAATACCAGCAAAAATAGCTACATAATTTCGTGGCTCGGGCCTTAAAAGCTGGCTTGCCGCCACGTTCGTTTAAAAAAACGAACGAGAAATTTTACCTCTCCCCCCCCCCCTTTTTCTTCAAACACCGTGCCAGAAAGATTTTTCTTCGCAACGAAAGTTGAGCAACTTTTTAAATAGATTATGTCTGAAAACGTGGATCGTTTACGAGAACATCGACGAGAACAGATAGACAAATGTTCTTAGAAATAAAAAGTCTCGGATAGAGATTGTAAAGAAAAAAGAGAGAAAATATGCAAAAGTAGAAAACTT
This sequence comes from Tetragonula carbonaria, assembly GCA_032399595.1. Lineage (NCBI taxonomy): Eukaryota > Metazoa > Arthropoda > Insecta > Hymenoptera > Apidae > Tetragonula > Tetragonula carbonaria. Next base: position 2,871,913 of record JAUCRC010000007.1, on the reverse strand, counting down.
TAATTTCGAAGGGACAGGCAACTTGTTCGCCGATATTGAGAAAAGTTCTTCAATATCTCTGGCAAATATCCTTGTAACGATGCTCGAATATGAAAGTGAATATTCAGTCAAACATTCTGAAATAACTATATTTCTTTTTTTCCATTTCATGAAACTTTTATTTTTTATACACGATTCTGTTTCGTTAACATTTGTTAATACCAACTTTAACGAATGAATTCACACGTTCAAATATGAAAATGGATTTTTTAGTTAAACATTAAATGTTGAAATAACTTTCAACTGTTATACTTTTAACTGTTTTTCATGGAACATGATTCATTTTATCATACAGATTCTCCGAAATATCTGTCTTGTGAAATAACGTCATTCAAGTGTAACACTTCTTTCAATAAAAATTCTACGTAAACAGATACATACATATATACATATACATATACATATACATATATATATATATATATATATATATATATATATATATATATGTATAATATGTATATATATTTTTTTTTTATACGAAAGTGTACAAGAAAGTCCAAGCAGGATTTTTTTTTAAAAAAACGAAGAGAACCTGTTGATTTTCGATTCCTGATTTTTCGATCCATCTGGGACACGTGGATTCTCGAAACACAGGAATAAGAAACGATCGACGTAACAACGAAATCTCGCGTTACCGATCGTTTCACGATCGAATTTCTCGATGTGAAAGAACGCGCAAGTTAGTGTGCGAACATAACGAAAAATAAAAAGTGAGTTTTTCTCCCGTTAGCTCGTGCTCGAGAGATTTACACGCGCGAATCGAAGACCGGAGAGCCTTATAATTTTCTCGATACGAGCGCGATAAGACCGATCGGCTTCCATCGACTGCTAGAGAGATCGGTGTTTGCTGGTCAAGTTCTGCGTCGACCACGGAAACGGCGATACCCTGAAACCTATAGCCATATGATTCGTCGCAATCAATAAGATCGGCTTACAACACGTCCGTTCGAGTTATAAGATGATCCTTTTTCGCGCATAAAACGCGGCACTTGATCGTGAATGAAAATGGGGGAGGAGAAACTGCAGATGATGATCGTTACGATCGTTACGCGTCTCTCGAGAACCGGAGAATCCGTTTTCACAACGCGTGAAACGCGAAACGTCGATGAAAAATCGAAGGAAAATCGTCGAAATCGTTGAAATCGTACCGAGCTAAGCGATAACTGATATCAAATTATTAATACTGTGATATATCAAGATGTGAAGATTGAACGTCTGTTTAATACTAATTTCAAAGAAAGAATCCGTCCAATATTTCAATAAAATTTTCTTGCCGTTTATTTTATCGTTTCGACTCTAACAAGTTACGAATTAGGTATGTAATCGAGGTTAATTTCAGTGAGAAGCTATTAACGATGGACTAATTATCAGTTTAAAGTTTTTAATTCTAAGTAACTTCTAATTCCTCACGTTTCTTTTTTTTAAATTACATGTCTGTAAAAAAAGAAAAAAAATTATGTCGTAGCGTAAAACAAAGATGGATTAAAAAATGCTAAAATACGATGGCCTGGAAATTCGATTGAAAGTTAGTCACCATAACTAATTATCGCTGAGACAGTTCCAACGATGAAAACGCCGCCATTATACTTGAAATACCGCGGTGTACATTTACATATTTTGTTTCTCTTGGTATTTATATATATATATATGTGTGCGTGTGAATCATTAAATTAAATTTGAATCTGTTAAATTGAATTTAGTTAATTAAACGAAAATTCAACACAATGAACACAAGCTTCCCTTGTTCGACTCTACAAAGTTAGGTTAGGTTAGGTTGTATGTATCGTCAAATACCACGATTTGTGTACCATTAAATTAAATTTGAACCTGTTAAATTAAATTCAACCGATTAAATGGAAGTTCAATTGTCGAATCCGCAATCAGAATTTCCCACAAGCTACCTCTGTTCAATTCTACGAGGTTAGGTTAGGTTTACATTGTATGTATCGTCAAATACCACGATTTATGTACCATTAAATTGAATTTGAACCTGTTAAATTAAATTGAATTCAGCCGAATTAAATGGAAGTTCAATTGTCGAATCCGCAATCAGAATTTCCCACAAGCTACCTCTGTTCAATTCTACGAGGTTAGATTAGGTTTACATTGTATGTACCATCAAATACCACGATTTGTGTATCATTAAATTGAATTTGAACCTGTTAAATTAAATTGAATTCAGCCGAATTAAACGGAAGTTCAATTGTCGAATCCGCAATCAAAATTTTCTACAAACTACCTCTGTTCAATTCTACGAGGTTAGGTTAGGTTTAGGTTAGGCTAGGTTGTATGTATCGTCAAATACCACGATTTATGTACCATTAAATTGAATTTGAACCTGTTAAATTGAATTCAACCGATTAAATGGAAGTTCAATTGTCGAATCCGCAATCAGAATTTCCCACAAGCTAACTCTGTTCAATTCTACGAGGTTAGGTTAGGTTTACATTGTATGTACCACGATTTATGTATCATTAAATTGAATTTGAACCTGTTAAATTGAATTCAGCCGAAAATTCTATTGCCAAAATCCGTAATCAGGATTATTTCTCACAAGCAAGCCCTCTCGCAAAGTTCGACTCTTTGAGGTTAGGATTTGCTTACAATGCCCGCCGTTCACACTGACTTTCAAACGCACGTTGCTCCGAGCGATACACTTGTCCGATCGCACTTATCTGCATTTTCAATGCATACTGTTACATTCCAATGCTAATCGAGATATTTGACGCGGCTAAATTCGAACCTCGACAAATCTCCGCGGTCTCGAACGATCTCGAACGACAAGTAAATCAATCTTCGCTTTCCAATTGCCTGCGTTCGATGTTGAGTTACAAAAAAAAAAAAAAAAAATAAAAATAAAAAAAATAAACGAACAAACAGAGAAAAATAATCTCGCGCTCTTTCACATGTTGAACGTAATTTGGCACGCTTTGGTTATATCTCAAGCATCGTTTCGCAAAGTCGCGATTGAAACGTCGCGAAACACGTTTCCTCCCGAACTTAGTTTCGTCACCGAGAATTTTTGCTCAGAGATGTGACGCTCGTTAAAAAAAGGACTCGCATGCTAATCGTTCGCGAGCAATAAACATGAGTTGTTATCGCTCGAACGATTGCGCGGGGCTACATTCCACACGCCGGTGACAACAGATACGAACAATGAAAATCAATTGAAATCGATTAAAAAGTTTACTCGATCGTGTGGATTGAAGTAGTATCATAACTCGACGACTCGTGGAAGATATTTGAAATTTCGTTTACAACATTTTGAACAACATTTTCACAATCATTGTCAATGTAAGAAGCATGGTTTCATCCAAATGGCTTCTCATCAAAAATTCTCCCCATTAATCGCGATAATTAACCAGAGCGTTAGCCGTACATTCTAATAAATTCGCCTAAATTCTTTTTATATCAGTTGTCACGAACGACTTGGATACAGAAAAGGAGCTTTTTTGTAAATTGTGCAGAGACTCTGGGCGCGCTTAATTGCCGATTAATTTCCGATTTCATTCACTTCATGTCGCTGTGTCTGTTGCAGCAACTGTGCAACAAGGCGAGTTTACAACCGATGCGATTAGAACGTAAAGAAACTTACCCTCGGGCCTCAGTCTGTCGGCAATTAGGCAGTACGGGGGTGGGGGCGACTCTAAAAAAAATCAGAGAAAAAGCAATCAGTAAATAATTAATATCTACGGATATTTATCAAAACTCGCGTCTCATCTTTGTCAATTGTAACGATCAGTATAGTTAAGTAATTTACTTGACTCACCGATCCACGAATATTGTCTCGTAAGAGTAAGAGATCTTTTAACACTAGAACTACCACACCAGTCAAAATGACTGGTTTTACAATTTTATTTTAAAATTTCTATTTCGTGTTACAATTCCCCCCCCCCACAATGATGCAATGACTTTTACAGTGTATAACTAAAGGAATAATATAGTGAATTTTATTTTATTTTTATTTATTAGAAATCAAGATAATTTCGGTAGAAATAACTTCGCCTTAACTGTCGGTAGTTCTAGCGTTAATTTGCTTTGTTTTAACGAAACAGACACGTTGACAAGTTCCGTTCATTATCCCATTGGTTTATTTTTTTTTCCTTTCTTTTTTCAGAATGTTAAATATCACAGGGAAAGGTAATTAGAAGGTGTTTCGACTAGTTATCGCATCTAAATTATTACACGCGAATAATGCGGTTATTCAAGTAAGCATTATCTTAATTACACGGGGAACAATTTATCTGGTTGAATTAAGTTATTTCTATCAATCTACTTGTCTTTTATACAAAGGCAGAAAAAACTAATTTACAACGATCACAGTGTAAGACTTTTTTTAATTCTAATATGTTCCAGAAATCGTGATGGCTAGGATTAGCGATTTGAAAATAAATCGAAAAAGAGAGGATCAAATTCGTAGAATTTCCACGTGACGCTTCGTTTTCGAGAAAATTCAGCTTGAGAAATTTATCGAGTGTACACTCGAGTGTTAGCTAATTTTAAACACGGCATGAAAAAAGAAACACAAATCAACGAGAGATCATTCTACGTGCGAAAATTACGCGAGAAATGTCGAATGAAATTCTCTTCGTTTTGGAGAAAATCTAGTACGCGTGTATCGAGACAAACTTTTAAAAGGAACGATACTCAATCTACATTCTGAAAAATGAAGCTACAAATGAACAAACTTTCACTCTGCATCTTTTACTTGTTTATACAGGATACTCTCTTGTGAATTATTTTTTTCTATCGCGTCTAAGAATTAGTTAAATTCAACCGTTCAAGTCCAGTAAATTGGATTTTCTCGGATTTTAACGAAGCCTTAAATAAGAAAAAAGAAAAAAATTATTTCCGTTTTTCTCACGACCTTTCACGTAGAATAATCTCACGTGTACTCGTTTCCTTATTCAATACTTTTTCAAACAATACTTTCACAAGTTCAAACATACTTCTTTTACGAACAAAAGGTACATAATGTTTTTGCCGATAGTTTCTGTCAATCAAGATTTTTAAAAGTTGCATTTATGAAATATTTAGTTCGATTTTTATTAGATTTAAGATCTTGCAAAGGACAAAACGCTTATTATCACTATAATTGTCGATCTAAAATTTTTGCAAAAAAAGTTGTACTCTATTTGCATGGTTATAGAAATTTGCCGCAATTAGCTGTATTTAAATTACTCAAGTATCCTAAAAATTCTTTGCTGCATTTGGAAAAATATATTTTAAAGTATATATATATATTAAATATTATATATATATACGTATGTATTATGTATTATGTATTATGTATTATGTATATTGTATATATTATATATATATACACATACATAAAATATATTTTTGTAAAAAAAGTTGTACTCCATTTGCATCGTTATAAAAATTTGCCGCAATTAGCTGTATTTAAATTACTCAAGTATCCTAGAAATTCTTTGCTGCATTTGGAAAAATATATAATTTTAAAATATATAAATATATTTTACATTTATATACGTGAATAATTTCACGTAGAATCATAGGTAACGCACGACGATCTCGAAGACGAAAACCAGCACAAGCGATTCGTGTCTTTTCGATTAATGAATCGCTCGCGCGTGCACGATTACACGTGCGAGTTGAAACGCGTGCCGTAAATTTCAGAGAAAGAAACCTCGCGACGAGGTTTCTGCAACGTGCAACCATCGTCCAATTACGTTCACTGCTTCAAGCTGCATCGAGCGGCGCGTGGAACAGCGAGGTTTTCGTTGGAAAAGGGAAACAAACGAGGTACACAGTCATCAGAGGCGCCAACCTATTTTCGTGGGAATGTCAGAAAGCGCGAAGACGAAGACGAAGACGCCCCGATTAGAGCTGAAGAATGCATCCGAATGCGGATCGACGACACGCGAGTAGCAAGGTATTGGAAAAACCGAGCCGAGGCAACACACCGACGACACACGCTCCGGCGGTTTCGATCGAGTCCGGTGAAATTAATGGACGAACAGCAACAACGGGCCGGACGAAACAGGCCTGGCGCCCCGTTAAAAGCCGCGCTCCAAAAGCGGACGATTCTATTATTGGCGCGGTGCAAACACGGCGAAACCGGTACACGCCGCTTTATCGTCCTTTTACGTAGCGGCGTGAGAGCCAGCCCGCGGAGGACAAAACGCTGGCTAACGCGAGTAAAATCGCCAACGTCAAGGTAACCGAGCGGCGCCTAGCCGCTCGACGATCCAGATGCCACCGCGTCGCGTCCGTCGAGAAATTCCTGAGAAATTCTCCCAACGACGCACTGCACGTTGTCTGCAAAACCGCGATTTCATCGTCGATTATTGTTCAAGTTCGATGTTTCGATGAAATTTTTGTTTCTACGAAAAAATGAGCAGCCTTTAAAGACTCTGGAATTCCGACAGGCAATTCTCAAGAAATCGTGTCTTTCAACGACGAACGATAGTCTGAAAATGGCACGATTTTGTGGCCAAAACTTTTACGATCAATCGTTCAAGTTTGATGATATTTCGACGAAATTTTTGTTTCTATGAAATAAGGATCCTTTAAAGTTCTGGAATCGAAAATGGCAATTCTCAAGGAATCGTGTCTTTCAACGACGCACAACAGTCTGAATATTGACACGATTTTGTGGCCAAAATTTTTATGGTCAGTTGTTCAAGTTTGATATTTCGATGAAACTTTTGTTTCTATGAAATAAGGATTCTTTAACGCTAAAACTACCACACCAATCAAAATGACTGGTTTTACAATTTTATTTTAAAATTTCTATTTCACGTTACAATTTTTTTCCCCGCAATGATACAATGACTTTTACAGTAATAACTAAAAAAATAATATAATGAATTTTATTTTATTTTTATTTATTAAAATAATCAAAATAATTTTGGTAGAAATAACTTCGTCTTAACTGTCGGTAGTTGTAGTGTTAAAATTCCAGAATCAAAAATGACATTTCTCAAGAAATCGTGTCTTTCAACGACGCACAACAGTCTGAAAACGGCACGATTTTGTGGCCGAAATTTTTATGGTCAATTGTTCAAGTTTGATGATATTTCGATGAAATTTTTGTTTCTATGAAATAAGGATCTTTTAAAATTTTAGAATCGAAAATGGCAATTCTCAAGAAATCGTGTCTTTCAACGACGCTCAACAGTCTGAAAACGACACGATTTTGTGGCCAAAATTTTTACGATCAATTGTTCAAGTTTGATGAAATATATATGTTATTTCGATGAAATTTTTGTTTCTATTAAATAAGGATCCTTTAAAATTTTAGAATCGAAAATGGCAATTCTCAAGAAATCGTGTCTTTCAACGACGCTCAACAGTCTGAAAACGATACGATTTTGTGGCCGAAATTTTTACGACCAATTGTTCAAGTTTGATGATATTTTGATAAAATTTTTATTTCTATTAAATATCTTTTAAAATTCTGGAATCGAAAATGGCAATTTTCAAAGAACCGTGTCTTTCAACGACGCACAACAGTCTGAAAACGGCACGATTTTGTGGCCAAAATTTTTACGATCAATTGTTCAAGTTTGATGAAATATATATGTTATTTCGATGAAATTTTTGTTTCTATGAAATAAGGATCCTTTAAAATTTTAGAATCGAAAATGGCAATTCTCAAGAAATCGTGTCTTTCAACGACGCACAATAGTCTGAAAATGACACGATTTTGTGGCCAAAACTTTTACGATCAATTGTTCAAGTTTGATATTGCGATGAAATTTTTGTTTCTAGCAAATAAGGATACTTTAAAGTCGATTCTCCAGGGTTAAAAAATGCGTCCGGGACATTTTGCCTCCCTTAAGGCCGTACAATTTTCGTACTAAACAATTTTTCATTAGACGCGTAGTGTGAAATTTATTTCGAATGTGCAACTTACGCGAATCACCCTGTACACCTACAGCATGTATAGCACGATACATGACTGATCGCGAGTGTAATGAATTTTCTTTTTTAGCAAACAGTTTCTGTAAATTTTTAACATCACGATCGAATGCAATCGAAACCAAGCGACATACTTGAGTCTGCTAAAATCTGACGCAATGAAGATACAATTAAGCGACGACAACTGGGTTAACGAGCCTTTTCCTCGCAAAGGATTCTCGATCAAGACATACGATATATATATATATATATATATATATATATATCGTATAATAGACGTACGATGTCTCGATCCACGACAACGTTATTCGTTCATTCTCTTCATCTTCTCTCGTTACTCCATGTTTAATTACGTACCATGCTGAAAACATTTTATGGTAGAAACACGCTTGTACACTTAATTGCACAGTAACGAAGAGCGAAAGATATTGCTGATCGAGAGTGAGAAATTGATATTTGAAAGAGGCCGCGGCTCTTGTTTCTCTCGCGGAGGTTCTGCATTATTATCGAACGGCGAACGTCGACGTGAAATTTGAAATTAAAACGGAACTGTTAATACCCACGAAGAGTGTGTAATTGCATGCTGTGAAGAGCGTGTTTGCAGGGGGTGGAAAAAACTGTTATTTTGTATTTCAACCCTCCGGCCGCAGGCGATACCGAAAAATAGAGTATTAATCCTCCTTGCGATATAAACTCGCGCATGATATAAATTTCATTCGTCATTCAGTCTGTACGGGGAAAGAGAAAAAAGAAAAAATAAAAAGTTATCCGCCGCTGGAGGGTTAATTATACGGTGGAGGACATTGTCGGATGGAAATATTGGGTCTTTGAACAATTTACGCTTAATCGCGCACTGACGAACACTGGCGATAAAAGTGCTGATACTTTAGAAATACAAAGGGGCTCAATAAACGTCGAGCGTAAAGTTACTTTTATTTTCTTTTTTTTTCTTTCTTTTTTTTGCGCGCGATGCGACATGCAATTGCAAGTATTAAAAAAAAAAGAAAAGAGAGAGAGAGAGAGAGTGAGAGAGATAGACGCGCGATAGATTTCTCGTTTAAAACGACGCATGAACGACATCGAGTGATGAGATATCTCTGCCGTTCCAAGCGTGGCGCAAACAACATCGTGTCGCGAGATATCTCGTCCGTGCGAGATGCAAAGGGGTTAATCTGAACGTTCTTGACGTGCAACGAAACGAACGCGAGGAAGATAACGGATAGAATATAAAAGAAGCGAACAGAATGCAGCCATCGAGCCAAGCGTTGCAGTCGAGTGAAAAAACGTAAATTTAAACAACACAGCGCGAGGAGAGCCAATAACCATGAAGAATTGTCGATAATTTCAACTGTGCTGTAATTTCGAAATTAATTAATTAATTAATTAATTCTTCTTGATTTTTAAGACGAAATCGAGCTCCATACGAAAGTACAGAGCTTCTACTTTGATAAGTTGTTTTACGTTATGTAGCAAGGGATGCTTCGTTTCTCGAACAATTGTACAAATTCAAACGCGCGTAAGAAAAAAGAAAAAATTTTTTTCAAACTTGTTTCGCGACCGAAATTTCCTCTTCGATCTCTCGAGAATTGTGAAAATTCGAAAATATGTAGAAGAAAAGAAAATTCGAACGTATAAAAAACATACAAAAAAAAAATCTTTCTCGTGGTCTTGTAAATTAAAATCTCTTTAAAACTTGCATGATTTTTTTTTTTTTTTTGATCATTTTATTAAACGACCAACTAACATTTCGTCGTTCGATTTCAACGTTCGAGTTCGATGAAACGGTGAAAGAAAAATAAAAAAAAAAAAATCGTACAGCGAATAGAAAAAAAAAATCTTTCTCGTGGTCTTGTAAATTGAAATCTCTTTAAAACTTGCATGATTTTTTTTTTTTTGATCATTTTATTAAATGACCAACTAACATTTCGTCGTTCGATTCCAACGTTCGAGTTCGATGAAACGGTGAAAGAAAAATAAAAAAAAAAAATCGTACAGCGAATAGAAAAAAAAAATCTTTCTCGTGGTCTTGTAAATTGAAATCTCTTCAAAACTTGCATGATTTTTTTTTTTTTTATCATTTTATTAAACGACCAACTAACATTTCGTCGTTCGATTTCAACGTTCGAGTTCGATGAAACGGCGAAAGAAAAAGAAAAAAAAAAATCGTACAGCGAATTCCAAGAAGATTTCAAATCTTCAAAATTGTTTGTATTTTTTAAACGTGCGTTTGAATATTTACAACCGATTCACTTTCCCATCCACTACGTGATACGAGATAAAAATCATCTTGCGGCCGTCGAAATAGAAGCTTCACGCTTTAAAACGAGTGAATCGTATCGATATTTTCTTACGAATTTCTTCTCTTCGTAATCTTCTTCGGCAAAGTTACAACAAAGTTATTTAAGATTATCGTTCAATCGTTCATCGGTTTTCGGTTCGTTTTCGCTCTTCACTCTGACAAAGAAGTCCTTGAAAATCGATCGAACTATTACCATTCGCTGGCCAGTGAAAAAAAAAGAGGAACATATACTCGAATCTCTTTGGCGCCGTAAATTTCGAAGATGTCAGATCACGTTTATTCCCATTATTCTTGAAACTATAAAACGCGGTGGTGGTAATCGGCGCGTCCGAAGATCGAGCACGCAACTTGCCAAGCCGACTATACATTTTGTTTCGCGCTCACCGTCCAAATATATATATATCACGAAAACTAAATTTGAAAATTTATAGCGTACCGCGGTCGCAACACGATCCGCGGCGGTTGTAACAAACGGCGGGACGTATTTCACGGCAAAATTCCAACACGAACAGAGTAACAAGTATAATATTCGCGCGAAAGACGCGTAATGCGCCTAACAGCAGGCGCCTACACACGAAAGTGTACTTGTCTCTCTCTCTCTCTCTCTCTCTCTGTCACGATTGTCTCAATTCGAAACAGGCTTCCAAACGAAGGATTCAATCGTCCGCGGATTTTATATATATTTATAATTTTATTTATATTCCCGAGCGGAGTCATGCAAGACTCATAGAACATGTCTCCGACAGCTCGAGACATTTGCCTGTTAACTTGAAATGAAATCTGTAATTATGTATCGAGGTTCGATGTAGATATCGAGCGACATCTACACATCGAGAGATAAAAAATATATTCGAAATTCTCGAAAAACAGTCGCGGAAAACCACTTGACACGTGAAAATACGTGTGATGTTGTCTTTCAGAGAAGCGACGGAGAAATAGGATCTCGAACGGAAACGAGAGTTGAAAGAACGCGGATGTATCAACCGATCGCGATGGTGGTGACGTTTGATTAAGCACGTCGAGCGCATCCAGACCATTGCCAGATATGGCAATAAAATTAGCGCGGCATTCGGCGTGCAATGTCAATATTCAAACGTTGGGGGGAAATTCGTTCCACAACCTTGCTCGGGACGAAAATAAGGGATAAAAATAAAATTACGGGAGAGAATATTCGTTGCAAAGGAAGGCACGCATACGCAAGAACTTCGATCCTCGAAATAATAATAATGACGACGATGACGATAAGGATGATGATGATATGATGACGATGATGATGATGATGATGATGATGATAATGATGATGATAATGATGATAATGATGATAATGATGATAATGATGATAATGATGATAATGATAATGATGATAATGATGATAATGACGATAATGGCGATAATGAGGATAATTACGATAATGACGATAATGGCGATAATGAGGATAATTACGATAATGACGATAATGACGATAATGGCGATAATGAGGATAATTACGATAATGACGATAATGACGGTAATGACGATAATGATGACGATGACGATGTTGATGATGGTGACGACGACGATGATGATAATGATGATAATGACGATAATGATAACGATGACGATGTTGATGATGGTGATGATGTTGATAACGATGAAGACGTTAATGATAATGGTGATAATGGTGATAATGATGATGATGATAATGATGACGATGTTGATGATGGGGATGACGATGATGACGTTGACGATCATGATGATAATGATGATGATAATGACGATGATGATGATGATGATGATGATGATGATGATGATGATGATGATGATGATGATGATGATGATGATGATGATGATGATGATGATGATGATGATGATGATAATGATGATGTTGATAATGATAATAATGATGATAATGATAATGATGATGATAATGATGATCATGATGATGATGATGATGATGATGATAATGATAATAATGTTTTCATTATACATTTATATTTATATACTCACGCGAGAAAGTTCGCGGCTCTTTCTTTTCTTTTTTTTTTTATTTTTCTTTCATGACTCCCCTGTCCGGAGAACCCGTTTCTCTCACCGGCCAACCCTAATATCACGTAACAACACTGGGGGAAACAAAGAGGCAGCGATATGCAGCTCTCGCGCTCGCGCGGCACCAGACCGAGGCGACGTATCAATTAAAATTAAATTTCTGACTCACTCGGCCGATTTGAAATTCAGCTGCCCTCCTCGTTCTGCTTCTCGCGCCGGCGCTCCTCCGCGTTCGCCGAAACCCGGTTCGGTGGTGACCTTGCCTGCCATTTGCCTCGACTCGCGCGAAATATGAATGGTGGTATGTATAGGTTGAAACCCCGCGAGTGTTTGCTCTCTCTCTCGCGCGCGCGCAGGAGAGGCAATGCAAACGCGAGTTGCTGCTCTCTCTTTCCTCGAGACTCGACAAAGACTGTGAAAAACTTTGGAAACTTCACGACGATGAAGGAAAAGTTGACCATCGATCGACGAGCGTGCACGATCGTGGAAATTCTGCAGAGAATTCCGCGACGAACGTGTGAAATCGCGCTGAGAATCGGGCTGATAGGCAAAGCAGAGAGGGGATTAAAAAAAAAATGAAAAGGAAGATGTAGATGTAACGTGGACAGTGCAGAATTACCAGAGAAACACAGAGTTGGATCGAATCGAGACCAATTTCAATTTCGTGTTCGAGCAGAGTTACCACTGGGAAAATTATGAGCACCTTCAAAAATTCTGAAACGTCCGCTTAAGAAATTGTAGAAAATATGAGTACACGAGATCTCTGGCAGATAATAAATCGGGAGAAAGAGAAAAAAAAAAGATAAAATAAAAAATGCGAGTTCACTTGCTTTTATTCGAAGAAATTGAGATACACCGGTTATTTAACCTCCAATTTCTGGGATCCAAGTGAAAGTAAAATTATCGGCGATTCCTTTGTCGAGTCAAAGGAAAACGTGAAAAAAGTGTGATGTGGTTAAATCATCTTTCTCTCTCTCTCTCTCTCTCTCTCTCTCTCTCTTTCGTTAAACGTCGAAATTCGATTTTAACTCGAATTTTCGTGTATCGTCAACTAATTGCTATACGCATTGTGAATCTCTCGATCGATGGAAATATAAATTTCAGAGAGTAAATTTCGCGCTCGGTTGTCATTTAAAATCGGGGCTCGAATCTTCTCCATCTCGAAGCAAACATTTTCACGACCCTGGGTACAGAGACGCATAAACTAAGAATACGAATTGAAACATGTAATAAATCGTAAAGAAAATTCATTTCCAAGAAAACGAGAAACGAACCACGCATCGAAGACAAAGTTTTTACACTAACTTTTTTTCAAATTTTTCAATTTAATTTCTTTTTCTTCCGCGAAACTTCAAATTCAATTATCCCACTTTGAGATGACAGCTGTTAGAGTTGCAGCAGCAATTTAAACGTACGAAACTGACCGATGAATTTTGGGATGAAAATCGACAGAGTGTCGAACAACTTTGGAACTTCAGATGACAGTTTCGTTGTCAGTTTGAAAAGGACGAAAATTTATTATTAACACATCTTATGCGGGAAACACGGGGAGCAGAAGCATATCCGCGCAGAAAACTAGACAAACGATTTACTCTGATATGTCTTCTTACAAGAGGAAAGTCACTGATCTGAATTTTCCGCGTATCAGAAAACTCAATCACATGTCGAGGCGTTATCAGCGTTATCACGGAATAATCACAATCTCCCGCATTCAACAATTGGCCGTAGTAAGATAATTCCCGTTACCTGCAAACAATGTGTCAAATTGGTTGGCCAGGAGTACTCGCGTGTACGATTAAGAAGTTACGACAGTAACGTGATATGTAATATGTCTGCTACTTAACTAACAGGATGGGATTAAAACGACCGACACTTGGATAGCGTAAGATTGAGACGACCTTAGTATAGCAACTCTTCTTTCAATGTTGCATTCGATACGCAGGGATTTGTTCCGACGCTCTAGCATCACCGTTTGAAGCCTCTCGAAATGAAAGCTAATACATTAAAAAGTATGTGTACACGCGAGAACCGAAATTTATTTCACCGTCGTCGTTTAATATCGGGTAATAAAACCACTCGAAACTTGCATAATTTGCAAAAATATTTCGTCCGCGGACAAATGTATGAAGGAGAAACCGATCATATGTAAAAAGTGCAACTGATTGATTATTTTTTTTATTTAAATAAAAATATATATGTTTGACTATTTTATTAGAAGTCAGAAGTTATGTTGCGAATTATTTCCTTTAATAAATTAACACATATCCGTCCGGCATTATTTGCACCGCCGATTGACCACCAAATTGGCCGGCATTATTCGACGCTATTTGTAGAAACGATATGCTCTATGTAAAAACAACCTAACTTTTAAAAAGTCTAGTGTACTTTTTTAGTGAAATTTTGGGCAATGAAATAAAATGAATTTGTATTCATATGTACACCTTTATTTTTGATTGTTTTCCTTTCTTTTTCTAAATAAAAATTAAATCCATAAAAAGGTTGAAACGAATTACTGAAAACATACTCATTATTTTATTAGACAAAGTAAATTATTTTCGAAACGTTAATTTTATCAATAATTAATAGTAATTAACACCCAAGTGCTTAAACTTTGAATAAACTTCTTCTATGCGCAGTTACCGACTAATACGTTTTTAAAATAATTTTTTTTTTTTATTCGCGTTTGCACCCTTATACGACGCAACTGAAGCTGAAATCAGTTTTTTTCGTAGAATTATCTCTGTTTGGTAAAAATTGCGTGTTTAATTTATTCGGATTTAACGAAACAACAATCGATTATTTACTGCAACATACAAACGACGAATTTTCGTCATTTGGCTGCTGGTGATTGTCCGTGAAAATGACGAATTTTCGTCATGCGGACGGCATATGTGTTAATCTCGTATCGACGACGTTTATCTCACTCTTTTTTCTCTTCTTTCTCTCTCGTTTTTCTTTCTTTTCCTTTTATCGGTTGCGTAATACGCACAAGTGGTCCAACATTTAAAATATCATTTACGATTACACACATTTTTTTTATACACGAGCGTGTATATTTCGACTTTAGGACGAGCAGATAGCTCGATAGTGAGGCATTACTAAAACCGTGTCAGTCACTTTACGTGAAATTACTACGGATCAGTTTTTACCTGAAATTATTATGCTGCTATAGGCACGCACGTATAAATTCTCTTTGCACCATTAATTTTCCTGTCTGTATGAAGAATTAGTACAGTGCCAAAGTGTTGAAATTGTAGTCACATTTTCTGCTATTAATAGAAAACGACGTGGTACAGTCAATGAACATTTCCCAGCTTTCCCAGAGTCGATATTTCAATTTTCCGTATCTATTTAAACGCGTTTCGAAATTTCTCGTTTGTATTTCAGCAAACACCGGCAGTAAAAGAAAAGCCCAGTAATCCAGGTAAATAACTTCACTCACGCTCTGTGTGTGTGTGTGTGTGTGTGTGTGTGTGTGTGTGTGTATGTGTGACCAACGACTTTAATAGAAAAATAAGCATTTTAATATTTCATCGATAAAGTATAAAATTTTTAAAGACGGGTAATAAATTATTAATAGCTATTATAGTTCAAATAATTTCAATTTTATGATTCAATTGTGTGTGTGTGTGTGTGTGTGTGTGTGTGTGTGACCAACGGCTTTAATAGAAAAATAAGCATTTTAATATTTCATCGATAAAGTATAAAATTTTTAAAGACGGATAACAAATTATTAATAGCTATTATAGTTCAAATAATTTCAATTTTATGATTCAATTGTGTGTGTGTGTGTGTGTGTGTGTGTGTGTGTGTGTGTGTGTGTGTGTGTGTGTGTGTGTGTGTGTGTGTGTGTGTGTGTGTGTGTGACCAACGACTTTAATAGAAAAATAAGCATTTTAATATTTCATCGATAAAGTATAAAATTTTTAAAGACGGGTAATAAATTATTAATAGCTATTATAGTTCAAATAATTTCAATTTTATGATTCAATTGTGTGTGTGTGTATGTGACCAATGGCTTTAATAGAAAAATAAGCATTTTAATATTTCATCGATAAAGTATAAAATTTTTAAAGACGGATAACAAATTATTAATAGATATTATAGTTCAAATAATTTCAATTGTATGATTTTTTTTAATAGATTTAAGTTTAAATACTTATTTGTTATGAAATCAATAATAAAAAATAGCGTTAATGAAATAATTGCATAATAATAAACATTCTAACAAAATTGAACGAATAAAAAGAATTTGAATCTTGAAATTCATATATATTTCGCGTTGATGTTTTTCACAAAAGACTCAATTTTTGTATTCGAAGCTTAAATTCGAAGCACTACTCTGCCACGTTAGATCATTTATTTATTAAAAATGTTTTTAATTTTATAAACAATAATGGAATTTCATTAAATATGTGTGTAAATGGTGGGTAATTATTTAATCATTCTGGCGAAGATTGATTAAATTTAAATAAAATTAGTCGTTTAGATATAAATCTTTCATAACGTAGATTAAAAATAATACTCTATTTATTGAGATTATTGATCCAATTGTTGATATAAAAATTTCAACAATAATATGAATCGGGATAATCCGAGTATCGTCGTGGTGTTCCTATTGGTCCAAGAAAATGTTGAGGAAAAAAGGTTAGATTTGCACCAATAAATACGAAAAAAAAAAAAATTGGAATTTTAATCATTTTTGGTTTATCAATATGAAAACCTGAAAATAGTGGAAACCAATGAATAAAATCTTGCAATAATTGAAAAATACTGCTCCTATAGATAAAACACCGAGTCGGGCGAGTTTTTGTGTAAATTTTCACACGCGAGAAAAAAAAATCGCAAAAGCATAGAAACACACAAACGAGAGTAAAACGAAACGTACACGGCAACGCGAGCGACGAAAAAAACATTGGAACTCGCATTTTCGCAGTCGGGAAAAAACAAAGCAGCATGCAAATGGCGCTGCGGGCAGCGATAATGTCACAAGGCGAAAAGAAAACGCGAAAGAGAAAGGACTAAAGACGAAAGACGATCGTATTAAATGCGAACTAAACTTTTGCAACTCTCGACGAAAAGGGTAACGCGCAATTTCAAGTGCGACAATTTACGTTAATGACAACACACCCGTTCCACCCGAGCCATCGATGATAATCGATTTCGTCCAAGTGAATTATTAACAAACGCCGCGATAATTCGCTATATCGGCGGTCAGGCGCAAAACAACAGATAAAGGCAACACACAGCGTGCGTCTGTGGTGGCTGTCGCGCGTTTGCGAAAACAAGGCGCCACCGTGAAATGCGATTCACCTTCGATAAATGTCGACGAACGTTTATAACCGTGTTTCGACAGCTATAAAAATTCTCGGCGATATAACGTTTACGATAGAAAATCGTATGCGAAAATACATTCACGTACATACACGTACATACACGTACATACGAGCACACTCGCAGGACACTTGAACACGATTCCACGTGGCATTAAATAAATAATTTAATTTGCCTGGCGAAACCTGTTTCAAAATCAGTCGTCCTCGATGTTCAAAGTAAATTAATTAAATTAGTGACAATAGTCGATTAGCTTCAACATCGTTTAAGCATACCCGTGTATATGATACACGACAAACGCACGTAACGTGAATCTTACGTATAGATAGAAATTGAAGTATCGCGTTTGTTTCAACACATGTACGTCTCGTTTTCAAAATCAATCGCCGATATTTGAGCAATGATAAATGATGACCAGTCCAGCCGATTAGCTTATATCGTTAAGCACCCATGTTTAATGTAACAAACGTACCGAGACGTATTTTACGTCCTACTTTCGACCGAGACACAAGTAGAAATTGAAGTGTCGCGTTTGTTCAAAGATTAAAAGCGATAACATTACATATTCGTGTGAAGAAAAAAGAAACGGTATCGTTTCGTTTAAAACGGTGAAAAAAGAAAACAATCGACGACTCGAAACTGTTATCGATATTATTATTCTGCTAATCGTCATATAATCGTCATTACTCCCTCCAATAGGCGACACTATTTACTATTTGCCACGCACTTTCTACGCGACGACTTTGGTCGTCGAAACGTTCAACGCGTACAATGTGTACCGATAACGAATTGTCACAGGCAGCTTTCGAAGAAACAAAATGCCATGCTTCCCTACAATCCTGAGACCTAACAAGTTTCGCAGTTTCTCCCTCTCCGAAAGGACGAAAATACCAGAGAGAAACCTGTTATCTCTCTCTCTGCTGCAAAATCAGCCGTATCTCGGCGAAATCTCTCTCCGTGAAAGCTTCCTGAAAACTACCTGTGCAGGTTGAATCGTGCCGCCATCCTCCTCCGTTTCTCGGAAACGGATTTCCTTCGAGGCCGCACGTAGCTGAAAGTTGGAAGAAAATTTTCGAGCCATTTCGAAGATCGTGCAGTAGAATCTGCTATATTCGTGTACAAGACGAGACGAGAGAGAGAGAGAGAGAGAGAGAGAGAGAGAGAAGCGTAGCCGGTGTGTGCAGTGCAGCGCAGCGCAGCGAGAGTTGCGCTCGCAGTGCTCGGGTTCGGTTCGGTTCGGTTGGTTCGGTCAGCTCGTTGGCTAATGCCGACTGGCCTCGACAATTAGCTGGCGCCAGCAATGACACGCAGCGGCGCCGGGTTGCCCCCTCCCTCCTCTCCTCACCCCGTCCGCATGCCCCGCTCGCCAACCCCTCGCCCCACCCCCCACCTCACCGCCGCCAGTCGGCATCCCCTCCCGCCAGCGACGTTCGAAAGCCCCCACCACTTCGCGCGCTTCCCCCTCCACCTTCGTCTTCCCCTCGCTGCCCCGACAAAACCACAGAGGAGACACATACACACACGCATGCAAACGTTTCACCAGGCGCCCCGTTCACCGACCACCACTTTTCCTCCCCATTCTTCGAGTATCGTACGACTTGATCTTTCCTTTACTCTCTCGCCCCCTTTCCCCATCTTTCTCTCCTCTTTCTTCTATTTCTCCTCGAGCCGCTGCCGCCGCCGCCGCCGCTATTTCCCCCTCCCCTCGCTCTCTTTCCTTCTTTCTTGGCAGGCCGCGACTCGCCCAATATATGCTTTATTTTTAGATTCATTTCCCTCCGACTGTAACTTCGATCGCGCGGCTATCGGTAAATGCCGATTGGCAGTACGTAGTTCTTTTCGAAACGCAGAGCTCCGATTCGACGAAGTTTATACAGAGAGCTAAAGGCAGTGAAAGATGATTTATACGAAATTCGTTCCTCTCTTTCTTCGCGTGCGTCTTTTTGAAGGAACCTGAAGGCGAACACGAAATCCAACACGCATTAGAGAGAGAGAGAGAGAGAGAGAGAACGTTGCATTATAACTGAAAATTCAATGAAATTCAGGCAAAATTTTCCAGCGATTTCCATTGGTTCAAGTGTGTGCCGATACTTTCGAACGAGGGTGCACACACACACACACGTAGCAGCGAGAAGCGCGCGCTGGCACGAGCGAGCCGCAGCTATTATTAGACGTGGAAACCTCAGCGGTGGAATCCGAAGGATTTCGTTATTTTCCTATATGGAGATTCTCGTTCTGCGAAATCGTCCTCCTCCGTGGCGATTCGCCGACGGTGCAAACGTGCTCGCGTCCACGACGCTCGTGTCTCGTCGAATCCCTTCCCCAAACGCTACCGGCGGGATATTAATAGGAAAGTGAACCGGCGCGACGTGTAACGGCGCGGCGATGTTTACCTCGCGCGCCGATTTTCCGGCGCTGCCGATTATCGATAGATCGTTCGCGGCGACGCGGCGACGCGGCGACCTGTGACGAATCTCGCGGCGACGTCGACGTCAACTTCTCTCGTTCTCTCGTTCCCACCCGATTATTATTGCTCGAGCGGCGACTGTGTTCGCGCATTGGGCAACTCCGATCTGCCCCCCGAGTCGGATCGCTAAACGATTTAATAATCATCGAGTTATCAACGAATCGAATGATAATTTCGATGAATCTGACGATAAGAAATTCGATCTCGATCGTTTTAGATTTCAGAATTTTCAATTTTTCAATCGCTGCCGATCTTCAATCTCAAAGCGGGAACAATCGAACAGCGATCCGACACGATTTCGTCGATCTTTTCTCGAGATTGCGCTCAGAGACGAGAATATTCACCGATTCTTCTCCCCGAAATATTAATTACCGAACGATACGAATAATTAAAATGGTGGAATGTCGATCTTGATTGATTTCAGGTCGATCGACTTTTCAAGTCAAGTCATCGTATTCAAGTTCGATCAGCAATTTCCATATCGAGTTTCACTTCCAAGTAAAAAAGATTCGTAACAAAATTTAAATTCGATAATTCGCTGCCATTTGATTTTTTAACTTTGCGAAATTTCATTCGAAGATATTGAGAATATTCACTAACTCGGATTTCCTTCCTAGTTTCCAACATTGAACGATTTCATACTCAACGTTTGTCAAGTTAATCGCACGTTGCATTGGTTAAATAATAATAAAATCAGTAGATAACAAGATCGTGGAATATCACTTTTACGATATATTTCACATCGATCAACCTCGAGCGAAGTTCAAGTTAATAAACTAAATTTCTTAATCGATAATTTCAATTTCGAGCGGAAAGAAAGAAAACAAAGTTTAAATAATAATTAGGTACCACCGTCGTATAATAAATAAATCAAATATTCGGATTTGATTCTAATTTCCCAATGTTATGCCACTTAAAAACAAGAGTATCTACTAACTCCTGAGTTTTTCTTCTCGCTGAACGCGAATCAAATTAATTACAATTAAATTAATTGAAATTACATACGTTCGCGTTCGTTGTGTATCAAGCAATTTTCCAAAATCATCATTAACCCATTGACTGAGATATCTCGTAGTAAGCGTATGTACCAAAACTGCCGACTACGGGATGTCTCGTAGTTTGCGCTACAAGTTTAGATTGATTGCAATTGGTCAGGTAATATTTTTATTGCCGGAGTTAGAAATTATTAGAAAGGACGAATAAAAATTTAACATAGTATAAAACATATTTAATATCACTTTTTATTATAAAGGATGAATAAAAATTTAATATAGCGTATAAAACATATTTAATATCACTTTTTATTACAAAAATAATAACTTAGACTATTCGGTCATAACGTATTAAATATTTTTATATATATATTAATTATATATTTATTTTTCAATAAAAATCACTGTAAATGCCATTTCAATGCTAAATCTGTAACTTAGTATTATTTTGGAAAATTTCACGTTTTCTTTAAAATAAAATTTAAATTTTCGCTCCCGGGGCAAGACGCTCTAAATTTGCCTGGCAATCAATGAGTTAAATAACAGGTATCGTAGAATATTCAACTTTAATTGAACATCGAACGACTTTCAGGTCGATCGACCGAACCGGTGAACTAAAAATGGTTGCCTAACGTAAACGCACCAAGAAATACATTGGTTTATGAGTGTTTCTCGACTCGTAGAAGGCGGCACCGTAGAAAAGTATCGGAGTAATGCTCCCATGACCATTTGTCCAATATCGTGGACAAGCGATTTATCAGTATGCTGCACCTCGTATCTTTTCAATTGCTTCACGCCTGAATGTCACGTTTGAGAGAAACGATCGTTTTTTTGAGAGAACATTTTTTTTTCTATCCTCGCTCTCAGTGTGTCAGCCTACGTCTGAATTTTCATTCAGATAAAACCGACGGACAAATCTCTCATTTAATAAATTCTCGAGCTTGAGATACATACATATATATATATATTTTTTTTTTGTTTGTTTTCTCTCTCGTTTCGATGTGTCCGCGTTGCACGCTCGCCTGCGCGATATTTTACGCGTCGGGATAGCGATATTTAGGGCGCATTAAATATACCAGGCGCCGCATTATAAATAAAATCGCGAGTACACGATTTTAATATAAATAGATTTCATCTCGAATTGGTTTGGCGGAGAAAATATGCCGACCGATATTCGATGCTATAAGTATATATATATATATATATATATATATATATATATATTTTCATATAGCTTCAGATGTGCGGCGATAAATTCTCATAGGAGTAGGTGTATTTTATAACGACCTCTGAAAGCATTTAGCAATAATAGAAATTCGGAATTCTCAACTCGGGAAATATCGCGATTTTATTGTATTTATTACTCACCGGCAACCGGTTAACGCATTAACAGTTAAAATGCATATAGATTTTTTTACGTCGCCTCTCGCGCCTTTCGTGTATCTTTCTTCATCGTTTCGAAACTCGAGAATCAGGGATCGACCGATCGATCCTAGTCCTAACTAGGTTTCCACGATAGTTCGAGCGGCATCGAGTCAAACGATCGGTCGTCGGAGTTACTTACGTAAAGTCGCGTTTTGCTGGCGCCTTCTCTATTTACCCTCTCTTTCCTCCTAATACATGCTGTCTTTGTGTTTCGATAGGACGCGACAGCTTTTTGTGGTTGAATTTGTGTCGCCAACAGAGAGACAGTCAGTCAGTCAGTCAGTCAGTCAGTCAGTCAGACAGACAGACAGACAGACGGTGCCACGAGAGACGATCGTGCTAACAAATTTCACGATTACGCGCGAGGAGCCTGTTGACGACGAGCGTCCGTGTAAACTAGATAATCGTGCATATTTAATTTCACGCGCTCGACGACGACGACGACGACGAATAGGCGATTATTTCGCAACAATGTGAGATAATGGGCGTGTACGACGAGGAAAGTACAATAAACTTCTGAACACACGTTTTCGTCACAAGATTCTAACACGACACATTTTACGTGTCGATATTGAAATATCTCTTTTCATTTCCCTTTTTTTTTTTCTTTTCTCCCTCCTCAATTTGTTTTTATTAACCTCTTGATCGCCGCGTTTTTTTAAGAGCCGCGCATCAGCTTGCCGCGTATTTTCAATTTTAAGGAAAATGTGCTTTTACTAATAAATAAATAATTTAAATATCTTTTTACCTGCATAATTGGCGAGCCACAATCAACTAGGATATAATTTGCACGAGAAAAAAGAAAACACTTGATTTTCACTAGAGTTGCCACACGATAGATCAAATACTAAATATTAAGGAAATTAAGAAAGTTATACGCATGTTTGTTAAATTTGAAATGTTATAGATTTATAGTCTAAAAAATACACACACACACACACATATATATATTATACACAATGAAACTAATATTTATTTATTTGCGTGGTATGCTTTGAAGTAAATAGCTCGGCAGAGTGGAATTTTACAGTTTTTTCGCACAAGAATTTTGTTTCTTGCCTTGTTTTTCGAATAAATCTAAAATCATAAATCTAAAATCTATATATACTTTTTCGACTTTTTTTACCGATAGAAAAGGATTCTATGTGTCACCGTTAAGAAATCGAGATTAATTTCGCTTTCATTTAGGGTACAGGGATCAGCGCGCATGGCGATCAAGAGGTTAAGCGAGACGAAGAAAAAGAAGATTAGAAGGGATTTCTCTACGACTTTAAATCCTAAACTGTTAACGTTAATGGTCATTTTCTCGAAGAAAGAAAACCGTGGAAATCTTGAGAAAGAGATAACCGTACCCGCTACGGGATCGCACCATTAATACCTGCGAAAGGCAACGCGCGAACGATTGGATACAGCAGGTATTGCCTACCTGCCGCATGATCATTCCGTTTCAAGCAGAAAATTCGACCGGTATTTTCCAGTTGTATTTTCCTGATGTAACAATTCAATCGTTCGAACACACGGGAACACACATATTTCTTAACCTGTTGATCACCGCAGATCTTTTTTAAAGACCGCTTATTTCGCACGCGAATTTCGTTTCTTCGTTCCTTTCTTTTCGAAGCAGCTTTCGAATATATCCAAAATCAAGGAAGAATATATACATATTTTTCGATTTTTTCTTTAGTGTTAGAAAATGATTCTAAATGTCACTGTTAAAGAAATAGAAATTAAATTAGCGTACAGGCATGGCGCGCACGTTTGTTAAATTTG
Organism: Tetragonula carbonaria; assembly: GCA_032399595.1. Classification (NCBI taxonomy): domain Eukaryota; kingdom Metazoa; phylum Arthropoda; class Insecta; order Hymenoptera; family Apidae; genus Tetragonula; species Tetragonula carbonaria. Next base: position 2,847,672 of record JAUCRC010000007.1, on the reverse strand, counting down.
AAATGTTACAATATTACAGTCTGAAAAACACAAATATACACTGTACACGATAGAACTAATATTTATCTTGGGTGTGGTATGATTTGAAGCAAGTATTTGGGCAGAGTGGAATTTCACAGTTATCGCACGCGAATTTCGTTTCTTGCCTTGTTTTTTGCGAATAAATACAAAATCAAGGAAGAACATATATATATTTTCGACTTTTTTTAGTGTTAGAAAATGATTCTAAATGTCACTGTTAAAGAAATAGAAATTAAATTAGCGTACAGGCATGGCGCGATCACGTGGTTAAAAACTTCAAGCTAAATCGAAAATACATATACACATCCGCGTGACGGATTAACGAGATTCACTAATTAGTTGGATTTTTTTTTTTTAGCATCTTTCAAAGAATCGAACCATTCGATGGCGCAATTATTGCTCACCTACTTGGACGTTATTACTGCCTCGTCACAATCCCTGTTACATTTACCTATTCCTAAGGGATAATGCCATCTACGCTTCAAATCTGTCGCGACTGATGTTGCTATAATAATGTCTCCATTATTACACTATTATTATTCTGAGAATTCTTGGAACATATTATTGTACCGTATTATATATTACGTTATTATTATCTTAGAATTCTTAAAATATTACATGGTTGTTGGTTAATGTTCTTCCACGCGTGACGTTCCTCGACATTGCAAAAAACGATCGGCAAACGCCAACGAAACGAATTGAAATTGTAATTTATGGAAAACAAGTCTCCATTATTACACTATTATTATTCTGAGAATTCTTGGAACATATTATTGTACCGTATTATATATTACGTTATTATTATCTTAGAATTCTTAAAATATTACATTCCAATAATATTAATAATATTATAATATTGAGATAATAACAACTAGATATATTATAATATAATATTATATTCTTGGAATATTATATTATTATATAATATAATATTATATAATATATCTAGTTATCATTATCTTAGAATTCTTGGAATACTATATTATTATACAGAATATATTACTACATTATACTACATTATTGTTATCATTGGAATTCTATATAATTACGAAATAGTTACACCGTTTTCATTAATTACGGGATAATTTCGTTTCGTAATTAAGCATCGGCAAACGTGAAAATAATTTTGAAAAGTGCAGCGATAGCGACAGCGACGAACAGACTTTTTTTTTTCAAAGACGGAAGAAACGTTTTTAGACGTAAATCTTCCGAAGATTCTGACAACGAGGATGCAATAAAAAAACAAATGAAACTTCAACAAGCGAAAGATGACGCTAGTGATTGGAATTGGGTTCCCAAAAGATGATAATCGAAAAAGTTTTATCCTCGCGGAAACACCAGGTACAAACCCTTTATTTTTGGAAAAATTAGGAGATAATTAAACTGTAATAGATTTATTCGATTTATCGATTGATGGATGATATTGTGGTTTGGTAGCTTTACACATTCCAGAATGATTCAAAAAGTATCATACTGAAATAAACTATTAATACATATATATATATATATATATATATCAAATACATACATACATATATATAAAGATTGTAAATAAACTATTAATACATATATATATCAAATACATACATACATATAAATATATATAAAGATTGTAAAATAAACTATTAAGATTGTAAATAAATTAGTAAACTAGTACGTAACTATTAAGATTGTAAATAAACTATTAATACATATATATATAAAATACATATATACATACACACACACATATATATATATATATATAAAGATTGCGTGTATGTATATATGTGTATATATGTATATATACATATATGTATGTATGTATGTATGTATATATATATATATATATATATATATATATGTATATATGTATGTATATATATGTATGCATATATATATATACACAGTCTTTTGTCTGTTCACTAAAGAAGTTTTCTTTGGAAAATTTATCATTAATAAATAGCAATATGTTATATGTTTTTCATTTTTCTCTTTACTACCACCATATATCATCTAGTCTTTTTCGAATCATTTCTACGCTGCGCATTGCCCGAAGTGCATTTTGTCCACGAACTATATACATAATGACTGCCACGCGCGAACGGGTTTAACATCGGGACGACGAAGCGATTTTTCACGTTGGATCCGCGACGACAGATGCACAAAGCGGTGGGTTCATTGCCGATTCCTGCGGCGGTGCGAAACGTACGTCCCCGCTTTCATCAAAATTTATTACTAGTTCGCGGCGGTTACCGATCCACGACGTGGACAATCAACAACGTTCACACGTATCGATAGCATTCGCTATTCCGCTCTTGTTGTCCTTTTGTGCTGCGCTCGTACGTACGTACATGGTGTTTCTCGCTGGAGAAGAACCATGCTCGAGCCTCGCGGTGCCGTCACACCTCGTCGCATTCAAACGCGATTCTCAACAGCTCCAAATACATTTTTTATTCAGCGCACGACGAAACCGCCTGTACTGCCATTTACCTAGGAACACGAGCGACACAGCTGGACATCGACTAATCCTCGTCGGTATCGGTAATAAATTAGCCGTTTCACCCGTTTGACCAACGTGGTCAACGACAGGGGTGTTCGTTAGCGCGCGACTAGCAACCGCGATTAGCATTTGCTTCGCGCGCAGAGCAACTCTGTCGGTGGTGTGTGCTTTCACACGTGGTTAAATTATTCGCACGTCGTCGAAACGACGCCGGAGGTTTCACACGTCCCGTCGACGAGACACGCGGTTTGAACGTGGCATTTCCTACGAGACGTGTAAGTACAACTACGCGTAACACGAACGCGCGACGTTCAGTACCGTGTATCAGAGCGTTTGCGTTAAGGTTTTTTTTTCTTCTGTTTGCAAAAAGCCGATCTCTGAGAGAAATCGGGAGCGGTCGCAAATCGATTAACTCCACCTTTTGAAAAATCTTAAAATTCAAGTGTCGAAGCATCTTGGCACTAGTCGTAACTTTTTATATTTATAATAACATTCCTGAATGATAAAGATCAACACCATTAAACGACAAAATTTTGGCTGGCCATTGAATAATAAATAATTTGTTTCACAGGCCGATAATTTCGATTGACTCCATACTCTAACGTAGATCGTTGCAATAATGCAACTCAAATGCACTAGCAAGCGCTGAATGATAACGGTAAATTTTTTAGCGCCGTCTTATCAGAATTAAGGTAAAATAAATTAGTCAGTCACAGTCTAATTGCCGCAGGATCAGGTCAACTCGTGAAGCCAAATCAATTATTATTAAAAATAAAGTTTAGTTGGGTATATTTCAACTACCACTATATACTTTACGGACTACATATTTTTTCAGCCTTTTCAACATCACACCCAGATCGTATATTGCGTTTGAATTATTATAAACAATTATTTCAATCTGTCAGTGGTAACATTTGCGCCTAGTTTGTAGCAACTCTGACTATTTTGAATAAACTTATCCCACACAGCTGATATCAAAGTAAGTCTATCACTTTGTAAATGTTGATCCCGTCAATTTTTCCTTTTTATCAAAGCGAATAAATCTCAAATGTTTCAATAAAATTTCGCGGTATTGGAACAGAAGTTTGGTTACCATTTTCTGTTACCATAAATACGAAAGTTCCAAATTTTTTAACCAAAACTCGAGAGGCTTCTAATTCCGCGCGAGATGTTATACGTACGGTCGTCAATTGGTAAAGAAAATGCGCAATTTTCCTGTTAATTATCACCATCATATCGAACGATAGCATTGTATAAATTCTAAAAAAAAAAAAAAGAAACCCGTGCGAGAAGTTGTACGAAACCGATTAATTCGGGTTCGATAAACAGATTGTAGGACCCTATTTTACACTGTGACTGGCTATTGGTATAAATAGCCACGATACAAAAGTTATTTTGATTTCTAATAAATAAAAATAAAATAACAAATTATATTATTTCTTTATCACTGCAAAAGTCATTATAATCATTGCGGGGGAAAAAATGTAACGTGAGATAGAAATTTTAAAATAAAACTGTAAAAACAGTCGTTTTGACTGGTATTGGTATAAATAGCCACGATACAAAAGTTACTTTGATTTCTAATAAATAAAAATAAAATAACAAATTCATTATATTATTAATAAATAAAAATAAAATAACAAATTCATTATATTATTATATTCATTATATCATTATATCATTATATTATTATATTCATTATATCATTATATTCATTATATTATTTCTTTATCACTGAGAAATTCATTATAATCATTGCGGGGGAAAAAATGTAACGTGAAATAGAAATTTTAAAATAAAACTGTAAAAACAGTCGTTTTGACTGGTATTGGTATAAATAGCCACGATACAAAAGTTATTTTGATTTCCAATAAATAAAAATTAAGTAACAAATTCATTATATTATTCTTTAGTTATCATTGCGAAATTCATTATATCATTATATCATTGTAAAAAATGTAACGTGATAGATGCTATTCGTTAGATGAATGAAATTCATTATATCATTATATCATTGTAAAAAATGTAACATGATAGATTAAATAGAAATTTTAAAATAAAACTGTAAAAACAGTCGTTTTGACTGGTATTGGTATAAATAGCCACGATACAAAAGTTACTTTGATTTCTAATAAATAAAAATAAAATAACAAATTCATTATATTATTAATAAATAAAAATAAAATAACAAATTCATTATATTATTAATAAATAAAAATAAAATAACAAATTCATTATATTATTATATTCATTATATCATTATATCATTATATTATTATATTCATTATATCATTATATTCATTATATTATTTCTTTATCACTGAGAAATTCATTATAATCATTGCGGGGGAAAAAATGTAACGTGAAATAGAAATTTTAAAATAAAACTGTAAAAACAGTCGTTTTGACTGGTATTGGCATAAATAGCCACGATACAAAAGTTATTTTGATTTCCAATAAATAAAAATAAAGTAACAAATTCATTATATTATTTCTTCATCACTGCAAAAGTCATTATAATCATTGCGGGGGAAAAAATGTAACGTGAAATAGAAATTTTAAAATAAAACTGTAAAAACAGTCGTTTTGACTGGTATTGATATAAATAGCCACGATACAAAAGTTACTTTGATTTCTATTAAATAAAAATTAAGTAACAAATTCATTATATTATTTCTTTAGTTATCATTGCGAAATTCATTATATCATTATATCATTGTAAAAAATGTAACGTGATAGATGCTATTCGTTAGATGAATGAAATTCATTATATCATTATATCATTGTAAAAAATGTAACATGATAGATTAAATAGAAATTTTAAAATAAAATTGTAAAACCAGTCGTTTTGACTGGTATCGGTATAAATAGCCACGATACAAAAGTTACTTTGATTTCTAATAAATAAAAATAAAGTAACAAATTCATTATATTATTTCTTTAGTTATCATTGCGAAATTCATTATATCATTATATCATTGTAAAAGATGTAACGTGAAATAGAAATTTTAAAATAAAATTGTAAAACCAGTCGTTTTGACTGGCGTGTGGTAGTTCTAGTGTTAGACGCTCCTGAACGATGCCACAGCGCACAGGAAGTTCGTTTGCTGAGGGTGTTCCGGAAGTTCGCGAGCTCGCGGTAACTCGACACCTGCCATGGTGGTGTCCACCACCACTCTCCTCGGCTTCGATAGAACGCGAATATACGAACCAATCGAATCATTTTCGATCTCTCTGGTTAATTCTGAAAACGACAGGTTCAGATTCACGCAAGAAAATCTAAATCGAAATTCGTTAATAATTAATTCGAGTATAATATCCAGGTACTCCAATTCTGCTCTGTTCGATTCGAAATGCATCGGAACACTGCGTACGTATCCGCATTTACTTCATTTACGAAATTACGAACGACGAATTCCATTGCATTCGTGTATCACGAGACCTAAATCGATGGCCTAAATGAAACGAGCTAAGCATTTAACGCAGATTTGAACGCTTCTATCTAAACGAGAAGCTGCGACTACGTTAATAAATGAATTTCCCGAGAGGGAGGAGGGAGGAAATTGGAAACGTTGATAATTAATTTTCAGATCGAATATGAGTTATCGCGAGGAGCGGTGGTGACGCGATGCGAGCACGACGCGACGATGATAGTTCAGTGATTCTGCGCTTGCGCGAATCAAAACAAATGAAATCTATTAGCCAGCGCGTTATTACATCTCTATAATTAAATTATCGACTTTTCAATGCGCGACAATTGCCCCAAACTTATCGGCAATACGTAAGGTCATCTCTATTTTTTTTTTTTTTTTTTTATTCTGCCAGCGCTTGCAAACATGAACTCCCACGTTCGAGCGTACGTAACAACGTCGATTTTCTATACGTAATATAATGTCTTTTTCTTTTTTCTTTTTTATTTTTTTTTTTGTCGACAATTACCAAGACAGATGTAAGATCTGTTGCTTGTTCTTTTGCAAGGATAATCTGAACAGAATCTCGCGAAAAGGAAATATACACAGATCTGAATTAGACGTGTATCAATTTGCAAACGAAAAGTTAGAAACGAAGTTTGTTAAATATTTCCTTGAAATGCTACGTATTTAAAAAGAGAGAGAGAGAGAGAGAGAGAGAGAGAGAGAAAATGTCGGAAAGTTGCTAGCTAGAGGAAAATTCGATTATAAATACGTACATACTAATAACATAAAGATGACTCTCGTGATCTCTTAACCTTTGGATACACGTACGATCAACAAGCGAAGATACTCGTTTGCTCTTTATTCCGTTATATTGGAAATTATCTGTATTCCGACTTATCCACAGATAATCGAAGAACACGATGCTGATTAACCCGTTCGCGAAGAATAACGCGTCAGACTAACTCGTGGTGTATTTCTGTGGCAATAATATGCATTAACCTGTGCAAGTTAACAGTCGAAATGACAACGCTGTGTTCTATCGCGATTGATTTCGAATAACAATTATTCCACATAATATAGGAAATAGTTTCACCGTTTCGATTAATTGCGAAATAATTGCGCTTGTAATTCAGCACGGGGCAAAACGTGAAAATAATTTTGAAAAGTGCAGTCAAAGCGACAACGACGAACAGACTTTTTTTCAAAGACAGAAGAAACGTAGTTTCAGACGTAAATCTTCCGAAGATTCTGACAACGAGGATGCGATAAAAAAAAAACAAATGAAACTTTAACAAGCGAAAATAACGCTAATGATTGGAATTGGAAGTTTATCTTTACGGAAACACCAGGTATAACCCTTTATTTTTGGAAAAATTAGGAGATAATCCCCACTGTAATAGATTTATTCGATCTAACATCGACAGGTGATTATTGGGACGCGGTAGCTGTTGAAACAAATATATATGCAGCACAGATGCTAAATAGTGAAAATTACAAAAAAGAGGAGTGAACTGTAGTTTGGTAGCTTTACAGAATGTTTCAAAAAGTATCATACTGAAATAAACTATTAATACATACACACACACATATATATATAAAATACATACATATATATATATATATATATAAAGATTGTAAAATAAACTATTAAGATTGTAAATAAACTATTAATACACACATATATATACACAATCTTTTGTGTATATATATATACATATATACGCGCGCGCGCGCGTGTGTGTGTGTGTGTACAATCTTTTGTCCGTTCACTAAAGAAGTTTTGTTTGGAAAATGTATCATCAATAAATAGTAACACGTGATATATTTTTCATTTTTCTCTTTACTACCACCATATCTAGTATCAGCTTTCCAGCGTTTTTCTGAATCATTTCTACCACTGTATTCCAAATCCCCCGATTCGCTCGATCGTGTTAATTGACACGGCGATTCCTTTTTTTTCTATCTAGTTTTCACTGATGGCGAGTGATAGAAAACAGAGACTTCAACAAGTACCTCAACGAGGTTCGAACAAATGTCCTTTCGTCGATCATCAAGTACAACTCGATCGTCATCTCCAATCGATCGGAGAAAAAAAAAAAGAAGAAAAAAAGGAATGAAAAGAGAGAAAGATGTCGCTTACCGGGTTTGCAAAGCCGGCTCCAGTGGTAAGGGTTGCAGCATATGTATACAGGGTCTTTAGCGGAATGACAGACAGGAAGTCTCTTGAGCTCCGACGACTGATTAAGATCCGGCCACCGCCAGATCTGACAGCAGAGCAGGTGAGGATCGACCGGCGCGTTGTCGAGCGAGCCGCGTGTTGGCACTCTGCGCCGATCCGGCAGCCTCATCGACGAGGCGCCGCGCGAGTCCTCCGATCCAGAGTTCTGATCGTCTCCAACGTTCGTCTCCGTTGACGAGGAACGATGATGCCTGCTGCTTCGATGATACCGGTGATAGTAGTGGTGATGATGCGTTGTGTGATGGTAGTAGTGGTGGTGATGATGGTAACGGTGATAACGATAGCATTGTTGTTGTTGTTGTTCGGCCTCGTTGTAGCCGTCCTCCTCGGCTGCGTGCTGACGCGGCACGAGGACGCACGAGCCGAGATCGGCACCAGAGCTCTCCACGGCGGTGAGTAACATCTCCAATTGGTTCTCCTTGAGCAATTTAAGGAGCTCCTTGCACCTCAACGTACGAACGGGATCGTCGTCATCGTCCGGGCTCTGATCACCGCCGCAGCAACTTTGATGCAGCCTGCTCGACGAGACGCGGCCCCCTTTGCTACCACCCCCGCCCCCGCCTCCTCCTCCTTCTCCTCCTGACGACGCTCCACGCGCTCCTCTGCTTGTCCGGCCCGTCGTTGCCGTCACGTTGTTGCCGGTCGTGTCGTTCTCGGTGCCGCTCGTGTTGTTCGCGCGATGAATACGTGACGAATCCTCTTGAGCTTCACACTCGGTTTCATGCTCTCCACGGACCTTGGCCTTTAGGAGACGTCTAGTGAGCGCCGTCCGTTTGCTCCAGAACATGAACATGAAACAGGATTTGCGGTACGCGCATTTGGGGGCCAGTACTTTTCAACGTAGCCGCGCGGAAAATGAGGAATATTTGGAATCGGTGCCCGACGCGACACCGTCACACCACCGCGTACTGGACACGCCACTTTTCTCCTCGTCCGCCGCCGCCGTCGCCGTCGTCGCCGCCGCCGCCGCCACCACCGCCTCCTCCTCCTCCTCCTCCTCCTCGTCCTCGTCCTCCACCTCCACCGCCGCCTCCTCTCGTTCCTCTTCCTCCACAGTTTCCTCTACCAGACTCGTCTCGCTCTTTCTCTCTCTCGTCTTTGCCAAGGAGCTTGCTCGCGTCGCCGCTCTCCTCTCGCCGTTCGCCAACGTGACGCGACGAAACGAACGAAAAAGAAGACGAAAAACGGAGCACGAGAGAAGCGCGTATACGCGCTGCGTGTATTCGTCGTGCACACCTCTCTGTCAAGAGAGAATGACACGGACGACGAAACGACGAAGAGACTCTCTCTCTCTCTCTGTCTCCTCTGACGGGTGGGGGGGGGGGCCAGCAGCACACGCGTGCGTATATATTTATTTATGCTGCCTGCGGATTTCGTGCATGCACTTTGGATCACGGTCCCGAAATAGTAGCCTCGCTTTCCTCTCCTTCGAACAGTTCTCCTCTCTTTCACTCTAGTTGGTGTATCGCGTGTATTCTCTGCCTCGGTTGCCTCTTCCTCCGGAAGCAGAAGTTCGAGAAACGCAAACGGTTAGGGGGTAGTAGCGCCTTCGTATAGCCCCTACTCTACTCTCGCCCCCCCTTCCCTTGCTCTTCGGTAAGTAACTTTTCTCAAACGCAGCGAACCGAGAAGAGAGGTTACACCGAGAATATCGTCCGCCGACCTTGAACTCTCGTTTACCTACGTGTTCACGCGTACAGGCACACGCGAACTGCGGCCGGCTGATCGGTGACGCGCGCGCGCGATCCGTTTTACACGTAGTCGTAAGCGAGGAGCAGAGCACCACCGCACACAACACGCGCCAATTCGTCCCGGCGATCTCGATCAGCTGAAGCGCCACTTCTTCGTTTGTCTCTCGACGTACGTTTCTCGAACGATTCTTCTCTCTCGGCGTCTGGTTTCCCCTTCCGTTCCACTCGGACTACGCTCGCTTGTAGCTTATAGTTACAGTTCCCCACGCTGCAGAGAACGTAATCGCGCGAAATCGTCGAAATCGCGAGAGAAACGCGAGAAGAATTTTCTTTCCCGGCGGGGCACGACGCACAGAGAGAGTCACGCGGACGCGCACTATTAGTATATCACGATGCACTTCTTCTTCTTCTTCTTCTTCTTCTTCTTATCCGCTTGTCGGGTGATGTTTCTCGCGCGCGCAGAACACCGACACCGGTTGGCTTGACTCGACTACTCTCCTCGAGTACAAGTTGTGTATCGGCAGCTGGATGCTGCTGTCTTAACCTCGCGACCCGACCAACGCAACACACACTCGCGGCACAAACACACGCGCGCGCACGGTTGCGATGCAATCGGCGCGGTTCGCCCTGCGAAAAAAAAAAAAAAAGAAGATCGTTCTCCTCTTGCTCTTCTATTTTTATTTTTTTTTTCTTTCTCCTTCTCTTTCGTCTTCCGATCTGTTTACGTTTCGCTTGCGAGACGAGTCTGGCAACCTGTCGGCGGTTGCACGAGAACGCTTTTGTCGATCAATGGAATCCCCAATGGAATCACGGGCGTTGAAGAAACCCAGCGGGATACGATAGCAGTGCCGTCTCGTTTTCGCTCTTGGCGCTCCTGTGCTCGTGCCGTCGCCAATGCCGGCGAGCCGGCACCACGCAGCAGCAGCAACAACAACAACAACAACAACGGGAACAGAAACAGGAACAGAAACAACAACAGCAACAGCAGCAACAACAACGACAAAGACGACGACGACGACGACGACACTTTAACCTCAAATCCGAGATTGTCGCGTCGATCACTCCCCGTCATCCGTATGCGCGTATCACCGAGTGACATTTTCCGCTGGCATCGTCCGTCTTTCTCTCCCCTCCCCTGCCTACGTCGCGCTGTTCACGCACCGTTCTCACCGTAACACTTGTCGCTCGTCGCCCATCGCCGTCGCTGGCCTGCGGGCTTATTCGCGCGAGGCGACCGCGAGAACGCGCACTGTCACATTCTTGAAATCGCCGAGCCCGCGAGAGCCAGCCAGCGCGCGCGCGTGTATATGTGTGCGTGCGTGCGTGCGTGTGTGTGTGTACGAGCGAGACACAAACGCGAGCAGGACAGCTAGAGGACTCTCTCGGCCAGAAGGCAGAGAGAGAGAACACACGAAAAGAAAAAATTCGAGTAGGGAAGCAGTATGTACCAGCGCTTTCGATTGCACCGTTTGGCAAACTTCTGTGTCCAACACGACACGAGAGGAAAGAGAGAGAAAAAAAAAAGAAAAGGGCAAGAAATATCTCGAGTTCAGTTGTTCGCCGCGGCACAGATATACCGACGATGACTTGTCGTCGTCACCAGGCAGGGCAGGCAAACTGTTGCCAGGAACAGGCCACGATCGCGTCCCGTAACACGACTCGACTCGGCTCCGCTCGACGAAGCGACTGGTACGCACGAGGTCTCCGTCACGAGCGCGCACACCGACTTCCACCGCCTCTTCCTCCACCACCTCGTCGTTGCCGTCGCTCGTCCCGTCCCGTCCGTCTCGTCCCGGCGCGCCGATACACCGACCGCAGCATACTAAACACACAAGGCAGATTGTTAAACATGGCCGTCACCGTCGCGCCGCTGTTTCCCGCGTTCGCCGCCAGGGGCGCCAATCGCAAGCACGTACGCATACATGCACGGTGCTACGTATCGCGGCGATCGCTCCTTTCAAAATCATGCCCCATCCTTTCTCTCCTTTCTTTCCTACTGCCGCTCTTTTCTCTGCACGGAGGCAGAATATATTCGCACACGCAGCTCTTACCAAATATGTAATTACTACGAATCCTCGATTTCGCACATACGTGACGCGAAAGTGAAGACGAAAAGTCAGTCACGGCGAAGGCCCCGATGTTATTTTTACGGTATTCGCCGGGGGAAAGCGGGAGAAATTTCCCGAAGCAAACGATCGGAGGATCGATAAATCTATGGATCGTAAATCTCGCGTGGCCCGCGATCCGTGCAACTGGAACACGTTGGCGCAGCAAGTTGAAACAGCCTGTGCTGGTGGAGAAGGTGGCGATGACAGAGGGCGAGGAAGAGAAGAAGTGGATAAGGATAAGGTGGCAAGTTAGCCGAAGAAGGAAGAGCGAGGGGCAGGAGGTAAAGCGCAAGGTGGACTCGTCTGAAGACGGGAGAGGGGGGGGGGGCGTCGTCAGCCGGTCCGGTCGCGGTTACTCGAGCGCTCGAGCAGACTGACGCCAGCGCCTCTGCGTAGCGCCAGCGCCAGTCACCGTGCGGACGTGTACTCCACCCCGGAGGGTCAACATTCCAAGACGAATTTCAGTCGTGATATTTCTTGTAAAGGAGGGGAAGGGGAGGAGGGGGGGGGCAAAGAGGAGAGAGACGCCTCCGTTACGAGACGTGTCATCGTCGTCGAATGACGGAAGAACGTTGAAGAACAACGGTCCCTCGTCGTCGGACAGGAAAGAATTTTTCTCCGTCGTTCTCTCGATGACACGCTTTCCGTTCTGAATAATAACCCCGATACGCTTCTTTCGTTCTATCGTGCATACTCGCTATATACTCGGCGCGATTTTACATTCAGCACGCAGGAACGAACGGCCGCGGGTTCATCGGGACGGGCCTGCGACAGAATTTTCGAATTATCGGCGCCGTTTTGCATTCGACGACCGAGACGAAACGTGGCCTGTGAAAACTGTCGAACCATCAACGAGGATAACGTTAATATCATCGTGCAGTCAAATTAATCGTAAATCGACAAAGGATTGTTTTATTTCGCCGATCATTCCATTTTCCCGCGCGATAAGCGTGCTCTGTTCTCCTCGTAAATCTACAGAGATCAGACGATTCGTTCGTGTCCATTATTCGGTTACATTTATTACAAACGATCGCCAAATTGTTTCGAAGAATCGAAACGATCCAAAGAACGATCTCTCTCTCTCTCTCTCTCTCTCTCTCGTTCGAATTATCTGTCTATTTGTCACGGTATCCCGGAAAGATAAGAAAATCTGAATCGATCCGGTCCTCTCCGATGGAAGTTCACTGAGAGGCGCCATTAATTTATTTTCACAGAGCCCATATTGAAAACGACTTCGGAGGATAAATCAGCGTCTCGGCGCATTAAAGCTAGCTCTTTTTTATTTCTTTCTTCTTCGCCGCCGACGTTGTTCGTTTTCTTCGCGGCGGCGATGTCTAGACGCGTTATTTCACCGTTGGAACCCGCTTTCAAATGATATAGAATTTAGGAAGTTATTTAGTTATGTACGTCTGGCGTCCTGAGCTGGCTAGTAATCAGGCGCCTGGCCTCCGCAAACTGTCCCTCGTTCTTCCTCTCTTTCCCTGCCTCTTCCTTTCTCCAGAGCCTCTCGCCATCTCTCCTCTCCTTTCCCTCCCCTCCCCCCGCCTCCGACCTTCTTCTTTTCGTCCTTCCATCTTGTTCCGATTTTGTCTGGCTCCACCGTCCGTTCATTCGATAAAGCCTGGTAAATTCTCCAGGGCCGTCCACGTTCTCGGTGCCTCGATGTCTTGGTCCAATTAAAGCGTTGATCAAGGTGCCCTTCGCTCGACTTCCACGTCGCACGAAACCGGTGTGTGTGTGTGTGTGTGTGTGTGTATTCCTAGCTTGTACCCCTCGGGATCTATGCCGGTGAAAAGGCGACAGGCATTTTGTTCGTGCAACGTGAGACCCGAGAAGCTCGACGACACCGAGAAATCCTGTTTTTCGCGTGGCTTTGCAATTGCAAACAACGTGAAATTTTACTTTTGCCCTTTTCCGGATTCTGCTTTGTCACCGATCAGATTTTCTAGAAATTCTTTTCGATCTGCACACATACACACACACACACACAGGTGCGTTGAAAAAGTAATTTCGTCGATTAACGAGACTCTACTATCTACATATCTAATCTTTCGTTTCACGTTAAGTTAGCCTAATTTCCCCAACGACGTCGAACAGAATCTTTGTTGTCTATGATTTTCTCCAAGCGCGATTAAACAATCGATAATCACAAGAATCGCAACGATCGATGCCCGAGGAAACCGATCGTTATCAATATCGATCGATCGATCAGTATTCGTAAGATCGGACCGGAGAAGAGGAGAAAAAGAAAGAGGAGCTGAACGCAGCAAGGTGAGCGTGGCAACACGCGTGCAAGCATCTCTCGCTGGATTTATTCGAGCATTCCGTAGCAAACTAAAGACCGCGATACTTTTCTTTGGATCCGACCCCCGACGGCGCCGCTGTCAACGCTCCAAATTCCAACCACGACGACGACGAGAGCGATCGCCGTCGTTCTTCGAACCGGCTACTCACGATTCCGCTGTAATTCATCTTCCGCGAACCGCAGAGACGTTTCCAAGCTATTCTTGGTCTCCGATGGAGGCTGACTCCTCCGTTCGTACCCCCCGATGAACCGGGACGATGCTTTGAAACGCACGTCAGGGATGACCGATCATCAAAATTTCTGTCTCCGCTCGCCTGCTAAGTACAACTCGAAACGGAAACACTGCGTCGTTCAAAACTCGAACTGCCACTTACCGACGACCTTACGCAACGCTTTTGTTCGACTCTTTCACTCTCGCGTTTGTTCTCATTTGTTCTATTAAATTTCTCCGCTTATTCGATCGAATTTTTTTTCACGCTTTATTTCTAACATAAATCGCGCACAGCTGACGATGTCAGTTAATCGCATCCCCGATAATTGCCACTCACCGTGAAATTTGGCTAGCACTCTTGGTTGGAAAGTCGAAGCTGTTTTGGAAATTTTGGCCAACAGTAATTTTGGCCGACAGCATTTCCATGTCCGAGCACTTTCTCGGGTCGAGAATCTATATAGCCACCTGTCGCGTCGCTGCACGTTTGCAACACAAACATTTATGGAAATTCGAAGCCGGCATTAACGACATCCGTTCGCGAATGGAAAAGGCTAGTTTTGTGCCGCCATGCTCGCCGGATCGTGCGTAATCGTCTGCATTACTGGCGCCTATCCCTGTTTAACTCTTTGCCCGTAAAACAACGTGCGACATTTTATTTCCCCCGGTTGCTGGCCGTTTTTTTTTCCAGAAAATCGCCGTATCCTCGTTAACACGCTGCTAACAGTAAGTACAAACTGTTCTTTATTATCTCTGCCAAGACTTCCCGTTCTAGATTTTAATTTAATATATCATCACAACAAAAAAAAAAAGAAAAAGAAAAATGAACGATTCCCGCGAAGCTGATTCCCCACACTTCTGTTTTGGGTTAACACATATCCGTCCGGCATTATTTGCACCGTCATTCACCAAATTGGCCGAAAATTTTTGACACTATTTGTAGAAACGATATGCTCCATATGAAAACAACCTAACTTTTAAAAAGTCATATACTCTTTTAGCATGAAATGAATTTGTATTCATACATATACACCTTTATTTTTGATTTTTTTTCTTTCTGAAGTTAAATAGAAATTAAATCCACAAAAAAGTTGAAACGAATTACCGAAAACGTGCTCGTTATTTTATTAGACAAAGTAAATTATTTTCGAAACTTTAATTTTATCAATAATTAGTAGTTCTTCACTTCTTCGGGTGAATTTGGCATAATTTTTACAACAGGCACTCCTTCAAAAGGTTCCAAAACGTGTTCTATGTCAGTATCAGACCACAAGTCATCTTCAGAATCACTATCATTTTCAGAGTCACTATATTATGTAAAGGATTTAGACGTGAGCGTTCTCTTGTCGCAACAATATCACTATCGTCACTATCGTCACTATCGAAATTAGATTTTAAAAGATCTTTAATGTTATCACTAGACTCGCAATCAAATAAATTGTCTGCACATATTTCTTCTTCGTTCTCCATTTTAGATTAACTTTATTATTTATTTTTGATTTTGATAAAAATAGGTTAAGAAAATTAACAGTAATATCCCTGAAATTTCTTAAATATCCGAACACCCATGTGCTTAAACTTTGAATAGACTTCTTCTACACGCAGTACCGACTGATATACGTTTTTAAATTAATTTTTTTTTTTTTTTTGCGTTTGCGCCCTTACACGACGCAACTGAAGCTGAAGTCAGATTTTTTCGTAGAATTATCTCTGTTTGGCAAGAATTACGTGTTCAATTTATTCGGATTTAATAGAACAACAATCAATCGTCTACTGCAACATACAAACGATGAATTTTCGTTATTTGGCTGCTGGTGATTGAATTTTAGTCATGCGGACGGATATGTGTCGAGTATCTGGATGGTAAGAGTTCCTCCTCGTACCTCCGGAAAATCGCAGGAAAATCGCTGAACAGTGAATAACTCACGCACCTGAAACCCGAGTCCGGGCGTGCATTGGCGGTTTCCGGCGAAGGTTTCGCGCGAAATAAAAGCATTCTATTTCGTTTCTATTTCGGTGAGCCTCGGCGTCACGCTCCTCCGCGTCGTCGTCTCCCGGTGGCCCATTATTTCGATCAGCGTCGCGTTTCTCCCCATTCGCGGAGATTCGAGGAACCGTACGGGGGGAATCCTGCGATACCAACTCGACCTTACATCCGCCGCCGTTTTTTTTCTTTTTTCTTTTCTTTCTCTCGTGTACATGTTTGTACACCGGATGCGAGAACCGCAGCAGGTTCGTCGATGCCGGAAGATTCCACTCTTTCGCGTGCGTTCGCGTTCAAAAAATCGGCTGCCGGAATTCGAGAGAGAAAGTGTGTGTGTGTGTGTGTGTGTGTGTGTGTGTGTGTGTCAGATAGAGAGAGATAGAGATAGAGATAGAGAGAGAGAGAGAGTTCGAACAGTGTCAGAACACCTGCACTGGGCGGCAGAGCGAGACACGTTGCGACGGCCCTGTGTAAAAGCGGCGACGAGTACGACGAGTACGACGTGGCCCCGAGATGGGTGGGAGAGGTATGATGGGACAGGTGCGGCTCGTAACTTCCTGGATAATATCGGCCGATCCGGACGCGCGACCGGCGCTAACGCTGACGCTTACGTTAGCGGTGGCGCCACTCGGATCCGCGCCGTAGGCGCCTGTCCGTCCCGTTCCTCTTCCTCTCCCGCCACACGCGCGCGGCTCGCGGTACACCCTCTTTCTCTCTCTCTCTCTCTCTCTCTCTCTTTCTCTCTTTCTCTTCCCCTCTTCGCCCTCATCATTTCTCTTTGGTCATAACGCGTACGAATGCCGTCCGCCAGCGATGGGCACCGACCACCGCCAATCGGCAAATCGACTCTTCTCGCGACGATTTTTTTTCTCCAACGTCGTGTCGTCACGAGAGACGAACCGTTGACGAGAGATGGACATTTTAACGTCGTTGCGGTCAAGAGCGAGCGATTCGTTGACCGGTTTTTCGCCGATTTTCACTTTGAACGCGTTTCTCGAGCGCGTGATCGGCTATATCCCTCGCTATATTCCAGTCTTCTTACGTGTTCGTTCCTCGCCACTTGGCGGGACAAGCGAAGCACACGACTGCTCGCTAGCTAGCAAAACCTGCACGATCCTTCGATTCATGCACGCTGGCGCTAGTTGAGATGCCGTGCGCGCGTGTGTGATCGGCACACATCGGAGGAATTTAATATTTGAAAGGAGGCTCCTCCTCATCGGCTGCTCCTCGGCTCGGGTTTTCAAGTCGCGACGCGCCGTTGTCGGAATTATTGAAACCTATTGAGCCGAAGGACTTTTCAACGCGGACTATAAACGTCACGCGCAGTGGCCGTTTCGCAGCGTTCCCTTTGTGAACGGTGACAAATCGACAAATCTTTTCCGAAGAACCGGGAACCAGAACGGGAAAGCGCGGTCTGGTCGCAGATCTGCTCGATTCTTTCAGACAACGTGCGGGCTTTAACCTTTAACGTTAAATAGATCTCCATTTTCGCGCGCATTCAGCCAACCAACTTTCTTGCCACTTTATCTCATCACTTTCAAGTTCAATGGAGCTGAAACGCCGTTTGTACAATGTTTGTCTAACGATGACAGATGGCCGTTTTCATTCAGTAAGGTATTTCCAATTCTTAACGAAGGCAAACGTACGCCACCTTTTTCTTTTTTTTTCTTTCTCTTGTAGGAAACGAGATTTTCTTCGACCCTGTTCGGTGACGCCGAGAGTCACGCGTCGCGCGTTTGCACGAATCTCTCTCTCTCGCTGAATGCGAAACGCAGACGTGTATTTATAACCGGCATTTTTGCCTTGGTGGTGTTTCGTTTCGTCGCTTCGGTTCCGCCGGTTCAATAAACGACACAAAGGCTGTACAATTTACGTAATGGAAAAGCGATGTACGGTAACCTCGGTTCAGATGATAAATCGAGACCTCTTAGAAATCTATTTCAAACTGCTTGTACGTGCAATTGGAAACTAAACACATATTCACCTGTCACGGGAACCAGGATACCCTAAGCTGTAGATTCGCGTTCTCCACAGAGAGATCGTTCTCCAATGCACCGTCAACCGTGCAATTTCGAACGTGTTTGCAACGAGAACGTTCGTGTAATTTCATCCAAATAAATGACATGAAAACGTCGCACGGTTTAATCCTCCGGCCGCGGGCGATTTTTCATTTTTTACTCGTTATTTGCAATAGTTATAACGTGTGTAAAAAGAAAAACGTGAAATTTTATTAAAATCTTATCGTACATTATGCGGCAACCGCTATTAACCGGGTTTGACAAAAAAAAAAGAAAAAACTTTCTAATATTTTTTTTCAGTACGATGTATCTTGAAGCAAGATCGATCCATGTACGAACAAATATTTTTTCCACGCATCGCAAATTTAGTGTAACAATTCACCGGTCAATGGTAATCTAATCGAGTCAATTGCTATTATTCAACTGAATATAAATTATACATTATAAAGATAAAAAGTAATACGATGTAATATAATATTCTTGATTCTAAAGGGGGGGGGGAATGATACATGTATGTGAAATATACTTTCAATGTTTCGAAATAAAATAAAATAGATATGATAAATGAAATTATATATCATACTTGTTTTCAACGTTACAGAAGTAAAATAAATAAAATTACGTCACGAAATAAGATAAAATAAACGTTACAAAACAAAACGAAATAAACGTTACAAAATAAAATAGACTCAACGTCTGGAAATAGCGCCTGCCGATGCTAAATATCCTAAAAATTATAAGCAACGCGATAATAGCGTGTCCCGCGGAATTCTATAGAGTATAGCGAGTGAGTATAGCGGCTGCACGGTTAACACGGTGAATATTTCAGAGATATTCGAGGTAAATTCTGTCAACGAAAGTCAATTATACGCGTGACGTAACGCTGCGGTCGGCAACTATTATTACTGCATCGGACTCGTCGGTGTGTTTGGAAATGATTTGAAAACCATTTATAAATACATTATCAGGCGATTATCACGGTCGTAGTCATCCGTGTTTACCATTAACAGTTACTATTAATTCACTTCGTTACCGTGATGTAACGCTGACTACGCGACTAGAAATATTCAATTGCAAGATAAAGTTAAGGGACAACTATGTTATTGACAACTATGTGACGACTGTCTCTTCGATCGAACGATTGACGTTAGTAATAATTGTACACGTCTCGATGCAAATATCACTGAAACATCAAATATCACAAAAAAAAAAAAGAAAAGAAAAATGGTAGCAGTTAACGCTAGGTTTACCACGAGTTGAAGCATACCTATTTCTACCAAACATTTCTCCGAAACCAGAAGACAGGAAAGACTCGATTCCCGATTATGTGTCTTGTAAATGTAAGTGAAAATTAATTGAAATATTCTCGCGAAATACGGCAAGAATTTTCTTCAGAAGAAAATTAACGAGAAAGTTTTCTCAGACGGGTCAAAATGACCCCTTGGCAAACCTAGTGTTAATGTATCGTTGCTTGACATTATTGATATCGATGTACCCTGCATTATCATGGGTGGACGTATCTTGAGAACACGCATGACATCCTCCCTCTCTCCCGTCCCCCTCGCCCTATTCGCGTACAGCGAATCGCTTTCCCTCAACGTCATTTATCAGAATGCGTCTTGTATACACAAAGATGAGCGGAGCGCAATGTCAATGTTACTGTTCGACGATAATGTTCGAAGGTTCCGATACGTATCTACTCGCGTACATTCGATGCGTGGATCACGGATATAAATAACGTAACGCGATGCATGTGTGCAATGTGTAATTTCTCGAGGTTCACCAGCGAGAGAATCTAATGGTGAATCGCTCGAGTGAATATCATTCATCGTGATCGCTGCCTTATTCCGACTATTCTGTCGCAGAGATGGAGATGAAAGTGGTCGATTTCGTCTCAGAATTACGCCGTGACAAATTAATCTAGCATACGAGATGTAGAATGGAAATTTATTACGCTTTACGGATTGCGAATTTTTTTCTTTTTTTTTTTTTCTTTTACTTTAACCATTCGCTATTTTTACGATTAATAAACGATCGATAATACGGCAGAATCACGATTATTTGGTATTAATGTGTAACGTGTTCACGGATATACAAGGTATATCTGCCGACGCCACCAGACGTTCGCATAACGATACAAGCTGAAAATTTCATTTTTCCACAGCCGCTGAGGTAACAAGCAAGAAAAAAAAAAAAAGATCGAAAGTCTACTGAAATCGATGGAATTCGGTTTATCTTATACGAGGCTTGTAAGAAATGGCGCCCGTGTTAGAAAATCATCGAAGGAAACTCAACAGATTTCCTTCGAGCCACGTGGTTGTTACACGCACGATATCGTTGAACTCTCTTAATTTCTTACCTGTTGCAACAGTAACCTTCCTCTATTGGTTAAATGTCGCACATGCGCCGTACCAAGGATCCTCTTACAATTACATTCTCAAACACTGACGGATACTTTCAACGTCGATTCATAAATGCTAATATTAGACAACTAGCTAGCTAGCTTGGAAACTACTTCTTGTTCGCGAACATTTCGAGAAGCGTTTCAAGAAATTTTCAAAACAATCGTCCTTGTTCCAAGGTCGGCGGAGAGAGATTTGAGAGGAGAAAAGAGAAGAAAGAAAAATAATGAAAACACGAGTTGAATCGAATCTCTCAGCGAGTTCGACGAAACGATGTAATTGTAGTTTCAGCAAACAGAAAAGAAAAAGAACTGATCGTGATCATTACCGAATTGAAATGACTCTCGCTGACGCCAGCACCTGTGATACTTCTACGTCTGCATATACCTCACAGTCGTGAATCGCCGGGCGGATAACTGGCCACGGTAACAACAGGACACGCACTCGAAGAACTACGTGTTAAAGTTGCCGCGAGATTTAAAACGGCGCGCACCGCTCAGAACAATCGCGAACAATCAGCTGGTGTCGTTCGGTTGTCGTGCAACAACGTTTCGTTTGCTAGGGAAACGGGAAAAAAAAAGAATCTCGTAGCCTGGGTGGTAGTTCAGCGACGTAGACGAGAGATGTTGCAAGTATCAAAGAGAGAAGAATTGGGAGTAAACAATCGAAGACCGACTGTGTCGATCGTCGAGCGTCGACTGGCCTCGAGCCCGACGACCGCGCAATATGTAGCGTAGTGTAGAGAGGACGACTGGAGCCTGTCTGCTCACCCCTGTGGCATGTCTGTTGCCTAAGGGCGGCCTCGTCCGGCGCGAATTCGCGGCGACACAGCAGCGGCGCGCCAGTAACGTGGCGACGCGGATCTTGACGCCATTCCCCGGCCACGTATGCGTCTCCCTGTGTACGTGTACGTGTAGCTACCCTCTCGATACGCTTGTGTACGCTCGCGAGAGCAGAGGGTGGCGGAGACAGACGGCGAGAGAGAGAGAGAGAGAGAGAGAGAAGGGGGAGAGATGTACGTGCAAGGAGAACACGCTCTGGCAATCGTACACACGAAGGTGCTTGACCGAGTGAAGTCGAACGACTAACCGTATATACGAAGACTTTTCTTGCCCCGAGCTAGAGATAAACAATGTCATTTGTGCTAGCATCCCCCTCCCTCCCCCCTGCCGTTCCGGGGCTGCTCCGCGCGCCACCGAATCGGCGTTCTTTCCCCCTCGTGCGACGTAAAGCACGGCTAAAGCATCGACAGTCCTCCTCGCTGCCGTAAACATCGCCGGTTTCCTCTTCGCCGATTGTTTATGCTATTCAGAACAATCGTGATTTTTACGCGTGCCGGCATTTATTACGTTGAACGCTATTCCTACCACGACCGGTCATTTCGCCAAATGACCGTTTTCAAAATTTCGATTCAGAATTTCCTACATACGTACGTAGTTAAATCGACTTTAAACTTCACGACTTTCCCTCAGATATATACGTATAATACATTTTTCAATGTTCGCTTCTTTTTTTTTTTTATTGTTTATTCGTTGAGAAAAATTTGTAGTCTGTCTTACCTACCACGACCGGTCATTTGACCGGTAAAACGATTTATATCTTTTTGTAAAGGTTAGACGTTGAAACATGTTGCGATGCATGCAACAACTCCTAGGTTTCATGAAACATCGGACGATGTTTCAGAATCAGCTTGCCACCAATCTACCGATCCTTCAGTTCTTCGTGTGAACGCCAAAGGTTGAAACGAGTGTTTTAAAATGTCGAATCCAATGTCTTCCGGCTCCAATATTAGTGATAGTAATGCTAAGGCCCCCATAGACGTCGAAACAGCTGCTATGCATGCATCACTGATACAAGCACTATCTGAGAAGCAAGGTATCACTGATAGAGGAATAGACTCCTAGCATTAGTCGGTACGACTGTCGCCTTCCCGTTCTCAAATGATCTTGATGCAAGAATCAGAGCCACGGTTCAGTTGCGGTGAGCAAGATCCCGAGTGACGCTTAATCAGGAAATAAACAGACAGACGAGGATAGCAAAATCCGAAACGGACTTTCTTTGTTCAACTAATGCTAGAAGTCTATTTCCTCTATCAGTGGTTCCTTGCTTCTCAGTAGTGCTTGTATCAGCGATGCACGCATCGTAGCTGTTTCAACGTCTACGAGGGCCTTAAAGGAGTGAAGTGTTAAGGCCCCCGTAGACTTCTAGGTGCATCAACTCCTAGGTTTCATGAAACATCGGACGATGTTTCAGAATCAGCTTGCCTCCACTCTACCGATCCTTCGGTTCTTCGTGTGAACGCCAAAGTTGAAAACGAGTGTTTTAAAATGTCGGATTTTCCAAACAATTCAATATTTCTTTTTTCACGTACAGGTTAAATTCTTCATAATACAGCATTGTGCCATGGGAAATTGATATTAAAATTAACTGTATGCACAGATTTATGTTTAGGATGTTAATGTTTTCTCCTAAAATATATATAATTTTAGTACAAATTTTTATCAATTCTTTTCGATAAAAAATGTTGAACTACTCGTGACACTAGCGTAATATCTTTCTTGGCATTAATAATATTTGATGTTGTTTCTTATGATTAGCAGTGTATAATTAACTATATATTAAAATAAAACTATATAATAATTAACTATATATTAAAGATAACTTTACTGGCAAAGTTTACATATTTTTTATTTATATATACACTGATGAGATGATTTGAGAACAAATAACATTAGTGCTTTGTATAAAAATAATCGAAGATTATGATTGGTGTTTCTTGTAAAATTTGCATTTATACAAACACACGTATCCATAAGTGTTTATAAAGAAAAAAAAAATAATTACAACTGTAAGCTACAAATAATCTTCGAATAAATCGTATTGAATCTTCCAGCTCCAATATTAGTGATAGTAATGTTAGGTTTATCATCACGGACTTTCTTTGTCCAACTAATGCTAGAAGTCTATTCCTCCATCAGTGATGCATGCATCGTAGCTGTTTCAACGTCTACGAGGGCCTTAAAGGAGTGAAGTGTTAAGGCCCCCGTAGATTTCTAGGTGCATCAACTCCTAGGTTTCATGAAACATCGGACGATGTTTCAGAATCAGCTTGCCTCCACTCTACCGATCCTTCAGTTCTTCGTGTGAACGCCAAAGGTTGAAACGAGTGTTTTAAAATGTCGGATCCAATGTTTTCCAGCTCCAATATTAGTGATAGTAATGTTAGGTTTATCATCACGGACTTTCTTTGTCCAACTGGAAGTCTATTCCTGCATCAGTGATGCACGCATCGCAGCATATTTCAACGTCTTAGGGGGCCTTAATAGTATTCTTTCAAGGACTCGATTCCAAAGCCATAAAGTCGTTACAAACGAAAGGCAACGCATTTGTGGCATGATTTTAGCCGAAAAGTGCCTTCCACGGACTGATTTACTGATTAGGCACTTCCAAAGTGTTAACAGTTCTCGCTCGCCTATCGGCCTCGCGGGTGCTTATTTGCCTGATTAGTATCCGAAACGGTTCAGAAGGTTCGGATTTTCTTACCTACTGTCTTATCTACTGTGACTGTAAAGTAAATAAAAGAATGCGATGAAAACGAATAAAATGTACATTATATACTTCTGAATAAAAGAAACTATATTTTTTATACTGATCAAATTGGCTTTTATCTTCATTCTATATTAAAAAATATAAGTTGCGCTAAAGACAAGTCGTTTGACTGGTCGCGGTACGAATAGGTATACGTGAAGTGTCGATTAACACTAGAACTACCGACAGTTAAGATGAAGCTATTTCTACCAAAACCAGTCAAAATGACTGGTCTTTAAAAAATACGCAATAATAGAATATTTTTATATTTGTCGATTTATTACTTTCTTGCAATAGAAATCTCGTGTTACGTAGTACAGTTAATACCAAATTTGTCGGGCTTGTTCGACGAATATTGAATAAATCTGCATCTGAGCTTTAGATGGAAAGAATTTGTCAATTGTAACATTTGCAACCTAGTTTGTAGCAGCTGACTATTATATTCTGACTATTTTGAATAAACTTATCCCATACCAGCTGATATCGAAGCAAATTTATCACTTTGTAAACGTTGACTCCGTCACTAATCTCATTTTTTTTTCTTTTATCAAAGCGAATAAGTCTCGATATTTCGGTAAAATCATTTCACGGTGTTGGAAAAGAAGTTCGATCCCCATTTTCTGTTCCATGAATATGAAAGTTTCAAATTCTTTTGTTTCTCGTCGCTTCCCGTGCATACGAAATACCAAATTTTTTTTATTCCAAAGCTCGAGAAGCTTCTAATTCCGTGCGAGATATATTACACGTTCAAGCGTATGGTCGTCAATTAGTAAAGAAAATGCGCAATTCTCCTGACAATTATCACCATTATACCGAACGATAGCAGTATAAATTCTAAAAACGTGTGAGAAGTTGTACGAAACTGATTAACTCGGGTTCGACAAACAGATCGTAGGACCCTATTTTGCACTGTTGCTTTTTACTGTTAAATTCTAAAATTCAGATAACGCCTCGTCTCCCCGCGTTGTAAATGTTACAAAACCGAAACAAGGCCTACCGGACCCACTTTCAGATTCCACGGATTATTCGTGCAACATTGGTTACTGGCGGTATCAATTTGTTGCCAAGCAATCGACGACGTACCTACACGGATATGTATCACAGATACATAGCGTCGCGATATCAATTCTCTTGTAATGACACAATCGTAGCCAGTCAGTCGGATGTCGGCCCGGGGACTCGAGGAGGAGGGGGTGTAGCGGGTGAAGAGAAGAGGTGATGGTGACGATCTAGGTCCGGCTTCGTTCTGCAACTCGTTGTTTATCAAACTCCCCTTCGCATAACAAGCATCAAAACACTTGGCGCCCCACGCTGGAGCCGTCGTAGTCATCTTCCGCCCCAATGGTCGCTTCTACTTTTCGTGGATGTGCCGGCGGGGGTGGTAGGCGCTGGCATGGGTTAAAACATGGATAACCGGGAGGGAACAGTCTCTCTATACACAGAGAGGCGCCGTCTCTATCCGCCGAAAAAAATGACTTATCGTCCTGGATCTAGGGACACGACGACTCTGTCGTTCGAATCGCCGCCCCAATGCAGCTTCTTCGTGTCTCTGCAATTTTCAACGGCAATCATATCCGTTCGATTCGTTGTTGCTCGATCTTCAATGATCCTCGATCGTTTCAAACGGAGGAGAAAATTTTCCTCGAATTAATTCCTAGTCTAAAAAAAATTCGATCTATACGCAACGATTACTCTCTGCGGAAGAGAAACGAGAAAAACCTGGCTGAACGAATCGTAAAATTGACGCGATCGACGCTGTTGCGTCCTTTTTTTTTTTTTTTTTTTTGCGAAAAAGCTAATAACCTTAAATTAAGGTGTGTTCGCGTGCAAACATCGCGGACATCATGGCCTTAATTTCAATCGTCTCATCCATTTGCGATTATGATCTCGGTGTGCACGAGAAGATCATCCAAGGCGGAAAAGTTTCGCCGAGGTAAACAGGTTTTCGAAACCGTTTCCTCGCAGCTCTGATCGATATTACATGAATTCGGTAAGGGCCGTAAAACCAAACGCCATTCCCTCCCCACCCCCTCCCTCCCTCACCCTGCGACGGCGAACGATCCTTCTACGATCGGTTCTACGAATCGGAAGGGAGCTGGTTTGTATTTGGTTTTTCCAAAGCAGGAGAGAGATTCTACTCCGAAGGATAGTAAAGACTCGCTGGCACCGTAAGTCCCTTCTATTCATAATTATTCCCGAGCAAAACATCACGTTACTGACGTGTCCCGGGACATTGGAAAATTCAGTCGGACAATACCAAAGCGAATACGCGCGTCGATGTGTGTGTGTGTGTGTGTAAAAGACACACGCGAACGCGAAAGGGCTGGATGATAGGAGCGCTAGGGGGAAGAGGGGGGGGGGGATAGGACGTTCCTGCAGCTTGGCGACGACCGACGAGCAACGTTCCCACCCCCATCGCGACGATGCCACGATGCCAACAGAAGAAGTATCCTTGCATTTGTCGACGTCGTCGTGGTCGTCGTCGTCGACACGGTCGTCGTCGTCGTCGTCGTGGTCGTGGTCGTCTTCGTCGTGGTGTCGTGGTGGGTCGAGCGGTGGCGGCGACGGTGTCGGCGACGTCGGCGACGTTCCACCGTTGGCGTCGAGGTTAGCGCCGGCCGGTCGCTGGAATCGGCGCCCGGCTGTCTCTTTCTCCCTTTCCGTCTCTCACTCCACTGTTTCGTCCGTCTGCACGGGAGAGCCGGCCGTCGTTTCGCCGTCGTCCGATCGACGGCGACGACGTGGCTCTGCCGGCTGTCGCCGACGCCATCCGCCGCTTCTGCACCACCCCTGTCGCTCCTTCTCCCCCCCTCTTTTTTTTCCCGCCGCCGACGCCGCCGACGCCGCCTATCCCTGTCGATATATTCGACGACACGACGTGTTTAGATAATGAAACTCTACTCTTCCAAAAAATTCTTCTGGCTCTCGAGTAACAAGCCGACCCTCTCCGTGGCGTATATACGCTCCGGAGTAGCGTGCATACCGACGTTGTTTTGTCAACGAAGGGAATATCGAGTTTTACCCCAACTACCTCCGAACGTCGCACCGGGCGTGACACACACGCGTTAAACACGCATTCAACTCTCTGTTAGTGCCGCTCGGACTGGTCCAGTTACCTGAATCGATGATCGCGGATCGCGTTTGGGTTTAGTCGGATTTAGCGTTGGGGTTTGGTCACTATGAAATCTGATGGTTTCAATTCTGGCGGAGTGATGTCTCGAGTCGCGCGTAAAACGTCGCAACGCAATTTCAATTAAAAAGCAAGAAATTTAAATGAATTCCTTTACATTTACGTTTAGAAAGATTGATAAAGTCAATAAGAGGAAAAAAAAAGTACTTTATATCGCGCGTTTATATCGACAGTGGATAACTAGCAATGAATTCTTCATCAGCATCGATTAAATCGTTGAATTATTTATTGTTTTGCTTCTGACGTGATCGCGCATAAATGTCTAAACATCAAATATAAACGACGACGAGCTGTGGCTAATTGAACGCATCGAACGTAAATAAGCGGAAATTTGCATTCTTCTCCGCGGCGAGCATAAAATGAAATATAATCATTTCATCACGACCGAATGACGTGGAATGCTATTTTGCAGCTGTCCGCGAAATTCCAAGAACTTCGGCAGAATTTTTCTAGAAAATCCGCCAGTCATTTCCTCGTTAAACCCGCCCTGTAGGTAATAACCGTGTCTGGTGTCCCGCATCAAACTCTCAGCTATCGGCTAAACATGCTAAACTCTCCGAGCAAACATCAGACGAAAATACCTTCTGTGAAAGTGTAAAAATATCTTTTGCAAAATACTGCAGCGACTTTTGCAGAGCGACTTCTCTCGAATCGTCTTGAATTTTCATTCAGTTCACGGCAGAAAGGCCGCGTTATTTATAACACGGTTTAATCAATTAGTTCGGTCAATTAATTTTCAAAAGTGCAGCCAGCATAATACTGCTACTATTTTTCAAGCCCGTGTGGACCGCGCGTTCACCGTTCAGCGAAACAATTCTCCAGCGGGGCTTTCTCGGTAATTACATTGCCGAGGCTCGTGCCGTAGGGTCAGAAATCATCGTTCCATCGGGGGCAGAGAGAAAGATCGAAAGAAAAGCCCTGCCAAACGACGAGCAAGCAGAGCCAGCGAAAGTTTCGCTCGATTGCTCGTCGTAGCACGCCCGAGACTCGTTCTTCGTGGACGTTCTTCTGCTGCTGTCTTGGTGGAGGCTACTCTATACGTGTCCTTCCCTCTGATCTCCTTCCACGTGTTCCTCTCTCGCATGGACCATCCTTGGGCGCCCCTTAACCCAAACCATTATCTGTATACCACGATTATAAGGCAACGGGACCGACAAACAGGCTTGGGCCAGACCCCCTGGCACCCTGGTCGCAACTTTGCCTCCCTCTCTTTCTTCTTCTTCTTCTTCGTCTTCGTCTTCGTCTTCGTCTTCGTCTTCTGCCTCTTCCTTTTCTCTTTTCATTCGTCGTTTCCCCTTCCCGCCGTGCGCGCCCCTACACCGTCACCAACTACGCAAACAAACCCGTGCATCGACTAACATAACTTAACAATCTCCTTCCAATCTCCTCGTTTGCTCCTCTGCTCGTCATACTTTCGCCCCTCTACCGAATCACCGATTCACCGATTCACCACCACTGGCGCATAGTCGTCGCGGAGCTTGTTGCTACAACCGATCGCTGCACCGCGATGCACCATGGGACTTACCACCCAGCATCCGACACGGCCACGCTCTCTCGCCTTCGGCCTTCTCGTTTTCGTCTTTCCGAGAGAAACGACGACGCCGTGTATCGCCCACAGCACCAAGCGACGAAGCCTGCTCGCAAATTATTATGGCTACTCCGCCTGCCCGCTCTTGATAATTGTTTTTCGAACAGACTTGCACGCTCCGAGTATATACTGCCACGCACAATGGTTCACGAAGATGGATCTGCGATGGATCCGTGCGTAGATCGACGTTTTTATTTTTACGCTACTTTCCGCCGAGCTAAAGAATATCCTCCGATGTTATAAATCTACCTTCGAGTTTTGCCACGATCGCTGTGCTGTGTTTTCGATCGTGGTTTTCATAGAGATTTTCATATCTTTCGCAGGTCTCGTCTGCATGTTTGACTGAAAACGAAATTAGAGGGGAAATTATAGAATTTGAGACACTTGGAAGTGTCCGTGTCAACATCGCGCGTTAAATGGTTTTGGGAAATGTTACTTTATTGGCGCGTTGAATTTCTGACAACAAGCGTATAATTTGAGCGCGCGCGTTAAATGGTTTTCTTTTATTTTCTTTTTGTTTTTTTTTTTTTCTTTCTTTTTCATCCGCGCAGAATGTCGCGGACGCGTCTATGCAGTTCGCGCAGTTACAAGTCAAACCGGTTTAAAAACCAGTATCGCGGATCCTATTAATGTAGAGAATTTTACTTTTTATTTCGAGTTCAAAAAAGAAAGAAAGAAAAAAAGATGTATCAAAAACACGGGCGATATAGCTTCTTTTTTGCTGTAATTTTAAAGCGTGCTAATTGCAATCACACTTGCAACTGTGCGCTCTATAATTTCAAAACACGAAGTCAAATGTGATTACAGATTCTCGCCGAAATATGTTCTCGTATTTCCAAGCACAGTTTTCGTGGAACGAGCCGCGCATCGGCAAGGCAGATGTTTCACGAAAAGATACTAGATCGCGTTGATTCGCATTCGAATTTCAACAATGGCCGAATGTTGTTCAATTATCCTGTGAGAAACTCTCAGCAGGTGTGCGGCACAAGTGTACGCTTATCGCCGACACGATAGATCGGCCGGTAAAGAAATCCAGTGCTCCTAGAGAGAGGAAATCAGTATCGACGGGAACTTAACCTCTTTTCGTGACGACTCGGCCGCGCAACGAAAATGTCAT
Source organism: Tetragonula carbonaria (assembly GCA_032399595.1). Taxonomy (NCBI): domain Eukaryota; kingdom Metazoa; phylum Arthropoda; class Insecta; order Hymenoptera; family Apidae; genus Tetragonula; species Tetragonula carbonaria. Next base: position 2,817,315 of record JAUCRC010000007.1, on the reverse strand, counting down.
GGAAATGTTTGGAAATGCTAGAGACATACAAGTGAGGTTAACTCGATCGCACTTGTCGTGCAATAATCTGCCTTACGTAACGGGTAGCATTATATTATTAATAATAACGATAAGATTAGTCGCAGTTAGTCGTCTCGCGTAACGATGCCTCGGCTTCTGCTGAGAACGAGTGTAGACCACGAACGAGAGTAGATCGTTTCGAAAGTTTAGTTTCCCGAGGTGAACGACAGTCGTACGCAGTGTAGTGTATCGATATTGCAAACCGTCGGATCTCTTCCACACCTGTTCCACGATTTCATCGCATTGCGTCTACGATTCGCTCTACGACTGAAATATGGGCGCTGTTTCGAACGCGACATACTTAGGGCTCGATCTCAGCACGCAGCAGGTAAATCCTTTAAAAAAAACTGCATCGTCTTGAATTACAGTTTAGGTTTTTCTTTTTCTATCGTACAACGAACGAATGATCATCGCACGTTTGATCTGGCTCAATTGTTGAACACGAATGACAGCTCCGTCAGTGCATCGTTCTTCTTCGTCGTTTTCTCTCGTCGCTTCTGCTCTCGCATTTTTCCCTCCCGCCTTTCGTAACTCTGCACACTGCGTGAAAGCAGTTGCCATAGCAATGAACTAACAAATCACGGTAATTCGACATTTGTTGCTTCGAAGAGTGGCCTGTTCGTTCGTGACTTTCACGATGCTCAGTGTTGCTCAGCTTCCACTGCGCATTATCTACTGCGCACGCGTCTCGCGGCAACGCGCGTATCGTTCAAATGTAGAAAAGTTGCCTGATCGCTTATAAATGCCTTGTTATTGACCAAAAATGATTATCCGGTTAATTGTAATTGCGCAACGGTTGTTCCACTTTTCGAGGATTGCAAATGTAATTAAAAAAAGAGAAAAAAGAAACTCAACGGAGAAATAATAAATATGGTTCTCTTTTAGTAATGTCAATTATCCATTTTCTAGAGTACTTTGAAAACGTTACGAGCCACGATATTTTCAGACTGAATTCTAATTTTACAGCGACCAAATTTAAATACCCATTTGCTTTAGTATATTTTACATTATTTCTGTTCATTATTTCTGTTCTCTCTAGTTTTTCTTTTTTATTACAAAACACAGATATCCGATCATTATAATTATTTCTTGATGAAATTTAACAATATTAAAACTTGTTTCTCGCGAACATTAATAAATTAACAAAATTAATTTTCAAGAAGCTACATATTACGATTTAATTTTCTTTTTATCATAATAAAATAAATTATTTGGATCACGTTAATAATAATTTAACACGTTTGTTAATTTTCAATTTGCTAATTAGATAATTATTCTGATTAAGTCAATAATTATTTAACGCGCGAAGATAAATTCAATTACAGTTTGCTTTAAACAAATGATACAGCCAGTATACCAAATTGGTACGAAAATTCATCGTTATTAATTAATGCAAGTGTTTTGACGTACTTGTGACGTACGTCACAATTATCTAATGGGTCACAATTATCTGACATAATGATAACATTAAGCAGTAGGATGACACGAGCAAGAAGAGTGTATCTCAACGAAAAACATTAGAAGTGATCGAAATGATAATTGAAACTGCGAAATGCTCGTCTTTTCGATCAAAAATGTATCTAAGTAATTGTAAACAAATTATATTGTGTCGTAACACAATCGATCCGTATAGAACATGATTTTTATCTATTTTTTTATCTCACTAACTCGTAATTTGGTGCAGTATTAATCATCCTTCAAATACGAGGAAAAAAGAGAAATTATAAATCAACTATCGGATACGATTTTTATCTGCTCGCTAACTGTGTCAGATTAAATGCCATATTCATTCATTAATATCTACGGATTTTGCGTAATAATTTTCTGTTATGTAAAACTATCGCTCACAAGTACCAAACCAACTGCTCGTTACATTTATCGAATAAATTTTGGCTTGAACGAAAGTAATAGAAATTAGAAGCAGTAAAAAGCATTGAATTTGTACTAATTATCGACAGATGTTTTAATACTTGTGATTATACGTGTTATATTTCGTACACGTATGATATTTTTGCGATTATACTGTTTTTTTTTATCAAGTTATCATTTTATGTTTTATTAGCGCATTCCCATTCTTAATTACGTATTCAAGAATTCTTGATCCTTTTTAAGACCGAATTCTCTTCGACTGAAACAGAACATTATCATTTAGTTATTCCATATCGTTCAATTATCATTTAATTATTTATCCTTAGAATACAATATATATCGAAGGCTTGAATATTTGATTTCTTTTTCTACATCAAACTAAGTATCCAAAGTAAGTATCAAAATTAATTCCAGTATGTGCAGTGCATTGTCTATTTGTTAATTCAAATTTATTTTCCACATTGTGGATAATATGCAGAGGTAATTTTTAAAATACTTTTTTTCCCAATCAGCGCTTTATTTCACGATTATATTTAGTAATGGCACCTCTTCGACCACTGAATTCCACTGGAAACTGTAACGAGTGGCAATATATCTGGCTTTTTATTTTCATCAAACACGATACAAGCAGTATACATCAAACGTTGTATTTATGCACGTTCCGTACGGAAAGACAGAAAAAAAGAAAAACTTGCGGATACAAAATTTTGAATTTTAAATTCTCGAATCACGGTTGCGGAGTAGCGTAACTAATTGATCATGCCGTGTCACATGGTAGCCTTGTTGCACGTAGTTTATTCGATGGCCGCCAAGCAGGCAAAAAACATCGAAAAACAACATGGTATTACGAATTTAAAAGGCAATTAAACAAGTATCTTTTGATATTTATAGTTGAAAGCAGTTGTCGTCGATAACGATCTTGCCGTTCTCCACGAAACCAGTGTACAATTCGACAATGACCTGCCTGAATTTAGGTAAGCACGTTTTAATTAACAAAAGCTGAAACGAGAAATGAAAATTTCGCGGAGTGTGTGCGTAAAGTGACTGAAGTGTTTATCAATCTAGCGTGTAAAAAAGGATACACTATCAAAAAAAAAAAAAATATTTTTACGCTATAGAAATATACTCTGTAAGTGATAGGCGTTGAACATCTGAATTCGAAATAACAGAACGAAAGATGAAACTTGACGCGTTTTCTTTTTTTTCTTCTTCTTCTTCTTCTTCTTCCTACGCTGAATATATTATATTTTTTACGTTCGTCAATCGTTGGACATCTCGTTCGAAAATAAATTTTTTAAAAACAATTTTAGAACGTACAGGGGCGTGATTCAGAAAAAGGATGAGCCGCACGTAGTGGTGGTCCCCACTCTGATGTGGGTTAAGGCTCTGGACATGATTCTCGATAAATTGCGCGTCTGCGGCGTCGATTTCAGCAAGGTGGCCGCTATTTCCGGATGCGCACAGGTAAAAAGAAAAAAAGAAAAAAAAAAAAAAAGAAAAAGAGAAGAACATTGTATAAACACGAGAACGTTGAAATACAAGCGTCGCACGTTCATAAATTACAATATTTGCAGTAAATCTGTCCGACCGATTATTTCCACGTCAATTAAGCCTCGTTACAAAACGTTGTGTAACATTACCAAAGCCGTATATTTTCGGACTACGAAAAAAAAAAAAAAAAAAGAAAAGAAAAAAAAAGAAACTTCTGTGCAAAATATTCATATTATTTTTTTGATTATCATTTAGAAGCATCAACGGCGGACAAATCTGTTGTTTTTACTTAATTTAAACGCAAACAGCGTTTACCGATTTAGCTACAAGAGAGAACAGTCGATTAACATAAGATCAAGATATCACGACTCTCTCGCTTGTTCCTTTTTTTTTTTTTTCTCTCTCCATCTTTCGACGCAAACGAATGGTTCGCCCGCTCTTTCCTGCGAATCCCAGTGTTTAAGTTGAAATGTTTGAAAAAATTATTATTTTAACGACACAGCCGTGGAAGGTGTCTTTAAAGCGAAATTTATGCCTCGAGTGATTTTCTTTTTTTTTTCTTTTCACTTTTACGATGCATCGTGTCGACTCTGCCAGAGAAGTAGACGTTTTCTTCGCAGCTTGTGAAAAGAAGTCGAGCATCGAATTGCCATACTTTGCCTCTGAGGATCGATAAATTTTTTTTCACGTTTGACGCCGAACGGGAAATTGCGAGACACGCAGAGCCTCGCTGTCGACGATACATGCGAGAAAAAGGAAAAAGTTCTCGCAACGCCCCGCGACCCTTACGAACGCGAACGTTTTTACAAACAGCTTTTGAAAACACGCAGATAATCGTTATCTTCGCTCATTATTACATAGCAACATGGCACAGTTTACTGGGGCAAGGGAAGTAGAAAACAGTTGCAGCGATTGGACCCAGCGAAATTCTTGCACGAACAGCTGGTCACCTCGTTCTCGGTGACACCGTCACCTGTGTGGATGGATTCCAGCACCACCAAGGAATGTCACATGTTGGAAGAGATCGTGGGCGGCCCACAAGTATGCGTTTCCTTCTTTTTTTTTTTTTTTCATTCTTTCTTTCATAAATGACGCAGCAGCATTTTGCATTACTTCGCTTCTCGTTAATTTTAAAGAAACAGGCAGGCCCCCTTTGAACACTATTTTAGATAGAGGGGTGCTGTTTAAACGAGACCGTTTGGAAACGTTTCGTTATCGTTCTGTGTTTGACGCGGCGACTATGTGTATGCCGTGATCATGCGTTGACAAACAAGCTTGAAACAAGCCTGAGAATGTACGTGATAGAGAAATTTGTACGTTGAGATTTCACGAAGATCGCGAAAGTATTTGAACAATTATTCACACACGATGGTCGTGCCGATTTCGATCGCCGGGTCTCGTCTGTGACAATCAAATTGACGGCCAATAAAAATCGGTGAAATATTCAATTAATCGTCGCGAAGGTCGTCGACTTTTTAATCGATCTAAAAATATCCAGGGACGGGGGGGGGGGGAGTTTCGATTTTTTCTTCTTTTTTCTTTTTTGTCGACTTCGTCAACGAACATCGGAGAAACGTCGGCAAAGTGAAAGAGAAATATATATCTTGGACAGATACGATCGCGAGTGGCGAGACTTATGATGTATGCAAATTGCGAATCAATTCTTTGACGCGGATGAATATCCATGGGATTCGTCGCGGATTCGAAGATTCTTGGAGGAATGGCACGCGTTCAGCGAAAACCTTTCGATCGAAAGCAGGAAGAAATAAATGGTCCTAAATAAATGAGGGATCTTTTTTTAGAATTTTACGCGAGAGGCTAAAAACAGAGAGTGAAATAACAACGATAATAATAATAATAATAGTAATAATAATAACAACAACAACAACAACAACAATAATAATAATAATAATGATGATGATGATGATGATAATAATGATGATGATGATGATGATGATGATGATGATGATGATGATGATGATGATGATAATAATAATAATAATAATGATAATGATAATAATGATAATGATAATGATAATAATGATAATGATGATAATGATAATGATAATGATAATGATGATAATGATGATGATGATGATGATGATAATGATGATAATGATGATGATGATAATGATAATGATGATAATGATGATAATTATAATAATAATGATAATAATAATGATAATAATGATGATGATGATGATAATGATAATAATGATAATAATAATGATAATAATAATAATGATGATAATGATGATGATGATGATGATGATGATGATAATAATAATATTGTCTCGCGAGTGTACGTCGAGCAACGAAAATAAAGGATTTTCACGAAAAATGTATTCGCGAAAAATTCGCGATGAATACTGTTTGAATACCTTCGCGAAACCATCGTGTGTACGCGATTTGTTGTTTCTAACAATTTCGAATATGTCCGAAGAAATACTTACGAACGTATTAGAACGTGAGTTACAATGCTGCACAAAAAGAATCGGCATGAATCGTACTGATTCGTAATTAACCGCTTGATCGCCGTGCGCGCCAGTCCCTGTACCCTAAATAAAAGCGAAATTAATTTCGATTTCTCAACGGCAACATCTAGAATCATTTTCTAACACTAAGAAAAATCGAAAAATATATATATTCTTCCTTGATTTTGGATATGTTCGAGAGCTGTTTCGAAAAAAATGCAAGAAAACGAATTTCGCCTGCGAAAACTGCAAAATTCCACTCTTCCAAACTACTTGCTTCAAAGCCTACTTGCTACCACACCCAAGATAAATATTAGTTTTATTGTTGTATAGTATGTATTTGTATTTTTTAGACCGTAATATTGTAACGTTTCAAATTTAACAAACGTGCATATAACATTTTTTAATATCTTTAGTATTTGATCTATCGCGTGGCAACGCAATATATAGTGAAAATCAAGTGGTTTTTTTTTCGTGCAAATTATATCCCAATTGATCGTGGCTTACTAATTATGTAAGTGAATAATATTTAAATTATTTATTTATTAGTAAAAGTACATTTTTCTTAAAAAAATACGGTCTTTAAAATACGCGGCGATCTAACGTGCGGCACGTTTGAAAAGACTGCGGCGATCAAGAGGTTAATTGACAAACGTCATCGATTAATACGCTAAATAATCAATTAATCCTCGTGCCGATCATTGGCCGTGGTTGCAGAAATTGGCGGAGATAACGGGATCACGGGCGTACGAAAGGTTCTCGGGGCCTCAAATAGCGAAAATAGCACGCACCAGGCCGGAAGCATTCAGCAATACTGAGGTATAATCCACTAATCTACGAAAATCCACATCTGCCGGCTTCGTTGACAAATTTTCGGAACGGCAAAAATATCGATCTCTCGAGGTACTCGCTCACGTATGATGTGACACAGAAGGGTTTCGATTTGCAATTAACTACACATCTGCTGATTTGACATTTGTGTGTCGAGCTTCTGCCGTGGCTTTTCGTAGATAGTCGCACGACTACTAACGTATCGTACACTGATAACTCGGATGATTATTCGCCTGTTTGAACTATTGCTTTTTTTAACAGATATATATCGTCTAACTCGATCACATCTCTATTTAGATCGTTTCTTACCGCGATTGTAAAAATATACAATATATGAAAATTGTTGCCGGAGAATGCGCGCAAACACGAGTCTTAATATGCTCGGATATCTTAAAAAAAAAAAAAAAAAAAGAAAAAATAAGGCGGTGCACGTTTTAACATTTTGAAAATTCCTGTTTACAGAGTTGTTTAACATCATCAACGTGGAGTACATTGACAAAAGTTAAGCTGTTAAACCCCGTATATATACATATATATTCGTCACTAATACGCATCACACGTTACGAGCTGTTTAAATAAGATTTTATAGCTTTAAGTTTCTCGACGCTCTTTTCAGAGGATCTCTTTGGTTAGCAGTTTTCTCGCTTCCTTGTTCCTCGGCGATTTCGCGCCGATCGATTGGTCCGATGGCTCCGGAATGAATTTGTTGAATATTCATACGAAAGATTGGGACGACGTGCTACTGGAGGTATGTAAATTGTCACAATTGATGGTTGCTAGATTTTCTCTAGACCGATCTGAATTATGACACAATAAAACGTTCGTACATTCATCGGTTGAAATATCCTCCTCGACTTCTTCTCCACGATAATTTCGAACTCTGGTGGTGACATTATGCGAACCTATTTCGTTTCGTCTCGTATGCTTGACATCAGTGAAATGGATGAAAATCGTAAATGTTCGGGAATTTAAATATCAAATAAAATCGAAATTCTTTCAAATTCAAGCACCCATTATATATATATATATATATATATATATATATATATATATATATAAAATTTTGTCAATGATCGTTAATCAATATATATATATATATATATATATATCATAACATTTATATATATATATAACATTTATATTTTATATATATATATATATATAAATTTGTCAATGATCATTAATCAATGTTTTCAATGATATATATATATACTATATATGTATATATATAATATATATATGTCATTGACAACATTTATATATATATATACATATAACATATATATATAACATTTATATTTTATATATATATAAAATTTTGTCAATGATCAATCAATGTTGTCAATGATACATATATATATATACATATATATACATATATATGTAATATATGTATATATATAATATATATATGTCATTGACAACATTTTATATATATATATACATATAACATTTATATTTTATATATATATATTTATATTGTTATATACATATAACATTTATATATATATATAAAATTTTGTCAATGATCATTAATCAATGTTGTCAATGATATATATATATATATGTATATATATTATATATTATATATGTAATGATATACACACACACACACATATATATATATATAAAATTTTGTCATTGATCATTAATCTATTTCCTTGAACGTAGACATCATTCTTAAACCCATAGATAGTGCTCTTTCAATATTTACCATGTGATCGATCGTTTGTTCAGGCCTGCGGTCTTGGTTTACGAGAAAAACTCGGGAAACCAGTTTCCTCGAGCAGCGTGATCGGGCCGATTTCGTCGTATCTCGTCGAGAGATTCGGCTTCGACGAGGCATGCCGCGTAATTGCATTCACAGGCGACAATCCAGGTTCTCTGATCGGTAAGCAGGCGCCATTCGCCGATCCTACGGACCTTTAATCGGCACCGATAATCTTTCTCGTTTTCGACCGCAACCGGTGTTAATTTACACTACTTCGCCTTTTGACGAAGAACAAGCTCTCGATTGAGCAACGAGCAACGAGAACGAATCCTCATGAATATTCACGCAAATACATTTGCCAATTGGCTTGCATACTGCAGACACGCGTAGACTTTCGCTCCCCATACGGAATGATTAATGATATTTTTCGCGTAAACTAGAATTTAGTAGCCTACTATGTCGAGGGGACTGTTCAACCAATTCACTGTTTCTTAATACTAATCAGTGTCGTTATATTCGTCAAATTCAAAAAATGTCAACCAATCCGTTTGGAAATTTTTTGTAAAACGATTGAAATTAACGAAGTTGCAGCGCGAAGCGTTTCACCGAAAGGGAAACCGAAACCACGCAGAAGCATTAAAAATTTGAAATTTTTATGGCCGCATTCTAACGTGCTGTAAAAAACGCGCGAGATGCCGTCTGAAAATTGATCTCTCGTCAAGAAACGAGATTTTTGAACGAAATTACATTCTTGTGTCAGAATGCCCGTAAATGCAAATTTCCTCGGACCGGTTCTCTCTTTTTTTTTTTTTTTGTTTTTCTTCCTAAGGTTCGCTATATACTATAAAATACTTTATACAACAAATCGCAACAAGCTTAATGGAGTGTGAAATACGCTTAATTCAATTTGAACGAAGAATTTGAATTTTAAACACTGAATTTTAAATATCGTTATGACTTTCTCAAGTTGTAAAAAAAAAGAAAAAAAAAGAAAAAATCTAATGCCAGTTCAAATGTCGCCATAAGTTTAAGTGTTTAATTTTATCATCATACCAGGAATGAGACTGAAGGAAGGAGACATTGCTTGCAGCTTGGGAACGAGCGACAACTTGTTTTTATGGTTGAAGGAGCCGAAAACTGTTCTGGAAGGTCACGTCTTTTGCAATTCTGTTGACGACGATGCTTACATGGCGTTGCTTGGGTAACTTCCTCCTCTATTCCATTATTTTTTTTTTCGTTTTTCATTTGCAATAGCAAATTTTTAGCTTCAAGAATGGGTCCCTGACTCGCGAGAGGATACGCGACAGTGCGGCGCAGGGCTCTTGGCAGATCTTCAACGAGTTGCTGGAAAGCACACCGCGTGGTAATTTCGGGAATTTAGGCTTGTACTTCGACTCGCAAGAGATCCTGCCGTTCGTCATCGGCGATCATCGTTTCAACAAAGCGAACGACGAGATATCGCGTTACAGCTCGAAGGAGGTAGAAGTGAGAGCCCTGATCGAGGGGCAGTTCGTCGCGAAAAGAGCTCACGCCGAGGATTTTGGTTTCGTCATAGGTAAGAGAGGAAGAACAGCTCGCAGAAAGTATGAGTTTCTGGAAATTTAACAGACGGCGTCAAGTTCAATAATTATTCTTACATCTGCAATTAAATTTAATTCAAACGATTACTCGTAGGTCCAAATACACGCATAATTGCGACCGGAGGTGCATCGGCAAACAAATCTATACTGCAAGTACTCTCCGATGTTTTCAATTCACCGGTATACGTATTGGTAGTTATTTCTGTCTTTCTACTTCGGCAATGAAGTATTGGAGAAGTCTCTTTCCCTCGATAATTTGTCATTTCGTTTGACAGGAACTAGTTAATTCGGCTATGATAGGCGCAGCCTATCAAGCGAAGCACGCTTTATTCCGAAACGAATGCAGTTTTGATGAAATAACACGCTGCTTACCGGAACCGACGCTCATGTGTCGCCCTTACGACGATGCAGAGACAGTATGTAATATAAAATAATTTATGAATTTATTATATCGCATCAAAAGATATCTGAGAAATATACATTTTTTTTTTTTTTTTCTATATTTGCAGATATACAAATCAATGGTCGCACGCTACCGGAAAATCATAGAGAAAATTAAAAATAAAACAAGTACAAAGTAACACGTGCATGATATAACAGCTAAATAACAGAGGCCTTCGGTAATGCATAATGTAATCTAATCTAAGAATCTAAAATAATTATTGCATTTAGAGCATTTTATAGTACCGGTAATATTTATAGAGTTTTATTCTCGAAAATTTTTATACAATATTAATATATAATTTTTATACAATTATACTTTTTTCATGCGATTTTTAGAGATCTGCCATTAAAATATTCGAGCAGTGAAATATTATTTCGATTTTAATAAATGAATCGGTGATATTAGAAATATTGAAATGAAATGGGAACTTTAAGAAGTTATTAGGAAGTCATTGAGATAGAAATATTGTTTTGAATACTTTGCAAGTGCTGTTTCGATGATTTAAAAAAAAAAAAAAATCTAATTACAAATTGCTAATGCCTTACTGATGAAAGTACAAGATAACCTAAGTGCAATTTTTAAAATGCTAATAACTAAGCTTATAAGTAAAATAATTTTATATTTGTATATTTATAAATTTTATTACACTATATATATATATATATATATGTATATCATTAATTTATTAAGTGCTAACTTATTACGATTATAGAACGAAAATTGAAAATAATAAAAAGAAATTTGACTTATAGATGTTTTATTTCTTTACAGAAACTGCAACACTATTTGTTAATATAATATATAGACATTTCTCTTTAATTCTTTGATAGTTAATTGGTTATTACATAATAATATGAAAGTTTCAAAATATAATCAATTATATACTTTCCTGTTTTACTTTTTCCTACCACCTCTCTCCTTTGGTAGAAGATTAATTATATTACCAGATGTTAAATTATAATACGCAAGAGTATTGCTATCTTTAAAGAACATTCCCTGGAAAAACAAAATGAATAATCATTATATGAGAAAATCAAAACATTAAGAATTATTGAGTTTAATTATTTCATATAATACCTCGTATTGTAACTTCTGTTTGCCAGGAGGCATGCCAGTTTGTTCATGAATAAGAGCCTTCATCGTCGCCACAGTATCACTTATTTGCAAAGTAATATTCAACGTCTGTCCATTTAATTTCCATTCTGCTTTTTCTGTCATCATCGGTACAGCAATATTCAGCTGTACGGGACCCTGAAATAATAAAGTGTGTACTTTAGTACATATCCGTAATAATTTCTTAATAAATATAGATCTTAATAATACCTTATTCCTAGCTAAGAATTGCTGTTCCGGTATCAACGAATCTTCTGTTCGGAGTTTCTTAGTTTGGGGTTCTTCCTCCATAGGTTCAGCAGTATGTTTTAATCCGATCTGCAAAAAAAAAAAAAAAAAGAATTAATGAAACAAATACAAATACACTTTTGCTTGGAAGATATTTGACTTGGCGAATACTTACAGCAGAAGTCATTGGTGGCTGCATAGGTGGTGGTGTCGGCATAAACGGTGACATTGCTGGTGCTAGAAATTCGTAATATTAACCATATTCGGAATTCGGAACGTATAAATAAATTTTAATTTAACATAAAAACTACTCACTCATTAGCGGTGGTGGTCGAATCGGAGGCATGGGAGCCATCATCATCATCGGTGCTTGTGGCATCATTGGTTGAGGAATACCCATAGTGGGCATGCTCATGGTAGGAGGTGGTGGTGGTTGCGTTGGTACAGGTACTGGTTTCGGAGCTGGTGGTTTAGGTGGTGCTTTTAACGTAGCTTGAGGCTTCGAAGCAGCCGCTGCCATGTGCGATAGTTCAGCCGCGCGATTAGCAGGTTTTGGACCAATCTTTTCCTTCTCTTCATCGGGAAGAAGTCCTTTAACTTTATGTATCTGATGAATTTGTTCTTCCAGAGTGATATTTGCTCTAGCAGCTCTAGTTGCTGCTTCGACGCTTGACGTGTGACCGTCCCACGTGACCTTGTCGTCCTTCTTTTTATCTTCTTCTCCAATTTTTTTACCGATGGCAGTTTCTTCGTCACCGACACCGAAAATATCGGTACGTCTTTCGGCAAGTTGTTTCAAGCTTGCTTCAATCGCAGTGCCAGGTGCAAATACTGTCTCTTGAGCCAGCTTATCGAGATGTTTGTCTCTTTGTTCCACCCAACGTGGATCCAACAATCCAATTCGCATGTGTTCTTGAACTTTACTTGCGGGTATACGTTCTCCAGTGATTGGAGATATCAAATACTCATCAGGAGCAACAGGACGTGCAGTTTTGCTAGCTGAAAAAGAATATTTATTATAATTTTATTTATAATTCATGTTACATTTTTCTTCTCTTTTCTTACCGTGTTGTTTAGGATCGTATCCTTTCTTTACTACAACATTTCCAGGTGTGGGTGGCAAAGGTGGAGGTTGCATGTTATTGCTATCACGTTTCGATTCTTTTGATTTATGACTATCGCCAGGAGGTGATACATCATCTTCATCACTCGAATCCTCTTCCATGTCTTGTACCTTAAGATATAAATATGTTATTAATATGAAAATGTATTACTTCTTTTCATTTAAATAGACGTGTAAAATATTTACTTGATTGTTATCTTTTGCACGATCTTTTTCACCTTCTGCACGACTTTGCATCTCATCCTCTCCTTCACTATCGATCTGCATTTCTACATCTTCGCCTTCTTCTATTCTTTCCTAAAAATTTAAAAAGTTATAAAAAAATGCGGGTTGCAAATTTATTAAGGTACTTTCACTGTAACATGGACTTTATAGAGTTTTGTTACCTGCATGAGTACACGAGCACCGACTTCATCAGGCGTTGTCGGCGCCGGGAAATTACCAACTTCAAACTGTTGGTAATCAACAGTTTCGACTACAACGAAGTCATGCCAATCAATTTGTGCATAAGCAACCCTTTCACGTTCCAATTCCTCTTCCTCTTTGCGTCTCTGAGCTTCTTGATACTTTAGCCATTCAGCACGATATTTAACTTGCTCTAAAATTTTATCCATATTAGAGGCTTCATCGCGTAGCCGTGGCAACAAATCTTTAGGTGGAATTAATACCTGTAAATTTATATTAACGTAAACAAAAAATTTAGAAAATGGTCTAATTTAAAAAAAAATTTTGTACTACCTTAGTATATTGTTCCAAAAGTTTTGTAAAATATTGAAACAAAGAATGTTGTGGACGTAAAAAATCAAATTGAAAGTTTCTTTGTTCTCTGTTCATTAGGTTGGTCAAAAATTGGCGACCATTACGAGCTACAAATTGTGCTGTTAATTTTACAATATCCCTAAAATTTAAAAAATTACATGTATCTTATGATACATATTATCCTACAATTACATGAAAAATGAATTTAATAAAGAGACGTACAAGTCTAAAGCTGAAATAGAAGGTGGATCAGCAATAAATTCAAATTCTGCCGGTGTATCTCTTGGAATAAATGGTTGTTCGACTTGTTTCAAAATTTCTTGCTGCTTTTGATGAGCAGCGAGAGTAACTGTTTTTCCAGGTCCTGATCCTATAGTAGGTTCTTGACCTTTACCTTCCTTAAATTCTTTCACTTTATGCTGATAATATGCATGGTACGGATCGCCAAAATTCAAGAAATTAAACTTTGGATTCCCCAGTTCATTTTGTCTAATTCTTGACTCAAATTCTGGTCCATTTCTAGCCACAAAACTTGCAGTTTTGTCAACAATATCTATATTTTTATATAAGGTAAATTACATAAATTTCAATGAATAAACAAACAATAATTTTTACAAAATGCAAAAATAAGTAATAAAAATATTAAAAGAATTATAAACAATTGAAAAATAATGAATTAATGTAACATAGACAAAATAAACTCTTAAATTTTATTCCTTTCTTAGGATAAAAATATACATAGCAACATAGTATAGAGAAATAGAACAGAAATGACATAAAAGCAAATAATTTTGTACTTTATTAATGGCGTATGACCCATAAATCAATATATTGCAACCAATATTTTTATTATCACTTTAATTTATAATAATTATACACGTAAACACACTGACAGTTTCGAACAATTGTTAAGAAGTGAATTGAGAATAAATATTGCTTTTCCTTGCTTCATTAAAGAAATATCGTCAAAGGATACTTCTAACCTCCGGTGGAGGATAAATGATGCCCACAATCGGCTGAGATGAAGGTGCAGTGTTTTCTTCATTCTCAGTTGCCGGTGGTTGTATAACAGCAACTTCTTGCGCAGGCATATTGCCTAATATATCTTTACTCACTTAATTTTAACAAATTCGACGATATCTTCCGCCATTTATTGTATACACATCTCTAAGAAGCGATACAGTACTACCAACATAAATACATTACGTTTCATTAAATAAATATGTTACTAAAGGTAATGTAGTAATTTTCATTAATGTAGAAATGTAACCAACGCGCTCAATAGTATGACAAAAAAATTTTGAAATATCCCTAAATTTTTGAATGAAATACAAATTGCACGAGAGTGATTCCTTAATTCTATAAAACAAATTAAAATTTGATATTCAACTTGATGTACTCGTATCGA
The DNA here is from genome assembly GCA_032399595.1 of Tetragonula carbonaria. NCBI lineage: Eukaryota > Metazoa > Arthropoda > Insecta > Hymenoptera > Apidae > Tetragonula > Tetragonula carbonaria. The sequence continues at coordinate 2,802,223 of JAUCRC010000007.1, read as the reverse complement.
TGTATTTTCATTAGAATATTATATATTTAAGTAAATAACACATTGTACAAGAAAAATAATTAACAATTTTCATATTTATAGATATCATAATTGTACAATGTTTATCTAAAGCACATTTATACTAATAGTATTATATAAAAATTTGCTTTATTTCTATATATTGAGTGTTTTTATATAGCTTTCTGCAGTTTCATATAGACTAACAGTATGCGCTGGCAAGTCAGAAATGAATTTCATGCTGGTTATAACACCATTGTTCCACGATGTTTTCGCGAAACTTGTGACGCATGACACACTTGGTAATTGAGCCCACTAAAAAGAATTGACTTTAATTTAACAACTAACAATATGCAAGTATTCTATATCAATTGTTTTATAGATGATATTAATGCTTTGCGTATCTCCTTAATATCAAGTAAAGATGTAAATAATTAAACATGTATCAACCAGAAAATACAAAGAAACAATGTTGTATCTTTTAATTGCAAAGAATTAATAATAAAGTTAAGTTAATCTTTTTAGCATTAAACAATAAATAACGAGATTACTTCCTTAATAACTTCCTCGGGTACGTTTTCTTTAACGTATGGCGCAAGATTTGCATATAGTTTTTCATACAATTTGGCAGTTTCTTCCGATTTTGACCACAATCCTTCCGTATAAGTGTAATAAATGGAACCACCAACAATACTGGACTTTATGGCAAACCTACGAACATAACCTCAAACTTAGAATTCAAATTTCTCGTACACAAGTATTTATATTCAAATACCATAACAGAAACAAATCCTTCGTTTTTGCAGCACGTACTAACCGGACTAGCTCCATTCTATATTATTTTGACAGGATAACTCTGTTGCACTTTCGTTTGTTACGAAAGCATGAAAATTACGTAAAATCGTCCAACGGTTTTCGGCTCGACTCAAAGCACTTATGGAACTCAAAGCACTTACATATTGCGCGTTCACAGTCATATCTTATTCGTACATTGTGCATGTTTAAACAATTATATAAATCATTCAAATATTTCTTGATACGAAATATTTCACCTATAAAGATTCTCGTCAGTAAAATTATGAAAAATTATAGTTTTGTTTAAATTCGCGCGATGTGTATAAAATCCTCGGAACGTGAAAGTTGATGACAGAGTTGTTTCTCCCCGGTTTTTTATATTTTTATTAATCATATTTATATTTTGAACAGATAATATGCAGCAGTATACTTAAATATTAAGTAACTGGTGTTTATTGTATTTACCGTTATAATTATTTGAGTTAACCTGAAAATTCTTTTGTGTTTTATGATGTGGCCTCAAGAGTACATAGAACTAAAGGTTCAATTGTTGTTGTATTTACGAAATTAATTTAAAATATCAATGGAAAATAACATTTTATAATTTCTTTCACAGCACATAGAAAATTTGCTAGTTTGTGGAATATGCTATGAATTCATGGATACATCTGTTATGACGTCATGCTCTCATAATTGTAAAATGAAATCTGTTTACTTTTGATGCGTTATAACAGAATGTATCATTTCATTATTAATCTTTCAAATTTCAGATTGTTCATTATGTATTAGGAAATACTTACATTATAAGACACAATGTCCTGTATGCTTTGGAGAAACTTTTGAAAAGGACTTGAGAAAGAATACAGTTCTAGATGAAATTATAATACATTTTTCACAAATCAAAGATAAATTGAAAAGATTTTTACAAATTCAGATGCAGTTTACAGAATTCAATGAAATTGATAATGTTTCTAATGCTCCAAAATCATTGCATCAAAGTAAAGATGTAGGTCCAAGCGAACAAGAAAGTAAAGTTATTTACAAAAATATTATTAGTGATATTCCTAATCAAAATGTTACATCGCCATCTACACATGTTCAGAAAGATTTATCTAGCCCTAGTACAAGTGGAATACTTAGGATACCTTTAATGTTTACACCCAAAAGCATTAAACGTCCAATTGCAACTAAAACAGAAGAGACTAAGATTGTTATATGTCCAGTATGCAAAGTTAATATTTCAGAATTAAAAATAAACAGACATCTTGATGATTGTCTAAAACGGGAATCTACAAAAGAGAAACCTCAAATGTAAGAATGCTGAAAGTTACGTTGTGTATCTATATTTATTTTTAAGACTTTATCATTTTCAAGACCTTATCGTTTCAAACAATATTTAAGATTCATAGGATGATATATACTATATTATACATATATCTGATTAATGTAAATGTTTTTTTTTTTTGTTATCTTTGTAGAACAGAAAAACGTAAACCACTGTCAAAGTTAGTATTTAGTTTAATGAAAGATGCTGTATTAAAGAAGAAAGCAAAAGAATTTGGCTTATCGTCGCAAGGAGATCGAAAAACTTTAGAGGCTCGATTACAAAGATACATTGTACTTTATAATGCAGAGTGTGATAAACCAAATCCAAGATCTGTTTCAGAATTAATAAAGCAGTGCGAAGACGAAGAAAACACAGAAAGAAAAGCAAATAAAATTTCTTTTCTAAATGTAAATATTTTATCATATTTCTTTATTATTTTTTGTACAATACTTTTGTACAATATTTTTTTGTATTTTAATTAAACTTATTGAATTTTTAATAATTTCAGAAATTGCAAGTTACTAGAAATACAGAAGAAAATGTTATAGAAAATGAACGAAAAAAATATCGTAAGTTTTTCTAAATCCGTAAGATTTCTTTAATAATGTCCAATATTTGATAATTATTTTATTTTTGTTAGTGGAAACACATAAAAGTAGTTTTGAAAATTTAATCAAACAGATCAAAAGTATAGACTCTTCAAAAAAACCACCTGCACGGCATAGTTTACTCACGGAAAATACAGAGAGTAATGAAGATATTCCATGTAAGCGTCAAACGATGACTGAAAATTTGAATGATTCAATGATCTATACCAAAGAAACAGATATTCAGTTGTCAAATTCTGACATATATATTCCGGATTCTGATTCAGATACTTCTTGTCCATTGCAAATGTATTCTAGTTCTGATCCGAAAAAATTTCTCAATGTAGAATTATCTTCCCCTAATGATAATGTTTTACGGAATAAATCAGAGAGTGATCAAACAACTACTGTTCAAGAAGGATCTATGTTTTCTAGTTATTCGTCTATAAAAACAAACGAGGTAGAAAAAAGTGATAGTTCAGATGCACTTAGCGATACATCTATTTATGATAAAGCAACACAATCAGTTATAGAAAACTCAGTTTATGAGGATACATTAAAAAATAATTCTAAAAATCCATTGAATAGTTCCAAATATAAGAAACTGTTACAAAGAAAAAAGAAGTTGTTAAAAGACGAAATAAAAAGTATGGACGTTGTTACTACAAGTATGAAAGATCTTGATAGTATTTCAAATCAAGAGGAAGAAGATGAGAGATCAAAATCTCTCTTGCAAGACATTGTATATGATTTATTAAGAAATGATGATAGTAAATTTGATCATGGTATGTAATATATTTTTATTAAAAATTTATCAAAGTCGAGCCTTCATGATATTGCATAAAAATTAATACGTTAACAGTCCGCTAGTTTAAATTTTCAGTTGAATTACAAGTGTTGAATTGAATATAATATAAATCTTAAAATGTTCATTACGATACGGATGATATAAGCGTATTTCTTATTTGGTTTTATAAGGAAAGACATTTGGATTGTGAACGTGTTAAATAACTTTGAAAAAACGGAAGTATTTCATAGTATAGCATTGATCAAAAGTTTTTTATATTAAAAGATTACTTAAAATTTAAGATTAATGTGACATTGAAATGTAATAAAACGTATTAAGAATGGATTAGAAGATTAAAATGATCTGAAACAATCTTGCAGGAAGATTACGTTCTACTAGCCATGAATTTTTAAATACTAGTGAAAATAATTTTTCAAATTTGGAAAAAGAAAACATGAGTTCTCCTGAGTGCAGTAGCAATCGTTCTTTACGAAAGAGAATTCGTGATTCAACGCAAATTGATAATAAACTCATGTCAAATAGAATAAAAAAAATTAAAAAATCGTCTCAATACTCTACGATCGAAAAGAAAGAATTAAACAATGAAGAATCTTTATGTATTTTGAATGACGAAAAAATCGAATGTTTGACAAATAAACCACAATTGAGAAAACGACTGTCAACTGTTAGAGAAAATAGTAACGTTTTAAAAAAATCTGCTAGAACAAAGCTTAAAAATAATAATTCATAAAAACAAAATCAATTTTTTAAATAAATTTTTTATAGATTGCTCTCATTACTATATATTTTGCAAATTTATATATTAGTATTATCTTCAACAAAGTTAAAAGATATGTATATATATATATATGTAAATAATTTTATTATTTGTGTGAAAAGTGACTTTAATATGTGACAATATATATAATTGTATTTTTGCATTAATTTATTTCATACTTGATTTTATTGCACATTAAATATTTAATTACAAGTATATGTTATTTACATGATTTAGTATTAAATACAAAAGAAAGTAATCATGTATATTTTACTATATTCTCCTTTTCTTCCGAATGAAATAATAATTTAGCACAAATAAGTGTATTAAAAAAACTACAACGCTGTTTATCAAAGACACCAAATTTTATTGAATATATTACAGTGTTTTGATCAGAAAGGGATCAACAATGGTAAAATGATGACAAACACATGAAATTTTACATCTCATATTTGTCTAGATATTAACAATAATATAAGAAGCCTAACTTACTTAACACTAAAATATGTAGCTGTCTTTGACATTATTTACGCATAAAATATGTATCTTTGTTATGTATTTTATTTCTCATACACTTTGGTATCATTTATACATATAATTTTATGTACATTTTGTGTATATATATTTTCTAATATAGTTTTTTTTTTGTGTATATATATATTTATAATAGAACTTTAAAAGTTTCTAACATTCTAATGGAACAACTATCACATTCATGAAACACTTTATTCTTAGTTCTTTCTTAAAGATACTGTTGTAATTTTGTGATAATGATTTATCATATTGAATTTTAATATATATATTTAATATATATGTTGTTTTTTCTTTTCTTTTTCTAAATAAATATAAGCGCAACATATATTTTGATAGGAATGAAGTCTTTTTTTAAATTTTAAATTTTAAGTTGCGCGAATAATTACATATTCTTTGACATTAAACGTTATTTATATTTGGCAGTGTTTCTGAAACTATTTTTTGCGAAACCAAAACTTTAAAATTCTTGGATTTTTATATCTTTATATGTAAATTTCATTTTCGTATATATTACAGTTAGCATAATACATTCTGTTTAAATATAATTAATTATTTTATGTCTTATTACATGATGTACTTTTGTTAACAGACTATTTATATATTTTTCAATTCAGCGAATAAACTATTATATACATATATCATATTTCTATATGCTCTTCTTATATAATTTGTTCTGCTTTTGTATCCTTAAGCGTTTACATTTCAAAAATAAATTTATTTTTAAAAATATGTTCATTGTTTTATTATCTTTTGACGAAATGATAGATTTAGATTGTTAAAGCTTTTTGGTGACATTTTATTCTACACTATTGATTAGTTAGTATTGATTCCTGTAATTACTTTTGGTTTTGCATTTTAATGGTTACGCATAAAAAGTTCAAGAACCACTGCTGTATGGTATGGCATCAGGCGAGGTAGTTACTCAACGTTTACTACACTCCTAAATATACTATAAGCATGTTTAGTTTCCCTGTGTATAGAAATTCGTGGTATTCCTAAAGAGAATAACAAAATATATACATATACGAGAAGAATATTTTTAAATATACAAGAATATGTTTGTAATTTAATTTCTTTTTAATTAGTAACGAAATAAAAATTGATCGAACGAATGATCTTTTTTTCCTTCATATTTTTGACTCTTGGTAGTCAACTTTTTGTACACATGTAAAGTCCACGATAATATAAAAATTCAACTTAAGAAACGAAATAAAATCGAAATCTAATGTAATATAAATGTTTGTAAGTTTATGTTTAAGAGTGTCATTATGCCATTTTGAGATAGGACCAATAGCTTAAATAAATAAAAAAAAAAAAAAAAAAAAATAGGATCATCCCGCTTAATATCATTGCTCGATGTAGAATGATGTTTATAAACGAATAGAATCTGCTGCATGTAGTATGAAGCATCTTTCGATTGCTTAAAACTATCGAGTTTTAGAAAGTGGAGCTTACGATTTTTATAAGCAAAAGCTCCGATTGCGTTTGCGTGAACAACACTCTAGAGCGTGGCACTAAAATTCAAATAGCCTTGAGTAACTTCTATTACACGGGATCCAAATACGATACGATTAACGACATTTCATACAGTTCCTCTTTATCATTATTAATAGACGAATAATAACGTTTCACTAAGAAATACTAGTTAACAAGTAGCTGTTGCAGTCTAAGATTTCCACGATAAATGAACATCACACTTTCTTTCAAATAATTTCACCGATTTTTATTTACATCGTACGTGTATAATACTATGTACGTGTACAAGAAATTATTTATTGGGCACACGTTTATTCGAAAGAAAATGTGATATGTGTTTGTTGCGAGCGTGTTCTGTAATTGCAAGCATATCTCTCGTGTCGCGCTTGTATGCAGTGTAATCTGTAACGATATGTTAGAAATGTTCGAGTTGCATCTTGTCTTCGAACTTTGGGAACGTAATGACAAGACAAAACCATGCGATAATTATTTACATAGGGGTACATGTAGTGGTTTTCACTGACGAAGAGTTCTTTTTCTTCATATGATATATCATTTTTCTTTATACAGGTATTCTGTATTTCTCGCGACGTTTTGATTGAATTCTTTTTGATTACCAAATTCCTCGATTTGTTCTTTCGCGTTTGTTACTGCGTTTGAAACGATTCCATTGGAATTTTAAAACACACACCGATTTCTCATATTATGATGATAACTACGCAGGCGTAATAAACTTTAAGGAATATCCCGCTACGAATTCGAATTATTATCATTTATAGAATTTCTTTTTATTAACATTTATTTATTTGTTTAACCTTGTAAAGGTTATCACGATGAATCACATTGTAACACTTTTCTTGGAGAGAAATTTCTTCAAGAAATTATTTCATTTAATTCACACAGCGGACAATCGAGTCAAGATTGTCAAGAAGCAATTACACTCTGTCAACGAATTTGTTAACTTTTAATGGATGTAGGATTCGAAACCGTGCCACTTTGATCGTCTCGATTGAAATCTTTACATGCTAAAAAATCACCGAACAACGGGACTTTCGAATTTTGATTTTTTTTAACAATTTATTTATTCAAAGGCTTTTCTAACCGTCGACGAACTTGTAAAAGCGTTATTTTACGTAGGAGATTGGTACGCAGCAACGAGAATCTCTTATTACAATTAAATCTCAACAAAATTTGATTTCTCACGACGTTAGAATGTCTTTCGTTAAACTTTAAATACTTTCTCTCTCTCTCTCTCTCTTTCTCTCTGTGATACCTATACAAGACGTATAAATATATATAAAGTTTTTACGATAACACGATAACTATATAGAGTTTCTTGTGGTTTCAAATACTCTGAAGGATAGAGAGACTTTCGTCGTCAATGTTTGGAGACGAGGCGAAGGTTTACAAAAATATCATCACGTTTTTACAATAGCGAGTATGAGTAACTGTTCGTTACGTTCGAAAACACGGTGTTCACAGTATTTAAAGTTATTACGTGAAAATAAGGAGTATACTATATACGTCTTCGTACGAATAAAATATTTACATGGCTCCTCTCCTTCATGTTCCTTCTCTCATCTCCCGTTTTCTAACTCTCAAAGCAGTCTTTTTTTACTTGAAACGAACTCTAACGACGTCTGTTTCGAAGGATAAATCGCGCTGGATTGTTATCATCGATTCACGGTGTCATTGCGAATTACATAATCGCATCTCATCGACAATCACGCGCTAGTCGCATGAAAGTCGAGTCGTTTTCCGCTTGAGGGAAAATAGTCGCGTCTAAGGCTTCGATTTTCGCAGATTAATTATATACTATACAATTTTATTGCACTCGATCTCCGACACGTCGACTCCGATATATATATATAATATTATATATTATGTAATATTATATATATTATATATTATATATATATAATATTACATTGTAATTCATTGGATTTGAGGGAACTACGATATATATATATATATATATATATATATATATATGAAATTAGCCGATTTGTCGAACTTACAACGAAAAAGTTGCAGAGAAGTTCAACTTATTATATCTGTTTCGTCGTGAAATCTACGAAAACTCCATGAAATCAGTATTTCTTAACGAATCTACAATGGAAAATACGAATATTTCTGCAAAATACTTCGAAAGAGTGTAATTTAATGTGTTGACACAGTATCGTCTTGATATCATTGTAACAAGTATTCCTTTGACATGTTTTACCGAATACGCATCAAAAAACACAAATCTTTCACGTAAATATCGTCGAAAACGGGGTGAATCATTGAATTGGTGGGAACCAACAAATATATATGTAATTAGCTAATTTTGTCGAAGTTACAACGATAAAATACGAATGTCACTCGAAAACATCGTCGAAACAGAGGAAATTCAAATTACTATCACTGTTTTCGTGGTGAAACCTACGAAATATCCATGAAATCAGCATGTTTTACCGAATTTACAATGAAAAAATACGAATGTTTCACGAAAACGTCGTAGAAAGAGTGAAATTATGACGTATTATCACTGATTCGTCTTGATATCAATGGAATACATATGCCCTTTACAAGTGTTGCTGAATTTACTACGAGAAACATGAACATTTATCAAAAATATCGGCGAAAAATTGTAATTCATATATATATATATATATATATATATATATATATTAACGCGTGAACTGTCTTTTAATTTAAGTCACCGAAATTTATATTGGAACGAAACTTCGAGGAATTGACCCGATTGTTGACCGACGTTTCGTTCGCAAATTGGACGATTACTTTTCGAAATTGTAAAGAACGACGTTGCGACGAGTATGGAGATTCCCTTTTTGCCCCTCGGTTTCTTCAAAGCCAAGTTTTCCTTCACGGTTACGCGTCTGATTTACTGTTACGTTGCGTTCTCCCGTTTGCTTCGTCTCATCACCGTGATGCCAATGGAACCCCTTATTTTGCGCAAAAGATCGATTATGTCGGCTGTTGTCATGTGCTTCACGCTTTCGTCGTTTACCTGGAAACAGAGCAGGAACTGAAATAATGAATAATACACGAGGACGATACAACGTATAAATAACGCTTTGTGTATAATAACAGCCAGTGGAGGAGTTAATTTTTTTCCAGTATTGCCCGATACGTGTAATTGTGCGTGTTTTAAATTAACAGATTGTCACTTTACGATTGCTCGATCAAGTACGATCGTTGCAAGGAAATTACGTAAGCTTCGATCGTTTCGACATTTAAGACACAAGACGTAAGCGTGAACAAATATGATTTCATGATCGCTTCCGATTGTTATTCTGTTCAATTCGATATTCTCTCGTTAGTTTTGTATTTAATGTTCAGTCGAAGGAAGAAGGCACGGAGATAAGAAACGAAACGCCAATTAACAAGGCAAACAACATCATACCATCATAAGCACATCTCCTTGCTTCAGTCTCCCGTCTTTCGCTGCAACGCTGTCAGGATGCACCACTGATATAACCGTGCGATTTCCTTCCGGCTGCAAGCTGAATCCCAATCGGCTATTCCAACCACGTGTCAGCTCTACCATGAACACCTTCGTGAACAATAATTAAACGTTGCAATGAAAATTATAAATTTCTCACTCGCTTGCAACGCGACGGGGAAATTTAAATATACAAACGGAAGTTCGAGCAACGATAAGGATGTTTCAAAAGAATTTTTCACATAAGTAAATATTATTCCGAATACAGAAAATTTTGAGACTACTGATTACAAAAATTCGGCAGCGATCTTTCGAAGCTCGGCGAGAAAGCGGCGAGAAGAAAACAAGTTTACTCAAAGAATTCTATAATGTCACGAATCTTCAAGGCTTTACGAGCATTTATAAGTATTATTTCTATTAACTCCTTAACATAGAATGACGTTTCCTAAGGACTATGAATTATTAATTTGTTCTTTCATCGTTTTTTATTGATTTTCTTTACAAGTACTGCGTTCGTGGCATTTCTCGGTACAAGTGTAAGAGTATAAAAGTTATCTCTGTCAAGTTTACACAGATGTTAAAAAATGAAAAGTATATATCATTTTTTTGGTTATATCGAATTTCATTTAATTATGTCAAAGCATTAAAGGTTTATCAATTAAAACAGTAAAAGTAGAAACGAAAAAAACCCATACATATAATTTGTACCACCGAACAAATGAATTTGGTATTTTAATTTCTCGTTTGTGTAACAACTTCTTCGCTCAGTATGCGATAACAATGTATAATTTACTACCAAATAAGTAGATTTTTTAGTATTAATTGGGAACGAAAACTCTACCTCGGTTCCTTGTTCAAGATCTTTCTTAGCGGGGGCAGCTGAATCTGTGGTGTCTTTCCCGGGCTTCTCATCGTTCTCGGTTTTATCTATTCCATCATCTGGAGCGAACATCACGCCTTTCCACTTCAGCAAACCCTTGCTGCCGCCGGGATCTTCCGCTCCTAAGATTTTCCCTGTACTCCACATAAAATCAAATCACAACGTGTGACATAGAGTTCGCATTGCATAGGATTGGGTGTTTCGATTTTACGACCAGATTTCTCTAACTGCGTGCGACCGCGAGTTACCGTGTGAATTTGAAACCACTTGAAACCATTTGAAATTTAAAATCGCTTTCTTTCTACGAAAAGAAAAGAAAAAAAAAAAGAAAAGAAGGCACTGTACCTTGCGATAAAAAAAAATAAGCAAAGATATTTCCACGAAAATATCTTAACTTTTTACACGTGAATGAAATACAACGTGATTGTTATTGATGCTTAACAGGCTTAACGTGTGTTCCTTGCTTGGGCAAATTAGATTGTTTCGCGCTGTTACACCTGCACGTCAGAGAAATTTTTCTATATAAGTTTCAATATATCGATCGTTTGCGTAGAGAAGAAAAAGAGAGAAAAAAGAAAAGATAAGATGATGAGCTGTAACGAATGATTTGACAGATTTCCCAGATATGGAATCGAAGTATTGGGCGATTATTGAACGAGCTGGCCGCGAGCGAGCAACTGAACTGTGAAGTGTTGCGCTTGAAATCAAGGTGACTCGATCGTAGTTGTAACAAGATATTGCACGCTACCGAAAGATAAGATAATAAAGCGTAACACGCTTAGAATTGATATTTCTTTGGTCTCGTAGTCGTAGTGTGAACATTTGTGTTGCGATCGAATTATCGAGATTGTTCTGTATATTCAAATAGAATTGGTCAACATAACGTAAAATTTCCGTCTCTAAAACTTAGAACCAAACTTTCTTCCGAAATTACTCGCGGCAAAAACGATCTTTTCTCTCGTGGCATCGGTGCGTCTTCCAACACGATTGTTCGTTTATATTTCATTTCCATTCCTTTGTCTCCCGAGAAAGGAAGAAACAAGGTACGGCAAACAAGACATACATTCTATAAAAGAAACCTATCTTTCAGTTTGATCGAATTAATTGGAAGTTAAAGTACTTTTCAATCAAATCGATTCGATTTGAATCAGTGCTGTAGTCGAATCGACTAGTTTCCCTAATTTAACAAGAGCCTTCGACAAATTCCTCTTGGCCAACCAAATCGCAGCGATTTTATGCTTCAAACGTAATTGAACGATGAATTCGAAGCTAGTATTATCAAAGTACTGTTTTGAACGAACAAAAGTGAAGTTCCAACGCAAACGTTCAGGTAGAAAGAAAACAAATGTGTCGATGTTTCACTTGCTCTATTAATCGATAGTTAACAATAATTTCTCAACAACTCGATAAACGAAAGAGATAATTCGATAGACACCGGTGAAACAATGACTTAATCTCCTCTAAAAAAAAAAAGAAACTTCACTTTTGCTCATTGTCAGTCAAGCTGTGCTAGTGAAATCGGAACAACTGGAGGTGATATCATCCACGGAAAAAATTTCTGTTTTCGTCCTTTCCAAACAAAAATGCAATCTGGAATTTCGTTAGAATTTAACAGTTGCTGCACAGATTTAACAGTTTGTGCGAATTTAAATTTCTGCGCAGCTGTCCGCTAAGGAAACAGAAGCCCAAAGATTCTCGAGCAATTGCAGGTTCTCTAAATATCGTAACAAAACTACAAATTATACACGTTTTTGCAATATTTAAACTTCTCGCACAGTGCGTGAAAGTTCGCCAATTTTTCGCTATTAATCTCACTCTGAGTTGACACAATTTACAGAAATCTCCGAGATACAATTGAGGTGCAATTTGCCTCTAGTTCTCCAATCACATCCTCCATCGCGTCTCGCGCGAGGCAAAACAATGAAACATCTGTGAACCTGGTATGTCCTGATCGCTCGAGTGCGTGGCCTTGTTTTTCGCGCCGCTGTCGATGCCGGCGGCGCCGCATGCTGGATTGGCGCTCTGATACGCGGGATTCTTGTAGCTGAACGCGGCGGTGCTGGTGCTGCTGGTGGAGGAGAGCAACGGTGGCATGGAGGCCGGCTCCGATGGCAGATCGTTGTCGTGGCTGTCGCTGGACAACGCGCTCGGCTCGATGATCCTCTCGTAGTCGGCCTCGGTGCCCGTGCTGCGCAGCTCGTCGTCAACGATGATCGCGTCCTTGCCGCCGGGGAACTCGAGGTCCGAGTCGAGGTTGCAGAACTGGAAACGGGGCTTCCCCTGGGGCGCCGACAGGTCGAGGAAACTTGGCCGCGGCGCCGGTGCCCTCGAGGAATCGCTGGAGTCGCAGACGTCGTACAACGGCGGCGGATCGATGATTATGTCAGTGGCAGGTGTGTTTGGCTGGGAATTCGTTATCTGGGTCCTGATCGAGCACTGGTCGGAATCGGATGTCTCCGCCTGGCTGGCCGTCGACGTCCTGTACACGCTCGGATGCTTCTCCAGAGTTTCTGCAACGATGGACATACATATATATATATATATATATATATATATATATATATATATATATATATATATATATATATATAAAATCATCTCCCTTAGACCAGTGCTTTCTTTCTTTCTTTTTTTCTTCAGTTATTGGATGGAGCTTCAATCCGATGGATCGAGCTTCTTTCTTTTTTTTTTTTTCTTTCATGTTGATGAGCCTGTACTTTCCTATTCCGCGTCCAGCCTCCCGCATCGAGGCTTTCTTTTTTTTTTTTTTTTCTTTTCATTCTCGACGCGACGAACTTTGATACGGCTTTTTGAACGGAGGAACACAAGGTTTGGCCAACTACTCTGGTTTGGGAAGGTATCGATTTGGGTATCTCTACAGGAATCCAAGGAATTTCTTGGCAGGGGAATCGCTGTTAACGCTAGAACTACCAAAACGACCGATTAGAATAACATTCCAATGGAATATTTCATGTATTTATATACGGTATATATTTTTAGATGCTCGAGTGATTTCGGATGAAATAATAATTATTAATTATTTTCGTGTACAATGTAATATAAAACAGTTTGATAAAGCAAAATTTATATTGATATTTAACAAAGTAATTGTATCGATTGTCGTTGATTAACAGAATTCTTGTACCTAGCTGTACATTAATCTCTTTGCTACAAATGTTATATACTTTAGTCGTCGGTGGTTCTAGTGTCGATACTGGAAAATCGTACGTATTTCACGCGCGTGTACGAACATGTATCGAAATCTTTGGCGACATCGATGGAGGCTTCACTCGCGATTAACCAGCATCAACAGCGACGATTAACAATCTAATGACAGTCTTTCTGCTAACTGCAGAAAGCTTAACACATCTTACGCGGTTATCGGATTTGGGCTGCGCAAACACGGAGAGCAGAAAGCATATCCGCGCAGAAAACTAGATAAACTAGAGATTTACTCTGATATGTCTTCTTACAAGAGGAAAGTTACCGATCATCTGAATCTTCCGCGTCAGAAAAATCACACGTCGAGGCGTCATCATCTACAGAATAATCACAGTCTCCCCCCACCCGTACTCAACAATTGGCCGTAGTAAGACTGTGATCCCCGTTACCCGCAAACAACGTGTCAAGTTCGAAAGTTCAAGATACCTTGATCGTTATCGGCAGTGGGCGTACGCGTGGCGAGACGGCGAAGTCTCCTCGGCGAGTTGCAAGACGCTCCTGCGGACGGTTGCTTGCAGCTCGAGCCGCTCGACGTGCCTGGCGATAACTTCCGAACTGCCAGGTCGCACAGCATGTCTACGGCTTCCTGCCTGCAACTCGCGAAACACACACCATCAGACATAATGGACAAACGCAAACAACGTTTCCGAGAGATCGGTGGAAACACTCCATAAAAACTTTCGCCAAGTCGAAGTTTCGATTTCTTTCTCGAAATCGAAAGAAAGAAAGAAAGGAAAAGAAAAAAGATCAACTTTGTTGCTATCGCTCGTTGAACTTTCAGCGCTTTCGTCTCTCTCTCCATCGAGCGTTCGAGAGTTAACCTCTCGATCGCCGCGTATTTTAAAGACCGCGCATCAGCGTATATTCACGTTTTTTTTTAAAAAAATGTACTTTTACTAATAAATAAATAATTTAAATATTCTTCACTTACATAATTGGCGAGCCACGATCAATTGGGTTATAATTTGCACGAAAAAAAGAGTCACTTGATCTTCACTAGGGTTGCCGTACAATCGATCAAAATACTAAATGTTAAAAAAAATTACAAAAAGTTATATGCACGTTTGTTAAATTTGAAATGTTACAATATTACAGTCTGAAAAACACGAATATACACTGTACACGATAAAACTAATATTTATCTTGGGTGTGGTATGATTTGAAGCAAGTATTTGAGCAGAGTGGAATTTCACAGTTATCGCACGCGAATTTCGTTTCTTGCCTTGTTTTTTGCGAATACATACAAAATCAAGGAAGAACATATATATATTTTCGACTTTTTTCAGTGTTAGAAAATGATTCTAAATGTCACTGTTAAAGGAATAGAAATTAAATTCGCTTCTAGTTAGCGTACAAGCATGGCGCGCACCGGCGATCAAGTGGTTAAAAACTTCAAGCTAAATCGAAAATACATATACACATCCGCGTGACGGATTAACGAGATTCACTAATTAGTTGGATTTTTTTTTTTTAGCATCTTTCAAAGAATCGAACCATTCGATGGCGCAATTATTGCTCACCTACTTTGACGTTATTACTGTCTCGTCACAATCCCTGTTACAATTACCTATTCCTAAGGAATAATGCCATCTACGCTTCAAATCTGTCGCGACTGATGTTGCTATAATAATGTCTCCATTATTACACTATTATTATTCTGAGAATTCTTGGAACATATTATTGTACCGTATTATATATTACGTTATTACTATCTTAGAATTCTTAAAATATTACATGGTTGTTGGTTAATGTTCTTCCACGCGTGACGTTCCTCGACATTGCAAAAAACGATCGGCAAACGCCAACGAAACGAATTGAAATTGTAATTTATGGAAAACAAGTCTCCATTATTACACTATTATTATTCTGAGAATTCTTGGAACATATTATTGTACCGTATTATATATTACGTTATTATTATCTTAGAATTCTTAAAATATTACATTCCAATAATATTAATAATATTATAACATTAAGATAATAATAACTAGATATATTATAATATAATATTATATTCTTGGAATATTATATTATTATATAACGGGGGGGGGGTGTGATTTAAAAACTTTCGGTTGTTGAAAAGCAAAGAGGATAGGGGACAGACGAATTAATTTTTCCATTGTCTTTTTAATTTAAATATTCTTTAGTTTCTCTTGGAAGCCTGTGCTGTTAGTTAGTCTGGAGTAGCTGGTAGCCGATAGTAAAAATGACTCGGAGTTGCCGATAGGTTGTATTAAAAATTCTTCGGAGCAGTGCAAAGGGGTTAATTACGAGCGAGAGGAGAAGTTTTTTTTTTTACCTGAGACTGGTCCGCGGCGGACGAAGCGGATGATCAGGCTCGGTGGGCGAGAGCGCGGAGACGGGAGTTTGCGCGAGATCCCTGTACAATCGAAGTCTCACGGTCGGGCCGCATTGTCGCAGCAGTTGGACAGCCTCTTCGTGGCTCATCGGCGACAACGGCGCGCCGTCCACCGCCACGATTTTGTCACCGGGTCGGATACGACCGTCGCTCAACGCCGGCTCCCGCACCAATGCTCTCACGTAGTGGCCGAGAGCGCTGCTGTCCGCCTTCCTCAGGGTAAAGCCCAGACTTCCGCCGACCTTTGTCATCTCAATGTCGAATTCCTGCCGGAGCAGAGGGCAGAGTTCAGTTCGCTTAACGCTAGAACTTAACCGATACGTTAAGAGGGGCGTTCAAATGACCCCGTTTCCAAAATTTACTTGAAAATCGTACGTTCGTTGTTATTTCTTTCGCTAATCTGATTTTCTGTAAATTCTGTTATATCATCTGATTATTCAGTTTCTCGCTTTCTGTTCTTCTCTTAGCTTGTTTTTTTACCGAGAAAAATTCTTTGCATACCTTGTGCACCGCGAGGGGCCCTTACGAAATTTACGTATTTTTCCGACTGAATTTATAAATCGAAACCAACAAAAAAAGTTACGATACTAAGTTCGATAAATGCGTCAAAATCAAAAACAATGAAAAGCGAACAACCGAAACAATTAGTTATTGTAATTGAGACTAAATTTGGCGTCGATGTGGTTGACCAAATGGCGGGTAAATCCAAATGCAATAGCTCGCCTGTGCACGTATTCTTCGATATCCTGGATTTAGCTGGAATCGATGCATGGATACTCTATCGGGAAACAACTGGAATAAAGATATCAAGAACAGCGTTTCCTGTTACAATTAGCAGATAAACTAGTCACAGAGTATCGCGAATTTCTTGAAGAAAATCTATAAGGAACATCAAGCAGCCGAAGCAATATTTCTCAATCACGAAGAAAATGTCAAGTAAGGTTGTGCACGGGTAATAAAACCACTCAAACTTGCATAATTTGCAAAAAATTTGTCTGCGGACAAATGTATGAAGGAGAAACCAGTGTTATATGTAAAAAGTGCAATTAATTGATTATTTTTTTTATTTAAATAAAAATATATGTTCGATTATTTTATTAGAAATCAGAAGTTACGTTGCGAGTTATTTCCTTTAGCAAATTAAGAATTTCTTTCTAAAAATCAACGTTTATTCATAAGGGGTCTAATGAGATAGGTATATGTAAAATGCCGGTACGTTTAGTGTTAAGAAAAGACGAAGTTATTTCTACCAATCAAAATGACGACTGATCTTTAAAAAATACTATTAATGATAATAGAATATTTTTATGTTTATCGATTTATTACTTTTTTACAATAAAAAAAATCCCACGTTGCGTACGGTACAGTTAATACGAAATTTGTCGGGTTTATTTTCGGCAAATATTGAATAAATCTGCATCTCGGCTTTAGATGGAAAGAGTTGCTTGTCAATTGTAATACTTTGAGCTATTTTTGAACAAACTTATCCCATACATCGAAGCGAATTTGTCACTTTGCAAACGTTGACTCCGTCGCTTTCTTTTTTTTTTTTTTTATCAAAGCGAATGAATCTCAATATTTCGGTAAAATCATTTCACCGATCGTTGTTTTGGGAAAAGAAGTTTGGTCCCCATTTTCTGTTACAGAAATATGAAAGTTCCAAATTTTTTCGTGTGCATACAAAATCGATCCCTGTATTTGGCATCTTCTTTATCGTAAGGAAAGATCATAAACAATAGTGAATTCCAAGGAAAATTAAAAACGATTATTTAGCGTTCGATTTAATTTCTGAACGTGAAGTCGATTAGCAACTCATATATTGGGCGTCTGTGTTTATTTCTTCTTTTTTTCTTTTTTCTTTTTTTTAACTCTACGTAACACGTTCGCGATGGTTGTGAATTTTTATGTGCAATATTACAGGATCGTATCGTTCACTAATCCGATTAGTGCGATACAATGGTCTGTCGATCGGCGGATTTCGGTACAGAGGATATTCAGCAGTCGAATTTTGGATTGCAGAGGCAACAACAAATTTGGATCAAATATAATACAATATTAAGCGTCCAAGATAATGCTAATAAAATAATGCTGGATCAACTACGATACGACGGTGATGTGTGTAACGTTACGTTGAATAAAGGGCGCGTGCATTCGAAACATGCACGTGTACTACACTGACGAAACTTTGCATAAATTAAATGCAAACGTGTTACCAATTACACATGTACATAGTTGCTTGCAACGATCATTTTACACGACGTGAAAAGTACTCTCTAAAGAAAGTTGGCCATAAAACTTTGTAGATGCATCGTACGTGAAAAATATGGAAATATAAAACATGGAAATAAAGTACGTTGAAATATGCAAGAAAATATACGAGATGTAATTAGCATTGCCAGTTTGTGCGCGTTTCTAGTTGGTGGAAGAATTCAGCGAGGATTCAGCAGACGATGCTGAATTGCATTTTGTAAAATAAACATTTTCTTATCGCGAATGCTTAATAAAGCTATTCATACTTTAGCCACATAGGAAGCTACATATTTCGTAATTTTCGATCATTTTCCCTCGAGCAACAGAGTAATATGTGTACAATATTTTGCATCTGTAGATCTCTGATACGAAATACGATGTTGTGTCATTTAGTGTTCGATGAGTTTCGCCAAGAGATTCATTAAAATTAGAAGAAAAATTTTCAAACAAGCGTGGAAATAGTTGTTTATTTCCTTTCAAATTCAAATAAATTCAAAGCTGCGCATACACGAGAGGCAAGAAAATCACGAGCACGTCGCATTAAAGTCTGAGCTTTGTGCAATCTGCGTATCCATTAATATTTTCGATGTACAAACACGGCGGATTTGTTATAAATGCATCTGAAAACCGTGTATACCAGCAGAAATACCGAAATCTAAATTGTAAACGAACATCGATCGAATTTCGTATTCCCCTTGGGAGTTCCTACACGTATAACAGACAGTGTATATTCATTCGATCATGTTGTCCAATCGGAGCAACACCGTGAATTGAAAAACACAGTATTTTCGATTACTTCGATCGTGTCTAGCCAGTAGTTGCCGCAATTAATTCCACCCAAATTTTAATGAATCTGCCCGCTGTATAATACAATTCGGTAAGTTCCAATAATTTCAATTTTCATTTCATTTCACCGTAAACTTTCGTTCTGTATTTCCCAAAAAGAGTTCCCAGTTGAATCGAATTTAGAAATTATCGCATCTACTTTGACTCTGTTCGTTCTTTCGTGATCAAAATACAGAAAATCGTCGTCGATAACACTTTACCGACCGTGTATTAGCGGTGAATTGAAGTTAGCCGATTAATAGGCTACCGGTCGGTAAAGTGTTAAAATATGTTAGTTAGCCGATTAATAGGCTACTTGTCGGTAAAGTAAAATAGTTAAAATATGTTAGCCGATTAATAGGCTACCAGTCGGTAAAGTGTTAACACTTTCTCGGCGGGAAATTTGAAACGACAGGAGATATTATTTTTATGTATCTTTTATAAATAATCGTGCAATTTTTGTTATTGTATTAATTTAACTATATTAATTCTAATTTTATTAACGTGACAATCGGATCTCTGCTTACAAGAATTTAGTTAAAACTTTCGCGGCGGGATATTTGAAATGACAGTCGCGTGTAAGAAATAGAAATATTATTTTTATGCAAATTTCTCTTATTGTAATTTTATTGATGTACAACAATATCGAGCCCTGTGAACGACTTTCAGACTATCGTTTGAATCGCATTACTTCAAAGGCACGGCTGTGTCAAAGGGAAAAAAAATTCTTGTCAAAGTCAATATTAATTTGGACAGAAACGCGAAGCGTATAAATCTACTTACTTCAGTTGTAATATGTTTCGATTAGATTGTCCCAGCGTTAACAGTCACTATCTTTCATTTATTTCATATTTTATTTGCATATTTTTTGGACAGCCAAAATCAATCCGTCATCACACGTGACGCCTGCGTCGTGAAAGCGTCAAAGTGTAACGTTGCGATATTAATATATAAATCATAGTGTATCGCAAAATAGCAAATCGCGCAGTGGCCGTTGTTAATGGCCTAATAACAACGACAGATCGGTCCCGAGGCTACGCGGTCGTATTTCACGTTCGATCTTTCGATTAGCGGGCAAACGGGTGGAAAATGGAGGAATCGAGTGATTCAGCGATGCAGGAAATTCGGCTATCTAGCGGATCGGCAACAAGGAACGATCGCTGATAAGAGGATACTTACGCCACACGGTTCGATCTGAAGCGGCGGCAGGGGATTGAGTATCCGCAACGGCGGCGGTGGTTCGCGTCTCGCCGGCGGTGGCGGCGGTGCACCCGGTGGCGTGACACTCGTATCACCCGGAAGTCGACACACCACCAACTCCACGGTGCTCGGTGTGGTTCGTAGAACTTCCAGCGCCTCCTGCAACAAGTTACGCACGCATAGATCGGGGCGAGATTTCAATATCGTATCGGCGCCGATATCGATATCGATTCTCTATATCGATATCAACGACAGCAAAGGACTCTGTCGTTTGCGCAAGATGGAATATTAATTTCTGTAGCTGAAAGAAAGAAAGAAAAAAATCATGATCTTTCAATCTTACGATTGAGAAAGAATAACAAGTAATCATTCCATCTTACGATTCAAAGAAACAATCGTAATTTAACGATCGTATGGTCTAAGGATTAATATCAACTGTCGTGATATGTATTTGTAACTATTGTTTAAATCATGTTAGTTTGATCAATTTAATCGATCCAATCAATTTAATTAATAGAGTCAATCAATTTAGTCGAGTCAGGCAATTCAATTAATTAATTGAATCAAATTAATCAATAAATTTAATAAATTTAATCAATCAACTGAATCAACTGAATCAACTGAATCAACTGAATCAACTGAATCAACTGAATCAACTGAATCAACTGAATCAACTGAATCAACTGAATCAACTGAATCAACTGAATCAACTGAATCAACTGAATCAACTGAATCAACTGAATCAACTGCATCAACTGAATCAACTGAATCAACTGAATCAACTGAATCAACTGAATCAACTGAATCAACTGAATCAACTGAATCAACTGAATCAACTGAATCAACTGAATCAACTGAATCAACTGAATCAACTGAATCAACTGAATCAATTCAGTCAATTAAATCAATTAAATCAATTAAATTAATTCAGTCAATTAAATCAATTAAATCATTTCAGTCAATTAAATCAATTAAATCATTTCAGTCAATTCAGTCAATTAAATAAATTCAGTCAATTAAATCAATTCAGTCGATTAAATCAATTCAGTCGATTCAGTCGATTCAGTCAATTAAATCAATTAAATCAATTCAATTTAATTTTTGCAAATGGCAGAAAAGTGGCAAGTAAGTGACAGGAAAATAATAATTCATCTATCAATGATCGATTACTTTTGTAAATCGCTTGTTTAATCAATTGCTGAATGTAATCATAGTAATCGTGATCATTGATCGATTAAAAATCATTGTCGCAGTGAATCCATTAACTTTTATCATTCGTAATCGTTAATCAGTAATTCGTATTTCATTACGATCTGTAATGTGTTTTCTCATGTCAGTCATTTTCTCTAACGTTGTTTGTCGAGCCACCTTTCGATCGTATATCAACATGGCAGCATATATTTTACATTGATTCACATTACGACGGAGTTTCTATATTTTCTATTCTAACACGATGGTCAAACTATTTGCTGTTATTCAGTTCGCGAATTGTCAGTTGTCGAACTTGCGAATAAAATTTCTAGGTTTTTTAGATACTAATGCGTCATCTCGTACGAGACGTAAAACAATAAATATTAAATTGATATTACATCGTGATTCCCGAGGGATAACTGCACGCAAGATATAGCGTCGATCTTTGCTCCGAGTTCCGGATGTAGCTGCATTATGCTAATCAAATGCAAATCTCCAAGAGCTACGAGAAGACAAGCCCGTAGCTTCCATCCGAAGCTATAGTAATCGCTATTTTGTCGTAGCCAGCTCATCGTGTTAAGCGGGATGAAGCTAGACGAAGGTAAACGATTGCGCGGCCGCCGCAGCACACGAAATTTACTTTCCAGAATTCACCGAACAATTGCCATTCTTTCTTTAATTCAAACTAACAATAATAATATTGATGATAAATAATCACAGAAAACAAATGAGGACGCTCTCGAAAAAATATTATCGAGATCCTGCTTTCGCGTAATTCTGGAAATTCCACGAAATAAATTGAGCGAAGAGTAGCGTTAATATTTACGCATGTAAGTAACAAACAGTTTCAAACAACTATTATATTTAATTATTGAATTTAATTATAACATTCGATTATAAAAGGAAATTCAAGTCGATGATGTTCGGCGACGAGATAAAGGCGGTTCGAAAACCAATTACGAGATGGTCTGTCGTCTATTGAAATTCTCGTTCGAGAATTTTTTCATTCATGAAAATATCAGTTTTATGCTTACGTAGTTAGTGAGGCCGGTTAGGGGGATCCCGTTGGCTGCCAGAAGTATATCGCCGGATTGAAGTTTGTTGGACAAGGCTGCCGGTTGTTGGGGGAACAGTCTTTTTACCCTAACAGGGCCGGCAGTGCCGCCACCGGAAACGCTCAACCCGAGCCCCCTGCTGCTTTTCTGCAGCGTCACTCGGAACGTGCTCTCTGAAAATCATACAAAAAATTCGCACTTAATTCCAAAGCAACTACCTCGAAAGTGAACGTCCTTCTCTTTTTTTTTCCTTTTTCTTTTCTTTTGCTTCTCTGTCTCCTTTTGAAGCTATCTGCTTCGAAGGAGAATTGCTATTTCTCTCTCTCTCTCTCTCTCTCTCTCTCTCCTACTTTTTCTGCCGAGAGATGTTGAAGAATTTGCACGCGTAAATGAATACTTCTTCGCCTATTCGACGAACTTCATTCAATGAATTGAGAATGAAATATTCTATTGTTATTAAGAATTTGATGAAATCAGCCTCAGTCGTTTCACGAATGAATGCTTCTTGAATATTTCATACGGAATTCGCGCGGTTGTTCGTTCATTTATATTTAAAGTATACGAGAATGAATTATTGTTATTGCGGTTGAAATTCAATCAATAAATCCGTAATAAAATAACACAAACAACAGAATAATAATGAATTACGAATCCATACGATGAGTTTCTTTAGTGATTTAATCAAGAGGTTGTTCTCGTCAACAATTGCATCGGTGCTCTCCGACAGTTTCAAGTTTACGAGATGAAGTTGCACGTGTGGTTATTTGTGTAACATTCGAAATATAGAAATAAATTATTCCACGGCTGAAAACAACACGATGAATTTCTTTGAAAATTCTTCATTCAATTCACACAATAAAGCTACTCTCTGTTCTCTCTCTGTATTCTTTTCTTTTCTTCTTTTCCCGAAGTTTACGAGATTTAATCTTCCAGTTTACGAAAACGGTGTTGTTACGCGCGATATTTCAACTGTGTAGAAATTATCCAATTGTTTTCACGAAGGCTGAAATCGGTGACGATTTGGACCAGCGAAGATTAACAAAAGAGAAGCGCTGTGTTCTCGACGAACCAACCAATCGCGCGTCGGTACCTCTGATAGTTTTAAGTTTACGAAACGGAGTGGACATGTGCCTTCCCCCTCGAATCGGTTTCACTTGGGTTTCACGAATGACATATTCACCGGAAAGCGTGATCGAACGCGGTCTGTTTCGCACTGGCTCGACGAATGGACACAAAGGGAAGGCAAAAAAAAAAAAAAAAAAAGAAGAAGAAAAAAGCGGGTGAATCGTTCGTTTACAGTGCAAAGATAGAGAGAGAGAGAGAGAGAGAGAGAGAGAGAGCACGGTGTTCCGTAAATATTTATACCGAGGTAAATATTATTCGCGAGGAAGGAAGGAGCGGGCCAGTTTTTCCTCTTCTCTTTTTCTTTCTTTCTTCCTTTCTTCTTATCTTTTCCATTTTTTTTTTTACCGGAGCGTGTTTACAATTTCCTCCCTACCCCCCCGTCAAAAAAAAAAAAAAAAAATCGTAGCAATTTACGACGCCTCGCGACCTAAAATTATTCGGGATTGGGCTAGGACCCGGACAATCACTTTCTACGCGCCAGCTGCATATTTCACTTGTCACGGTAACTTTCGCGCGCGGCGCAACAACGCGTCGTCCAGCGTTGGTCATAATTTCGAACGATTCCGTACATACGAGAGGCGGTGGAATAAGCTCCCGTTTATCCGAGATGAAACGAGTAAATACGCTGCGAGCGTATCCAAAAAGAAAAAAAAAAAAAAAAAAGAAAACACGCTCGAACTTTTGACAAGCTCGGGACACTGATTACACCGCGCGTTTAACGCAATTGTCACTCGTCGTAAATTCATTTCAACGTTGTTTCAAGCCCATTCCCATTGTAAGTTTCGCAAACTTTGAAAAACATTTCTCCTCTTCTCTTTTTCCTTTTTCCGAAAAAAATCAAGGAAGGTGAAAGTAGAGTACACGTAAGTAGAGTATACTTTTGCAAATGCTGTTTTGTAAATAAAGTTTTACGGACAGACGCACGGTCTGGAGAACGTCGGGCGAGTTTTAAAGGTGACTGTTCTTCTTGTTTGCCAAATTCCGAGGGTTTACCGTGAAATGCCTCGCTTTTTGGGAAGATTCGATTCTATTACGAGGATCAAGTCTGATCGATATAAAAAAACAGTAATTTTTAGTACAACTTTTATTACAAATTTCTTCCTCTCTGACTCCGATTTTAACCGATTTTTTTTTTGTGTCGTTTGCCAGCAATTTATTTACGAAGTCAGCTCGAATAAAACGACACAGCATTGGGAATAATCATCCTGTTGTGCGTGAGATTTTGTTGGTTATATCTTTCTAACCGATCGTCAACGTGCATTGAACGTTGCGGATTTTTTTAGAACAACTATAGCATACAAGAGTTAATGATACAAGTACTTTCAGTACTTTCAGTCTTCGACAGAAAAAAAAGAAGAAAAAAAAAAGAAAAGATCTTCTTCTGTCATTTTATAAACTTTCTTCAAAGAAGCAACGAGAAGTCCAGTTTATGTGAATTGTTTCAATTGTCCCTCTGTGCTCAGCAATTTCTTCTTCTAAAGTTCTCTTGCTCTTCCTGTTATTCGTCGTTGTTACAGCTTTCACTCTAGGCACATCTGTTCAGGTATTACACTATTACACTATATATCTCGTACAACGCCAAACGTTACGTATCTATATTCGTTACAATTATATTTTTATATTATTAAAAAGAAAAAAGAAGTCCGAGCTGCCAGCACCCTTAGAAGGGACACTCGAGTGCTCAAAAAGAGTTAATTTAAAACCGATAATTTAATTATAATTATAATTTAGTTATAATTTAATATATAACATTATAAATTAATATATAATTTAATTATAATTATAATTTAACTGAAATTGCAAATTTAACAATTTCACTTAGAAGAATACTACTAATTCTATTGGAAAATTATTAATTAATAGCGAACGAATCATTCTCCTTTTTTTAATTTTCAAACGACAGAAGGACGAATCTCTAGATGAAAAGAAATTTTAAATTCTGCCATTAAATTAATTATTTCAATTTCATTTCTTCGAAGTAGACTTCGAGTAGATGAAATTTGTTTGGCCAAAATGGAATTTGACGGTACATTGAATTTCACGGTAATTTTCTTAATGACAAACTGGCGCTGGATAACGTCTAACGAATGATAACAATTACACAACAAGCGGCCTGTGTCATCACGCGTGTTCATATTTAAACACTCAGTTGCATTAACAACGATATTAGCAGCAATAACTGCACCGTGCTGAGTAACGCGGCTGAATTTTACGAGGCGTTTATCAAACCCATGCCGGGCAAACCCATCCACTCCATTACTTCCAAACAATCTAACCAACGATAAAACCAACATTTCGGTGGAAATTCTACGGCAACTACGAAAATCCACGGCCATTAAAATGAGATAGCTCGTCGAGAATAAAACGCAATTTGATGTTACGTGCAGATTTCTCACGCTCGAGGATTTCCCGCTCGACTAAATTTCTACGAATTTGTTAGATCGCCGCACGGTCATTCGACTGAAAGAATTTTTTCCAATAGCGATCTATCAGCTTTGTTTGCCAAAATTTACCCGATCAAAATTCGTATCCGAAAGAATGATCGATTTCGAAAGATTCATCGATATTGCCGATATTGTTAGGTCATGTTAGTCGTAAATCTAGATCAATGAAAGTAACGATCAGATATTAAAAGATATCGAGTCTTGAAGATAGTAGAAGATCACTTTGATCGAGTCGTGAAATTTGAAAGAAACTATTTATTGTACAGTTGAATATTTTACAAACGCATAACTTCATCAGTGAAAAGAGACGAAAATTTACCCGATCAAAATTCGTATCTGAAAGAATGATCGATTCGAAAGATTCGATATTGCCGATATTGTTAGGTCATGTTAGTCGTAAATCTAGATCAATGAAAGTAACGATCAGATATTAAAAGATATCGAGTCTTGAAGATAGTAGAAGATCACTTTGATCGAGTCGTGAAATTTGAAAGAAACTATTTATTGTACAGTTGAATATTTTACAAACGCACAACTTCATCAGTGAAAAGAGACGAAACGAAAAATTGCCTGCAATTGGGAATGATGTGACTTTGTAAAAGCAAGATTATACGATTATCGACTTATTGTCTTGTTTTAAAATAAGTAAGTTCTAAAGGTTATTTTGCATCGTGGAAATAGATAGGAAATTTTCTTGAAAATTCCGAAAAAGTTCAAACGCGCGTAGAGATGTTGAAGAATCTTTTTCATAACTAAATCCGCCGTGGGTCTTCGAGATTGAAGCCTCCCATTTAGAACGATCTCCCAAAACTCGCTTTTCACTCGCCATTTTATCCAGCGTTGAATGTTCGAGGACATCAAACGACAAAAAGTTTCAGAAATTTTCTCGCCATATGATCCTAAATGTTTGTTTCAATGAAAGTTCAATGAAATGGCAAAAGATAAAAAATTGCACGGCGAGTTTTACTTAGAGGAGGCATATTCAAGATCATGATTATGGTGAATCTAGTCGCGAAAAAGAATTTTTCTTACGTGTTAAATTCACACAATTTTCACGAGAGAAAAACGAATCTATTCACGATTGCCAAAGTTTTCACACTTCAAAGCGACGATCCCTTCATACGGAGTTATATCACTTTAAATTTCGATCATTTTTGCACTCGTCGTTGACGAGTGAAGGCAATTATGCTCTTCACACACCTGACAATCTAACAGTCACAATCAGATTTTCACAATCGATAACGCGAAGATTATGTAGTATCGAAATTATTGTATGTAGTTATATTTTTAATTACCTCTACTTTGAACAGATGGCCTGTTTGCTGGAGATGTGCGAACGAAAAAGTATGAATGTGGTGTGAGAAGCACGGCGTTGAGCGCTTTTCTTTTTTTTAAAAAAGAGGCATAGTCGTGCGAGTGAAGAAACAGAGTCTGGAGAGAGTCGAAAAAGAGTGTTGAATGAGCGTGGTCAAAAGAGTGATCATTTGTGTTGTATAAAAGTATTAATTGTGTCGTTTGAGTTTATTCGAATTATTGTTGTCTGTGTCGTCTATCTTGTATTTATTATTTGCTGCTTTCTTTCCGTTTTCTTTATTATTTGATGCAATAAATCATTTAAATTATATCCCTACAATTATAATAATTATTCGAAGATATAAGTAACACGTTTCTGAATGAACGAGACAATGCCGATCGAAGGAACAAGCCGTAGAACTCGACGTTCTAGTTTTTCCATCGTCTTCGGATAGGACACGATCGAACGTTGGAAATGCCTAGTGTTCGAATTTTCGCTTAGCTCGCTGCCAGTTAACCACCAGATAATGACGGATGGTGGCCGTAAATCGTTCGGTGGATATCGATTCTTAAACTCGACCGGGCCGTTTAGACGAGATGATCGGCTCGAACTCGTTCGAACTATCCGAACGATTTTCAAACCGATCCTCCCGGTGACAATGGAGGCCGGGCTCTTTTCGAGCTCACGATCCCGGTGACAATAACGTGACAAACGTAAATTACCCGTTGAGATGAGTCGATCTGAATGAGGGTGGAGAACAAAGTGAACAATGCGCGCGATATGTCGTCCGGATCGGTTCAATATCCGGTAAAAGGCGAGTCATTTCAGACGACTGGCGTACTCGCCCCGTGCGCTAAGCCCACTGCCGCAGAGAAAAAGAGTGGAAAAAGAAAGAAATAAAGGAGAAAAAGTTCGAATCAGAGAATCACAAGAGGAGAAAGCTGTGGTCAATTTCGACGATGGCTACTGACACGTTACGTTGAAACGTCGATGTTTACGAGCACATGATTATGACGTGAGATCATCATTTTATTAATGCAAGACTGCGATGTTGAACTCGTACGACACACTTCCGACAACTTCCTGAACACGTACGACGTCCTTCCGAAACGTGAATTCGAAGAGCAACACCATAAACTAGTAATTAGTTAAATTGTAATTGTAATTAAAGAGCAACACCATAAATTATAATTAGTTAAATTATAATTATAATTAAATAATTAAATTACAATTACAATATAAATTGTAATTAGTTAAATTATAATTATAATTAAATTATATATTAATTTATAATGTTATATATTAAATTATAACTAAATTATAATTATAATCGATTATTTAATTTTCGGTTTTAAATTAACTCTTTTTGAGCACTCGAGTGTCCCTTCTAAGGGGGCTGACAGCTCGGACTTCTTTTTTCTTTTTAATAATATAAAAATATAATTGTAACGAATATAGATACATAACGTTTGGCGTTGTACGAGGTATAACGATGTAATAGTGTAATACCTGAACAGATGTGCCTAGAGTGAAAGCTGTAATAACGACAAATAACAGGAAGAGCAAAAGAACTTTAGAAGAAGAAATTGCTGAGCACAGAGGGACAATTGAAACAATTCACATAAACTGGACTTCTCGTTGTTTCTTTGAAGAAAGTTTATAAAATGACAGAAGAAGATCTTTTCTTTTTTTTTTCTTTTTTTCTTTTCTCTCGAAGACTGAAAGTGCTGAAATTACTTGTATCATTAACTCTTGTATGCTATAGTTGTTCTAAAAAAATCCGCAACGTTCAATGCACGTTGACGATCGGTTAGAAAGATATAACCAACAAAATCTCACGCACAACAGGATGATTATTCCCAATGCTGTGTCGTTTTATTCGAGCTGACTTCGTAAATAAATTGCTGGCAAATGAATACAAAAATTGGATTCTATCAGATTCTATGGAAAAACTTGCGATCTACTCGCGATCGACAAAATACTTCGAAGAAATGAAATTGGAATAATTAATTTAATGACAGAATTTAAAATTTCTTTTTATTTAGAGACACAGTTTTCAATAATTTGAAAATCAAAAAAACAGGACGATTAGTTCCACTGTCAATTAACAATTTTATCCAACCAAAAATTATTAGTGTAAAAGTAAAATTGTTAACTTAGTTTTAACATTGCTTGAAAATTATTCTTTGCTTTTCCTTTCACAGAGAAGTTTCATCGACCAAGGAAATCGTTCGTTTACACGAACGTAAAGGATATCGACAATATCAAGTTTTAGGGAAATTTGTTCCCGAATGAAAAACGTTCCAATGTTCGTTCACGTTTAAAAGGACATCGTGTAATATTAATGGAATGGAAACGAATGAAAAAGAGACGCCGGGGTTCAACAAGATTAATGCTCTTTTCTCTCTCTCTCTCTCTCTCTCTCTCTCGACACTTCTGAATTTATTATTCTCGGTAACTTGACTTAATAATTCTTAATGAATTTCCTGTTGGAGAAATTCCTTAAACTTTGCTGGGATGGCAGCAATTTTCACAAGGGGGAGCTCGAATGCCTTTAGTTAGTTTAATCTCTTCGTTCCACATTCTAACGTCACGGATACGCAAATGCTACATCGTGATTTACGATGTTATTAAAAACTTCTCGTCGTTGTAAAAATTGTGTAATTCGCAGAAACGATTCGCATTGAAATATAATCGCATAGAGGGGGGAGGGGGGGGGCATAGTCGCATATTTTTCAGGTATGTATTTAAGAATCATAG
Source organism: Tetragonula carbonaria (assembly GCA_032399595.1). Taxonomy (NCBI): domain Eukaryota; kingdom Metazoa; phylum Arthropoda; class Insecta; order Hymenoptera; family Apidae; genus Tetragonula; species Tetragonula carbonaria. Next base: position 2,771,889 of record JAUCRC010000007.1, on the reverse strand, counting down.
AGCAATTAATTCCAAAATTAAGAATCAAGAGTAATTAATTTATAGATTTTATTCTTAAAAAAAAAAAAAAATCACCTCGACGTTGCGAAAAATTGACGCATAATTGATAAATAATTCTACGTTATTTACTTGCCCGATATCTCACAATATTTATTATTTTGCATTTTCTAGAATTAATACCAGTACCCTCTGCTCTGTCATCGGTGATCATTTAATAATTATTCAACAATCCTATATTTTACAATGCTTACAAAGAGTTGATCAAACACATTAATCAAATATGCGAAATCACTTGACGATAATTTAACGACAAATCCAACGATTTCGAATTACACTTTCTTCTTCCAATTCAATTCGTCTTCAATTCAAAAAAATTACGATTAAAAAAAGTCCGACGCTTCTCAGGAGAGTTGGAATCTGTAGAAGCTGCGGCGGCGAAATGCGATTTCATCGATTTAAAAAATATACACGCAGATGGCTCCGGTTGCACGTGTGTAATTGCCAAATTGCTAATTCAACTAAGCCCCCGAAATACCGCCGAGAGGCACATGCGCTAATTTAAACAATCCAGCTTGCAGTTAAAGAGAAATCCGAGGCTCGGGGACCGTTAAGTAGAAAAGCTCCCCCCGCCACCAGAAGCGAAATACCAGCGAGTATCCGCTGAAAATTTACAATCGATGAATTCGAGAGCGGCTGGACGTATAATTCAATTTTCACTCGGCCTCTGACAAGACGAAGTATCTGTGTATTTTAATCTCTTTCCTCTTTTTTCGTCCGTCAATCAGTCAACTTCAACCAGAAACAAACAGGTTCGTTGCCTCCTCTCTCGTTTTTATTTCGTTTTTACGAAATAATTAAGCCAGTCAATGCACGAATCGTACGGAATAATAGAAAAACATCGGAAAAAGTGAAAAAAAATCGCATTCGCGGGATATAATTGGAATGAAGCTGGAAACTGATTGAATAAAAGTTGAATTAATTAATAAAATTGAAACACTGCGCAACAATATCAATATGATTCTAGAGAGAAATGATGAAACGTTCTGGGAAAGTTAGCTTGTACAGGTTGTTTCATTTTTTAGCGTTTCATTTCATTAAGGATAAGAAGAAAACTATAAAATGATAAATGACAAAATTACAAGCGATGATTGGTTTCTGCGTGGAAATGTTGACAATATTTAATTAGAGGGACTTTGTTTAATTATTAACGGCCATTGTGACTAAGCATACGTTGCAATAGTAATACATAGTTAATATTAATACTGACAGATACCAGTTAGTCGAATAATTTTCTAGCCGAATAATTTGGTATTTTAATAAAGCATTTACAATTCTGTGCTTGTATAATATTTTTTCCTTATTTTTAATTACATAACATTGACACCGTTTGGCGGAACAAAAATGAAACGTCCTATACAATAGTATACTCCAAAGTCTAAGAATCCTTTAGGTCCAATGATCGAAATTAACCAGAATTTTTTTTCATTTCTAAAAAGATTCGAATTGACCTATTTTTTATACGAAATGTATGAATTCGAGCAGATATTCTTTTTTTTTATGCGAAATGTGTATCTGTTTTTGTGGGATTTTTGTAGAAAGAAGTGTTACACTTGAGAACATTTTTGAATAGTGTTCTCCATGGAATAGATGTTTTAAAGAATCTATATAATAAAAGTTCCATGGAAACTAACAATTGATTTTTATATTCGAATACCATTCATTAGTACCATTCAGTATTCGCTACAAATATATTGAGAATATTATTAATATTGACGAACAAATTATCTGCTCCCCCGACAGGAAAATTTTGTATTTCTATATTTTGTTATACAAGTTTCTATTCTTGAGTTTGCAATGTAAGAACACGTTTCGAAAAAGTTCTACGATCCATGTTTCAAATGGAATTTACTTGAACGTTTCTCAACGTTTCTCGACTTTCGATAAGGCCTAATATTTGTAAAATAAATGTTTACAAAAAAAACTATTACTATCATGTTGTCAAGATCCCCGTCCCGAGTAGTACCGTGAAAATTTCACTTGACAGTTTTTTCTTTTTGCCATTCAAAAGTAAATAATAATGATAAAGGTAGTTTGGATAAACTCATAGATTTGGATATGATTTCTTTGGAACATTTTCAACAATATATTCCAAGATCACCGCGTCATCCGAGTAAAACTAAGAGTAAAAACTGAGTTTCAATATCATACAGTTTCCTCGTGCGGAGAGCAACCGCGCCGTTCGTCAATCTCGGCAAAATCGACAATAATCCACAGGGATACGTAAGCTTCGTGGCGAATTCATATCGCTCGCGGCGACTAATTGCTCAAAGAGTAGGAGCTAACCGCGGCGCGACACGAGGAGGAGAGAACGAACGATCACGCTCGTAATAGTACTCGCAGCGATCTCGAGTGTTGGCAATATCCGAGGCAGGCCACCGCTCAAGCGGTGGCAAAGTGGTGCCAGTTATTAGCTGCTCCCTTTGATATCGCGTCGGATCCGACTTCCACTCGGCAGCCGTTTTCGATTTCAGCCCCGGGATTGGATCACTCGATCCTATTTGCAAGCGGCGTAAACGACGACGACGACAGCGCTACGAACCGATGTGCGTGAACGCGTTCCACTCAGTATGGCGATCGACCAGGGTGGTTTAACCCTGGGCTTTTGATAAAATGATTTTGCACAGACGCGCAGTTCCTACACAGATCTCGCTGTGTTTGTGCCTCTTCGTGTCACGGATCGATCACCTGCCTAGTGTCGATTGCCTAGTTTCCACAAAGCTACGCGTGATTATAACGCGGCGACCTGGCTGAACGGATCTCAAGTGGGTTTGTCGATTAGCATATTCGAGCTCGTGTTAATTGATCGCAAACGATAAATTGCCTCCGAGCGAATTAGGCGAGCGTGCTTTCGTCCGTACTTTTTCGTTTTCTTTCACAGCTAAATCTCACGCGTGTGAAATCTCCCTTCAGCTTCGCAATATTAATCTCTTTCCGCGAGATTTTTCGCCAAGTTATATCTTAGTTGTCTGTCTTGACTTGGTCAACGTCTGACGCAAAATAATGTAACAATGAAATTTATATATCCGGCTGTGCTTTGCACTATAGAATACTTTGAACGAATTAAAACTTTGAAACTGAAAAAAGCTCTGAATGAATTGAAATTTTGAAGTTAAACGAATGGATAGATTAAAGTTCGTTTCATGAGGAATTTGAAAAATCATAACAATAAAATGAAATTTATATATCTGGCGGTGCTTTGCACTATAGAATACTTTGAACGAATTAAAACTTTGAAACTGAAAAAAGCTCTGAATGAATTGAAATTTTGAAGTTAAACGAATGGATAGATTAAAGTTCGTTTCATGAGGAATTTGAAAAATCATAACAATAAAATGAAATTTATATATCTGGCGGTGCTTTGCACTATAGAATACTTTGAACGAATTAAAACTTTGAAACTGAAAAAAGCTCTGAATGAATTGAAATTTTGAAGTTAAACGAATGGATAGATTAAAGTTTGTTTCATGAGGAATTTGAAAAAATCATAACAATAAAACAATGAAATTTATATATCCGGCGGTGCTTTGCACTATAGAATACTTTGAACGAATTAAAACTTTGAAACTGAAAAAAGCTCTGAATGAATTGAAATTTTGAAGTTAAACGAATGGATAGATTAAAGTTCATTTCATGAGGAATTTGAAAAAATCATAAGAATAAAACAATGAAATTTATATATCCGGCGGTGCTTTGCACTATAGAATACTTTGAACGAATTAAAACTTTGAAACTGAAAAAAGCTCTGAATGAATTGAAATTTTGAAGTTAAACGAATGAATAGATTAAAGTTCGTTTCATGAGGAATTTGAAAAATCATAACAATAAAACAATGAAATTTATATATCCGGCGATGCTTTACACCATACAATTACGTTAGAGTACATTAATCTTTTGACTGAATTAACATTTTGAAATTGAAGAAAACGAACAAACTGGTTTGTTTCATGAAGAATTTTTAAAAATCGTAACAACACAACAATGGAATTTGCATTTGTAAAGCGGTGCTTTGGTACTGTGTAGTTACGTTGGAACAAATAATTTCAATAAATCAAAATTTTGTAAGAAAAGAATGAACAAATTAAAGTCTATTTCACGAAGAATTGTAATACTGAAAAATCGTAATAACATAACTGAGAAATAAATGAGCCACTATAGTACTGTTCAAGAAGATGACACATGTATGCAAAAGCCACTATAATAGCGTTCAGTAGTTAAAGTGAGGTTAGAACGGTCGAGTGGCGTTGAGATGTACACTCGAGATATTTTTTTCACTTCAGAATTTTACAGGTTAAAATCTTTCAGTTTGTCGAAAATCCTCATCCAATTGCAGCGAAAAGCGAACCGTGATTATCACTGATCACTATCTTCTCATCTCTCATTGTCAGTCTCCTTAGGTTTCTTGGACAAGACAACGAGGATTGTTTCATTAGATTACGAATTGCGCAAACACACATTTCGTTTCTATTCCTTTCTAACGAATTTGCTCGCAACAACGCGACAAATTACACGAGAGATCATCTGCGTGTCGAAATTTGGCGAATGGTCGGAAAGTACCTCGGCACTTACGAAATTCGTAACGATAAGGTTAGGTCGAGTGCTCTCACGGTATACCGGAAACGAAGATGCATGTCTCGCGTTGCACGAATTTATCTCGGCCGCGATTTATTACGTAATCCACTGCCGCAGTTGCTTATCGTGACGAAACTGGAACGGTGAAACGGTTTTTCTATTTATCAGAGTCGGACAACAGATCCGGCTGAACGAACGCTCGTAAATATCGGGAGAAATTCGCCGGAAATCAGCGAGTTATTCTCAAAGTAATTCCAAATACCGGGATGGTATTCGAACGATCGGCCGATGGTAAATAATTTACGATGCATCGGCACGAGGCCGATAAGGTAGGAGAGAGAGACCGTCAAAGCTGAACACGCGATCGCAATGGTATTATCTCGAGAGTGCGATCGAGAGGTTAGGTTTGATATTTCACGCGCGGGAATTTATGAAAAGGGTAAAACAGTGACTCTCATTAATATTCGAACGTTAAATATTAGATTAGTAAAAGTAACTGCGTCTGTTTCTTTGCTCGTGCAAATGAAAGATGAACCTCTCACGAGAAACGGAAACTTTGTTCATACATTTCGACCATTTTTGTTTCATTACTTTCCGCCATCTTTCACAGAATTTTCTCGACAGAATGAATTTTAGCAAACTAATTCTCACACTGTCGTAGTTTTTTGACACCGGATAATTTTCTTATGAGTTTGCACAGCGTTTTTCTTTTTTTCTTTTTTTCCGAAAAGTTGGCGCAGCAAAATGTTCCTTTTTGATTTTTCATTTTAAAGTCGAAGCCTAACAAGCTATCGTTAACGAGATCGTGCATTTTCTTTTTCTAAAACGAGCTTGAACAATCAGATGTCAGATGACAGAACGAATTTGTGGCTTAAACTGAATACGTGTCTATCTGTTAGAAAAAAAAACGCAATTTTTGGCCAATTCAACTATTATAAAATTATTTAGACTGTTATAATTTTGTAAAAAAAATAGTACAACGATAAATCTTGACTCATTTTGAAGCTTGAAGCCTTTGCTTTCATAAAAGCAGAGGCTTGAAGCTTTAAAATTCGAGTCCGAGTTTACAATTGCACGATTACTTTTTACAAAATTATGGCAGTTTCAATATTTAGTGTGTATATATAAAACAAAAATTTTTTCTCTCCTCGATGAATAAGTTAACGAGAGGTGCTTTCAACTTTTGTTTACACGATAAACATAAAAATTGGGTCGAAGTACGAGTTTAGGATTGTGATTATCGGCTGAACAGTTAAGAGAATGAGAGACGGGCGAAGATTAAGAGAAGCAGCAGGTCGATTTTATTAAATTAAATGCAACTTAACCGGCGAATAGTTACAGCGATGTTAACTTTGAATTAGTTAGGGAAATTAGCAGAGTATTGCGAAACTAAAGCAATCTGGCGCGCGATGTTCAATTTCGTAGTGTAAATTTAATTTTATATAAAAGTGACGACGAACCCGTGTCGGTCAATTGGGAATTAAATTGTTTGAGTTCGCGAGACGATCGTCAAACAAAATTATCATATTTTGCTGCGTCGTTTAATTAAATGTTTGTATGATAAACAAATTTATCTTGAAACAAAGCTTTGTAATTCTCTCGTAAACTTGGTCGAAGTAACGATAAATTGAATCCTCTCGAATTGATCTGAATCGTAATTAAAATTTTCATTTCAACCAGAGTCCGTTCAAATTACATTCTTTCTCACGATCGGCGATTGTTAGAACGTAGAAAATTGAAAACATTCTTTTCCCTGCGTTACGTTAAAAATGCAGATTGCAGTACATTACACATCACAAAGTATTTATTACATGCAGCTGGAATTCTAACTTTTAATACGTTTGTAGATAGTAGTCTCTGGTATTTCTTCGTTTTACTTTGATACATTTTTTTTCATTCTTGGAACGAAGAACAAAAGAAATGAACACGAAGCTAGAAACGTGATTGAAATAAAAATTATTGGCTTATTAGTGAAACGAAAACGAAGAAAATTACGAAATTCAACGAGTTAAAGCAATCTGCGACGGCACGTTCTTTCGTTTAAAATTCCTTCGATCAAACGACGTTAAAAAATAGTAAAGTTCCTCGAACTGACTTACTACATGATTTGACGAATGACGGAAAATGAAACAGGAATAAAAAACGCGAATGCAAATATACGAATATCGGTACAATTAAATTATTCCACTTCGAAACATTTCAAATATACATCGTTCGTTCGATTTCTATCTGGTGGAAATTCACGCGAAACACAAAGAGCTTAAAAAAGAGCTCGTCAAATGTCGCAGATTAAAAAAACAAAAAAAAACACGCTAATTAAAGCTCGAAAACCACCGTGCATTTATGTACAATTCTACGTGCACGACACAATTGCACTTGTTCGTTCAAAAACTCGAAGGCTTGTTTCTTTCGATCGCGAGCTTATCTCTTCATAAAGTGAGCCCATCTCTCGAAATAAGCGAAGAAACCGGTCGCCATCCTCCGCGTAATTCCATCTGGTCGATACACATTACGTCACACAACTGTAAGAAACTGTTGTTAAAGCGGCGAGCTGGGTTTTTCTGTAAAAGTCAGTCCATTCGTTCGAAGATCCGCGGCTATGAAAGAGAACGAGCTACGACGAGGGCGTGTGAAGCCCGATAACACCGGGCTCTCATTCCGTAACCGGGTTATGAATTGCTTTATTCGAAACATTGGGTTGCCAGCTTACGTAAATTCGACGTTATCTCGATGTTAATATTATACCGACATTTAAACAAATTTATGACACCAAATGATCGAATAATATCGGGACAAGGATATTGCAGCACGACATTGATTGCACCGTTTAACCCCTCTCTATGGGCTGAATTTCATAACTATGAAAAAAATCTAACGTGACGTAAAATCAACAAATATCAACGGGTTAACAACGAACTCGGTAGTCTCAACGATTTTATTATTTCGACGAATATGTTTTGTAATCTTAAACGTAAGCAACGTTCGCACTTGCGTGTACGAAAGCTCAAGTATGGAATTCCACGAAACGGTTTGTGCTTGGTGTTAAAACATACATGCACGTTTTATTTTTGGACATCCTCGTTTGACGATACTTGCAATTAAATTTGCTGTAAATAATATTTATGCGTCATCGAGCCCATTAAAAGGGGTAAATTGCTATCGCGATGTTCATGAAATTATCGAAACTTAAATGACATTGATTGCACCATTTAACCCCTCTCTACGGGTCGAATTTTTTTCATAACTATGAAAAAAATCTAACGTGACGTAAAATCAACAAATATCAACGGGTTAACAACGAACTCGGTAGTCTCAACGATTTTATTATTTCGACGAATATGTTTTGTAATCTTAAACGTAAGCAACGTTCGCACTTGCGTGTACGAAAGCTCAAGTATGGAATTCCACGAAACGGTTTGTGCTTGGTGTTAAAACATACATGCACGTTTTATTTTTGGACATCCTCGTTTGACGATACTTGCAACTAAATTTGCTGTAAATAATATTTATGCGTCATCGAGCCCATTAAGAGGGGTAAATTGCTATCGCGAAGTTAAATGACTTTTTATTCGTACTGAATCTCAAATTTCTTTTTTCTTTTTTTTTAAACCGCGTGGCGATTTTCATCCGCGGCGAACGAATGCTTCTTAAACAAGACCCCTGGCGAATTTAATACTCGGCCGTGACGAATTTTTTCCACGAGTGGCGAATAATCCGAGGGGCAACTTACGGAAAGTAGGCTCCAGATTAAACGAGCTTCAATTTCCCGGCTGCCTGATTATTCGTACCTCGACCGTCGGCGAATTAAATTAACTGTCGCATTAAGAGGAGTCCATCACGAGCGTATTTTCCACCCGACTCCGAGTCTGTGTCCTTTCTGAAACACGCTTCCTGATCAACGTTTCGCGCGCAACGCGGTCATCAGTGGTTAAAAAAAAAAAAAAAAAAAAAGAAAGAAAAAAAGAAAAGAAATCGTTCGAGGTCTCGTGCCGCGAAACCATAAATTTCGTGTATCAATCTTGACCGGTTTTTTTTTTCTATTTCGTTCTATATTTTGTCGAACGCCTTTTGTCGCGACAGCGCCTGTTCGGAGCGAAAAAGTTCCGCTGAAACGAAGCTAAAAAGGGTTGTCGACCGACGTTTGGTTCGCTAAACCAAATCGATCCGTGATACTGATAACACATCACCGAGTATCACGCTCGAGTCGGTGATTAATGATGCACGATCCTTAAGGGATCGACTTGCCATCGGAGAGAATTTACCGCGCGCGCGGCGAATCACCCGGAAGTGTACGTTTCACCGAGAAGCCAAAGGGCCGTTTCGTTTGGTTTTTTTTTTTTTTTTTTTTTTTTTTCAAAATACGCTTCTTCTCTCTGGGCAGAATTTTTTCGATCACTTCCTTCGACGCCGAGTGACAACGAGTTCGCTGATCTTCCAATTTCCAATGTTTTATCATTTCATGGTCGACGGAGGATTTTAATTCCTACGTGCTCCTCTCTTACAAGCGAAAGTAAAATTTTTATCCAAAAGCAAAACTGACACAAGGGACGAAAAGTCGGACTACGTTGTTGAAATATTAAAATTACTCCCCCCTATTGTGGAGATTATTTTGCAAAATTTTTTTATAAATTTCAGCAGCGAGTCTTTTCTCACGCTATATCGTCTTCGTTTCCCCCATTTCACGTCGTGATTTATATACGATGTAACTCACGGATGATCGATCGTGTGTGCGATCGGTTATCAATTTCGTAATGATAACGACGGCACACGGCAAGCTCGGTTACGCAGAGCGGCGTACGCGTGATTAATGACAGGCTTTTCTTCGTATAATTAATCAAAATCCATTAACCTTGGCAACGATACTTGCGAAAACCAATAAACCGGGGAATTTTTATTACACGGATCATCGTTCAAAGTCGACTTTCTTTCGAAGTAATTAACTTCGAACCTCCGGCCCCATTGTATACGCGAAGTAGCCCCGCGAACGCGAAAGAATCGGCTAATTCTCGGATGGCACGGTTCAGTTTCAAAGCTTAAAAGGGCTCATTTCCTTCATAAAATTGCCCTGACATTTAATACTTCTCTCTTTTAAGAGAGGCTGCGCTTTTAATCCCCCCCCGCCTTCTCCTCCCTCCCCCCCTCTTTTTCTCTCATTTTCTTTCGAAATATTGGTCGAAATAATAACGGGGAAATGTAAAAAGTCCTGATGAAAAATTCCGAAAATGTCTCGCTCGTAGAGAAGTTTCACACCGTCTCTGCTCTCTCCGCGAAGGAAAAAAAAAGAAAAAATGTTCTTAGTTCCCTCGAAATTTCAATCAAATTTGCATTTCTTTTCCAAACGCAATGTCCGCTCGTTTGTTACAATTAATCGAATTGAAACGAGTTTTAAAACCGACTTTAATCTCGTTCTCGTCAGATTTTTGTATCTTGAAATTTTAAGTTAAATCGAACCATCAATCTTTAAAATTAAATATGTATGCATGCCATTATTAATATTAATTAATCAAGCGAACTTCAAAACCGACTTTAATTTCGTTCTATTAAATTTCCTGTCAAATATGCATTTAACGTGATAGAAATATTGATTTAAATGAACAAAAGCATAAAATTAATTAATGTGCGTAATATTATAATAACTGATACTATATATATTATTAAACCATATTATACTATATATATGTTATAATACTATATATACTATATATGTGATACTATAATCAAAAGCAAAATTTTAACTCGAACTCTCATCGTTCTCACGACCAATTTATAACATTACCGTAAACGTTACGATTTTTCGCGAATTATCCAGATAAAAGGATCTCCTTTTCATCGCCGTATCTTTCCAACCCCCTCTTGCGCTTGATCGTTTCGATTCGAATCGTCGTCATCGTTGACGGGTGTTCATCCCGTCGAGCGTTAAAACGACAAACATCTTAACACTTTACCGACCGTGTATTAGCGGTGAATAGTTAGCCGATTAATAGGCTACCGGTCGGTAAAGTGTTAAAATATGTTAGCCGATTAATAGGCTACTTGTCGGTAAAGTATTAAAATATGTTAGTTAACCGATTAATAGGCTACCGGTTGGTAAAGTGTTAATACAGAGTTTTCGATTTTCCACGGTGCGCGGTGGCTCGATACATCGGCGTTCCTCGCGGCCAACAAGCTAACTTTCAATCTTCCTGGGAAAAAGATGGAGGCAAAGCGAGCGGAATTTCACGGAACGGCCGAAAAGGGCATTAAGGCATGATAACGCGATCGCCATTACCGAAATGCTATGAATTACCCCCGGAGGGTGAAACGCCGGTGTACCTGGAACCCTGTCGCGGCCCGCCGGACGTCCGCTTCGCTATTCCGTCGACGTACGATCCTGATAACAGCCTGCTCCTGGAATTACCAGTGTGTGCCATGGCCCACCGACGGTGCACGCCATTCCAACCTCCAACCACCGAAATTCCTCTATACGTGCCTATGTACGTACGTACGTACGTGTGTCTCTACGTCACGCCGCGGGGGGTGAATTAGTCCGCTGGTAGAATAGTAAAATTATTTATGCCAGGGTTCCACGTTGCCTCATCGTACGGTTCTCGTGCTGGCGAGGAACAGGGGTTTGCACGTCGTTCGGGGGATGGGCGTGCATACTAAGGGTCGTTGATCGACAGCGAGCGCTTTTCTCTGGCTTCTTTCCACTTTTTTTTTTTCGTCGTTTTCTCCCTTGTCCAACCTATTTGGGAACGGAATTTGCATTCGGACGAAGGAAGGGAGAGTTCCTACGGTCGAAAGAAGTGGGTCGTTCACCGCGATAAATGCGATGAAATATTGTTCAAGTGAATGTATGTATATTGGAGGAACGGTTCGAGATAGATTTCATTTACGAAATAAAATGATTGCACGATAGGGCGTTTCGTAAGCGTAATTATTAGAGGAATGGTTCAAAGTAGGTTGTACGTTTGTGAAATGAAAATAATTCTGCAGGGTGTTTCGTAGGTAAATTACAGAAAGAACGATAAAAAAATAGATTGTATCTGTGAAATAAAATGATTCTACAGGGTGTTTCGTAGCTAAATTACTAAAGGAATGATTAAAAGTAGATTCTATTTGTGAAATAAAATGATTCTACAGGGTGCTTCGTAGCTAAATTACTAAAGGAATGATTAAAAGTAGATTCTATTTGTGAAATAAAATGATTCTACAGGGTGCTTCGTAGATAAATTACTAAAGGAATGATTAAAAGTAGGTTATGTTTGTGAAATAAAATAATTCTACAGGATGCTTCGTAGCTAAATTACTAAAGGAATGATTAAAAGTAGGTTATGTTTGTGAAATAAAATAATTCTACAGGATGCTTCGTAGATAAATTACTAAAGGAATGATTAAAAGTAGATTCTATTTGTGAAATAAAATGATTCTACAGGGTGCTTCGTAGCTAAATTACTAAAGAAATGATTAAAAGTAGATTCTATTTGTGAAATAAAATGATTCTACAGGGTGCTTCGTAGCTAAATTACTAAAGGAATGATTAAATGTAGGTTAGGTTTGTGAAATAAAATGATTCTACAGGGTGCTTCGTAGCTAAATTACTAAAGGAATGATTAAAAGTAGGTTATGTTTGTGAAATAAAATAATTCTACAGGATGCTTCGTAGATAAATTACTAAAGAAATGATTAAAAGTAGATTCTATTTGTGAAATAAAATGATTCTACAGGATGTTTCGTAGATAAGTTACAGATAAAAAAAATAGATTGTATCTGTGAAATAAAATGATTCTACAGGGTGTTTCACAAGTGAATTATTAGAAGAATAGTTAAAAGTAGGTTATGTTTGTGGAGTAAACTAATTCTACAGGGTGTTTCACCAACAAATTTTAGGAGCATGATCTACAAGCGTAAACAAGGAAAAAATGTCATACAAAGTTTGTTGATAAACGAGTTATAGATTAAATAGTTCGAACGTAACACGAGTATGCGTAACAGCATACAATTCAATTCAAGTTCGACAAAAATACAAAAAACATGTTGCTTATGTATCCTCGTGCGATATTCTTTCTTCTATTATGATGAACGTTAATAAAAATTAGTGTTATCTTCAGGTATCAGGTAAAACGTGCCATTTGATTTAAAATTTATATTTATACGACGAACCTTTAAGATAGTTTTATTTCGCACGATAGTACGCGATATACGTTCGTGTTTCATTTGCGTTAGTAAAACGTAACTCTGCGATTCGTGCCGAATTCAGTTTATTCCGCGATAACTCGACCGCGTTTCTGATTTACAGAGTTTGCGTTTTACAGAGCCGCAGCGAACGTAGGGGAACGCTTCACGATCCGGGAACGTAGATTAGAGAGTATTTCGAGGTTCCCGACATGCAAAGCGGCCGTTGACCGAAAATCGCGGACAAAGAATCGTGCACGAAGAAACATGCATTAGGTGTCAGAAGCATGCTCCGTTTGACTCCGTCTCTGTTCCGTTCCTGCGTTTCAGGGGAGAATTATTAGGACGAGGGTGAAGCATATCACTATCAGGAAGATCGAAGGATATATTCGTTAGCAGGATTATCCAGGCAATCAGGGCTACGGTAACTGACTTTGACCAATATGCATGGCCAAAGTTTCAAAATTCTCGCCGTCGTTTCTCATATGGCCATCGCCAGAGATCGTGAACCGGAAATTACAGTTAATTAAAGGGGCAGGGGAGACAGAAACTCGAAGGGGATGAAACCGATTATTCTCGATTCTGCTGGCAAGTTTATCATCAAGCCTTTGCATCCCTTCGCAATCTGCCCCGAGATAGTCCCTTCCCCGGAAGTTTGAAACGAGCATAAAGCATAAGAGTATTTTGGTGAACGTTCTACCACCAATAGAATCAAACGATCGAGGATTTCGCTCGAAACGGAGAACGAATTTTTATCGCTTCGACAAGCTTGATGTTTGCTTGTTTTGGCGAACTATTTGTTTTCTCGACGGGATTCGATAGGGATTGCGTGGAAGTAACAGTGTTTTTGTTCGATAAAGTTTCGAAATCTGTAAAAAGACTATATAGTATTGTGTCGGTGAAGTTATCAACAATGAAAAGATTGTTGGCAATTTAAGCTGACACAACGAAGTAGAAAGAAGCCCGTGTGACGATCAGTTTGATCTCGAGTGACGTTGAACCGTGAAATCTCTGGTTTAACAGCGGTGAAGTTCGTCTCTTTCGAAGATTACTTTAACATCAGTGGGAAAATTCAAACGTTAACAAACTTTTTTTTTCGTAACTGGATCTGCCATTATTTCGAAGATTGAAGTTTCTTCTTTGCGTCTTCTTGAAACTGTATGATTTTTTCCCCCTCCATTTTATCCAGCATTGAATAGTTGAATATGAGGATTAAGCGACAAAAATTCAAGAAACCTTAACATTTTACTGTTTGATCCTAATATTCCAAGTTCAATAAAATGTTGGGGAAAAAGTCATACGACGAGTTCTGAGAGATCTTCAAGACCGTGGTGAATTTATTAAAATAATTTTTTAATGCTTCTGCACGCGTTGGAACTTTTACAATTTCAGTGTCCTCGCTTTTTTATTCGCTACGTCATACATTATAAAATTATCTTTGGAAAAAGAAGAAAAAAAAGAAAAAAAAAGGAACTCAGTATTGTCGCGCTTCGAAATGAAATCAAACTGATCGACGATTTTTCACTTCACACTGAACAAAAGTTACGTTCCTTATTGCGCATTTTTCCTTTCTTAACACTTTACCGACCAGTAGCCTGTTAATCGGCTAACATATTTTAACACTTTACCGACAAGTAGCCTATTAATCGGCTAACTAACATATTTTAACACTTTACCGACTGGTAGCCTATTAATCGGCTAATACACTATTCACCGCTAATACACGGTCGGTGTAAAGTGTGTTAATAAATAAACGCGGTCGATGTTCATGCCGAATTCTCTTGCTCTTCGCAGTCAATTCCTTCAATATCAGCTCGCTCACTTGAACGTCAGTGGAAGCTCATCAGATTTCAATCAGCGAGTCGAGTTGTGAACGAGGCGCGAGAGGGGAAAAAAAAGGAAAGGCGATCGATCGACTCGCATTTCGTAATTCAATTATCGCGGCCGAACGACTTCTCCTCGGCTATCTCACTTTGGCCGAATTTCGATCCTCGCTCTCCTACTGGTGGTTAATTACTGACCCATTTCGCGCACGCTTTCCTACGGACGCCGGTGAGTATAATTCATGCAGGGCAATTTCTATATCCATTTAAAGGTAGCCCGTCGTAAATTATCCCGGTGATCGCACACCACGGGAGAACTTACATCGCCAACAATTTAGTTCCGCTGATTGCACCGACGTGTACTACTTCCTACTTCCCCTCCCTTCTTTCTCTTATTTTTCCTCTCTGTCCTCTCTCTCTCTCTCCTTCTTCTGTCATTTTTCATATTTCATGGTACGCGGCATGGCGATATTTATGCGGTAAACTCGTGCTCGTTCGCGACACGCGATGACAAGCGAGACGAATTCGAGGAGGAAGGAAAAACCACTTTAAAACCAGGGGGAAAACCACGTCGACAGCTATGAATTAGTACACTTTCAGCGTGGTCTCTGGGCGCTTTTATATTTTGACGGAGAAAACCGTGTTACAACACGGGGAAGGATGGAGGGGGGAGGGTTTAGGGTTTACTCCCGAGTAAAGAAAAATTAAAAATATTGCTCTGCAGTTTTTTTCGACAATCTCTCTCTCTCTCTCTTTCTCTCTCTCTCTTGAATCTCAAAATCTTAAAATCTCTCAAAAATTGAGAAATATCTGTCAGAGTAAACACCTTTTCGGAATATTACGAACCCATTTCGTTTGCTAAACTGATTGTGAAATTGAGACGTAAAAGTTCAAGTTGTGCTAAATTATAACAATTATATAAATTATTATATTACATTACAATATATTATATATACATCATAAAAATTTTACAATAACTTATCATTATAAAATAATCATGCTAAATTAATACATTAAAGTATACTGAATTATTATAATTATTGCTCCCTCTGTCCGAAAATATGGTATACATTTGAAAGGAAATCTTCGATTATCTAGAGTTTCGAAAGCAACCGGCAATACTCGTTATATTGGTATTGTTTACATTGATAGCTAAATAACCTAACATATTTGACAGGCGTTGCTTTTTGAGTTAAGTTGGAATTTGAAGACCAAAAATTAGTTTTTTTTTTTAAGAAAAATAAAATAGTCACCGCTGTAACTTCAAAATGGAAAATTTCAACCCAAATAACGTGAATTTACAGAGAAGAGATGCCAAATCGAAGCAATTGACTATTGAACAACGTCATGGTATCTTGCAACAGCTATTACAGCATATGAAGAACAAAGAAAAATTAGGTGCTATTAACACTTTACCGACCGGTAGCCTATTAATTGGCTACTATTTACCGCTATCGGTCGGTAAAGTGTGGATATCGTATAATAATATATTTATATATTTTAACACTTTACCGATCGGTAATATCGTATATTAATATATACAAATAT
Source organism: Tetragonula carbonaria (assembly GCA_032399595.1). NCBI lineage: Eukaryota > Metazoa > Arthropoda > Insecta > Hymenoptera > Apidae > Tetragonula > Tetragonula carbonaria. The sequence goes on along the minus strand of JAUCRC010000007.1, from coordinate 2,755,735 downwards.
ATTATTATATGATATTAACACTTTACCGACCGGTAGCCTATTAATCGTCTATTACTTACCGCTATCGGTCGGTAAAGTGTTAATAAAGTGTTCAAAGATGCATTTAATAAATTAGAGAGAAATACTCTTGATAACGTTTTTATAACATTATAAACGCGTATGGAATCAATTATGTTGACAGAAGGGGGAAATTCCTATAAAACACCACATATAAATAAGGTAAAACTTCGTCGTGATGGTCGATTAGCTGAAAAGTATATATGTTCAGAAGAAGCGTTCAACAAGGCTAAATCTCACTTTAACTAAATTTCGATTACACTGAAATTATTTGTATTTAGTTATATTGTGATAATAAAATGAATTTAATACTTTTTTTTTATATTTAATTTTATATTTAGTTTTATTTGATATTTTTCGCAAATGTATACCATATTCTCGGACACAGGGAGTATAATTGAGAGATCAAGCTCAACTGAACCTTGGTGCGATCCTTGAATTTTCATTTATATGCAATAAACACCTACATAAAATGATACTAAACGTGTGCTTAACACGTACGACGAAGATTGATATATTTTTATATTTTTTACAATGTCGACGAAACTTGGCTACGAGAAGAAGCTTGCACTAACATTAACACTACGAAAGATATTAAGAAACATTGGCCAGTTAGCGATGTAAACTGACGTTTAGACCTCTTCTGTTTATCGGTTCGTTAAACTCGTTCACAGTATTTTTCGTGTTTACTCCCTTTTGAACGCGAAATCAATTTAACTTCTATCGGAAACTGTTAAAACCTTGCCCCGTCGTTCGATTCGAAAAAGCCCGCGACCCGTTTTTCTGCGGATCTCCTAATTTTCCCTGAACTCGTTCGATCAATTCCGCTCGTCGTTTTCCCTTTTCCTTTCGACATCTCTTTGATTTGGCTCGCTTTGGCTGCGCTTTACGCTGTCTACGTGTTTACGTTACGTAACGCGCAACGAACCGAGTAGTATTTCATCAAATTTTTGTTTAACACCGTGGTCGTAAAAGAGACGGTGAAAATAAGATGTGAAGACCGAGCCACGCGAACGGCAATGAAATACACGCGTTACAGTCTGCATCAGTTAACACTAAACGTACCGGCATTTTACATATACCTATCTTACCATGAGGGGTCATTTGACCCCTTACGAATAAACGTTGATTTTTAGGAAGAAATTCTTAACACATATCCGTCCGTATGACGAAAACTCGTCATTTCACAGACAATCACCAGCAGCGAAATGACGAAAACTCGTCATTTGTATATTGCAGTAGATAATCGATTGTTGTTTTATTAGATCCGAATAAATTAAACACGTAATTTTTACCAAACAGAGACAATTCTACGAAAAAACTGATTTCAGCTCCAGTTGCCAAAGACATTTCGAAATACATACAACACATTTGTAAAGGACTTTCGGAGTTCATATCTCGCGTTCAAGTAGGTTTTCGCGAGCAACTGTCTCTCGAATTCAAATGTCAGAATTTCGGGAGCGTATGAATAAAGGAAAAAGGAGATTCTTCTATTCAGAGAAAAGAAACAAAAATGTTTTCTCACTCACTACGTTTTATTCGATTCCAGTCAACTCAAGAGAGAAAACTGAAACACCAAATCTTGTCAATAATGTCTGGCTACAATCAAAGTGGTGAACGTTCGATGTAATATTTATGCTATAAATAGATAATTTTTTGAACAGTATCTCTTCATTAAACAGAACATGAATGATAACAAACGATAATATCGATGATTAAATGGCAAAACGGAAATATTTTCCTTCCTTTTTGTCACAGTTGCGATTGTCTCCAAAAACGAAGCAAAAAAAAAAAAGTCTCTGAACATTTCTTATCGGTCGTTTTTTCAGACACTTCTCTTAAATCCCTGCATATGCTATCCAAACGCGTGTAGTATTTTCCTGATAACGACGCCAGGAATCAAAGTAACGAGAAAGAGCTGCAAACACGGTCGTTTCCCTGTTTTTCCTTTTTTTTTCTTTTTTTTTTTTTTTTCGTTTCAACTGTTCTTCATTCCATTTCACGGCTGGCAAATAATCTGGCGGCCATCGAAAAACGCGTCGCCGTGCTCGCGGAAGCGTGCACGCGTGGAGAAATTTTAACGGAACGTCCCGCCGTTTGTCCCACCGACGAGGGTGAAATAGTGAAACGATTTTTCCTTTTTCTCGAAAAGCTCGAAATGCCAGAGCGATTTACACACTTTCTGAAACTGCTTATTATAACTCTCTTATGCCCTGCGTAAGTTCCCCTCTCGTTTCATGGCTTGTTTCACGTCTCTCGATCGGCGAGTCCCGATTGAAACTCCGATTCGTCCAACCAGTTTCTCTCACTTGTCTCTCCTGCGAAAATGCGTTCTTACCAAAAATTCGACTTGATTTATCACCGATAATATTAACAATGGTGTTCAATTTTTTTCAATTATTATAACTCTCTTATGCCCTGCGTAAGTTTCCCTCTCGTTTCACGTCTCTCGATCGGCGAGTCCCGATTGAAACTCCGATTCGTCCAACCAGTTTCTCTCACTTGTCTCTCCTGCGAAAATGCGTTCTTACCAAAAATTCGACTTGATTTATCACCGATAATATTAACAATGGTGTTCAATTCTTTTCAATTATCGTACGCCGCAGCACCTTCGAAACCTAGAGTACTTGACTGTAGAAAGATCTTGAAATATTCAACGGTAGAAAGAACGTAAAGATCTGCTCGCGCGCGAGAATAAAATCTCCGCTGTCGGAGGATTACTCTAAAAAAAGTAAAAAAAAGAAAAGAGAGAGAGAGAGAGAGAGATTGCTTTTAAAGAAACGAAGAAAAAAAAAGGAGAACAAAATACGGACTGTCGTTCAACGAATGACCAACAACTTTTTCCCCCACGCTTCTCTCTACACCCCCGAGAAAGCTCGCGGGAAACAGAGAGCGTGGCTGGTAATAAAAATGGAGGCGCGGTCGACGAGGGGGACGGAGCAGCTCTCTCGCGATAATTAAACTCGGCGAGAAAGCTGGAAAACGAAGGGGAAAAAATTTGATCGAAACCTCGGTGTCTGCCCGATTTCTCCGGGGTTTGTGACGGAATTTGAAGAATGACTTTCATTACGCGGCACGCGCGCGCGCGCACAGGATGTGAAACAATGTACGTACGTAGCTGACCCGCCGCCGGATGAAATTGGGTCAATGGGCGAAGGAGGAACGCGTGCAGAACCGTGCAACACGCCGAACTGACCGAGTTGGCGGAGGCGAGAGGTGGCCCTCTCCCCCTCGGGGGTCGCAGGCGATCGATAGCAAATTCTTGACTTAGAAAATTTACAATGTCAGCGCCAGAGAAAGAAAGAGAGAGAGAGAGAGAGAGAGCTCTTCTCGCCTTGCGGAGGCGTCTCGAGTGGCTAAAGGGAGCCATCGCGAGCGTAAGCTACTCTCTCGTTGCACAGCGATCTCGTCCACCGCTGTTGAGGAGATTCCCTCGTTCCTCGTCTTCCATCTTATCGCGCGAGAAACAAAACGCGGCAAACAAGATGGATCGAGGCGACGGTTGTTTTTTTTCTTTTTTTTCTTTTTTTAAATTTCGTGAACTTTAGGGTAAGCTTTACGGCCCGCTTCTTTTACTCTCTTAGAGGATTGTTGCATCTTTAAAAAAAGATATTTTTTGTTTCTTTTTTTTTTCTCATTTGGAAAAGCTTTATATAGAGGTTTTCGCACTGCTATGCAAGTGCAAAATGAAAATCATAAACATCGTATGTTAAGGTTACGGTATTTTTAAGGAAAGCGTAGCCAGGGATATCCGATTCAGCAATTCGTATATCGAAAGAAAGATTTGTATTTGCTTAAGTTCTTGAGTTCCTCAAGTTTAGTCCTTTTGGTGGACTTGATATTTTTGAAAACATACGTAAAAATTTGTAACGTTACAAACGGAGAATTAAAGAGTAATCGTAGATCTTGCGAAACAAAATAAATATTAAAAATCTTGTGCAAAATCCAGATCGTCTCATCCAGATAAGAAATGCACATTTCGAGTTGAATTTTTAGCTTATTATTTAACTGTTTCTCATCCACGTGTTTTTATAATTTAGATAATTACAAAATATATTTAATTTTTTAAATTTATATAATTAATTATAAAATTTTCTCCATTAATAATTAATCTACTAAAATCATAATTTTACTAAGATTTAGATAACTAAATTTATAGATTATCCCATAAATTTTCTATATAATAAGTTTAATTTAATTGAAATATTAAATTAAATAATTATTATATATAAATTAAATTTAATTAAAAAAAACTAGATATAAATAAATTCAACAAACATCTAATTTTTAAATATATATTAATATTTTTTATTTTACGAAAACAATAAATTTATTTATATATATTTAGATCATTTATTTTCGAGATTGACAAATTATTAAATTAAATTAATTAACCCTGATACGAAAGGTACAAAATTAATTTTACTTATATGATTTCAGATTATTTCATTTTCATTACTATTAACTATTAAATAATTAGTTTGAGAAATTTTCTTGTTAGATCTGCTCTAACAGTTGAAAATATGAGATTCGTTTGTTCATAATCCTCTATCCGTATATTCATTTGGCACGATTCTCTAGAAAAATATTTGCCAACTATTCTACACAATTTCAGGATGAGTCAAAAATGATGGACTTGATAGTCTGATAGTGATGACTCACTTGTCTTTTCTATAACGATACTACGATATCTCGTTATAGAAATGTCACTGTAACCTCTAAATACTATATTAACACACTATATTCCGAAAAAGTCGTTACTTTTTTTGGTAGAATGTAATTGTAGTTCAAAGGATAAGAAGAAAATTTTTTAGACTGTTCGATCGTAATTTTTCAAATGAAAACGAACAAGAAAAATGATCGACATGACTTGTGATCAAGATACACAATATATATATATATATATATATATATATATACATACATACATACAAGAAAAGCTGAAAATTGATAACTTATCTGATAACTTATGTAACAGGATCGAGCCATCTCGATCGACTTATCCTATTATCATCGTGTATTTATCGATGATAGATCGAACACGCGGGAGATTTAAAAATTATCGATCGACCGAGATTTGGCAGCCACCGCGCAAAATCGTTGGATGATTAATGCCTCGTCGAACTTATCGTTCTTTGCAAGAGTTGCAAAGTATTTGAAAGATAAAACTAAATTCATCGATCGGACCGATCGACGACGCTTCGCCGACTTTCAATTCCCACTAACTCGCGTACATACACAGAGAGAAATCATCGGAGAGGATTCTCCTCCGATGTGTAATAGCCGCCATTGGATGATTAATGCTTCGTCGCGATTAGAATCGCAATTTACGTTCGGAAATCTAACCGAGATGAAGCTCGATTCGCTTTTCTCGTGGCGTGGAATTTTGTTGTTGCGAGTGGCTAATCAACTCACGTGAAATTCACGAAGCTTCTAAACAAGAGAAACACCCACGTTCTCGTAATACGCTGCCGGCACTTAACCCTTTCGCTACGGGCGACTTCTCCGTTGAACGAGCACGAACCAGAAATGCGCACGGTGCTTCAAAAAGATCGGCAACGGCTGCATTTACGCCTCACTGCTATGACGGTGTTTATTGAAAAAGAAAAAAAAAAAAAAAAGAATGACAAAAACAAAAGATGCTACAGTTGCCAAGGAAAGATACTCGACGTGCAATAACTCCAATCGCTCGTCATATGTACAATACGCGGCATCATTATGCAAAGCGATTATAGTCGACCGTAGTATGTCAGTGGCATCTTATGTAGAGCAGGGATCAGCAAACTTTTTTCACAGTGGGCCACATAGCTGACAAAATGACGAGCGCGGGCCGCATAATCACTGAACTAAGTTCAGCATTCCGTGTTAATCATGGGCGAGTGGCATGCAATGCACAAAAAACAAGGACAACCAACATTTATTTATTTATTAAAAAAGTTATCAAAGAAAGCGACGTTAGCAAAAAGATAGCTACATCAGACCTAGTGTGAACATATCCGAATTTCACGCAAATTCAAGTACCGTCGGCGAGCCAGATGAACTGACGCAGCGGACCGTAGTTTCGTGATCCCTGGTCTACATCAGTTAAAGCGTGGCAAAGTTAACAAATATAAACACTGGAATGTTATTAGAAAACCTTCAGAATTCAGACACTCACAAGTTGTATCCACTCCTGCAACTGTCCATCGAAATTCTCTACGATGAAAATCTCCTACAATAGTACAGTGATGAGAACACACTAGCGCCCTCTCAAACGTCCGCAGACGAATGCTTAATACAGATGGTGTACTCTGCGAATTGGCACCGCAAGAAACAGTGGCGATAAATGTCAACTGTTATCTCGATATTGTTCCAATATTATTTACCACGTCATTTCAGTGTAAAGAAATTTAACATTTCAACATTTTATTCAAACTGTTTCGAATTTAATACACACGTACTTTTAAACTGAATTAAACGATGATAAAGCGATAATTATCAAACTAATTGCAATTGATCCGAATTTCTTGGAAATTTATTGAAATTCCTATAAAAGTAGTTGTTGATCAACAATTATCAATAATTGAATGGAAATTTTGAATAAAGGTCTTGTTACATTTTCATCAATATTGAATTAATCGTAATAACACATATAAATTGAACATGTGTTTGTTATTTAAGATAAAATTTGCCTAACTTTGGTCGATATGTGCCTGGAACAGTCATAATGTGCCGCAATCATATGTATCGCTTCTTTTGTTTCATATTTTACGTGGCTGCAAGGCGGTAGCGTAGAGTGGGGATAGTCCCAAATCCAAGAATTGGTGGGGATAAAGACGGACGCTTAAGTGGGCACTAATATATCTGCGAGCAGTTTGAATGTTCGAAATTAAAGCAAATATTTCGTCTTCACGTTTATGTTAGCGAGAACAATTAATCAGTGAAAAACGACGTGAGCAGATTTTTAGAAAACAGGAGGAAATAACACGTACATATTATCGATTCGGATCGAGGGAAAGACCTCTCTTTCTGTCTCGGAAGTTTCCCCTTATCCACACACTCATAACAGGAAGAAACGAATCGACCGATATCGGTAACTGCAACATCGAGAATCACCGACGCCGACGTTTTACGTGCGCGTGTTAACGTGCCAAAGTGATAACGTCGTGCCCGTGCCAAATGGATGGAGGGGGGGGGGGCAAGCAGTCGGCAAGCCAAGGAAAATGCTCGCGAACTAGCAGATATGTATATATTACGGCACTTAGGTCCACATGTTTCGTCCGATTGGGGAAAATGCGCGAGGATCACGTGCAGGATCGTCGTTGCAATCCTCTAAAGATCATTTTCTGTAATATGTCGATTACGTTTATGGGACGGACGATGCTGTCCGAATTGAAATTTCACCACGTTCTTGGATGCGCCGATGTCTGCCAATGTTTGAACGTAGATATTTACTTGATTTTTTTTTTTCTTTAAATAAGATGTCTTTCAATTTATAATGTGGTATCGTGATGTGATACTAATTGATATACGTATGATGTGATACGTGATCACGATTTTTGATTCGTAATGTTTGCCAATGTTTGAACGTAGAGATTTACCTTCTTGATTTTGTTTAAATAAGATTCGATGTTTTTTAATTTATAATATGATACTGTGGTAATGTATTGTGGTGTATGGTAATTGATATACATATAATATGATCGCGTTTTTGGGTTTGCGATGCTTGCCAATGTTTGAACGTAGATTTACCTACTTGATTTTTTTAAAAATAAGATTTGATGTTTTCTAATTTATAATATGATATTGTGGTATGGTAATTGACGTACATATAATATGATACATGATATAATGTGATCGCGTTTCTGGGTTTGCGATGTTTGCCAATGTTTGAACGTAGATATTTACTTGCCTTTTTTTAAATAAGATTCGATGTTTTCTAATTTATAATGGTACCATAATATTAATTAATATACACGTAATGTGATATATGATATAATGTGATCGCGTTTTTGGGTTTGCGATGTTTGCCAATGTTTGAACGTAGATATTTACTTGACTTTTTTTTTAGTGAAATTCGATTTTTTTAAAATTTATAGTATGATACTGTATTATGGTACTGTAGTACAGTATAATACTGTATTATGATACTATGGTATGGTACTAATTGTTGTATGATCACGTTTTTGGACTCGCCAATGTTTGCCAATGTTTGGGTGTAGATATTTATTTGATTTTTTAGATTTTTTGGATAAAATTCAATATATTTTTTAAATTTACAGTATGATATTGTAGTATGGTACTAATTGATATATAAGATATAATATCATTACTTTTACATGATGTTTGCCAATGACTAGACATTTCTAGATATTTACTTGATTTTTTTACATGGTACTATAGTAGATATATAATATATGATATATAATATAACAAATTAACAAATGATATATATTAACTATAATATGATGTAGTACCAATATGATAACTTATAATATGATTTAATTTATATCGTAGTATTTTAAATACGTAATTTTCACTTTTCACCACAAGTATTTTCTCTCGTTATTTTATTTACTTTCCAGGAATATCGGAAAAAAGTTTCTGATTTTAGAGATGAACGTGACAAAAAAGACTTGAAAGTTGAATTTAGAATTTTTTTCTAATTGTTTAATGATAAGTGTAACAGTTCGAGGATCGCGTTGTTGGAGGATTCTGTACACGTATGTGTTTCGAGTTTCTCGCAGCGAAAATTCCTCGCTGGCATTCTCACGTTCTTGGTTATGCAGAATCTCGGGGAGCGCCTGGCATAGGTTAGGGGACAAAATTGTTCGTTTGTTGGTGGATCGGTTATTGAAAGTCGAATTAAGAGAAATTCCGTGCCTGATCCAAGAATTCTGACGAAACCTTTTAGTACAGTTCCTACCGTTTATTAACGCCAAAAATTATCAACGCTACTTATATCATTAAATAATTCAAATTTCCTTCGTAATTATTTCATCAGAAATCGTCTCGAAGTTCTTCAGAATTTCCTGAGAATAAGAAAATTTCCCTATTCTCGTTCGATCCGTCGAGGAAATAAAGATAAAAGTGTAAGAAGTTGTTGCCCCTTTTCAGAACTTTGATGATAAATTATTGCACGATGCAGAAACGTTGCGTAACTTCAAAAAAAAAAAAAAAAAAAAGAAAAGAAAAGGAAAGAAAAGAACAGGAAAAAAAGGTAGGATAAATCTGAAGCAACTTTCCATCGACAAAGTTCGCGACGTGATCATTAATTTAGACCAATATTCTACGATATTTACCGAGGCGTGTACATTAATATTGTCGCAAACGCGAATGAATTGACAGACGTAAATATTGTTCGAGATGTCTAAAAAGCATCGTGTCGATTTCACATCCGGGAAATGTGAATCCCTCTTGACTGTTCTTGTTGGTTTCGAGAAATGGAACGTTTCGAGCTACGAAATAATTCGTCTTTGATTCGTTCGATTTCTCTCTCGGTCTTATTAAACAGAAGATTAGCGCAGCGAGCTAACGATTCAAATCGCGAGAAGAAGGTCGCCGTGAGAAGAGAAAAAAAATTGATACCCCGGATTATTCGTCAGAGTTTTATTCTTTCTTCGAAGCAATCTCAAGACGATAATGCACCCGGAAGAGATGGAAAAGAAGAACGGTAATTTTTCAAAGATGAAAATTAGTCGTCGATCGTTCGTGGACACGGCGTGATGACGTAAAATTTAATTTTTTTTTTCTTCTTGTTTCTCTTTTCGAGGAAGCAAGAAAGATCATTCTGTTGAATAAAATAAAACAACACATTTCGTTTCACATTTCAATTAAGAGGGAAGGATATTTAATATTTATCAAAAAAAAAAAAAAGAAAATGATGAAAGACGCAGTTGAGATTAATCGTTAACTATTAATAACGCGTTTCTCGTTACATCTCGATTCGCAATTTACCAAGAAAAAAAATCGCAGAAACTGATCGTGAGAGAGAGAGAAGATTAAAGTCCTGCTTCTGCAAGAGGGCATTAAAGAACGCCGGTTTTGATAACGCAAGCAAGAAACGCTCGCCGGTTGGAATTGAAATTGGTTTCTTCAATAACTGACGAAAGAACCCGGCGCATCTCGAAACAGTAATCTAAGCTGCAAAACTAATGAAACGGGAGGAGTGGGGAGGGGTGTTTAAAGGGGTCTTTCCTCTCGCGCGCCGATTTATTATTTTTCTCATTCGCCGCGCGTCGCTGACTCAAGGAAGTGGAAATCAACGCGCGCGACGAGCTCGCATTTAAAATTTCTGTTACTATCTCTTGAAAAGAAAAAGAGAAAAAAAAGAAAAAAAGAAAGGAAAAAGGCCACGGGTAATTCAGAGCATTAAATCCAGTGTTGTCGGTAAAGTGTTAAAATATGTTAGCCGATTAATAGGCTACCGGTCGGTAAAGTGTTAACAACGATCTGAATCGGAAAAAACGGAGTTCTTCTCTTCCCCCCCAAGAGTTAATTAATACTATTTCTTATTGTTGCCCAAAAATTTTTCATTATTGTAGTATCGAAATTATTGTGTGTAGTTATATTTTTAGTTACTTTTACTTTCAATAGATGGCCTGTTCTTTGCTGGAGATGCGTGAATGAAAAAGGTATGAATATGATGTGAGAAGCACAGCGTTGGCATTGAGCGCTTTTCTTCTTGAAAAGAGGAAAGTCGTGCGAAGTGAAAAAAAAAGAGAGTCTGTAGAGAGTCGGAAAAGAGTGTTGAATGAGCGTGGTCAAAAGAGTGATCATTTGTGTTGTATAAAAGTATTAATTGTGTCGTTTGAGTTTATTCGAATTATTGTTGTCTGTGTTGTCTATCTTGTATCTTTATTATTTGTTGCTTTGTTTCCGTTTCCTTTGTTATTTAATATAATAAATCATTTAAATTACATAACTACATCATATTGAAATTAGAAAGTTATTTATTCAAATGCGAGCAATATCGTATATCGAACACATTTGTAACTGTATCTGTTCCTTTAGCTGCTTTAGCGAGGTTGCTCGACGTAAAATCTAACGAAAATCAATAATATTATTGTTTCGTAGAATGTCAGACAACGAGACATTAGATAACAAATTGTTCTTCTTTGCAAGAGAACAACTAAAACAATTGAAGAATGTTGAAACTACAAACGTTCATAAATAAATTTTTTTGTAGTGTATACGTATACATGTATAATATATATGTATACAGTGTCATTAATAGCTACAATCTCAACCATACATACAAATAGCAAAAACTGTTGTTCTCAGGGACTCACTGCTAACGACTCTGATTTTTACGAAGGATATTTTCCTACTGATCTCCAAGGTCTCGTTGGTCATTAATTATTTTATGCAATGTAAATTAGGTACTAATACGCCTAGAAGAAGGACTGTTCAATTAGCTCGTCTTAAATCTTTCATTACCTCGTTATTTAACGATTTAATAATTCGATTGACAAGGCTGGATGTTTCCCTATCAATTTCTCTCAGAGAAGTTTAATTCTCGCAGAATTGAATTCGAAATGCCACGCCAGATTCGAACGAGATTCGATGAGATTTCTTCTTAATCTCAGGGCATTCGAGCGATAAAAGAAAAATGGCCCGAGTGATCGACGGTATTTCCCGACAATGCAATGTGGTGAGAATAGAACACCGCTGTCGCGTTATCAGCTCAGGATCAAATGTCAAAGCAAAGTCGGCTAAGATCGAATATTAACCCTTTGGTTACGGCAGTCCGTTCCGTCAGAGTGACGTCACTGAACGAGGCACATTGCACATCGGTAATCTTCGGCGTTTCGTATGCAGAATATATTTTCAGTAATATATAATCCAATATAGGTTAATAGTAACTCAAGAGATACTCTACCAGTATAATAGATTCTTTTTTACCGACGAGACCGACTGTAGTCGGCACACGTACATGTAGGCCGTCGCATGGCTGCTGAGTATAGTCGGTACCCCTAATGAAAGGGTTAACCTCTTGATCGCCGCAGTTCTTTTAACACTAGAACTACCACACCAGTCAAAATGACTGGTTTTACAATTTTATTTTAAAATTTCTACTTCATGTTACAATTTTTTTTCCTCGCAATGATGCAATGACTTTTACAGTGATAACTAAAGAAATAATATAATGAATTTTATTTTGTTTTTATTTGTTAGAAATCAAAATAATTTTGGTAGAAATAATTTCGTCTTAACTGTCGGTAGTTCTAGTGTTAAAGACCGCACGTTAGATCGCCGCATTATTTGAATAAAGACCGCGTATCAGCCGCGTATGTTCAATTTTTAAAAAAAATGTACTTTTACTAATAAATAAATGATTTAAATATTTTCTACTTACATAATTGTGGCGAGCCACAATCAATTAGGATATAATTTGCACAAAGAAAAAGACACTTGATCTTTCACTAGGGTTGCCACACAATAGATCAGATACTAAATATTAAAAAGATTAGAAAAATTATATGCACGTTTGTTAAATTTGAAATGTTACAATATTATAGTCTAAAAAATACACATATATATTATACGCAATGAAACTAATATTTATTTATTTATCTGGTATGCTTTGAAGTAAATAGTTGGGCAGAGTGGTCAATTTTACAGATTTAGAATAAATCCAAAATCAAGGAAGAATATATATATTTTTCGATTTTTTTTTTTTTAGTGATAGAAAATGATTCTATGTGTCACTGTTGAAGCAATCGAAATTAATTTCGCTTTTATTCGGGGTATAGGGATTGGCACGTACTGATGCGCGCACGGCGATCAAGAGGTTAAAGCAAAGGACATCGCCCGCTAGCCGAGATGATAATTTCCCTCCAAGCAAAGCGGATGCTGCCGTAAGAACACTCGCCGCGTAATAAGTCGTCGAAAACCGTCCGTTTCGTGCATTTATTATCTTTTCGTCCCTCTGGCGAAGTTGTGCACAGAGAACGCGGGATAATTTGAAAACGAGGAAATTATAGCCGAAGTTTGAGCAACGTGGTCAAAGAAAGGATCGAGCCAGAGAGGACGGTCTCCTTTTCACCGGTGAATTAATTCCTCGCGTTCGGGAAAAAGAATATTTCATTGCGGGAGGAGGAGGGGGGGGGTGCTGGTGGATTTAATTTTCCGCTTTCGCCCGCACCGTGATCCAAGTCTTTGTAGAATCGTGTGTTTCCTTCGTAGTGAAATAATTTCTAATTTCATCAACGAGTCGGGTATCATTGACTCGTTGAAGAAGATTTTTTACTTCGATCGTTTTGTACTTCGTTTAAGGGGAACAATATCCGTTTTCCTTTGTTATCCGTTTCAGAGAAACAAGAGGCATTTCTGCAATGAAAGTGAAGAAATAAGGGGAGAGACACACCGGGGGGGACGAAAATAAAAATGGGAACAGCGCAAATCGATAAATAGTATCCGCTCCGAAATTCTCCTAACATTGTATTCTCTTTTTTCTTTTTCTTCTTTTCGCTGTGCACGAATTTGGCATCGTGTGTTTCGATGAGAGTGAGGGTTTGTACAAAGAAGTCGAGAATGAAGCTGCTCGCGAGACAGAATCGAATCTATCGTAGCGTACTTTAGAGCGTTCGAACAAAAAATAAAATAGAGCAAGCTATAATTACGATAGGCTTAAATCAATAACATAATACACACGTGCCTGGACGTTTTAATCTTCAAGTTCGTTCTTTATTTTTCGAGTTTTATTTTCATCTACGATTAGTGATTTATTTTCATCTGCTTCGTTTAAGCAATCTATACGATTCTACGGAATTACTCTTGTTTTCTTTTTCTTTTTATATTTATATTATTGGCGAAGTGGATTCCCAAACTATTTTCGAAAAAAGGATCAAGCAATAGTATCGGATGTTATAGAAGGAATTTTAATTGAGGTATGAATTTTTGACCACCAACAGCTACGCAAAAGTTTCACAGACTATCGTACTGTTTCCAAAAAAAGGATCAAGCAATAATATCAGATGTTACAGAAGGAATTGTACACATCGCGCATATATACATATTATACATATTATCATCTTTTGTATTCTCATCACTTAAAAATAAATAAATAAATAAATGACAAAATAAGCAACTCTTCGTTTCTTAACCAAAAAAAAAAAAAGAAAGGAAGAAAAGAAAAGAAAAGAAAGAGAAGAAAAGAGAAAAAGGATTTTTGCTTCCTCGTAACACTGTCAAAGAAGCTAAAAAAAAAAAAAAAAAGAAAGAAAAAAAAGTGAACGAGCCACTCGCGAATTACGATTACGAGGCAGATGAAAAGGTTTCCAGAACGTGGAGTGGACCCTCGTGTTTGCTTTGAGAATCGTTGTTCGAGGTAGAACCGACGATGCTCGCTGATGCGACGGTAATAACTGACCCGAGAAACTTGGACGTTAAACGTCCTACGTTTAAGTGCTGTTGAGCTCATCCTATGCTTTCTGACCGACGTTTCCAGCGATTAGCGATGCTGGATTAACATAATACCTTGCCTCGTGACAAAAGTAACTACGCGCTGGTCCCACCGAACGTAATTTCAACGAACGATCAAAAATATTAATCGACAGTATCGTCGAGATTACCTCAGTCGTCGTCGCTGTCTAGACGCTGCTAGTCTTTTTTAAAAAATTTCGGCTAACTAAGGCTAAGACGGCGGATTTTTCGCGTGTCTACGAGAAATTACTACAGAGTAAACATGCCCTTTAATTTTCATACGTACATTCGCGAGGATCGGCACAAATCAATAAGAGGAAATGAAAACACACTGTTTCCTTCGAACAGCTAAGGATAATGATTTTATTCTTACGTGCCGAGACAGTCTTTATGTACCTGTATAGTTCATTCGCGCGAGAGAGTGTGAAAATTTATTACAGTGAAAACAAAAAAAGAAAAGGAAAAAAGAAACGAAAGACGAGAGACGAAAGGACAATCAGAATTTTGAGATAACGCCATCTAATGGTATCATTTCGGTACATGCAAGTCCATAAATCCACTCGATCAAGATTCGAGCATGCGAAAAAAGGAAAAAAAAAAATTGAACGCACACGTGCCCTCCTGAAATTTGTGCCCCTCGAAGTTTTCAAAATCAAAGCACGTAACCTCGATAAATCAAATTCACCTGTTCGCTGTTTAACACGAACCATCGCTTTAACCCACCCGCCCACTCCTCCGCGCTGATTCTCCCGATCAGAGGCACGTTTCTTTTTTTTTTTTATTCTTTTTTTTCTCGCTTTTCGGCTAGTAGTTAAAAATAACAGACGGAAACGATCTCGAGGCGAGGGCCGTCAACGTTAGTCGGCGAAGCGGGGCACGCTCCTCTCGAATGCATGAGATTGAAAATTGAAAATATGTAGATTTCGAAGTTTGCTTTTACGTGCGCATAGAGAACGTCGCGGGGCGCAGTCAACCCGGTTATTGATGAAATTGCGTGGAAATTGTCGGGGAACGGTGGTAAACGGCTGCATTAGTTATTCAAAATTCCCTCCTCCGCGTGCAATCTCTCGAATCCGATCCCGCTCCCGACTTTTTTACCGTTCCGACTTTTTCCTTTTTCGCCGCGACGATTAATTACTGTCTACCCCGCTTTCGCCGCGGGTCGAAACGATCGCGGAAGAGACGCGAGTTTGTTTGCAACGTTTCAACGCCTGAAACTGCCCGACGACGATGGTGTTATTATATACGAAACATCAATCAGAGAAAAGTTTGTAACACAATGAAAGACTTTATCTACACGTCGCGAAGAAACTCTTCAAATCTTCAGAAATGCAAATGTTGCGAATTAATTAATGAAATTTCCACGGAAGAATACTACAAATTAATCGCGCTTGACGTTGGTGTTCTAGAGCAGAGGTCACCGAAACTTTTTTCACAGTGGGCCACATAGCTGACAAAATGACGAGCGCGGGCCGCATAATCACTAAACTAAGTTCAGCATTCCGTGTTAATCATGGGCGAGTGGCATGCAATGCACAAAAAACAAGGACAACCAACATTTATTTATTTATTTAAAAAGTTATCAAAGAAAGCGACGTTAGCAAAAAGATAGCTACATCAGACCTAGTGTGAACATATCCGAATTTCACGCAAATTCAAGTACCGTTGACGGGCCAGATGAACTGACGCAGCGGACCGTAGTTTCGTGATCCCTGGTCTACATCAGTTAAAGCGTGGCAAAGTTAACAAATATAAACACTGGAATGTTATTAGAAAACCTTCAGAATTCAGACACTCACAAGTTGTATCCACTCCTGCAACTGTCTATCGAAATTCTCTACGATGAAAATCTCCTACAATAGTACAGTGATGAGAACACACTAGCGCCCTCTCAAACGTCCGCAGACGAATGCTTAATACAGATGGTGTACTCTGCGAATTGGCACCGCAAGAAACAGTGGCGATAAATGTCAACTGTTATCTCGATATTGTTCCAATATTATTTACCACGTCATTTCAGTGTAAAGAAATTTAACATTTCAACATTTTATTCAAACTGTTTCGAATTTAATACACACGTACTTTTAAACTGAATTAAACGATGATAAAGCGATAATTATCAAACTAATTGCAATTGATCCGAATTTCTTGGAAATTTATTGAAATTCCTATAAAAGTAGTTGTTGATCAACAATTATCAATAATTGAATGGAAATTTTGAATAAAGGTCTTGTTACATTTTCATCAATATTGAATTAATCGTATTAACACATATAAATTGAACATGTGTTTGTTATTTAAGATAAAATTTGCCTTTGGTCGATATGTGCCTGGAACAGTTCATAATGTGCCGCAATCATATGTATCGCTTCTTTTGTTTCATATTTTACGTGGCTGCAAGGCGGTAACGTAGAGTGGGGATAGTCCCAAATCCAAGAATTGGTGGGGATAAAGACGGACGCTAAAGTGGATACTAATATATCTGCGAGCAGTTTGGATGTTCGAAATTAAAGCAAATATTTCGTCTTCACGTTTACGTTTGCGAGAACAATTAATCAGTGAAAAACGACGTGAGCGGATTTTTAGAAAACTGAAGGAAATAAAACACGTACATATTGATCTAGAGATTTCTTACAAGCCATGTATTTAATGTTTCTTAATTCCAACGTTAACCAACAATAAATAAGTTCTAACTAGGAACTTTCACAATTACGGGAATTAATGGTAGACTAACATTCGTGACGGATCGAAGTGTTTTCTCAAATTACACTGTCTTAATCGAGCGGCGACCGATTTAAAAGACAGAGAAACTGGAGAACTCGTCGGACTTCTTTCCGAGGGCAATTGTATTTAAATCCTCCCTTCTTTTCTTTTTTTTAAATAAATATTCCCTATATCTTCGCGCGACTCGTAATATACCATCCTGTGCTGCGAAGAAAGAAAAGCTAGAATATCTTTCAACTATATAAAAATAACATTGCAGATACTTCCAGGAGTGTTTGCAATTTTACGTCGAATTAAGAGAGAAAAAGAAAACAGTGATCTAGCCTGAGGAACAGCGATCATGTAAAATAACTCGAGATGAAATCTGCGAGTACGGGTGTTACCAGAAACGCTCACGACAGATCAGAGAGAGAGAGACGAGGCCCGACGCGCCCTGTTACGAGGTGGCCAGCGATAAAATTGCCGCTTTTCGAGATTCCGCCGCGATACGGCGCGAAATTTACGGCCGGCCGTTTGATTTATCTCCTTGTAAATTGCATCAATAAGCATCGCTGCCGAGTTGCATCAACCGCGAGGGACAAGATCCGCTCGTTAGAGCGCGCTTTCAATTACGGAATACTCATTTGCAGGGGATAATATTAGCTGTCACGAGATAAAGGGTAAAAAGGCTGTGCGCTCTCTCTCTCTCCTTTCTCTTTCTCTTTTCCTCCGTCGCGTTTTGATGCATTCTCACACCGGTAATTTATAACTTTATAACAGAGCCAGGCCACGAGTGATTAATGATCGCCTGCGCAACCCGAACGTAGAGCAGACAGAAAGGATTTCTCTCGTTATGGCGTATACGTGTTCGCATTGTAATCTCGTTCGATTTTTATTCGTTTCTTCGCGCGAGTGCGAACGGGAAGAAATGTGGAGTGGCTAGTCGGTCGAACGGACGTGCAATTATCTCGATGAATTTATTAAACCCAGGAAAGGGATCATTATTTCTTTCTTTCCTTTTTCTCTCTCTTTTTTTTTGTTTTGTTTTGGTTTTCAGTGCGCACGCATTGCGATTGGGCGTAAAGGTTAATTACTTCGTTCCGGTACTCTCGCTCGCAGAACGTTCGCAATCGCCTGTGAAATAATGAAAAATATTTTTTCTGATGCTGTTATTGCGAGAGGAACGATGCAATTAGGAAAGTATGTTTCTTCAGGAGATGTATGTATGAAATGTATGAACAAGTAGATCACAATCATCTTTACAGCTTCTAAGATTACAGCGAACAGCGTGACTGTACCAGTGGTAATGAAAAATTCTCGACAAATTGCTCTTTTCTTTGTAATTCTTTTTGAACTATGTTTCGTTCGTAGAACAAAAAGTTCGCGAGTTTCTTCATTCGTTCGCGAACGATAACGCATTATGTCATTTCAAATTCGTCTAACTAAACGTAGTACCGGTAATGCAGTCCTACGTCATTTCGAAAATGGCGCTTCTGCTAGCTTGTACATCACACAAGATGGCCGAATAGAATTTTCATTTGTCCAATAAATATACGAACATTCAATAAATAATAATATCGCCGGATATAATTGATATAGCAGTATCAAGTTTGCAAAGTGAACGTATGGTGAGAAATTGATTATTTATCAAAATTATCGGTATCTTCGTTTCAAATTTTTACTAGGTTATGTAAAACCTAACCTAACGTAAATGTTTCTTTACATGTTAATCGTTTGAAAGAAATCTTTACTATAATATAAAAAGGAGATAATTTTGTGATTATGAATTGAAATCGTCCGAATCCAATAATGATAGTGACCACAGGCATAGCGATGCTCCGGTACGAGTCTGACAATTCTGTCGACATGAACTTTCTGTAGAAACGAACCTCTCACGTGGACAGGATATTTTTAATATTCATACTTGGACTATTGGAAATTCAGCCAAACGTTTCGCCCTGCAATCGCGAATGCATTTTTCAACACCAGACTACAGCATAAAGACTGTATCGAAGAAATTAGATTATTCCGCAGAATGTGGAATAGCAAGGTTTATGATACAACAAATAGACATTCGTGCATTCTGTAAACACAACGTTGCAAATCTGAATTACAAGAATTACATTCTGGAAAATTATAAATCGGTCCATTTCGACCATTTCGATAGTGTTATATAATCGTGAAATTTTCCAGAATTTCCATCGTCGTCGATGATTGGAACAAATTTATCGACGACGCTCGTCGAAGAACGGTTTCACGCGAGGTTGAGCGTGCAGGATCAGAATTCCGAAGTTCTGTATTTATCCGACAGAGGCGTACATGGCGTTACTTGTATTTTCTCGTGGCGAGCACCAACGACGACGACGAGCGAATAAAGTTGGCGGAAAGCTGGATAAAGTTGGGCGCAAGATTGGGAGGGAGACCGGGGACTATAAACAAGGGAATACAGGTGTCCCCGTTTCCATAAGGTTCGATTTCCGGATTGTTGCCAACCGTGGGAAGTTCTGCGTATGCACGAAGATCCACGCTTCGATATATTTCCCGCAATATTGTTGTATCAACGCTGTATTACACTGCCATGACATCCACTTGTTCGCCTACGCTTCGATCTTCATGCATCTTCATCCCTGATGCGTTGCCTCGTGCATGCAAAATGAGACGTC
This sequence comes from Tetragonula carbonaria, assembly GCA_032399595.1. Taxonomy (NCBI): domain Eukaryota; kingdom Metazoa; phylum Arthropoda; class Insecta; order Hymenoptera; family Apidae; genus Tetragonula; species Tetragonula carbonaria. Next base: position 2,735,906 of record JAUCRC010000007.1, on the reverse strand, counting down.
TTCGCATTTTTACAGAGTTGGACTTCAATCACGACATATATATTTGCAAATGAACGCGTCGACCATGCGAATTAACAATTCCCTTAAAAATTCAGCTACTCTTTCGCCGAGAGAAGCGGAGCTTTCAACGATCAAAAATCACAGTTCGATTAGTCTGGCGTCTGCTCGAATCTCGATACTTTTAACTTTTTCCCTTTCTCTTTTCAATTGTGAATTATTTGTTTTTTATTTCGCTTATTTCATTTTAATTCGTTTTGCACCGACGTCGACGGTGGCGCAAAGTATACTCCAGCACATTTTGCGAGAAAAGAAAACGCGAAACCGCGGAATATCGTTTCACAAATCATCGATAACAAAGCTGCACGATAAAAATGTGGCACGGACAAATTGCCGCGAGCTAAACGTTATTATGCCTCGGAACGGGCTTCGAAGTATCCTCCTCCATTGGAAACAGATTACCGGCGAAAAATTGAAGATGGATACGACGCGAGGGTCGTTGAAAGGAGGAGGGGAGAGAGAGAGAGAGAGAGAAAGGTATAGAACTCGGTGATCACATTCATTTCGAACCGGCACGTTGCTATCCGCAACAAAGGGCCCTGAATTCGACGCGCACTTGGCCGTCTATCATCGACAAAAGGACTCGCAGAAGATACCTGCCGCGCGTCTTATCCGCGAAATTCACTCGACAAAAGTGTGTCAAGCTTGGCCCCTCTCCTCTCCTTCTTACTCTGACCATTGTGTTCCTACCCCTATTCCACTTAATGTGACGCTGGCTAGACGGCAAAAAGCCCGCCATTGCTGGAAAATAATGAAACTAAGGAGCCGGGGACCGCGCGGATGAACAAGAGAAAGCCCGAAAACCTCGAGACGATTTTCACGCGTTGAAACCTGCCGGATATATCGCGGTATTGAAAGTTAGTCGTGGATTAACTTTTGTCGTTTCAGTTCTAGGATTAATTTTTCTTTTTTACGAATGACCAGAGCCAGGTAAGGTCGACAGGTCGGATAAACGTTTTGGAAAAATTCAAATGTCATCGGGACCGGCAAGAACGAGGATATAAAAACAGGGCGTGAGAGTCGAAATATCAAACAGTTGAAGAATGGCAAAATCGAGGAGTCGAGCAGTTGAATATTAGAACGAAGAATTGAACAGTTGAAAAATTGCACAGTTAAAGAATCGAAGAGTTGAGGAATCATACAGTTGAAGAATCGAAGATTCGAACAGTTGAAAAATCAAACAGTTGAAGAATCGAAAATTCAAAGAGTCGAAGATTCGAAGAGTTGAATGGTCGAACAGTCGAAGAATCGAACAATTGAAAATTAGAATGAAGAGTTGAACAGTTGAAAAATCGCACAGTTAAAGAATCGAAGAGTTAAGGAATCGAACAGTTGAAGAATCGAAGAGTTGAATATTCGAAGAGTCGAGGAGTCGAACAATCGATCAATTGAAAAATCGAAGAGTTGAAGATACGGAAAATTGAACAGTTGAAAAATCAAAGAGTTGAAGAATCAAAGAGTCGAACAGTTGAAAATTAGGACGAAGAGTTGAGGAATCGAACAGTTGAAGAATCGAAGATTCGAACAGTCGAAAAATCAAACAATTGAAGAGTTGAAGAATCGAAAGTTCAAAGAGTCGAACAATCGAAGAGTCAAAGTCAGAAATCAATGAAAACGAGTCGGCGAGTCATCGTTGGAAAGTCGTTGCATAGTTGAAATCTCAAGTTGCTAATTAATACTAATTATTAGTTGTATGAATTATTCGCGATAATCATACATATATTTATCTACAATACAAATATATATACGCATTGTATACATTTGTCAACTTATTAAGAGATAATCGCTAGAAAAATCGGCGAACGCGTGACCGTAACTCTGTGATTAAACATTTCGATGGTATTAGGAGGAAACGTCCCTGGAAAATTTAACGAGTTTGGAATGACATTTGCAAACTGGGGATACACACGGATGTGATGACATGCGTAAATTAGAGAAATAGGTGGATGCTACTCGGCGAGCCGAAATAATGGGTTTTTATGACGCAGATTGATGCGCCAGCACGTTATTTACGATGTTTCTAAATATTTGGTATTTCATTTCACGTAAAATATGTAGATAATGTTTCTCTCCATTTAAATTCAACAAAGAAGAAGACTACGAGCAAGTTTTACACACATTAATAACCCTTTCTAGAATTCGGAATATATTTTGTGTTAGAAAAAAAAAAAAAAAAGAATTGAACAGATTATCACACACTTCATGAATGGAAATATCTCTTTTTTTAAAGATGAAACATTTTTAAACTACAATTCCGAATTATTCCATTTCTCGTCGTCGAGGCGAGAATTCTATAAAAAAATCAAAGTTCATTTCTCCGAAAAAAAGGAAAAGAAAAAACGGACCGCATTTATCGATAGTGAAATTCCGACAAACGGGGAGATTATCCTTCCATTTTTACGCTGGCATTATGTCACCCTCCCACCGTCAATTACGAAGCAGAGGGTGAAAAATTGAGGGATAATACACGCGTTGGAATGCACAGAGCGATATGAAAAGCGGGGGAGCATAGTAGAAGCAGAGAGAAAAAGTGAAGGGGAGAGGGATTCACGGAGCAAACAGATTGGAAAGCCAACAAAGTTATCGAACAACGGTAAAGGGAAGCCTGCCAATGGAACGGGAGGGAGCGGGGATGAAAGAAGTTTCACGAAAAGAAGTCGAATAATACTATGAATGGAAGAAACTGGGGCAAAGGCGAAGGAAGGAAAATTACAGGGTGATCTGCGCAAGAGATAAGGAATTATTTGAAGGATATGTGAAAAACGAATGCTAAAGACGTAAGTGGAGGAAAGTAGCAAAGAGAAACGAAGAGAGAGAGAGAGAGTCACGAGAGAAACGAAGGAAACAACGTCGAGAACCAGCCACTGCGACAAATGGAGAGAGAGAGGAAGAAATTTGGAAACAATTAGCACGAGGAAGAAATTGCAAATGGTGTAACAAAGGCGTGGCAAAGTTTACGGCGAGGAAAGTATCGGAAGGAATAAAATACGTTTTCACGTTTAGTACTTAGCTTAGTAGTTCAGCGTGTTTAATCATTTGCTAAGACTTTGCAGACTACTAATGTGAACTACGTTGCCCAAATCACGGTGAATTCGTACTCTGAATGTTAATTGCACTTTTAGAGAGACTCCCCCTCCCCTCAAATATAGTTCCTTTTTTTAAAATTATTTTAATGCACCGTCGATTAATTTTATTTCAAGGTTCGTAAAAATAATGTTGCTTCAAGTTTCATATTTTGAACGTTAGAAAGAAAAGAAGAAAAGAAAATGGACGTTAATTCGCTGGAGCAGCAATAGAACCAAGAAAATCGTTCAGGGAATGTAATTTCTGATTTTATCCTTCTATTAAATTTAATTTACTGATATTAATTAATTTAGCAAAGTTTTGTTTCAAGTTTCATATTTTAAACGTTAGAAAAAAAAGAGCAATACAACCAAGAAAATCGTTCAGAGAACGTAATTTCTGATTTTACCCTTCTATCGAACCTAATTTATCGATATTAATTAATTTAACAAAATTTTGTTTAAAGTTTCATATTTTGAACGATAGAAAAAAGAAAGAGCAATACAACCAAGAAAATCGTTCAGGGAACGTAATTTCTGATTTTATCCTTCTATCAAACTTAATTTATCGATATTAAATAATTTAACAAAATTTTGTTAACAAATTTCATATTTTGAACGTTAGAAAAAAAATGGACGTTAATTCGCTGGAGGAGCAATAGAACCAAGAAAATCGTTCAGGGAATGTAATTTCTGATTTTATCCTTCTATTAAATTTAATTTACTGATATTAATTAATTTAGCAAAATTTTGTTTCAAGTTTCATATTTTGAACGTTAGAAAAGAAAAATAAAAAAAAAAAATGGACGTTAATTCGCTGAAGGAGCAATAGAACCAAGAAAATCGTTCAGGGAATGTAATTTCTGATTTTATCCTTCTATTAAATTTAATTTACTGATATTAATTAATTTAGCAAAATTTTATTTCAAGTTTCATATTTTGAACGTTAGAAAAGAAAAATAAAAAAAAAATGGACGTTAATTCGCTGAAGGAGCAATAGAACCAAGAAAATCGTTCAGGGAATGTAATTTCTGATTTTATCCTTCTATTAAATTTAATTTACTGATATTAATTAATTTAACAAAGTTTTGTTTCAAGTTTCATATTTTAAACGTAATACAATCAAGAAAATCGTTCAGAGAACGTAATTTCTGATTTCACCCTTCTATCAAACATAATTTATTGATACTGTTTATCTCGACAGTCCTCGGATTGAAGTTAAATCTGACAGTAATAGTAATAGATAAAAATCCCGTTTAAAATAGAAGAAGCTCGTACGAGAGTGTACGAAAGCGTAGACACAATATCAGCATCAAGATACAAATGGAAAATGGAAAATTGGAACTCACCAGGCGTTATGTTGGGGAACGGTTGTCCAGGCAACGATGGTGGATGCTCGTCCTCGGGAGATCGCTCCGAGGCGTAACCTTGATCCTGCGGCTCACCGCCGGCCAGTTTGCTCAACTTCAAATCGATGCACTTGCTAAGCTGTTGCCGATGCCTGACCAACTCGCAATCGGGCTTATGCACGATCTGCATCAGCAGATCGTTCTCCGCCGGGTCGGGCACGCACGGCTGCGAGGTCGTCGTCGACGAGGTTGTCGTCGTGTCCGATATCTTCCCGCTGTTTCTACCGTCCTGCTTCCGTTTCGGCAGCGTGCCCACCAGGTCGAGATCCGAGTTTCGGTGGCATCTGTCATCAAGGGACGTGCCCCGGGCGTACCTTCTCGTCGAGTCGCCGGACGCCGTCGTCTCGGCGCTGCGATTCCTTCTCACCGAGTCGAAATTCCCGTGACGGAATCTCACCAAGTCAAGGTCGCTCTGCTGGTACCTGCAACAATCGCGCGATTACTCGAAGAATTTGCCAAGTGTCCTCTTGATCAATCCTTGAAATTAAATCCGACAGTAATTCGATTTCTTTCTTTCTTTCTTTCTCTTTTTCTTTATATTCCTTCGCGAGTGTGTCTGTTTTGTGTACGTGCAAAATGTTCGCATTTTTGTTTTCTAGCAGACGTAAAAATTGGTACCCAACGTTTTTTCTTGGTCGTGCCAAAAACACTCAAGCACCTCTAAAATCCTGATGCCCCACTCCTGTGACACATGACTCTTATTATTCAAAAAATGAATTTTCGACGTGGAGGAAGCGTAAAAGCAAGCTTCCAAAGAACTTGACATCCAAAGGAAAGAAACAAAAGAATCAGAAAGTCGAATTATCATTTGAAGAAATGCAAAGAATTCTTTCCCCTAAAAATTGAGAACCACGATATATATAGAATAATAGCGGTCGATCTTGAAAATTTCGATAAAATTATCGACCATTCATCGATTCGATTGAATTTTCTCCAAATAAGATCGAGAAATTTTTCGTGCAATCGATTAATTTTATTCCCTAAATATATTACGAGTGCTCTGCCTCGAATATTTGTCTCTTCGCAAGGAACATTTACTTACTTATGTGTGAGATTACATATCTCTTCAGTTACATCTCTACACTACGCACAACTGCAATACGTTAGAGCTATGTAAATGTGCGAGTACTACTTTTAACGATACAAACTGTAATCTCATTCGTTCTAAATGCTTTTTCGTAAACGGGACAGATAGTTCGGTTAGCCTTGATCTATACGCTAAGAGGATTCGTCTAGCGAAGAATGAAGCGATGGCATACCTCCAAGGATCGTTCTCGTCGAGAGAATCTTGCGATCGATGTTTCACGAGGTCCAGAGTCCCAGTTGGCCCCCCGTCGGAGAAATGCACGCCCAACGATCGTTTCTTGTGCGGCAGCGTTCCACCAAGATTCCCCGTGATGGTATCCGTCATCACGTTATTATTTTCCTTCGGATCGTCGTCCAGCACGTCCTTGTCGTCCAGATGATTGGGCAACGAGCCACAGAATTTATATCTGCAAAGGAGCCGAATAATTCACTTGCTCTGAATATTCTCCGCGATGAAAAAGAAGAAGAAAAAAAAAAAGAATGGTGAAACCGCATTTGGTTGGAAACTCGCGGCGGTAAAAAAAAATGCTCCTCAGCCGATGCCGATTTAAAATGAGAGTCGTTTCGCACGCAAGTCTCACGTAGCGGTCAGAATTACAAAATGAAATCGCGGTGTGCGTAATATATTTGATTCAGTTTCAGATTTAATTCCGTGCGAATATGTACATGCGAGTCTGCCATCAAAATTTACAGAGATTTATTTATTTGTACAGGTTTTGTTATAATCCACGATCTTTTTTTACTGATTTTATCATTATTTAAAATTTATTTTTTATTTTAAACTAACTTCCACTGTCGTTCGTCAAATTTTCACTCGAAATATCTTTTCATTTTTCTGCTCGATGTTAGCTGCGCTTTCATGCAAATGTTACTTCCTCGTCCGTGAAAATTCCAAATATCAGCGACATTACATTGAAAACATTTATAAACCTACAGATGTCAGATGTTCTAATACATTTTGTACGTTCGTCGTATATATTACTGTTGCATCTATATTACGAGCATGGTTCACGTTTTCTTTACTTCTAACGTGAAATGGCTACCAATTGCCTGATTCCAAGCAACGTATGCTCTTTAATTCAAGGCCTTCGAACGAGAAAAGCAAACGTTGCGCAAGAACGCAATTGTCGATGTTTGCACAATTTACATAGTTTGTTCACTTTCCTAGATGGTACGTGTATATTTAGACGAGAGACTTTTTTTCAAACAAGCACAGCGGGAGACTCGATTTGAGATTGAAAAAAAGGAAAGCTATTTCTTTTGTCTCTCTCATGAACGAAGCGGAGGAACTCTAAATTGGATGACCAAAGGAAATACAATTTTTTAATTTACGAAATTTTTTCACGGGGGTGGGGGAGGTAGAGAAGGAGGAAGAAGAAAAAACACGAAAATTAAAAATTTGTTTCCCTATCGCGTTCGTAATTAGGCGTTTAATTAAATTCTGCAAATTTTATGAAAATCTGATTCAATTACGATGGCAAAGTCACACGCTTTCATGCGTGAAGTAATATCCTACACGTGACCCGGCTGTGAAATTAATTTTCAAACTTCATCAACGCACAAGATCCTAACAACGTGAAACGTTATTATTCTTCATCTATCATCGTAATTAAACTTAAGTTTTCACCCAGTTTTAAGTACAACTGGGTGACCCAATAAACGTACCGACAAATGCCACGGTGGCGGTAAATTTCTGACAGTGTCTCTATTCTGGTTAGCCCTTTCATAACTCTGACAAGTGACATGCAAAACACGTGGCCAGATATTTTCACGCGTCGCTATTAAACGTGTGCAATTCGTAGGAATATTGTTTTCGAATTTGCATTAATGAACAAAAAATGTTTCACACGGTATTTTTTTCTTCTATTTAATTATTTCTAACAATATTGTAGTATTGGGACTTGTGTCGTAGTTTTAGGTCAACTTGTAGTTTTGTAGGGGTAACATTATTGTTCAATATAAGTTACAAGGTCAGGTAGCGAAAGAAACCCAAAAAACTCATTTCTTACAATACTTTTTTAACTGAAAAATGAACAGTACCCTCATTTTAATAGTATCCTCATTTTAACAGTACCCTCATTTTAAAAGTACCCTCATGAACAGTACCCTTAGTTTAACGGTACCCTCATTTTAACAGTACCCTCATTTTAACATGAACAGTACCCTCATTTTAAAAGTACTCCCATGAACAGTACCCTCAGTTTAACGGTACCCTTATTTTAATAGTATCCTCATTTTAAAAGTACCCTCATTTTAACGGTACCCTCATTTTAATAGTATCCTTATTTTAACAGTACCCTCATTTTAAAAGTACCCTCATGAACAGTACCCTTAGTTTAAAGGTACCTTCATTTTAACAGTATCCTCATTTTAACAGTACCCTCATTTTAACAGTACCCTCATTTTAAGAGTATCCTCATTTTAACAGTACTCTCAACTTTAACATTAAATAGTAAACATTCGCTATCGTCACTGTGACAGGGAAAAACTCTCATATCATGGGAAACAGACAGCGAATCTCGCTTTTCATTTCACCTCACGATTCCGTTGTTTACATGTAACGCGGTATCAGTCAGCTATGTTGTCGCGGTTTTGCGAAAGTTGTAAAAGTTTTTGTCCCGTTTGTACGTGACATCGTTTACGCAATATTATATCGCAAGTATACGTTCAAGACCTTGACGATTTCTACGAGCAAGTTGCACACTCTAAAATCTAGAGCTAGGGATTTTTAATCGGCCGAGTGGCGAGGAATTATGGCGCGTTTCTAACAATTTCCTTTAATAATCCAATGCCGCGTTTCGTTATTCGTGATTGCTGTTTAAATCTGTTGATCTTCCGAGTCCAATCAGAGAGTTTGCATTCCGGAATCCGAGCTCTGCTGTTTCGTGCAATATAATGAAAAGAAAATTTTCCAAAGTAATTGATATTCGTCGAATGAAAATAGAATGAATTAACAGCGGAATTGATTGGGAATGAAATTGGTATAGTTTATCGGTTGGGAAATAGTGAAAGCCGAGCATATCGTTAAATACTGACAGAAAATGAACATGTATCAGGTTTAAGAGGTCAAAAAGTAACTGCGTTCTTTTGCCAAAATGCAAATGAAAGGCGAAGTTCCCGTGAGAAAGGAGAACTTTGTCAGACAATATATTGACAATTTTGTTCGATTATCTTTTGCGACCTTGCAGGCAACTTGATGACTGCACGTTCAAAAAAAGTTCTTATCTTTTTTCGACAAAGAACAGTTCCAAGAACGATTTGATATTTCTCGTCAATTAATTAACACACCGCTATAGTTTGAAGGCTTCTTCGCCATGCACATCAGATAATCTTTTTATCGACGCTTTTGTTTTTTTCTCTTTTCGGAAGTAGTACAAAATATAGACGAGAATGTTCCGAACAAGCAATCGTTAACAAGAGATCATGCATTATTTTCTCTCTCTCTCTCTCTTTCTTTCCAAAACAAGCTCGAAACCATCAGATATCAGATTACAAAAGTAAACGAAAAGTTCGAAACGAAGTTAGTTACATTTTAAGATACACTTAATAAATGTATATATCATACATTTATTAGAAAAAAAAAAGAAAAAGAAATGCAATCACTTTCTGACCGATAGCATCAGCATTACTTTCAGTGATGAAATCCGCCACTCGTATTTTCTCTATTAAAAAAAAAAAAAAAACGTCCTGCAACGCGGTCTGTTTGTCCTTGCAGATTCTTTTCGTTCAAATGTAATAGTTTCGCCGGGTAAAAGAATGGTCAGAGAAATGGGGAGAGACTTTCATATATCAATCCGACATTGTTGCATCTTAACATAGGTTAAGCAACAGCACTTACGCGAATGAGATCAAGATTCGAGCCTTTTTGGCCTTTTAACCCCGTTTTCCCTCTGCCTTTTTACTCTCGGGCTCATCCCTGTTCGTTCATCCCACCACGCTCACTAGTCCGTTTTCGTGCAAACGAGGATTTAATGGAAACCGCCCCAGTTCCGCGACTGACCGACCTTAAAGGGACTTTAAATTATCTCACGACTAACCTGTTATGCCGCGTTGCCCGTTGTTCAAGCAACACCGAGGCAACGACGAATCCAGCGTGAACGCGCTTAATTCCGCTCCGTGAGCAGTGTTTCCCTTGATTCAACAATGATTTCTCGTTATTTATTATCCTCCTCTGTAGCTAATTCGGACGTCGACTACTCGTAAACGTTTTCATTCACAACTTCCGAACGAAACTGAACTGGTCACGAATAATTGTTACGAACGCTCGGTTTTCTTCTTTTTTTTTTAATTTTTTTTAAGTACAGAGATCAGAGACTTTTCTTTTTTTTTTTTAATTTTTTCCCTTTCGCGGACGCTAAAGCATAGGTCAGAATTTTTTTTTTTCTTTAATTAACTTGCGGTTGGTATTATCGGGAAGTTATTTACCAAGTATCGGAGAGATTTTAACAGATCTCTCATGGAAAAATGATCGACGCGCGCCCGTTAATTTCAACTTCGTTAACATCCAGTGGCTTGTGTTTAGTAATCGAGTTGCAATTAATTTTGCAATTTTCATGCACCGGCCGGTGGCATAACGCCAAACGAATATATTAATCTGCTATCGCTGTTTCCCCCCCCCCCCTTCCCCCTCCACCCCTCGCGGAATCGCGGTCAGCGATCATCGCGATTCGTATAATTGAAAATTACCGCTGAAGTGTTTCTCCCCCGTCGTTTCATACGTGGAAAATTTAAATTCGCGTTTCGAAATGACAGCGCGAATGATCGTCTGTTGCCGAGACGAGAAACATTTTTTTGTCGATTTAGTCGCAGAATCATTCGAGAAGGGGCCGTAATTATTGCAACCAAAATGAAGAGAGTCGCAGGATAGCAATTATTTTCTTTTCTTTTTTCTTTTTTTTCAACTGAAACATGTTCTCGATCGCAAGCGATCACGCAATTTCAGAAGTTTCAAGAAAAATTCTTCGTTGCTAATGGCTATTATCGACGAGAGAAATTCATTTCGATTTATAGGGAAAATTATAGTTTCTCTTTCTTCCGCGGTTGTTGATAATAATTTCTACGAGATTTGTATCAGAAATGTATTCTACGGTTCTCACGCGGTTGTGGACGGAATGAAAAACAATATTTTATACTCTGCGCCATTGTGAATGAAGTTTCACCTCACTGGTGATTATTACAAGCAATCGAAAAATAAACTTCCCTTATCGATAACAACTGCAGGTTTTGCGCTCTGAATTCATCCTCTTGCGGATTATGTTCATCTTTCTGCGTATGTGTAAATTAACACGGATCAAATTCACCCGTTTGCAAATCAAGTTCAAGTAACAGCTTTGCATTGTCAAGCTATTGCAATGAAAATAAAATCTGACGTGAAATTATGTTGTTTCGGAATGAAAATTTTATTGCGTGCATGTGATAATACTTGAACAAGAAGTAACATAAAATGACGTAAAATTGACATAAAACATTCAGACAGTTTAGAATTAAAAATTAAATACGTACGTAGATTCATCTGCAACGCAGTTACATAAGGTTTACATAATTGTTTTGCATACATATTCATGTAATAATTGTGGCAATCTGTAGGAGCGATAGTTGCAACAGAATGATTAATAACACAAATGTTCACGGTTTGTAGGATCAGTCGAAGTATTTCTTGCGCAGAATTTAATTTTCGAAAGAACTTTCTTTTTGGGATTCGTCGTCGCGAGAGTGGTGGTAGAAATAATAAAATGTATCTTGTCTGATCAACAAGATTACCTCCAAAGTTTTGAGGAGATCTTCGAGTGCTAGCTTGTACGATTTTTTTTTTGACAATTAATTACAAACAAACTCGCAAAATGTGACATTTGACTCAGCAGAAGTGAGTGAATTTTATCTGTAAAATATGACAATAATGTGTAATTTGTTTTGCAAAGAGGTGGATATGAGAAGAGTGAATTTGGAGTGCCAGTACAATTGAAACAGAATTCCTCTTGTTAATAATAACGATCGGCAAAAAGATTTTCTTTATTATGATTTGCATTATGATGATCTCGTGTTTCTTTACATTGCCAATATCATTATATGATAGATCATTGCATCAGTCTAATGGAACGAATTTACTAAATTTCATTTACATTTTTGTTGATGTTTAAAATACGACAGTGTCACAGTTCTTCACACTAATCGAGCTTCGCTACACGATTTGCTCTAGACCTTCATAAAATAAGGTCTAACATTCGATTTTGCATTACATATTTTGTTACACAATTGCAAAATCGGTAATACCTATTACAATTATCTATTCAAACGAAGCAAAGCGAGAAAATATGTATATACGAGAGTTAGTAGTATTGCGGTTACTTAAATACAAGCGTAATTAAAAAACTTTGTTGCACGTTCTAATTGACAAAAAGATTTAAATAAAATGCGATATTATTAACCCTTCGTCAAGATTATACTGCACTGTCACGAAAGATTTGAACAATATGAGAAAGAAAATTTGTTTATAATTGGTCGCTTAATTTTCCCAATTTGCTAAAAATTAATGTACACAATCGTTACCAGTTTATATTTGCACTCGAACGATAAATAATTCTAATGAAAAAAAAAACGTACACGAAGGCATCAATATTATTAACTAAATTCTAACCATGCTTAATTTCTTAATTACGTCTTCTTTAAAATGTAAGAAAATTTTCCGTACATTTCGAGATTAATATCTTCAACGTGGCTTCATTTGCCGATCTTCTTCGTAAATCATTTCTCTGAACCTGAACCTGAGGCCGGAAATTAAAAAGAAAAGCACTGTTATTTCCGGTCGTTGTTCGAAGCGTCGAAACAATTACACAGAAGAAGAAGAAAAAAAAGGAAAAAAAGAAACAGACAAATCTACTCGACAAATCGTCCGTGTTGTTTCGTTGTTGTTTTAAATCTGCAACTGAAATTACCACGAGCTTTTGGTTTTCGTTCTATCGGTTCTTTCAGATCGGTACGAAGGCGGCGCGTACGAATAGGTTCTGTATTCTATCAAGCTGTGAACTACGTTACACGAAAAGAGTTAAAACCCCAGAGCGGAAGCGCGTCGTAATTAAATCCATCCGAAAGATGAGGCGGCAAAGATAGTTGAGCGAAACGAATTCCTCACTAGTTTTCGCACGAATGGAATTTCCCCTTTTGTTCTGACTGTAAAAAAATTCTTCCACGCAATGAGACTATATACCACGTTGTGCCAGCATATTCGGACGATCAAGTGACGACGCGATCCGTGAACACCGATACGTGCCGATACTTGAATATTTTAATTTCGAAATGTCGCGCGGGAACGTGAGTGCCGGGCCACTAGTAAAAACTTGGTTTTTAAGAAATAACTAACAGTCGGAAGTAATAATTTAACTTGAGTTAAAAGGAAAAATGTTTATCTAAAAGTTTAAATATTTATTTTCAATACCTCAGTGCCGATATATATATATATATATCGGTTTTTCGCGGATTTTCCAAAGAACTCGACTCGATATTTCGACTTTTCTCCACTTTTGTTGATTTTAATTTATGGAGAACTGGAGAACTGACTGTCGATTTTAATCTATCAGGGAACAATCGTAAAGCTATAGGTACGTTTCGCATCGAAATTGGGGGAAAACAGCGAAATGGGTTTCCTCATTTCATTTTCTTCACTAAAATATATGATTCCAATAAATAAATATTAATATTTTCAATTAACGATGTTAATATGTCGTAAACACCTCTGAAATCGGATATTTCTGAGCGATAAGCTAACCTAAAAATCTTGCAAGGTTATTAAGAGGGTCAATCGATAAATCGATTTATCATTCAACTATGCAACTCTTCATTTTTATAATAATAATAGCAGCAATTATCACTTTAACAATTCGAAACGTAATTAACATTTCGAATTATTTCGTTGATAATTTCGCGTTCGCGAATTGTTAATTCAGTTCAAAGAGAATGGCATTAAACCGTAGAAATAGATTCGCAACGTTTCATCCGATGCTGACGCACGATCGAGGTATAATAATTTAATCGACTTTAATAATCTAAAAGTAACGAGTATCTCAATAATTTAAAAAATGCAATTAATATTTCAAGTTACACTGTTGATAATGTACGCCTCCGTAATGTTGATTCTGTTCAAAGAGAATGGCATTAAACCGTAGAAATGGATCGAGAACGTTCGTTCGACCGAGATAGAATCGATACGTTGAATCTACCGAACATCGAACCGAATATTCGTTGAATATGTATTAATTAGAATCGACGTGTTCGAGCAACATTGTATCAACAGTCTATTCAAGCTCGGTAGAAACGCGGTTCAAATTTAAAAAAAAAAGAAGAAAAAAAAGGAAAAGATCAATCGTTGCGAACTGATCCCTCCTTTATATCCCCGGATCTTTCGTATCCCACCGACTTTATCGCTAAATTAAATTCTGTTTGCTCTTGGCTGTACGGCAAGAAGAACTCGACGGAATTGGAAACACGAAAAATCACTTATTCTCTTCAAGCGTATTCCCCCCTCCACCTCCCCCCTCTCGCTACAGAGAGGTCAACGAAATTTTATGTTGATGATTAATCATCACAGTTTGTCGTTAACACCGTTTCGAGCAATTTTACGGTTCTCGAGTCGGTTTGAACGTCACTCGAGAAGTGTTTTTAATTATCATTATATATATATATATATATTTAACGCTATTGAAGTGAAGAGTCTAAATATTGATCAATTGGTTATTAAAACTATTTACTTTTCCTAACGATTATGTTTTTTAAATTATCATTATATATATATATATATATATATTTAATGTTATTTATCTTGCGATCTCGTTTTGTCGATAAGCTGCCTTCGTTCGTACTTACGAAGTGGTACGTCATAGCGTTACGAAGTAAATAGTTAGAAAATTTCTAAATTTACACGAAGCAGCAATTGCGCAGTAAATCGTAAAGAACAATTTACTACGACTCGCAGGAAGCAGTAAATACATCGAAGCACAAAGATTCTCGCTCGCCTAATTGCTAATTAATTAATTACTCTATACGATCGCTACTTTGTTGTGCACGTAATTTAAGTGAAAAGTGATTTTCTCTTCGCCGAGTTTAATATCAATGTTACTGAAAAAGCCAGATATTATTGTCATGAACACGACGATTGCCAGATAAAAATTACGCGAAGAGTACATCATTCCACTAACGCGAAAATACGTTAAAAAAATCTGGGGATTGGAATTTTCTGATCCGGTTTGGAGAAAATCGAATTCGAACAGTCATCAGATGTAAACGAATTTGGCTAGATTCCAACCGGGATACAAGTGGTCAATCCCGTACTCCCGTATAAACAAATAAAAAATGTAAAATCTCGAAAGCGAAGCTTCGAACGAGAAAAAAAGTCGCGTTCTACGTTTTCGATCTAATTTTTTTTTTTTTTTTTTTTAACAATTCGCGCAACCGCATGCCGTTTAAATAGAATCTTTCAATTGATTCTAGTATTACTAGTATTACTAGTAACTCCGGTGGCAATTAACGTGTTAACCTGTTAACCGGATAATCCCGCAATCGGGAACTTCTACGATAATCGTGCTAATACCTAAATATCAACGAAGCCAAATCAGTTTCAGCTAATACTTCAATCCAGTTTCCAGACCTCGCGAATGTACAAATCAATTTCTAAGAGAAATAAAGCGCGCAAAAGTCAACAAAAATCATATTGTGATCTCGGTAAAGAAAAAAAAAAAAAAAAATCCCTAGGTACAAGTTTTGCACTCCGAGTTAACAGATTATACTTACCCTTTTGGATTATAAATTAATCCTTTCGCAGATTATATTCATCTTACTGCTAATCAAATTCATCTTTGCGGGTGACTCAAAAGTGAAGTACGTAATACGTTTTATTATTTCTACCACTGTACTTTCCAATGACCGCCATATTCTTTAAACTCCATTGAAGAAGTTCTTTTCAAAAATTAAATTCTGCGCAAGAAATATTTTGTTTCGATTCTACAAACCATGAACATTTAATGGATTTTAGTTATTGATCATTCTGTTGCAACTGTCACTCCTACAGATAATGTCATAATTAATCTACAATACACTTGTGTATACAAAAACTTTTGGTGTCAAACAGATATTTTACGTTAATTCCATGTCATTTTATGTTCAAGTATTAAATTTTCATTTCGAAATAACAACTTTATTACCATCTGTTGGACTATCTTCATTACAGAATGGCTTAAGAAAACGAATTTGTAAAAACACGAAAACTTTGATTTACAATTGTAGAAAAACTTGACTTGCGAAAGGTTTGAAATTCAATCAGTGAAAGGGTGAATTTGATTTACAGAAAGGTGACATCCGCGAATCTGCACAAGGGTTTAGGTTAGGTTTTTAAGTTAGGTTAGAATTTGATCCACAAAGAATATGATCTGCAAAAGGGTTTAGGTTAGGTTTAAGTTAGGTTAAAATTTGATCAATGGAAAGGATGAATTTGATTTACAGAAAGGTGACATTCATGAATATGATTTGCAAAGAGTTTAGGTTAGATTTTTAAGTTAGGTTAGAATTTGATCCACAAAGAATATGATCTGCAGAAGAATTTAGGTTAGAATTTGATCAATGGAAAGGATGAATTCGATTCGCAGAAAGGTGACATCCACGAAGAATATGATAATGTATCTGAATACATCCATGAAGAATATGATAATATATTTGAATATGAATATATCTGCAAAAGGATTTAACGTCAGGTTAAAGTTCAGTTAAGCTAGGTTAGATTCGGGTGCAAAACCAGCAAAGAGATTCAACTCAAAATTTAAGAACTAAAAAAAATGTGTCGGACTCACCTCTCCCTTTGCGCGCTGGAGCACGGCACCAGTATCTTGCCCATGCTGTTCAACTTGCCCTTCGGCTCGCAGAGATTCCCGGACGACTGCGTTCTGCGACCGGTGAGGCCTTTCCCGTTGTGTCGGCTCAAATTTGACCCCATGTCGTCGTCGTCGTCGGGCCGGTCTGCCTCGAGTTGAGCCTCGGTGGTCCCCTCGGCGGCGGCGGCGGCGTTCACGGCATTTCCGGGTGTGTTCTCCTTGTTCGGCCAGTCGAGATACTGGCCGACGTCCTTGGCCTTGCAGGATAAGGCCGGCGCAGGCGGCGCCGGCCGCGTACGCTTGCCGCCCGGCTGCTGCAGCTGATTGTGAGCGACACGGCTGCAACCTTTGCGACGGTTGCTCGACGGCGATTCGACGACGCTCAACGAGGAGAGCCTCTGCACTTTCCAGTTGTCCTGACCTCCGCTCGCCGGCGGCACGGTTACCACTTCCTCGCCTGTAACAATACGATGCAACTACGTTTTACGCACCGCTCGGTGACGTTCAAGGTTCCGCGGATATCGGGGGCCGAGGCGCTCGTCGCTGCCTCCCGAGAACCGTTACACCTAGGGGGCCTCCATCGGCGAGGTTACCGGCTCTCGCGGCCATTCGCTCGAGTGTTTAGGAGAGAATCGAGGAACGACTGTCGCGCAGGATATTCAAAGACGTTTAACGCACCAATTAAAAAGCTGGGATTCAGCTGGGGGTAGCAAGGGTAACAAGGAAATAAGCACAACACTGTCTAACGAGTATATTTGGTTGTATTTATATATAGAAAACCAAAACTGCAGGTCTCACGAGTCTCACTCGGGCGCGCGAAAAAAAATCGTTTTCTTAAACCCGATTTAACTCGGGCAAGTGCGTTAAGAGGTTAATCGATTGCCTGCGTTCGACGTGTACACGCGTGTCGATCCGAAACTTTATTTATTTCGGCTCGTCGTGTAAAATAAGAAATTACCATTTACTTTGAAAACTCCAAATTTCAATAAAGAGTAATGAAAATGCCATTTGGCGGTATGGTATCTTTATATTACTGATAAAATTGCTATGCATTTTATAAAGAAAAGCTTGAATCCGTAAGGAATCACGGTACCGGTGCGAAGTGCCGTTTTGTGCCGTGCCTTGCCATTTGAAAAATACCACACACACACACACTGAAATCAGTTGAGTTTCTTAAAATTATTTGTTTTTCTTTAATTTTTCTTCTTTGTAAATTTTTTTTTTTTTGACAATTTGTAAATTTTTCACAGCAACAATTGTTAATTTTTTTATCGAGTAAAAATGTAATCCTACCTCGTTTTGCTTTTTTTTTACGTTTTTCGTAAAATTTGTAACAGGGAGCCATTTGCCCCGCGTTCGACGTGTATACTCGTCATTGCTTGATTTTAATTACGCATTCCGCGAGTGATTTTTAAAATTAATTAATTCCACAGTTAACTGGATGTGGCAGAACGTTCGATCATCCGAACTAATCCTATTTTGATTGATTTTGATTTTTCGAGTAATAACTCTGGAGGAATCGAATTTGCCATGGTAAAATTACGTTTACGATGTTCATTTGCGCAAAAGAAATACATGTATTTTCGCCTGTTTGTCAAACGTTCGGTAATATTTAATTTAACTTTTAATTTCGGTATCACTGTTTTTCTTTTTTCTTTTGGTGGTACAAATGAAAGACAGAAAGGCAATAAAATAGGACATTTGGGGCAAGGCATTTGACCATTTGAAAATATAAAAATTGCTCGACATATGGTGCACATACATAATTAGGCTGACTCGGATAATCGAAATTTGCATGATCGATGTTTTAGATGAACGACGATCAGATAATCGACGTTCTATTAAGAAATATATATAGAATAGAATATTTTAGGGATTGAGAAAGTTAACACTTTACCGATCGTGTATTAGCGGTGAATAGTTAGCCGATTAATAGGCCACCGGTCGGTAAAGTGTTAAAATATGTTAGCCGATTAATAGACTACCGGTGGGTAAAGTGTTAAAATATGTTAGCCGATTAATAGACTACCGGTCGGTAAAGTGTTAAAATATGTTAGTTAGCCGATTAATAGGCTATCGGTCGGTAAAGTGTTAAAATATGTTAGCCGATTAATAGGTTACCGGTCGGTAAAGTGTTAAAATATGTTAGCCGATTAATAGGTTGCCGGTCGGTAAAGTGTTAAGAAACTTTTAAATGAATTCTGTTTTGATAGACGCTTCGAAAGATGTTTGCACATAGCAAGCACCGATGAGAACAAATAAAATAAATGTTCTTGAAAATAAAAGCTTCAGAACCTGCAAAATGTAAAAATAAAAATTTCCCTGGAAGAACGTGTAATTTCATCAATATTAAAAATTACTCTCAGTATTTGTAGTGAATATTGACAACATGAATAGTGCTCGAATATAAAAGTGGATTATTTAATTAAATGTTCCGAAATAACTTGAAATCGCTTGTACATGTAACTTTTATTATTCTAAAATAATTTCACTAATAATTCCACACTATTCAAAAGTGTTCTTGAATATAACGCTTCTTTCTATAGATTTTTTTGTTCGAACAGAATTTTCTTTGAAGACCAAAAAAAAAAAAAAAAAAAAAAAAAAAAAAAAAAAAAAAAAAAAAAAAAAAAAAAAAAGAAGAATCCTGTTAATTTCGATCCCTGGAATATTTATATCTCCATCCCTGTTTAACTTTCGTTTCTTTAATTGCGTTTGTCGTCTAATATCACGAACGGTTCGTAGAAACAGAAACTTGTACTTCTTAAACAAGAACAGCGTTTCACGCACGCGTTCGAAATTATACTTTGAAAAGCTTCACGGGATAAGGGAGAATTTGCTTCCTATCTAAGATTTTCGGAAGTACTCAGCCGGCAGTTGCAGACGATTAATAAAGGAGACCTATTTAGTACTAATTTGCGAGAAACATTCCGAGAATGCTTCACGTCAGCAACAGTGCACCGATTGTTCCTCACAATCTGTCTCGTCGGTATCAAACTCGTTTGGCGGTTCGAATGGGATCTGGATCATAGCCAGCATATTTCGGTATAGGGTCATCGGAGTATGTCGAAGGCTTAATTCGTACCGAAACTGTTTCTTACTACGTTTCGTTTCCTTTTGACAAATTAGATGAAATCAATCGACAAGGCAAACGAATGAAATATAAATCAATAAAACAAACAAACGATCGTTGTTGCTCGTATATATTATTCAACGCGAGAGGCAGCGACATGCATCAACTTATATTTTAATTAATTATTCAACTTTCTTTAAACGACGTGATTCTCACTTGAGAAGAGCTCACGCGAAAGTAAACGTTTTAACGAGTCACGAAAATTTCGTTCGTTTTCATCACGAAGGCAAGAGAATCGTTATGAAAAAAAACCGACGGGCGAGACAAAAGGATGCGAACAGAGAAACGGAAAGAATAATAGAATTATTTCAACGAAAGTCTCGGGAATCGTTAAAGCGACACATTCAGTCGAAAATTACTTCCTCCGCGTGATCTGCGTGTATCTTTTCGAAAGTGATCATTCAGATTTGAAATTAATGCAGATTAATTAGCGCAGATTGCAATGAGAAACACGTGTAAACCGAGAAAAATGAAAGTTCTACAAACTATTTCAGCGATGAAATTATATTTAGCGATGATAACTTTCCTTCGCTATTGCGCGATATAGTCGTTCATCTTTATTTTCACCCGTTTAAAATAATTTCTCAAATAGTTTATAATTCTACTATAGTATTGGCACAACTAATTTTCTTGACAAACAAATGACATATTATTTGATACCATGTATGGTGTTATTACACGATATGTTATTATATAGATGTACAAAGTAGAAAGAAAAGTTTTTCTGTGGCGATCGTAGATGAATTTTGATTTGATGGAAATACATGTAAAGAACACAACTTGCTACAAAATTGATTTTGACTTTTTTTTTGCATTATATTCTACTCGCGAGGTTAAAACTTTTCCAAAATACCTAATGGTTTTTTTGAAAAATGGCAAAAATGTTTCATTTAACACTGGGGACGCGTGCGTTCTAACAGCGACTTCATGGTTCTCGACGTATGGATGTTTATTTTACGTAATTTTCCTATTAGTTATTAACATTTGATTTATCATAGTTGTAGCATCAATGTGAGTCTAAATAATCGAATGATACAATCAACTGTTAACGTCATTCGAAATATAAACGTTACATCCACGCGTCCAGAACCATAAAGTCGCTGTTAGAACGCACTTTTTTCGTCATTTTTCAAAAGTACTATTAGGTTCCTTGGAAAAGTTTCATCTTCGTGATGAGAAATCGAAGGTGTAAAATTCATCTATGACAGCCACGGACAAACTGTTCTTCCCAATCTGTGCTTTCGATCTGTTTTTATTAAACACACTATATTGTATATTGTATATTGTATGCACTGCGAATAATCGGACGCTTGAAAAGCTAGCGAGATGCGACTGACGCGATTTCATTGCTGGACCCAATTACTCTTGAAACTCGCGCAGACGGATTCTCCCGTGAAACAAAAGTCGGCGAAGAACCATAAAGTCGCTGTTAGAACGCACTTTTTTGCCATTTTTCAAAAGTACTATTAGGTTCCTTGGAAAAGTTTCATCTTCGTGATGAGAAATCGAAGGTGTAAAATTTATTTGTGACAGCCACGGACAAACTTTTCTTCTCAATCTGTACTGTCGATCTGTTTTTATTCTTCCGTGTGTAACAAAAGTCGGCGAGAGTAAGATGAAGACGCGACAGCAACGCGCGCGTTTTCGATTCACGCCGCGCGTACGCTCCGTCTGTCTTGTCGTTAATAATACGGTTATGGCAACGAGGCTCGTGCATATTAGTATCTCCGTGGATATTAGAATCTCGCCGCAATTACACAGTGCAACGCCTATGAATCGAGCCCGATAAACGCAACGTTGAAGTTATGCGAATCGACGCGCGTAGCGACATTAAACGATTCGCGTGGAACAGGAAATACCATTATTTTCAAACGCGTGCAAAATCCACGTTAATCGTGTACGGTGCAGCTTCGTTCAATTGATATGATATAATCGAAATTTGCATTTAAATTTAAATTTGTTCGAGATCAATTAAATATTTGTTCAAGAGTTCTCCAATACGAGACGAATTAATGAAAAATGTAATTTATATTCGATCAAATGTAACCGATGATATTAATCATGTTCCAATTGAATCATTGAGTGCCACGATATCCTGTCGGTAGGAAAAAATTGATATAAATCAAGGGTGAATTAGTTGGATAATAGAAAAATATAATTTAATTTCAAAATAATTGTATGTAATAATATTTTCCTTCCAATCAGAATGTTATTGCTTGTAAAATAAAAATAGTCTTGAAGTAATTAAAAATATTACGAAAACGAATTTGTCGTGAACAATTATGAAAGCATGATTGTCTTTGTGAATACAGTGAATTAACATCTGAGCATTCAAATAATTCGCAAACGACAAATATCGAAGCTGTTGCAATTTTGTAATAAAGAAATCGTACAATGATGAATCTAAGCTTGTTTTAAGGCTTAAACCCTTTACTTTCAAAATATGTTATTCACGCTCTAGTTTATGATGACCTTTCCTCTCTCTTTTTGGTCATTTCATTGAACCTTGAATGTTAGGCTTGGACGATGAAAATTCAAGATATCGTAACATTTTCGTCATTACATTCAATAAATTGGCAAAATAAAGAAAAAAACTTGTACACCGGGTTTTCAGAGAAGGCTTCGAACTTCAAATCCGTTATAAATTCAATCACGAGAAAACTTTTTATAGTAAGAATTTATAGCATTCTCCATTTATCGCTTTTCACCTTGCCATCTGTTACGTAGTGAAAAAAACATTTTAAGACAAAATGAAAAGCTTCGGGCTTTCAGACCTAGTTGAAAACCTAACCTAAGTTTATCGTTTGAGTGTATGATTTCTACTTTTTTTTTCTCTCTCTTATATAAAATTATAACAGTTTGAATATTCGAATGTGTCTGAATATTAATCGAATTCGCTGTGTGTATTTAATTGTAAAGGAAGATCGGAGAGTTTTATCTGGTTATCCACTTAGAGTTTGGTGTATCGCAAATTTGCTAGAAGAGGCTGCACACGTTCTTGATTTAGCAAATCACCTGGCAATTTCAAGTTTCAGTTTGACTTTCCGTCGCTCTCCTAAGTTTATGACACGTTATTCAGAAACAGGAAGGTACTCTCCAGTGCCTCTCAAATTCTAATTAGAAACTAGGACTTTCTATAAATACACAGTTGAATTAAATGATCCCGAACAACTCCAAAAGTTGACGACGATGATTGTAAATATTTTTGAATTATCAAGACAATTTTTTGGGTGACAAATTGTTCAACTTTCAGTGATTTTTTTTTGTTACATTAAAGAAGCTTCACGCTGCTTCTTTCAAAATTTATTAATTTATTGGAATTTCTTGGCAAATTTTCGATAAAGTGCAATAAATGTAAAACGTATTAGAAATAAATTGATATTGAATTATCATTTGATAAAGGATAATTGAAGTAATTGAATAGGTGATTAAGCACGGACCAATATTGTTATTTACATAGATTAATAGAGTTCCAAACTCCAGCTATAATCGAGGCTGTGATGATCTAGTTTTGAAGAAATTATTCATACGAAATAGCGAATCGAGTAAACTGCGTCGAAAGGTTTAACTTTAATTTTTTTAACCCTCCTCAGAAGTAATTCATTCAAGTTAATTAATTCAAGCATATTAATTCACGTATATCATTGCGAAAAATTTATGGAAATCGTGTTACGTATACCTTTAATCGAATATTCCAAAGAATATTGGATAAATAGAATAAATCATTTGTTGCAAAAAAAAAAAAATAACTGACGTTTCGTGTTTGTTAACAGAACAAATTAAAAATCTTGGAATTCTTAAATTTTTGAATTGTTGAATCTTCGAATCTTTGACTTTTTGAATCTTTAAAAAGAAAAAAGATATACTGTATTTCTAGATTAATTACAGCAGTCTCGTTGCTCGGCGGTTTCGTGAAAATAGAGCAGAATCAGCTAATTAGAAAGTACATCGTGCAAATTAAGTTCGTAACGTAGAAACTGAATTGTGCTCGCCGCTTGTTTCGCAAGCTTAATCTTTGATCGAACAGAAAAAAAATTAATGCCGTTCGCACAATGAAATTTCATTCTGTATCGGAAATTAGGTGAACCTAATTCTTTCCTCTTGTTAGAGTTTAATTAATCCTATACAGTTATTAATTAGCCAACCAATGAACTTTATATGCCTTTAGATGTACATTCTATTCTATGCTACGATACTATCTTTCCATCAAAGTTGAGTAACAATCAAATTATTTCGACAATCAATTACTAAATGGCGATATCGTAGTAATTATAAACATTAATCAATTAAAATAAATCAGCAATCTTGACTAACTTCTGTAATTTGTAATTATTACTTCAAATCGCGTTAAGTGATTAATTTATACCTTATTACGGTCTGTAATGTGTTACTTCATCACGTTCATACGTGTTAATCACGATAAGGTTCGATATAATTAAATACTATTATTAACTCCAGAACACCTGAAATATACGCTTAATAGATCACAGAGTGATATTAAAAAAGAAAGAACTATCTCGTTACATAAGCGATATTTTAATATAAAAATGTTTCTAACTAATCACGTAGGAATTCTTAAAACTCGTGGAAATACCGTGCGTGGGAAACGAACGAGAAAACGGTGAAGTCATAGCTGCCAGAAAGAGAATCGTTTCCCCATTCCCGAAACGAAGAGTAATTTGATTCTTTACATATTCGCCCCATTTCCGTTATCACCATCTTGAGAACAATCTATCTTAACGTATCTTTGTTAAAAAAAGAAATCCCCTTTAAAGGTCGTTCTAGCGCCAAGAAGTTTATTTAAAAAACCGTGTTGGATAATGCCTATTAACGCAGCGCGATAGCGCTTCTTTGATGAACTATATATACAGGAGCATCTGTAAAACAAAAGTAGATAAAGTAAAAATTGCCTAATTATGCAGTTTTTAGATTTAGGTTAGGTTTAGGTTTACGTTAGATTTAGGTTAGGTTTAAGTTTAGATTTAATCGAAAAGAAAGTTAGACTTGGATTTAGGTTAGGTTCATATGATTTAGGTTAGATTTATGTGATATTAGGTTAGATGAGATTTAGGTTAGGTTCATGTGATTTAAATTTCATAAAAAAAAAAAAAAAAATACTTAGGAAAGGAAGCTTCAAAATGACTGATGACAAGCTATAATCGACACCGAGCATATTGTAAATTGAGCATCGCGATCAAACGCTGTAGCACCATTCAACGCGATATGAACAGCGCGATCGCGCTACATGGCGTTGAAACAATTAACCTCTTGCGTTGGCAACTGGTTCACGGACCATAACGAGTGACCAAACCATATACGATAATTCGCCGCTTTCTTTTTGAATTCGTCGGTGTAATATCACTGGATAGAAATTATTACTGAGAAGTAATAAATTTATTACTTGTTTTGCCTGGGTTATATTTAAATATATTTAAAACTGAGAAAATATAGCAATTTTGGAACGAAAAATTCTCGACGTGGTTAACCTCTTGCGCTGGCAACTTCGCGGACCATAACGAGTGATCAAACAATAATTCGCCCTTTCTTTTTGAATTCGTCGGTGTAATATCACTGGATAGAAATTATTACTGAGAAGTAGTAAATTTATTACTTGTTTTGCCTGGGTTATATTTAAATATATTTAAAACTGAGAAAATATAGCAATTTTGGGACGAAAAATTCTCGACGTGGTTAACCTCTTGCATTGGCAACTGGTTCACGGACCATAACGAGTGACCAAACCATATACAATAATTTGCCGCTTTCTTTTTGAATTCGTTGGTATGATATCACTGGATAGAAATTATTACTAAGAAGTAATAAATTTATTACTTGTTTTGTCTGGGTTATATTTAAATATATTTAAAACTGAGAAAATATAGGAATTTTGGGACGAAAAATTCTCGACATTTCAGCGCAAGACGAAGTATATACCTTCAACGTTGAAGATAGCCAATTTTCATGGCCGTGGTTAATCAATTTCGCAGCGCGTATTTTTCAACCCGGTATCAATTTTCCCCTCTTCTTGTCGACATGCTTTTCTTTCTGTCACGTTCATTACCATAATCACAGCCTGCGGTATACAACTTGGTCGTTGCGCGCACAACGTTCTCAAGGATTTATTACGTTTCGCGGCGAAAAAAAATCCGTCAAGGAATTCTCCCGCGATTGTAAAACGAAGGACTCAAAGATAAATGAATTCGAAGGCGCGTTGAAGGGGAACGTCATCCCTTTCGCCTTTGCAAGACAATACAAAACATTTTGATTTCGCTATCAGCGAAACGACGGTCGTCGGAGAAATCTCTCGACGATAATCTCGACGATGTTCTCTCAGCTAGGAAAAAGAAAAATTCACCGTTAGGAGAAACGACAATGGATCGAGAGACACGGTGTTTCGCCGTGGCTTTAACCCGTGGTTCTTACCACTTAATTACACGTCAGCGGCTGGAGATTCCCTCGAAAGCGGAAATATATATTCGTTGACAGGCCTGATTTTATACAATTTTCATTCGCGGCGGTGGCGAACGCGTGAGAAGAAGAACAAGTCGAACGGTGCGTTGGTGCAACCACCGTTGCATCGGTAATTGCACCTCACCGGTGCATGACTCATTTACAACGCGTGAGTTTGCAACCGTAGGGAGTTACACGAGACGAGTTTTTCATTCGCGTTCCCGCGAGACGAAAAAAAATAGAAAAAAAAAAAACGAACGTGACGACGTGTCGCGAACCGTAATTTCGTGAAAGAAACAAAAGAAAAATAAAGAGAAAGAGAAAGAGGCTACTTAACTGCTGTTCTTTCTCCTTGAACTCTTAATTCGTAAAGTATTACTCGTACGCGTTCGTTTTTTTTTTTTTTATTTAATATTAACGTCAAATTTAAGGAACGATATTAATTTGGAATGACTGTATGAAAGTGAGCTACAGAGATACAGCGAAGAGTATGACCAATGATAATAAGAAATTTAAACTGATACGACTTTGAAAGAAGAGAATCTCGTTTTAAAGAGTAAAGCCTCTGCCTTGACAGATGAAGTTTCTTTGAAGATGATTTTACATCGTGAGAAAGCGAAGATATATCGTCTTCTCGAAAATTGTCGAAATTCAAACGCATGTAAAGATAAAGTAGAAAATCTTTTTCATGACTAAATTCAATTCAAGGACTTGAGTGAAATTTTCTCTTTACAACGACGCTCTAAAACTTGCTGTACGATTTTTTTCTCGTACGATTACTTTATTGATCATCAATTGAACATCAGGGTTAGATGACGAAACGTTAGGATTCCTGGAATTTCCGTTGTTTAATCAATAAAATAGTGAAAAAAAATCGTACAACAAGTTTCAAGCAGTCGTTGTAAGCGAGAGACTTCAATCTTTTAAAATTTTTTAATGTTTAATGTCACGCATTCTAACAATTTTTCTAACAATTTGAAAAGAATTCACACTTTTCTATCAGTTGCACGATGCAAAGTCATCTCCAAAAAGAAACGAACTCACGATTACAGGTTTTGCAATGTAAAATTAACCATTTTGCAGATATTTCAACTTTTTTCCCAAATCAAATTCACACTGAATTGAAGAGTGAATAACTTGTAATAACAATATAAGAACTGCAAAATAGCTTCTGTTATTCGACCGACAATAAACAAAAATGGCCATAAATTTCCACGCGAGACGGGGGAAAATTGCAATTAATATAATTCAAAACAAAACGAGTGTTACATTCCTTCTACCAGAAACTATGTACGTTATAGCAAACGAGTATGTTTCGAGCAACTTACGTGATTCTATCAGTACGCGATACACGTGATAATGCCATCGAATTCTTGTAATTATTGCGTTAAACATATTCGCGCTTTCACGAGCTCGTTACTAAAATGGATATAACGCGAGTTTTACAACTGGTTTCTCGAGTTGTTCGTTTCCACCTGACAGTTGGAAATCATACGCGAGCCATTCGCGATTAGATAGTTAAACAGATCGCGAAGCAACATTCTTTCTTGATCGATAGCCATAAAGGGCAAGCCACTGAAGCTGCCTAAGCGCGAAGTTTTTCCTCCTGTTTTTGAAGTCGAAGAGAAATCGCACGCGAGTGGTTCTTTCGAACGTTACGCTTTCGCATCGATGACAGGTGAATCGGCTATTCACGGGGCGATTAAAAGAGAAGAAGGTAAAAAACACTTAATGCTTCATTTAAAAAGACACTTTATACTTCATAAAGAAAAAAAAAAAAAGAAACTCTTTCGTTAAGGCTAGAATATTATATAGATGTAAAAGTGTATTTTTAGAGATTTAAATGATTTTTTTTTTATAAAATGTATAAATAAAAGTTTGCGCGTTCTATTGTATTTTAGAGATTGTTTTATTTTTTTTCACTTTAATATCTCTCTGATGAAAATCTCTATGATTTACAATTAGAGCTGGCTAACTCACTTAGAACGAACGAGATACGAAATCTTAATCGTTTAGAGCCGAGACGGCGAAATTCTTTGTCGTCCCATACTCGCTTTGTCTGCCGATTCCCTCGGCAAAATGAAAATTAGTTTCATCGTTAGCCCTACCCACGAGTCATAAAAATAAATAAATTTCTCGCACGACTAAAAAAAAAAAAAGAAAAAGCACAAATCAAATCTTTAATTGTCTGAAAACAGTTTTCGCGCAGTTGAATCGCTAACACGTGCAATTTTTAAATGAAATTTAGAAGTGAAAAGTGTTTAACTTGTATGTTCTATAGAGCAGAAGTGGCTGACTGGCGGCTCTTGCCTCCTCCACTTTTCTGACTGCCAGCGCTATCCCCTCCACTGCATCGATCTCCCCACTACTTGAGTCTCACTTTCTCAGTCTGTTGCTTGGGAAAGGAAGTCAGCTAAAATTTAGTCCTTGGTAGTTCTAGTGTTAAAAAAAATTTTATGTCTCATTAAAAAAAAAAAAAGAAAGAAAGAAAGAAATAGCTATATAGAGTTTTGCATAAAATTCGACGCGCTAATACGAGTTTTACACACTTTCCTTTATAATGACTATAGTTTGAAATACATTACCACGTTAATATAACATTTAATCTTTCGCGTTGTTGGAAATTGTTTAATGCAGGAAATTTGTTTTATTTCAATCTACATGCTGGAAGAGTTTTTGAACTCTTGATTCTTCTTTCTTTCTTCGATCTTTAAATTTCTTGAAAGGAAACTGGAAAATAACGTCGATCGTCGCGTTAAAGAATATATATCTGGAAATTATTCAATTTCCATTCGAAGAGAGAAAGAGAAGAATTTAACGCCAGAAACCGTTGACGAGGAACTCAAGATTAAAGCGTGAAATTTCTATCAGAGACCTTGAAGTCAGAGAAATTTTCTAATACATGGGGTATTTACTTTTATTTATAACATTTCAATCGACAAAGTTATTTAAATCTTTAAAAAAATACGCTGTTCCATGTCAATAAAATATCCAACGGAAGTTATAAATTGGTCATTTTGACCATTTCGGTAGTTCTAGAGACTATTTCAATTTAACGCCGCGAACGAATCACAAAATGTATCAATTAGCTTCACGTCGATTGTATTGCCCGGAAGGAATGGAAACGCGAGCGATTAAACCAGACGCTGGATAAGAGCCGATCCACCGTATCGTATACGGACGACGATCATATCGTCGATTACACCGTTAACTGTATCACAAAAGTCGATTACCAGCCGACTATCGAGACACGGTACGCACGTTCGTGGTACGTGTGTATCGGAGAAGCAGTCGACGACTCTGGACTAACTGTCTGCGCACGATAGAGAGCGATACATCGACGGATGTAAGTTTGTTCCCGATTAGTCAGATCCGAGGAGAGACAAGGAGGCCAGCGCTATACGGGCTCTATTCAGGTCAGGTTCAATCGATAAGCACTGTTGGAATCCAGTTGTTCGGTTACTTTAACTTTACGACATCTAAATTCGTCCTCGTACTTACCGCAGATCGCAGATAAGCGTCGAAGTCAGTTGGAAAGGAAAGGCTGCGAGGTGCACGAGAGAGGGTAAAGAACGATTCGCACATTCCCGACACCGCAACGACCTGCGATAGACACCGTATTTTCGCCTGGTATAATATTGTTATCTGGGAATTTATGTTACTGCGCGCGAGGGAGAGCGCGAAACACGAGCGAGAAACGTCGATGATAACGACGGCCTCCTCCGGTTGGAGGATAAATTCTACTTTTAAACGCGGCCTTCTTCTTCCCGCTTCCGGGCTGGATTAACCCCTTCAGCAAGGGACTTCCTCGCGTTGTTGAGTGGAAACTGATATTTTTAGGATGTGATTTTTTCTTTTTAAAGCGATGCCGAAATCGCGACACGATCCGCCAGCGATTCTACAGTGAATCTATGGTGCAAAAACAAGTCGAAGAAAATGGAAATGGTTGAATATTTTCCAATCGAGTTTGAAAGTTTATTAACTATATTGTAATGCATAGATGTAACAGACAAAGGGATTATCCTGTGTGCGAAAATAAAAAGGGGAAAAAATGTAGGATAAAATTTTTCCATTTTAGAGAAAATAGATCTTGTGTTTTTGTTGAAAATTGCCTCGGTATGTAAACTTGATGAATCTTCGAACTCAAGAACGAAGAGTACGGAAAAATTTTGTTCTCCTTTTTTTATTCTTTAAGCATCTTACGAAAGGATTTTATTCTACATTTTTCACTCATTTTCGCACGTCGAAATAACTTTCTGTTAATTACTCTTCTCTTCTCTGTTCAGAACATTCTTCACGTCTAAAATTAGCTGAGTTCAAGTATACTCGATAAACTTTCAAACTCGATTCTCTCGAAAAACGAAGCGCCATTATGGAAAAATTTCATTCCCTCGTTTCGATTTACTTTTACATTGTTGGAATCACACCCATTTCGGAAACACCCTGCATATGTGCATATGTGTTTAGGATTGGGTGCATAGAATTTTAGAAAAGTTACTAAAAACAACTAAAACTAATAGTGTAGAATAAATTTGATAATATGTACAAAGTAGTAGTAATATATAATACTAATATAATATAACATATAATTATACAAATAAAACATATTGGTAACAAACCCTATGTTTTTGAGAACAGAGCGTCAAATGGAAATATTTTATTCTTTTCTTCCGGTTCGTATTTAAATGTAGAATCACATCCTGACTGGTTGTGCCACGATTTCGGAAACACCCCGTATAATATACTGCGTAATAAATTTTTAAATAACTAATATAATTTAATATAATAAGACACAAAAAGAAAAGACTGAAGTAAATTTTTACGAGCAAATTTTTGAAGTAACGAACTGCCTTGTCGGATTTCAATGCAAGACTGTAAAATGCCAAAAGAGTACTTCCAAAACTTGTCAATTGTACGTCAAATGCCAACAGAGTATTTCTGAAACTTGTCACTTGCCGACGCACTAATATATTGTATAATATATCATAAGACACGAAAAATGATTGAAGTAAACTCTTACGAGCAAATTTTGAAAGGTACACAAACTGTCTTATCTTCAATGTAAGATGAATAAATTTGAAAATATGTACAAAGTAGTAGTAATATATAATACTAATATAATATAACATATAATTATACAAATAAAACATATTGGTAACAAACCCTATGTTTTTGAGAACAGAGCGTCAAATGGAAATATTTTATTCTTTTCTTGTAAAATGCCGAAACTCGTCGCTCGCCGATATTGTACACATCCAATGAAAATTTCCCAAAATTCCTCCCTAGATCTCGTCGTCTAAATAATAAATCACCGAGAGGAGATAGAAGAGAGCAAAAACCGAACGTCGAGCGTCTTTCCAGGCAGAAGAAAGGAAAGGGATGGAGATTTTCGTAGACGAAAACCCGTGGTGCGTGTAAATGGAGATTGGGGCGGCGCAGTGGCGCAACCAATGCCGTAAACCAATTCGCATTATGCGGAGCACGTGCTTCCCAATCAAGCGGACCGCGGCGTATCCGCTCGTGCTGAAACCAGGAAAATCCATTTACATGGCAATTAAACCGCGTCCACCGGGTGGATTTATCGCCAGAAAGGTCAAAGGCAGTCGCTGCCGCGGCGTCGCCTTGTATAATTGAACAACCGCTCCGCGAAATATCCAGTTCCTGTTGTTTTCCCCGTGTATTGTGCAAACGATCGGTCGGTCGCGGCGCGGTGTCGTGTTTAAACGCGCGGAAATAACGATGTACGCGAGCCGGCTTGCGTTTCCTTGCGCGCCCTCGATTTTCAAATTCGCGCGATCTCGTCTATCCCGGTAATTTTCGCGCTCTCGTGTCCGATGATCATCGTGACGGGAGATCTTCCGTGTGTTTTGAATATTACTCCAGTCTGGAATATCGAAGCGCGTAACTTTTGAAATAAATCAAATCGCAAAGAAAATATCGCCATATAATTTCTGTAATTTCTACCCTTTTTTTTTTTTTTTTTTTTATATTATCACGTAATATACGCGTATGAGCTAAAATATCTTCGAAACAATTAATTATATTCAAAAATAGAGTTTCGGGATAATTATTATTTTTTAACCTTGCACAGAAGGCATTTGAAGATCAAGTTTGTTTCTTTAAGCGAAATCGTATATATATATATATATTTCTTTTTTTTTTTGATATGGTATTCGATTTAGTTCGTCTATAAAAAAGTATCAAAATATATAAAACAAGTAAATAATCGTTCCAAAGGCAATCATATATTGCTATAATTTAGAATTACAATGACATGTTCTCGTAAGGGGCAAAAAGAGGTTAGGTTTCTTCTTCACCGGCAGACAAGAATGGAATTCGTCAGTTCGCGATATCTAATGCCTGTAATCACCTGCGCGATAAAAATAACCGTATTTATTACCTAGTTCCATCGCGTATCGCCGACTTACGACACTGGGCAAAAGGTAAACAACGACAATACCAAGAACAAACATTCATCGAAGCTACAGTACACGTTACGTGCGTACTTTCGCTTCTTAATTGAAAGGAAACAAGTTTGCACCTACGTCCACAGCGTCCACTCATACAAGACACAAGACGGGGACGCGCCAACAGCCTCTCTAATTCAAAACTAACGATTTCATTACGAGTGGCGGAAATACATCGTAAAATCGCGATAGAGAAACATTAGAGAACGCTTTGGGAATTACACAGATCATTAAGCCGGTGCCGCGCGACGACTTAATGCTCCCTTAATGTTTTTCTTTCTTTTTCTCTCAATTTTTTTCATTTTTTTTCTTTTTTTTTCGAAGAAAATGAAGTCGAAGAAAATGAATGTAATGAAACGCGATTACAGCTCGCCAGAGGTGAAATTACTTTATAGCGACGAGCACTAACTGCCAGCATCGTTCCGTGATCTGCAACCTCGTTGCTTCTTGGATCCGATTTGGATCCAGCAGAAAGATCGTCGCAGAAAATCTCAGCTCGCGAGCAGTATTGCGATCGACAAGGTGGAAAATTTTCTCTTCCACGCGGGGAAAATTTTTATTCTCATTTCAGGAGAATCGGGAGTATTTGAATTTAGCTAATTCTGAAACGTGACACAGGAGACACAATTGGAGAATAATCAACAAGGGGGTTATCCTAAACGCGAAAGCGGTAAAAAGAATGTAGGATAAAATTTTTTTCGTTTGAAGCTTCATTTTTAAAAAAGTAGACTCTGTGCCTTGATGGTCGATAAATTTTCAAACTCGACGGCTCCCCGGAAACGAAGAAGGAATTTCACTCCGCGCTTCTTACTCATTTTCGCACGTGGAATAATCTTCTGTTAGAATTAGATCTGAATTCAAGGTCACTCGATGTGTAACCTTCAGACCCGATTTTCTCGAACGCGACGCGCGTTATATGGGAAAATTTTGTCCTCTCGTTTCAATTTACTTTCACATCACGATATCATAATTTTATAAAATTACCACGTACCGTTTAGTATATAGCGTATATACGTATGAATTTTATTGAACACTCGTAACAAGTGTTACATTGAGATCAAGTACTACGATTGTTGTTAAATAATAAAATTTAATTAGCACTCCGCGAAATATAGACACGTTCCGTATCTCGCAATCTCCACACACTTTACAAATTTATCTCGAACTTTATATACGCGATCGCAATAGTCGAGCCTCGTGTGTGTGTGTGTGTGTGTGTGTGTATGTGTGTGTGCAACGATGTTTAATACAGTTCTCAGAACGTTTCGTGCAACGCGCACGTCGCGTACACACGTATTTATAAAGCGGGTGTGAAGATCGCGAGAGACTTGACGAAAGACTTCGAGATCTCACCTGATGCAAAATGTTTGCTCGATGTGGCACGGTCGATGGCGCACGAGGTTGAAACAAATCCACGGTGAAATCGGTGTGTGTCGGCTCGTGTCGAAACGACTCATCGGACTGGCACGAGAGAGAGAGATTGAATGAGCCTCAAGTAGTACACATTGATAAGCGCTGAAATGCGCGCTACGCGACACAATTGATAAGGGGAGAGAGATCGTCATTTTGACGAAGATATCGACGGTGCCGGTGTTTATGCATGAGCGAGGTCTCATCGCCGTATTATCGGCCTCGCGATCTGTTAAAATTAACACGCCACGTGTGAAATCTCCCTCCTCCCTCCCCCTCTCTCTCTCTCTCCCCCATTACTTGATTTCGCTGCTCCGGTTGTGTTCGATGCATTATGGCGTGACTGTGACTCCAAGTTAACGGTTTATTGGAATTTCATCTCGCCGATCATGGAATGCAGTTTATTGTGATTGTAATTCGATTTCACCGTTCCCGGCGTTGATCGAAATCTTTCCTCGGATCATACTTTTAGACGAAAGATCCGGGTGAAATTTCGAGATCAGATTGTTTCGATCTCGGTTCCATCAATCTTGCAATCTCGCGGATTCGTTCTGTTCGTCGTATTTAAATTAAATGTTCGCTGAACAATGTTATATTTTTAACAAAAAAGTGTATTTAGTGTACTTTTAGTGTAGTATAAAAAATAAAAATTCTTCGCCATTTTGTTGGCAAATATATATATATATATGTATATATTAAATACACTAAATATACATGTTTACATGTGTAGTTGATATATATTTTTATTATGCATAATATCTATATATATTAAATACATATATTATATATATTAAATACACTAAATATACATGTTCATATGTGTAGTTAATATGTATAATATCTATAATATGTATTCAACATATATTACATAATATCTATAATATGTATTTAATATATAGTATATTATAGATATTATACATAATAAAAATTATATAATATTATAATATATATTAAATAAATTATAATTATATAATATATATATATATTTTATATATGTATTAAATACACTAAATATACATGTTTATATGTGTAGTTGATATTTTTATTATAATATCTATAAATTAAATAAAATATAATATCTATAAATTAAGATATATATAATATCTATAAAATATTATAATATCTATAATATATTATGTATAATTGATATATATTTTTATTATAATATCTATAATATATTTATTATAACATTTATAATATATCTATAAATATATATAATTTATATATATTTTTATTATAATATCTATATGTATTTAATATAATGTATATATTTAATATATATAATATATGTATTTAATATATATTTTTATTATGTATAATATCTATAATATGTATTTAATATAATGTATTTAATATATATATAAAATATATATTAAATATATATGTATTTAATATATATTTTATATATATATATTAAATACATATAATTACATATATTAAATACGCTAAATATACACGTTATTATATGTGTAGTTGATATATATTTTTATTATGTATAATATCTATAATTTGTATTTAATACATATTTATATAACAACGAAGCGACGAAAAAGTTTTACTTTCTTTCACAGAGCGTTCCTCGCCAGCGTAGCGAGAAGAACGCGCTCCTTATCAAGCACCCTTAGAGATTTTAGAACTTCGGATAACTCAACTTCCATTTCAACCGAAGCATTCCACGAAACAACGCGAATTAAGCGTATGAAAACGAATTGCCTTTGCGAAACAGGCAGTGCACCGACTTTTATGATATCCCAAAAACAGCAATCTGCCACGAAACAACGGAATGCTTTCTGAATTTTCCGAGCGGCTACACGAAAATTAAGTCCAACAGTTCTCACTGGATTGAATCGTCTTTCTCTATAGAAAGAATTTCCACGAAACGAAAATGACGACGAACATCGTGGGCCAACCAGTCACCTTGTTTCTGTTGTTACTCGGCAAAAATTTTACTTCTCTTCGGTTGAAAAAAAAGGAAGAAAAAGAAGGGGGAGAAAAAAAAGAAAGAAAGAGAGAAAGGTAAACGCGAAGAAACGAAAAGCACGGACATTAAGCTGCTATCACAAAACGAGCATTAAACTGTCACTTTGCCCGAGGCGTTATTCTTATCGCGTCTGGCCGTCATAAAAGAGTAACAATAAGTTACGTGCCCTCACTTTTCTCGGTATACTTTGCTCGAAGAAACAGAGAAAGAAAAAAAGAAAGAAAATAAAAAGGGATAAGAATAGAGAAGATAGAAATTTTGTAAAATTTTCGTTGGTAAAAACGTGAGTGTATCAATGACGATGAAAAATTGTCGATAATTTGATGGTAACTTTGTAGCAAACAATTATATAACGATGTGTGTACTTGGTTTTCGTTTTAAATCGTCAAATCTCCACTTTGACAGCCGTCGGTTCGTTTTTCTCGACGATGGCTTTACATCCGTGTAGCCGGTGACAGAGCATATGAAAATATTCTTTTGCCGAAAATTGTCGAAAATTCAAAAGCGTGTAAAGATATTGAAAAAAATTGTTTCGCGACTCGTGAATCTATAACGTCGATTCTTTCCCTTTGCAACGATCGTTTACAAAATTGTACGATTCCCCCCCCCCCCCCAGCATTTTATTCCTCGTGTAATATCGTGGCAGCTAACATTTTCGAGGCAACAATTTCACTTCTCTTGTAATGTTTTTTTTCTCTTCTGTTAAATTATTTGTCCTTTGGGTTAGAAAGAGTTTTATCTTCTTAATAAATTCGAATCCTACAAAGTCTAAAGAAAAAGTGTAAAAAAAGCAGTTGCAATTACGTTTTTGAAAACTGACGTGTTCACCGTTAAAATTGATCGTCCTTGCGTTGGCTCGAGATCGTTGCCTAACTTTCGTTTTTGAACGAAACACCACGAGAGAGACACGCCGGTGAATCTGGGGCTTCGGAAGTTTCCTGCCGTCGTGAACGACGATCTTTCAACTTGTTCGAGTTTCCAAAGTGCCATAATGTAGTGGGTTGTATTTCATCTTCTGCGATGAAAATGTGAAGTTACGCGGCTCGTGACACGGCGATGCTTCAACGTAATCGAGGTTCGCCGATCGCTTTTAAACAAATCGATATTCGCAACTCGAACGTAGTCGTACGTGTACGGTCGTAGTTGCAAGAATGCGGTTTCCTTTCAACCCTTTGCCCTCGACAAACTTTCTTTTTTGTACAAGGTGACTATCGTAGATTACATTCTACATCTTCGAAGCTTTACAATATTTATAATTAAATAATTTTCTAATAAATTCACGCGCTTTATATTAAAAAAGAGAGAGAGAGAGAGAGATTTTTAAAACACGAAACAAATACCGGCCCACTAAATTTCAGTCAACTGAGTTGTTCAAAGCTTTACAATATTTATAATTAAATAATTTTCTAATAAATTCACGCGCTTTAAATTAAAAAAAAAGAGAGAGAGAGATTTTTAAAACACGAAACAAATACCGACCCACTAAATTCAGTCAACTGAGTTGTTCAAAGCTTTACAATATTTATAATTAAATAATTTTCTAATAAATTCACGCGTTTTATATTAAAAGAGAGAGAGAGAGATTTTTAAAACACGAAACAAATACCGACCCACTAAATTTCGATTTGATGGAAATACACGTAAAGAATTTGCCGCAAAATTGACTTTGAATTTCAAAAAGAAATTTTTTTTTTTCAATTATATTCTACTCATCGCGAAGGTAAAACTTTTCCAAGGAATCATTTTTCAAGGTCGCGACTTAATATTAATAGTTGTCTCTTGAAAAATGGCAAAAAAATTAACACGGACACGCGTGCGTTCTAACAGCGACTTTATAGTTTTGTACGCGTGGATGTCTATTTCACGTAATTTTTCGTATTAGACTTCGCTAACATTTGATTTACCATAGTTGTAGCGTCAGTCTAAATAAGTTTAAATAATCAAATGATAAAAACTAACTGTTAACATTATTCGAAATACAGACGTCCACGCGTTCGGAACTATAAAGTCGCTGTTAGCACGCACGCGTCTGCAGTGTTAAGTAATAATACTTAACCTCTTGATCGTCGCATTTTTTTAAGGACCGCGCATCAGATCGCCGCGTATTTTCAATTTTAAGAAAAATGTACTTTTACTAATAAGTAAATAATTTAAATATTTTT
Source organism: Tetragonula carbonaria (assembly GCA_032399595.1). Taxonomy (NCBI): domain Eukaryota; kingdom Metazoa; phylum Arthropoda; class Insecta; order Hymenoptera; family Apidae; genus Tetragonula; species Tetragonula carbonaria. The sequence goes on along the minus strand of JAUCRC010000007.1, from coordinate 2,697,836 downwards.
TGCTTACATAATTGGTGAGCCACAATCAATTAGGATATAATTTGCACAAAAAGGAAAAACACTTGATTTTCACTAGGGTTGCCACACAATAGATCAAATACTAAATATTGAAAAAATTAAAAAAGTTATATGCATGTTTGTTAAATTCGAAATGTTATAAATTTATAGTCTAAAAATTACACATATATATTAATACACACAATGAAACTAATATTTATTTATGGCGTGGTATGCTTCGAAGTAAATAGTTGGGCAGAGTGAAGTTTTACAGTTTTCGCGCGCGAATTTTGTTTCTTGCCTTTTTTTCGAATAAATCCAAAATCAAGGAAGAATATATATATTTTTCAATTTTTTTTTAGTGATAGAAAATGATTCTATATGTCACTGTTAAGAAATCGAAATTAACTTCGCTTTTATTTAGGGTATAGGGATTGGCGCGCACGGTGATCAAGAGGTTAAATCATTTTATTTAAATCTAGCTAGATTAAAGTAAGATGTCTCCTCGAAAGAGGCAGTCGAAAGAATTAAATATTCGTATCGAAGGGAAATCAGCTAGAGTGTTCACGAATCTTCCACGATAAAACTGCGCAATGTCGACGCAGAGAGAGACGTATCGTAGGAACGTTCGATATCTAGGTCGAATTCAAAGCGTAGGGAACCTAGGAACTCGTGTGTACAAATCCTCAAAATTGTGATTTCAAGCTCCAGTGATTGCAAGCTCGAGAACTTGAACGCCCGCGGAACTCGCGGGAAACGTGGCTAATATGCTTTATAGTAACGCGATGTTGCGCACGCGGTACTCGTTATGCAGCTGGCTGGCTGGTAATCGGTGTTTCGCAACGCTATAAATTAGTCTGATACGGTTAATGTACGAACTACATCCTTCGCCGCTTCGAGGATATTCGTAAGTTTAAGAGGCGAGAACGCGGCAATCATCGCATTGAATCTACGACTTCGTTAAACACTCTCGTTTTGGGAATTTTGTCAACCAGATTTTTGCCAACGCTAGAACTACCGACGAGATTAAAATTTCTGTCAAAAGACACTAATGTCAAAAAAAAATAGAGAGAGACTTTACCGGCACAATGGAGTATACAGGCTTTCATTTATATATTTCATGAAAAATTATTTAAATTTTTAAAGATACACCGTCATTTAAATATCTAACGAAAATTATAAATTGGTTATTTTGACCATTTTGGTAGTTCTAGGGTTAACCGAGAGCAATGAACATTTGAAAAATGTGAATGATACTATAAAGTTACTATGGTAATGTTCAGATACAGTAAAGATATTGTAAAGATACTATAAAGTTCTAGTATCACAGTTGGGATTTCGAAATTTTCAGCGAAATTGCATTAATCGTGATCTCATTAATGGCCAACAATTACAATTAACATGGAGTCAGAATATTAACCAATCATTACTGATGATCAGATAATTAATAATCGCTGATCAGTAAACAATTTCATTTATATATTTTATGAAAAATTATTAAAATTTTTAAAAATACACCGTCATTTAAATATCTAACGAAAATTATAAATTGGTTATTTTGACCATTTTGGTAGTTCTAGGGTTAACCGAGAGCAATGAACATTTGAAAAATGTGAATGATACTATAAAGTTACTATGGTAATGTTCAGATACAGTAAAGATATTGTAAAGATACTATAAAGTTCTAGTATCACAGTTGGGATGTCGAAATTTTCAGCGAAATTGCATTAATCGTGATCTCATTAATGGCCAACGATTGTAATTAACGCGGAGTCATGATATTAACCAATCATTACTGATGATCAGGTAATTAATAATCGCTGATCAATAAACAAGAGAGTAGTAATCAAAGTTATTAATTGTAAAATGATTACAAGGTAACTGATTCGACTGTCCAGTTCTGATTTTTACAATCTCTCGCTTTTCTAAAGCCCTCGAAACTCTCGAAACTCTTATTATATTTCGAAACTCTTATTACAATTCTCCAACATGCTTGAAATTTTCAGCGAGCTGCCGAGCTGTTTCGAACCTCTGAAGTCGCGAAATTCGAGGACGCCGGTCTTGTCAATCAAAAACGAAGCGCGATCTACGAATTAGAACGCGTGAAAATCGCTCGCAAGGCGCTCGGACAGCTGATATACCTGAGAACGTTTAATCAATGGCGCATTGTCGTATGTGCAAGTTTCATTATGTAGTTGGTTCGGCTAATAATACATTACCGAGTCACTAATGACACAATGTGAGCTAATACGCACTCCGGTTAAGGCTGCAAGGCCGTTAGTTCAGCAATATTCGAAGCGGTTTAGCCTCTCAGCTCGCGTGTAATTCCCAAAATCGCGTGCTCGTGATCTCGAAACGTGTAAACCTGTGTTTTTCTTTTTCTCTCTTTCTCATTACGCGAATTAGTGTCTGTCTCGCACCGTGTATAAATCGCAGATGTTTATCCAGATGAATTAAACAAAGGTGTTCGCGATCATCTTTCGAATGTGCTCCAGGATGGAAATTCCAATGTTTCAAATATAAAAACGAAGATCTTCGGAAAGAAGACATTTGACTTTCGCAAATGTATTCGAGTTAGCGAGACTTCAAATTAACCTCGAAATCGATTTATGGCAGTCCCAGATGACGCGCCACTTCCCTCGGCACCATATTGCTCCAGCATTGCCCGTGTTATGAATCCAAGAACTTTACGATTTATCCCACCGAGTGGATTTTTATATTTCCCCGGTCTTCAATTCGTACGTCTTCGTTTCGGTAAAGTAAGACGTAAAAATCGTAAAAAAGATAGAGATTTTTCTGTCAAAAGCGAGCTTCTACAATAGCTAGAGTATTTTGTATTAATCCTTCGTACAGTCCAAGCTCTTTTCTCTTTTGTTTCCTCGTCGAATTCACTTCGTCGTCGTTCTATATATATCGAATTTTATTTTATTTCATTTTATTCGGTGTATATTGCCTTTCTCCCACATATGACACTGAACGTGTTAAGAGAATACTGTTTTCTAAATTTCTTAATTAAATCTTTAGTTTATACTTATATCGCAATTTTTGCCTCAATATTTAATACTTCGTCTTTCCTTTTTTCTGACGCCTCGTTTTTCACGAAATACTTTCTATTGTTTCACCGAGATTTTTATCCAAATTCCTCCACGACATATTACACTATTATATTCCGCGACAATGCTTCTAGACGATATGGAAATATCGCAAATATAGAAAAATCGCAAGGTACTAAAAAAAGTGAAAGTTTACGATTACACTTGAATCTGAACTCGAATCCCTTGGTCTTGCCAATGTCTCGTACATGGTAATTTCTAATTTAAAAAATCGTCTCTATTTAGAGAGCACATTATACTATGCGAGAAAAAAAAGTGAATTACGACGAGGTGAATCTTGGTTCGATTATTCCAAAAAAAAAAAAAGAAGAAAGAAAACAGTCATGGGGACTATCGACAGAAGTGAAAACTTAAAACTATGAAATAACAGTGGTTTTTTTTGAATTTTCAAATTAATTGTAGTATCAAAAGTTAAGATTTTTGACACTCGTTGTCAATACAGAACATCGTGAAGTCTTTCTTCGTCGCTGTTCACTGTTTGTTACAAAGAAAAAAAAAAAAAAAGAAAACAGCCATGGGGAGGACTGTCGACAGAAGTGAAAACTTGAAACTATGAGATAACAGTGGTTTTTTTTGAATTTTCAAATGAATTGTAGTATCAAAAATTAAAATTTCATAATTCGTAAATTAAAATTATTAACATTAGTCTGGTTTTCACATCTATCGGCAACTCCGAGCAACAGTTATATATATTTTTATATGGTTTATTTATTAATCGAAACGTATGATGGGCTGCGCAAGCCCAGTACAAAATATAAGTACAACTTAATTGAAATAATAATTAATATACACTTATATTATTTATACATAGTATTTGTATTTACATAAGTTTCAATGAACTTAATTTTCAACATTATTTTCATTATCATCATTAATTTCAACAATACTCATTTCATTATATTCTAAAAAGGATACAATAGGCTTATGGTAACTGAAGTAAGAAACAAAAATTTTCGATTGGAATTTATGTAAATATCGTGTAAAAACCGCATCGATCGTCGTTTTATATTTTGTAGTACTGAGTTTTCGATCATTGGACATAGTCAAACCTAATGCTTCATTCAAAAATTCAATTAATGGTATTTAGATTTTCCCCTGCCAAAAATCGCTCAACATCGCCTAAAGAAGTTTTCACTTCAAAAATCGTCTCTATTTAGAGAGCACATTACCATGCGAGAAGTGAAATTACGACGAGGTGAATCTTGGTTCGATCATGCAAAAAAAAAAAAAAAAAAATCAGAAAACTTCTAAAATTTGTATATTTATATTACAATTCGTTAACAACGTTGAAAAGATCGAATTGTGCTACGATTGTACTAACGTTGCTTTCGTCTGGCACTCAGCGCGCGAGATCTTTACGAGCTGGACACAATGCACTCTGTGGACTTTTCCCGCCGTCCCGTGGAATGTGTCTGTCTCTCGGCGTTATCTAGCGCTCATTCCGCAATGGAATGCGGACGATAAACGGCAGGAAAGAGCAATGCTCCACTCGCTCACCCGGGGCTGTAATTCAACGTATCACCGTGTGTGGTGCAACATGAGCAGGAGAACGAGAGCAGAATGCGCGCGTTATAGCTTCGAATATGCATTAACGCGCGCTACTTTCATCGTCGACCGATCCCTCACCGGTGAGTTCATGTGGTGTTCCACCGGTCCCTTTGTTCCCTTTCGCCCTCTCTACGCTTTCCTCATGGCATGGAACATGGGAACGCGGGCGAGGAATATCGAATGGGACGTGAAAATTCTTGGTATTTCGCGGACGCAGCGATGTGAAATTATATATCGTGCGTGGAAGAGATATCGTTTCGACGATTTACCGAAGTATTATCAATCATTATCATTAATGATTTATTAATAATTCTTCCAGGGATATTCATAGCGAGTTTTATTTGATAACTTTCTGGGGATATTTTTTGTTTCGACGTTGGATGAAATATTGAATTGTGATTTCAATGATACAGAAAACCTGTTCTAGATTATTATAAAAATAATAATATTCAGAATCATATTGTTTATAATAAGATATCATTAATGATATCTGTTGTTTATAATAAGATATCATTAATGATTTATTAATAATTCTTTCAGGGATATTTATAGCGAGTTTTGTTTGATAACTTTCTGGGGATATTTTTTGTTTCGACGTTGGATAAAATATTGAATTGTGATTTCAATGATACAGAAAACCTGTTCTAGATTATTATAAAAATAGTAGTATTCAGAATCATATTGTTTATGATAAGATTATTTATTATAATTCTATCTTTAAACTTTCTATTATTAAACTTCGAGTTAATTGTAGAATGAAATATTTTACGTATAAATTCAATAAAAATAAACATAATCTTAATCTTCAACTATAAAATTTTATTACACATATTTTTAGTTATATTTATTTTTTCAATAATTTTTATTCATAGAGTCGATTACATAATGTTTCGTTTATACAAAATAAATCCAACTCAGCTAAAATATTCTGTTTTTCGTACAAACGATCCGTGTATCTCTGCCTGTTAATTAAAAGTTGGCCAACGTTAATTTAATTTTAAAAATTTACAATTGATCCAATCTCAAAGGTTGAAAATAATTACAAAGAAGATATAAAATCTAGCCTAGCGTTTGATTGACAGAGCCTATAAATGAAACCACGTAATTAGATCAAATGGCGACAGATGTAATTTTTCATACCTTACGGTATAACTTGTTCACACTGATAATTATCTGAACTATTTCTACCTCGCGTTATCAAGCCAGATTGCAACTTGACCGTGTTTCCGTCAAAACTATTACGTTGAAAGTTACGAACTAGTTGACGATTTATCGTAAATTACGCGAATCGCCTGGAACAGCTAATCTTGCCAGCTAATCTTTTTCTTTTTTCTTTTTTAAGCTAATGTTCATCTTAATTTCATCTGATTAAAAGACGACGTCGAGAATCGTCGGCGATCGTGGTTGGATAATCGGTACAGATAGAGACAATCGGTACAGATAGAGACAACAACGATCTCGGCTGCCTTTAATAATCGGTGTAATGGTCCAATAACGAGTATTACCTATTTGCAGATATGAGAGTAGATCTGGTTTTAATGGTACGAACGCTCTGCCTCGAGTTTTAACAGCTTTGAGAACTTGATTCGCAAATAAATTTCAAAGTTCGACGATCGTGTATTAACGCTTCGAAATGGGATTGTTGCACGTAAGAAATTATTATTTGTCAGAGCTACTGATAAATAAGAAGTTTTGTAAATAATTGTATTGATTTTACTATTATTTATTTATCGAAGACTGTAGAAGTATCATTATTTATTTATTTTATTGTTATAATTGATTTTATTATTTTCACGCTACTTCTACACTGTAGAAATTTTGTAAATAATTGTATTGATTTTATTATTATTTATTTACTTAATTGATTTTATTATTTTATATACGCTACATGCGCGAGCCTCGAATCAATTGATTTCAGACCTCTGTTTGCTTGAAAAACAAAATTAGCATCAAGTTTTGCTTGATGAGGGACACAATTGCGCAAAATCTATTTATTTCAATTACCATTCGGATCGCGAATGATTCGTACAATGATCAGAACATGTTTACACTGGTTGTGCCATTGTTATAATAGACATTGTCGCTTATTTATTCATTTGTATTGATATATTCAAGCAAACAGAGGTAAACGTACACGCGACATTGTCGAAAGTGTCGAAATTTCGCTACTCGGAATGAAATGAAAAATCAGGATCCGAGAAGAAGAAATAAATTTAGAAACAGTAATTCAGTACATTAATTAGAAGGCATTATTAATCCTCTCTTGTGCAACGTTCCGCGAGACCAGATTCAAGCGACGATAAATCCGCACGCGTCATTGAAGCGAGCAGTATTTCAGTGAACATTGAACACGCTAACTATATCACATTCATTCATCTTCCGAAACTGCGCCGTTGAATACCAGAAATTGACCAAGTTGCAGAGCCATAAAACGTGATTGGAACGAGACGAAGTGTGTGTGTGTGTGTGTGTGTGTGAGAAAGAACGAGAAGAACGTGGACCAGGGAAATTTTTCCTCGGGATCGCCGACCAGAGAATCGTAACGAGTCGAGCTGAGTCGAGCTGAGTCGAGCTGGACGCCGCGCTACAATTAATTAGTCCCGGTCTGAAAGGGTGGGCCAGGCCAACGGAGAATAGGAAACCGGATGGAAACAAGAACGCGAGAATGAAAAGCCGAAGGCTCTCCTGGACCTGTGTAATCAGAAAAGGTGTGCAGAAAACGGCGGACAAGGCCGCATAAAAAGATCGTACTCGTTGAAAACTGAAGAAAGCAAGAAATTGAGCCCGTGCAAACTTTCCTTCAGTATTTGAAGCCCGCTGAAGCCCGGCGAGATGATTTAATCGCGTGCGGACGAACGCAACGTTGAAGTAGATTTCACGTTGGAATCTTCAAACCGTGTCTGAATCCTGTCAGGTTTGGATGTTGCAGTGATTTCCGTTAACACTTTACCGACCGGTAGCCTATTAATCTAGCCTATAATTGAGACGTAAAAGTTCAAGTTGTGCTAAGGATCCTAAATTATAATAACTATATAAATTATTGTATTACATTATAATATATTACATATACATTATAAAAGTTTTACAATAACTTATCATTATAAAATAATTATGCTAAATTAATACACTAAAGCATACTGAATTATTATAATTATTGCTCCCTTTGTCCGAAAATATGGTATACATTTGAAAAGGAATCTTAGATTATCTAGAGTTTCGAAAGCAACCGGCAATACTCGTTATATTGGTATTACATTGGTATTACGTTAGGTTGTTTACATTGATAGCTAAATAACTTAACATATTTGACAGGCGTTGATTTTTGAGTTAAGTTGGAATTTGAAGACCAAAAATTAGTTTTTTTTTTTTTTTAAGAAAAATAAAATAGTCACCGTTGTAATTTCAAAATGGAAAATTTCAACCCAAATAACGTGAATTTACAAAGAAGAGATGCCAAATCGAAGCAATTGACTATTGAACAACGTCATGGTATCTTGCAACAGCTATTACAGTATATGAAGAACAAAGAAAAATTAGAACACGGTGCTATTAACACTTTACCGACCGGTAGCCTATTAATTGGCTACTATTTACCGCTATCGGTCGGTAAAGTTTGGATATCGTATAATAATATATTTATATATTTTAACACTTTACCGACCGGTAATATCGTATATTAATATATACAAATATATTATTATATGATATTAACACTTTACCGACCGGTAGCCTATTAATCGTCTATTACTTACCGCTATCGGTCGGTAAAGCGTTGATATTCGGACATTGAATCATAATTTGTAAAACGATAAATCTAGAACTGAAAATGTTTTTACATCGTGCGGCGAGTGGATAAACGATAATGCTTTGTCTTCCTGAAAATCTGTGCATGATAGGCAAAAGCATTGAAATATTTTTCCAACGACTAAACCTCTGTGAATCCTAAATTTCCATTCCTAAATTCCTAAATTTCAATTTATAGAGTTTTTGAAAAGTAGAGGCTTCGTTGGAAATGTGGCAAGTTTACACTTTCGTTTTACGAAATTATACCGGTGAACAGAATATTTAGAATGTTAATAAGAGTATAATTAATCATTGTATACGCGATGTATAATATTAATCATAATATTAATATATGCAATGTTTATATTAACAAAAAAGGTACAATATCCTTCAGTCATCTGGTAGAATAATTCATGTTCGAAGTTTCACTGCAGTGTTAAAATTGTAAATTGTAAACTGCAAGAATATAAAAAGTAAACATTGATGAATATATAAATAAATATTATGTATATAATCAGAAAGCTCTGAAATACGCAAGAAATGTTTCGCAGAAAAAGAAAATCGAAATAAAATATTTTAAGAGCAACCTCCTAACCTTTCTTTTTTTTTATCTAAAACTTAATCTAACCTAATCTAACATTTTTTAAATCTAAAACTTAACCTAACCTAAGTTTTTATCTAAACTTAACCTAACATAGCTGTCGGTATTTCTAACTCTATTAAAACGTATCGAATCACGATTTATGACGAATTTTTGCGACAGCAAAATCTTAATTAATCATTAGATTCATCGCGCTGGATCGCGCTCTATTCGACAACAATCATTATTAAAACAATCTGTCGAAGGAAACAGGCAAACATTCAGCGAGCAACTTGAAAATTCACTCGACAGAGCACCCTTAAATCTCAAACTACAGCAGCAACAACTACGAAAACAAGCAGTTAACTGTGCAAACCATCGCCAGCTTCCAATCAATCAACCCCTCGTCATAAATTCACTCTCCCTCCCCTCCCTACTCCTCCTTTTCCTCGTTGAACAACAAACATCCTTCTCGCCATCCAAACAAACTTCTCGAAACTCCGTTCACCGGAAGGGGCGACCTTTAGATGAAACAAACAAAATTCGAAAGGGGCGAAATTTTTTTGCAATTTTTTTTTTTTTTTTTTTAACCTCGCGTTTCCCGAAGGAAAATTCAGCTCGCGCCAACAAACAGGATGAAATTTCACGATGACGGTGTCGTGTATCGTATTGCACGAATCGATCCCAAGAGACCAGAAACGAGCCGAGGGTATTGCATATTACCGAACCATTGCATATTATCTTGTTGCACGGATATTGCTTGGCGTGCATATGTGTATATATATACATATATATATATATATATATATATATATATATAGTGTCCTGTTTGACTATGACTGAAATTTAAGACTAGAACATCTCGAAAACAGGTCATGCAAAATTCGATGGAACTCTCTGATTTGTTCTTCAGTTAGAATCTCATGGGTGCAAAGTAAATGAAAATAATTGCGAATGATACGTTTCGTTACGAGTTGATCGTCAACACGATCGAGGATCTACTCGCTACTATTGGAAAATCCAACACTTATCAGTGCTTTTCTAAAAATTTGGTTAAACAAAAGCTTGCTGTTCTATTATTTATCTCGCTAAAACATACAAATTACAACTGACTGATACGCAGTCTGAACTCTATATTATTGCAACTTTCTGTTGCAAATTTCTGTTCACTCGGATGCTATCTCGCGGACGTCTCGCGAGCAACAGCAGCTCTGTCATAAAAACTGCTGGCGAGTTAAAATGGCACACACTGTACGTACGTGCGCCGTCCGATCACACCCGGTGTACGAGCGAAATGTCTGTGTGACTGCTGCCGGCGTGTGCACGCAATCACCATTGTGTTATAACGTTCAAGTTTCTTCACGCGAAACAAGTAACGAGTAACGCGATGTAGCCGAATCGGGACAAGCCTGTACGCGATCGCGATATTGGCCCATTTCAGGGCACCGAAGCGCGACCGACCGATCCAGACAGGGGGAGGGGTGGGGGCGGGGGAAAGGATTCTTACGATTCCTCGATCGCTGCACGACGGATATCGACAGGCTGAAACGGTTGACGTGCTTGTATAGGGACCACAATGGCCATGAATATCGATCGCAGTCACGTAAGAGGCAGGTTTTTGATACGTGTTACATACTTGGCGCTGAAAACGGGGAATACCGACGAGTGTTTCAATGTTTCGCGGATTTATATACTATATAGCGTTCGATTAATCAAACCGTTGAATCCCTTCGTTACGTGAATTTCAAATACACGCCAAACGTAAATCGCTCGATGCGCAGCAACAATTTCAGATAAATGAAGCTCTCAACTCGGTACCTCGAGGCTTGTTCGGCGACGAACAGCCCGTGTAATAGCAGTTTACTAATTCTTGCGTGCAGCCGTGATGATCTCTGCAGCTCGAACGAAACGGGGGAACGAATCGCGTTCGGTTAAGTGGATCCGATCGCGATTCAATTGATCACTGACAATAATTTCGTTTCGATAAATGGATCTCCAGCGGAGAGTCGCGCTGCGATTGAATTTAACTCCGATTATTACTGCAACCCGTCCGAGACTCGAATAACAACACGATATGCATATTTCGTCGCACGTACTCGCGAGCGAAAGATGATTAACAGAGATCAGAGAAATCGTAATTCAAATGGCGTTTAACGAGCTGTTTGGACTGTCGCGTTTCAATGAGCGGAGCTGTTTGGAACACAGTGTGGAAGTGGAAAAACGTGAAACGTCGGGTATAATTACGTCGCGATTAATTACGTCAATAATGAAAGACAGCATCGAAATGGCGAAACGCACAAGGGTGAATGGTTTCGGTTAATTCGCACACAAATGACGCGTTTCACTTTATCTTTTATTAATTTGCCTGCCGTATTGAACGAACGTTTATTTTGTTATTCGGTTTAAAATCAGAGGTGGCTAACTGGCGGCCCGCGAGCCCTTACCCCCACTTTCCTGACCGACGCAGTGGAGGGGATAACGCTTCCCCCTCCACTGCGTACGATCTCTCCATACTTGCTTCGAAGGGAAATCAACAGACGAAGAAGAGAGTCAGGCTCGTGCGAGAGAATTTCGATGTAGTGGGCTGCCAGTTAGCCGGCTCTGAGTTTAAATCAATTCATGCGTGAATAATACAAGTTTACTTTTGTCAATATCCACGATTCATCTACTGTTTTTTTTCATTTACTAATTTGTTATCAGCTTTATGTCAAACTTGAAGTGTAATTGCTGAACGAATTAATTGTTGAACGTGTGAACTTCACGGGAGAACGAATTTTCAATCGATAACGTTCTCAAAAATTCTCAGTGCGCTTGACAATTAATTAACAAACGTCGATCGACTCGCTAGGTCACGTTTTGCGATTACTGTATACACAGACGCAATAAAATTGCCGCGTTCAGGCGCGATGCTCGGGACTGTTCTCGCAAACGCGCGGGCAAATTACGGCGAATTATTAACTCGTAATGTCGCTTCGAGATGATCGAGTCGCGATTTCGCGTCGAATTCGCTTGAAATGGAGACTCGCCAGGAGTGGTTAAGTTATTCAGCGAATTTCGCAGCGCTTGTTACTGTCTCAGATCCGCGAGGTTCTTTCTCGGTTTCTGTGCGATCGAGTGAGAATTCTACGGTTCGATGAGCATCGACGCGCATCGAATTCGTTCGCACTCGACGAAACCAGCGAAGACACGGCTCTCTTGTCCGTCCGTTCTGGCGAAAACATTTTTTCTCATCCACGGACCGTGAATCGTCGAATCTCGTGTTTTCCCGCTCTTCGCTGATTTTAATCGGGAACAGGTTAATTTTAATGGACGACGGAGAGCGGAAGAATTATTAGGTCTCTCGAACTCGGTTGAAGTTGTGATATTTTTTTGGGAAACTTTTCTTCGATCCGCCTTGGAAATTTGATCGAGATTTTTGTAAATTATCTTGGCTACTGCCTTTGAGAATCATTTTTATAAATTATCATTATTACAAATTATCATCACCGTCAAAAGTACTGTAATTGTAAATTACTATTATCAAAAAGTATCAATTAATGTTATTATTACAATCTTTTCATAAATTATTATCATCACAGGGTAACTTAATTTATCAGCCTGCCAAATCAGCTTAATTAGTAAAGATTCGCGTGTTTCGAAGTTGCTAACAACGCCGCGTGATTTCCTCCGTTCGAACAGGTTCCAATTAACGTTGCACGTACTTTGTTACCAAATAAATGCGGAGTTTTTAAAACCGGGGGGGGGGCGGGCTCAAGTTCCCAGAATCGTTCAGCCCGATATAATAAAAATTGCGAAACAGAAAACAAGCCAGAATTAGCCAATCTAAATTAGCCGGTGAGTCCACTCGCGTGAAACCGTTCGCAACCGGCGCTCTAATAGACACAACCGTGTACCCATCGCGCGTACTTATTAATCGGAAACGCGGTTGACCTTTTTCTCACGTGCTATCGCGGAAGTCGTTAGCCAGGTTATTACATACATATATACATACTGAAATTTATTATTTCGCGTCCCGTGAACGTGGAAACAAAAATGGAAAAAGCGGAACGACTTATGCATACGCGATACGCGTAATCAACGTGTATTATGACGTATTATGTCGTTGTAGTGTCTCCGGTGTCGGTTAGGTAACTGCCATTGATCATTCGTTCTTCGACGCTTGCGGCCAGTCGATTGTGTAATCCGATTATATTTTAGCATCTGCGGAGAACAGCAATCGCTATTTTTCTGTTTTTCTTTTTTTCTTTTTCTACTTGATTATTTATTATCATCGCGTAGTCACGATTGGTTATCAGAGATCAGAATGAGTTTCGTAGTTTTTTCAAAAATGTTTGTTCGGGTACTACTGTCCTTTGCGAAAGCAACTTGATTCGTTGAATTTTCTTCTTTTTTCTCTCTCTCTAAGATCCCACGAATGTCGCATTCATACGTGACGCATGATTCTTATTATTCAGAAAGTGAAAGTTTTCGATTAATAATTGGGAGAAGGTCTGGAAAGTTATCAATTAGGGAGCAGATCGACGGCGCATTGCGAATTAACGCGAATGTGTTAAATTTTCATTTCAAAGGAATGCAAAGAAATGCAACTTCGTTGTTAGTAACTCATTCTCGAATTGCCCGCGTAGAAAATCAAATTGCCCTACTGCGGGGCCAAGGAGATCTAGGTTTCTCAAATCTGAAGTCAGTTTCACGATTCTTTTTGCGGATGGAGCGAATTTCAAAGAATCGTCTGTCTACCGAATTCTTAAAGATTTACACGAGTTTTAAAAATACCAGAGGAATACTTGAACGATAACATCCTCGTAGAAAAACGGAAGCGCAAACACGCTCCCGTAAAATTGCACCGGTATTCGTAATTACGTGAACATGGGCATTATACAATGTTCAAACAGACACGAGCGTATTTTTCGAATTCGTCGATCGGCCGTTCGCGTATCTCGCGGCGATTCTTGAATAATGCATCAAGAGAGATGAGATGAATCAATATAGGCACCGAGCGAATATCACCGAAGCGTTCTCCACTTCTTCTCTCTCTCTCTCTCTCTCCTCTTCATTAAGGATCGACAAACGAATACGGTGGGCGGACTGGTATCTCGAAAAGTTCAACGTGTTTCTTACGTGAAATTCTCAAGTGGTGCTCTCTCCACGGTTGATCACCGCAACGCAGACGATCGTTTCATTTTTTTTTTTTCTTTTCTTCTGACTATGTTTTTTTCATCGTAACTGCGCTCTCTCCGTCTGTCATTTCTTTCTCGTCTAACCAACGTTCCTGCAGTGTCATTTTCGTTACACCGTTTTCGATTGGTTACGCGTGAAAAGGGATTAGAAATTACCAAATGCTTTTTTCTCCGCTAAATCTCTCTCTCTTGATGTGCTCTCTCCTTTCGCGTGAGTTTGTCGAGACAAATCAAACGACTCCATTTTTTTTGGAACTTTTTTAAAATTTTCGTTTCAGCCAAGGCGCTCGATCGATCCTTAAATATAATTTCGTATTCGAAACAATTTTTCTCAACAATTAAGTTTAAGTTAGTTAAACGCTAAATGACCATGTCTTTTTTCTCTAGCCTGTGAACAATAAATAATTTAAATGCCAATTCGATTAACTCTGCATTTCAATGCAAATCGCAATAATGCAATAATGCAATTCAAAAGATTTTTTTGAAAGAATTTGTGTTAATTGTAATTAAGCAACAATTTTTACTAGAAATTTTTTAATACGATATATCAGCAAACTATTTAGTAAAGAAAAAAAGAAGCAAAATCTCAAGCAAGGTGTGTCGTACAATTTAAGTATAATTTTAATGGCAAGAATTCGGTGCCATTAATATTAGAAAATCTGTACTAGGCAGGCCACTAAACGATTTTTGAAAAATCACTAGCCTTTACTATCCTAAAGGCAGAGCAGTGACAAAAGAAAAAGAAAAAGACATGATTATTGAAATTTATTCATTTCAATAAATATGATTATTATCGACGTGACGGGATCTGGGGAATGTATGCGATGAAGAGGACATCGTTATCTATGTTGACAATGGTACAATTTAACCGCATTAACGATAACGATCGCAATAGTGACGCAACCATTGTCATTAATTTGTTCTGAAACTCTGTAACGAAAAAGTTTGTTTGAAGATTCAATTTGACGGTGTCATATCCTTTTTCATTTTCACTTAGTCTGTGCGAAAATTATACTAATAAAAAAACAATTACTCCAACGATATATGCGTACTATCTTACGCGTATTATACACGTTTTAGATGAAATCTAAATGCCTCGTAACGAGACATTCTATAGTATTTATTTGAATTTATATTTCAAGGAGAATTTTAAAATGTATACTAGTTTTCCACTTTCTGTTTCACGCGGAGTTGATCAATTTGCAAAAACGCGAGCGTCTGAAATGTCAAACGTCATTTCGAAGCGTGATGCTTTTAAGAGCAGGCAAGTGCAAAATGATATATATATATATATATATATCCGTGGAAGAGGAATCGTTCTCGCGGGAAAAAACGTTTCTCGCATATTACGCGTGTTTCACGCGTTGAAGTTCTCCACAAACGCATGAATAAAACGTTTCACAGTCAATGTTACTTAAATGTTTAGTAATATCAATTTAAAGTGCAAGACGATTGTTTCTTTCCTGTTTTCAGGCTAATCGAACGATCAGATTTCACATAATCAAACATTGAAGATATCTCTTTGACATCGAAGATGCAACGTCTGCAACATTAAAGAAACGATGTGATTACGCTCTTTGTGCTCTGATAAATCGACGAAAATTCAAGTTCAATGTTACGTTATACTCTGCGTATACGCGAGCCAGGTATATGAGCAACCTTGTCTTATCTCGACTAGTTTGCGAGGAATAATTACGGCGAAAACCGGTTATATGCCGTACACTGAAAGCTCGAGGGGCAAATAAACGAAGAAAAAAAATACTGAGAAAGAGTCGCATTTTTCGTTGGCCGTGTGTCACGTGTACGGTGTGCCGCATCGCGGTATGCTTCTCAACGAAATTTACATTCTTTATTTAACCCTTTTTAACTGTCGCGCACGAAAGTGATAGAACTCAAACAGATTTTCCACCAAAGACGAAAATAGCAGACTCTATGAAACAACGATTGAAAATTACAATTTTCTTACAATTTTTCGTTCTTCAACCCATCTGCATCGCGACTTGAATTGCACATATCCGTGTGTATTATAATTTATCAAATCTCGATTGAATTACTATAATATTATAATTTATCAAATCTCGATTATTACTATAATATTATAATTTATCAAATCTCGATTGAATTACTATAATATTACAATTTATCAAATCTCGATTGAATTACTGTAATTCAATATTATAATTTATCAAATCTCGATTGAATTACTATAATATTATAACTTATCAAATCTTGATTGAATTACTATAATATTACAATTTATCAAATCTCGATTGAATAACTATAATATTACAATTTATCAAATCTCGATTGAATTACTATAATATTTATTATTCTCCATTAATACGAAACTAATTACAATGAAACATCAGAATACGAGACATAACACAATGCATATAATATTGTATGGAGAGCTCATAATTCAATCAGCTTGGGTTACGTTTTGATTAAGAAAAATTTGCGCTATGAAAATAGCCTCTTTCTTTTTAACAAAATCTTCGGTCCAAAACTATTAAAATGAAAATGAAAATAATTTTTATATTACATATTATATTACATATTGTCTTAATAATCAATCCATTATTATTATTAATTCTTCTTTTTAATAAATTTGTGTTCATTCAAGATTCCTATCAATCCTACAAATCAGTTCAAATCTATTTCATTTCTTTCACAATTTATATTAATTATACCATTGTCATTGTTATATTTACAAATATATAATTCCTATTATTATAATTAGAGGGACGATAATTTTATTTTCATTCGGCCAACGGAACAGCAGTTTAATCACTATCTGTTACACGGTAACCTAATTATCAGCACGTAACTATCAAAAATATTAAAATAACATTACTATGATATATTAGAAATAATAACTAAACTGTTCCGTGCAATAGTTTCAACAAAAAGATATTCGCCTGATACAAACAATTGTTAATAAAAAGTCACCTACACTGATTGACTTCTGCGCCTTCTATATACCGGGTGGGCCAAAAGTTTCTTCTCCCACCTATTTTTTTTTTTTTTAATAAAACATCAAAATATAAAAAAATGCTGATTTTATTAATTTCAATTAATTAAATTTAAGTTCAAACATGATTTCAGCAGAAAAATAATTTTTGGCCCACCCGGCGCTTCGAAACATTTCGCTTCTTGATGCAAATGCGGTTAAACCTCGAACCTCGGTTTTGGTATTCTTTAAATAAACAAAGCGTTAAATCATGCGACGATGAATTTAGAAGGAATATTTACACGAAAAAAATCGGAGGCGGAATACTCACGCATCTCTCCTCTCTCTTGCAAGTCTCTCTCCAGCGTCAAATTTCCTCACTGGCGAACGCGATCGCGCGTCGGGTCATCCCGGTTGCTTGAAAATCGGCACTCGATATTTCCTTTTATTTTCTCGCACGAAAATACACACTTGTGCCATCAACTGCACTCGTTATATTATTCAACAGTTCTCCCCCGGTTTTATACCGATTTGTATTTCCTTCTCTTTCTCTCTCAGCTTATGAATATTTCGCGCGTGTTCCAAATAAATGCGTTCCGCGTGTGTCAGATATTCTCTCTCTTTCTCTCTCGTCGCCGAAACGATTTCCACGTTACACTCTCGTGTCTTTCCCTCGGACGAGTGCGCGTATGTCATCCGTATGCTGGCATCGATTCGCGTCAAGCTCTTTCTCTCGTCTTACTCTGTCTCGATGTTCCGTGTCAGTGGGACGTAACCATACGAATACAACAACGAGGAGGCCGTCGTCGTTTCCATCGTTAAGGAACTAACGATAACGCGCGTAATCGCGTTGTGTTCCTACGTTTTCCAGCGGTGAGGGAATTTTTGCGTGGCGCAGTTTTCGTCGCGCAGTCTTCAACGCTCCGAACTCGTCGCGTTTTCGCACACACGTTCCCTGTCTTCCTGTGTGCCTGCGTGCATGTGTGACGTTCCAGGCGATTCGAGTCATTAACCGAGCCGATTCTCTGTTGCACAAAGGCGAATCCTCTGTACGACCACTGGCCACGCAACGATCCGACGTTTATATGTCGTTTCGACGCTTCGGTGTAATTCCTGATGTTAGCCACCAGGCCTTTGAATTGGCCGTGCCAATGGGAACGCACAGCGGACGATCTGAGCGCAATCGGCTCTGCGAATCGAGTCGTCAATCGGGTCAGTGCGGAGTGAAGACACTTTTCAAGCCGGTGCTTCGACGTTTATAAATAGGCGGCGTTCTTCGACGCCCAAAGCAAGGGAAATAGCAAATTGCTATTCAGAGAGAGAGAGAGAGAGAGAATTGCGTTCCTCGAGGCACGAGTTTTGGAAATGCAAGATCATCAGGCTTGATCACGGGGATAATCGATTATCTCGGGGGCCGATTGATCAGCGAAATTTATCTCGACTATAAAATCCACAACGTCGCCGGTGAAAAACTGAGTTTCGTCCACGATCTGTTCGTGCCGATCTTTGCTTCTCACGTGCAACGAAGCTACTGACTCGTTTCAATATAATCAAACTTGAACTCGAAACTCGTCTGCCGCGACTCTTTTACGGCCCGACGATCTCGAAATTCGCTGAGACATCAGCGTATGTAATATTATTACGTATTTTACTTCCGGACTTCTGGCGTGCGTGCGTTTGTTCGCTCGATTGCAAAGTCGGACCGATTAAAGTTGCCAAAGTGACGGCGAAATACGTCGCGCGAATCGTTCCCGAAATCGTTCACCACACGCTGTGGATCTACAAGAGAAACGGTTTACTATTGTTCACGAGCGACGTGCAACAATATTCCGTGATTCGGAGTATTCTCCAGCTTAGTAATCGGCTCGTTACTACGCGCGCAGATTACGATCTGTTGATTACACATTAGTTGGCAGCCGTGGTGGCGATGGTAGCTCGCGGTGAGAATACCTGCTAACGGTTCACCGATTGCACGCCGTGTAACCCGTGATCCTAGGTCACTAACTTCACCTTTAACTTCACCCTAGGTCTCTAACGTGACCTTTTCCATCTTGCTTCGGCACGGTTGATCGGTGCCGATTCACCGATTCACGTGGATCGCGCGTCTCTACGTCTTCGAAACGACGATTGTCCCAGAATTCACTTTCCCCGGAGAGTTTTCACGCTAATTTATCGTCACCTTTTCCATCTTGCTTCGCCACAGCATCGATTTCTTTCGTTGAAAATCGGTCGTCGAAACGACGAATGTTTCAGAGTCTACTTTTCTCAGAGAGATCCGACACTATTTTCCATCTTGCTTCCACGTAGCATCGATTTCTGCGTCATTCGTTGAAAATCGGTCGTCGAAGCGACAAATGTTTCAAAGTTCACTTTCCTCTGGAGAGTTTTTACACTAATTTATCGTAATCTTTTCCATCTTGCTTCCACGTAGCATCGATTTCTGTATCTTTCGTTGAAAATCGCTCGTCGAAACGACGAATGTTTCAGAGTATATTTTTCTCAGAGAGATCCGAAACTATTTTTCATCTTGCTTCCACGTAGCATCGATTTCTGTATCTTTTGTTGAAAATCGGTCGTCGAAACGACGAATGTTTCAGAATCCACTTTCCTCAGAGAGATCCGAAACTATTTTCCATCTTGCTTCCACGTAGCATCGATTTCTGCGTCATTCGTTGAAAATCGGTCGTCGAAGCGACAAATGTTTCAAAGTTCACTTTCCTCTGGAGAGTTTTTACACTAATTTATCGTAATCTTTTCCATCTTGCTTTCACGTAGCATCGATTTTTGTATCTTTCGTTGAAAATCGGTCGTCGAAACGACGAATGTTTCAGAATCCACTTTCCTCAGAGAGATCCGAAACTATTTTCCATCTTGCTTCCACGTAGCATCGATTTCTGCGTCATTCGTTGAAAATCAGTCGTCGAAGCGACAAATGTTTCAAAGTTCACTTTCCTCTGGAGAGTTTTTACACTAATTTATCGTAATCTTTTCCATCTTGCTTCCACGTAGCATCGATTTCTGTATCTTTCGTTGAAAATCGCTCGTCGAAACGACGAATGTTTCAGAGTATATTTTTCTCAGAGAGATCCGAAACTATTTTTCATCTTGCTTCCACGTAGCATCGATTTCTGCGTCATTCGTTGAAAATCGGTCCTCGAAGCGACGAATGTTTCAGAGTTCACTTTCCTCTGGAGAGATCCGGCACTACTCTTTCATCTTGCTTCACATCACCGATCGATTCACCGATTCTTCTTCGTCTTTCTGCCGATTGCGAAATCGATTCTCCGCAACGACCGAATGTTCCAGAGTCGAACGTCTTCCTCGTCCAACCGTGGAACGAGTCAACTGAAACGATTCTTCGCGAGGCGTCGGCGAAATTACCGAACGCAGCGAGCGGCAAACGTCGAAAACGAGCGTTTGTTAGCCGGAGCCGGAGGAACAACGTTTGCGAGTCGTTAGAAAGCAGGCGTTCGAATGGAGGGGAGGAACTCGGCTCTCCGAAGGAACGAAGCTGGCGGAGCCTTTAAATCACGGGTTGAACAATGCTCAAGGGCCTTGGCGGTAAGACGCTCCCAGGTAGGGAGAATTTCGGTGTTTTGTGCTGGCGACGCGCGTGAATCAGTCGGCCTTCGGACGATGTAAATCGCTTCTGCCCGAGCTTCTGGAGATAACCTGCGCGTAATTCGGCGGAACGCGGCAGCACGTGACTTGTGGACGAGCAGCGTAGCCTCCAGCAGCGTTGCCTCTTCCCTTAGTTTTAAGAATTACGTGAACTACGTCGCTGGACGCACCTGTTCTTCTCCAACGCTCTTGACTCGGCTCAGGGAATTTCAACTGTTTTTCTTCTAGTTCCTCGAAACGAAGGGGCTCGAGCAGCCAGTTACGCTACGAAGCGAAGGAATTTTCGGACTTTCGGCAACTCACTTTCACGGTCGTCACTGATCCTCGGGGCGGGCAAACGTGCAACCGAGCATTTCACACAGAGATCGCCAATCTTCCAGCGAGATTCGTAATCTCGTAACGGCGCTTCTTCCTCGCGTCCTCGACGCGATCGACGCAATCACGTGTATATCTGCGTGCGTAAATCGGCAGCGAGAAGAGAAAGAGAGGACGGAATCGAATGCGGCGCGTCGCGCAGGTGCAGCCGAAAGCAAAAGCGAGCGAGCAAGCACCGAGTGCGATCGGTAAGCTGCTCTCTCTTTCTCTCTCTCTCTCTCGTTGGTCGTTGGTCGAACCAAGGCAGAGCGAAGAGAACGGGAGAACGTCGAGAGAGCAGAGAGACGGAGCCGAGCGGCGATTCCGAGAGGCCGTCTACTCGCGACTACTCGCCCGTTCGCTCGAGAACGCGAGACTTCTGCCGGCGCTCTGGTGGCCGCGTGCACGCTGCGTGCGTGTGTGCGTGCGCGTGCGCGTGTGTGTGTGTGTGTGTGCGTGTGCGTGTCACGCTGCTCGCTTCTGCTCTACGAACGCGAGCTCGCGCGCGTAAATATACGTACACGGACGAAGCTGTGTGTCCGACCACTCGGCGACCGTTCGCGAGGAGAAGGTGGGGGCGTGTGTGCCCGCCACCTTCGTGCACACCGCGGATACATGCCGAGGAATTTTACTACGGCACACACGGTGGAACCTCATTGGCCGCGCGGCATTCCTGCGGACGCGGCGTTTTCCACCACCGTGACAAAACCTCGATATATATGTATCTATATTTTCGGTGTGAATGAATGTTTCGATAATTTTGTATATTATTGGGTGCGTTGAGGAATATCAAACGTCAGTCAACGGGTTAAGAAAATTAATGGCAGCTGGTAGCTTATTTAATTATTGCTTGTACCTTATTTAACACTAGAACTACCACACCAGTCAAAATGACTGGTTTTTACAATTTTATTTTAAAATTTCTATTTCATGTCACAATTTTTTCCCCGCAATAATGCAATGACTTTTACAGTGATAACTAAAGAAATAATATAATGAATTTTATTTTATTTTTATTTATTAGAAATCAAAATAATTTTGGTAGAAATAGCTTCGTCTTAACTGTTGGTAGTTCTAGTGTTAATAATTTTGTACATACGAGTGTTGAGTAATTTCATATATCACGGACGTTGAATAAATTTAGTCAATCTAGTTGAGAAAACTACAAACAGCTACAGGTGTTTGTACCAATCTTCCTAATTGATAATTTTACATATGATGTTAAATAATCTTGTACATGGTAATTGTATATATTAATAATTTTATACATGACGGGCGTTGAATTATTTTAAACGTCAATCCAATTGAGAAAACTACAGGCAGCTACAAGTGTTTGTACCAATCTTCTTAATTAACAATTTCATATATACGGATTAATAATTTCATATGTGACGTTAAATAATTTTATATATGACGTTGAATAATTTTAAACGTCAATCCAATTGAGAAAACTACAGGCAGCTACAGGTGTTTGTACCAATTTTCTTAATTGACAATTTTACACATGATGTTAAATAATTTTGTACATGGTAATTGTATACATTAATAATTTTATACATGATGGGCGTTGAATAATTTTAAACGTCAATCCAATTGAGAAAACTACAGGCAGCTACAGGTGTTTGTACCAATTTTCTTAATTGACAATTTTACACATGATGTTAAATAATTTTGTACATGGTAATTGTATACATTAATAATATAATAATTTTATACATGATGGGCGTTGAATAATTTTAAACGTCAATCCAATTGAGAAAACTACAGGCAGCTACAGATGTTTGTACTAATCTTCTTAATTGATAATTTTACACATGATGTTAAATAATCTTGTACATGGTAATTGTATATATTAATAATTTTATACATGATGGGCGTTGAATAATTTTAAACGTCAATCCAATTGAGAAAACTACAGGCAGCTACAGATGTTTGTACTAATCTTCTTAATTGATAATTTTACACATGATGTTAAATAATCTTGTACATGGTAATTGTATATATTAATAATTTTATACATGATGGGCGTTGAATAATTTTAAACGTCAATCCAATTGAGAAAACTACAGGTGTTTGTACCAATCTTCTTAATTAACAATTTCATATATACGGATTAATAATTTCATACGTGATGTTAAATAATTCTATATATGACGGGTGTTGAATAATTTCAAAAGTCAGTGCAGTTAAGAAAACTGCAGATAGTAAACTACAAGTGTTTATTAATTCCTTCATATGTTTAAAAACAACCGGAGATATTCGAAATGGACAAAGTTTATTACAAGCTTATTACATGTATACAAGTTATATAAGCATCTTGTACATCGTGACTGAAAAAAAACTTTGAAATTTGCATTGTAAAACAATATATCAATGGTTTGAAATGAACAGCTGGAAAGATGCGAATATTTCTGTGACTTGTGATATACTTGAATAATATGCAGAATGATCATAGTAAATGCTAAACTATGTTGGAATAATTATAAATCTGTTTTTTTTGTAAAGTAAAGAGTTACACCTACTTGCAAGTTCTAACGTACACTTTCGCAGTCTTATCTTGATAATCATTTTATCGCTAATCACAAGGTTTATCTTCGTTTTTCTCTATATTCAGACGATAAATTCATATTTTATCGATTTTTCTATTTATCAACAAGACGAGGCGTGTCGGTCATCGTGCATAATGATTACGTCAAACTGGTTTGGCCATTCACACGTTTAAGAAAAAACAAGAAAAAACAATGAAGTCGTGTATATCGCGTAATTTACACTCCTTCATATTTGATAAACACTCCAGATAATAGAAATTGATACTTGATTGCATGTTGAGGGATTTTGTCGAAGTGATAACGTTCGCGACATTTAATTGCCTGAAATGCAAGCAATTAAACGAATCCAATTTAAGAAGGTGTTCAACGAGACTGTCATCATAAGTTTGTAAAAGTGGAATTTAAGAATTAATTTTCTGCTTTGACGCGCGAGTTGATTTAAATTTCTGAAATTCTAACATTAACACGCGCCTATGTATATATACGTATATTTTTGCACTGAGTCACACTGTGGCTTTTTGTGCAAAATGATTCAGTTGCTATTGTTGTCTTGCTGTAAATAACTACTGAAGAACAAGCAGCTTTCGTCAGTTAGCATTCAAAAGTTATTTTAATATTTTCTTTTTTTTTTTTTTGGAATGAAATCATCCAAATTTTTATATCTTTCTGCGATAATTTTACAAACTACGTTAAAAACTGTGTTTCACATTTATCCCTCTTTTAGATGAAAAATCTAACCTCCCACACTTGCTTTCGTACACGATATTCTATTAAAATAATTCTAATATTTTTTTTTTAAACGAAATCATCCAAATTTTTATATCCACATCTTTCTGCAACAATTTGTTTTTTTTTATAATTACGCCTTCGCTAGACACAATTGCTTTTTATATCCATATTTTTTTCTGCAATAATTTTACGCAAAGTGTGTTTCATAATTATACCTTCTCTAGACGAAGAATCTAACTTTTCACACTTGATTTCATACACAGTGTCTGCTTAAAACAATTCTCAATATTTCTTTACACGAAATCATACAAATTTTTATATCCACATCTTTTTGCAACAATTTGTTTTTTTTGTATAATTACACAATTGCAGAACATAATTTTCCACATACAATGCCCCATCAAAATAATTCTAGTACATATTTCCTAAACCTGAAAAAATTCGATCTCCTAAACGGAGATTCCTCGTTTCTACGAATACGTGTTAGAAACGCAGCGTTCCAGTACGTAAAATACGAGAGTTGCGAGCGTGTTTGACCGATACCAGCAGCGTGCTCTGACGCAATCGATTATGTCAAAGTAACAAATGGAACAAAGTTTAACGCTGCGGACAGTCTGTTATTCGCGTGATGCGGCCACCGACGATAACGCCTAACTAGGAAGACAGTATCACTCGACGACCATTCAACGACAGTTGGAAAGCGTAAATGCATATAACGAGGCGTGTACCGGTTCTTCCACCAGTTATGCGCCAAGGAATTTCACTATAAGCTCTATCTCGCCCGAGGGTTCACGCCTCGAGGGAGCTTCTCTCTGTCCTGGTATTTCGTCCCGATATGAGTGAAATAACGCGAGACGAAGCTTACCCTAACGTCGTCTCTCGTTCGAGAGAATATCGTTCCTACCCCTTTCAGGAAATGGAGAAACGCGTTATCAGACGTCTTTCGACTTGGCCGCTGCCCTCGAAGAATTTACCAAGAACGTCTCTCGAGGAAAATAATAATAACGATACTTGCAATTGCGACGCGTTGTTCATCGCAATTCGCCGACGTGTGGAAATTCTCTTGGAATTCAAAGGGAACGATAGTCTCCTGATTTTTCACTCAGACGGCTATGGAAAATTGCTACGCCGCAGCAACGAATGCCCAGAGAATGAAATTTATTAATTTATTAATTTAAAAGAATATATGTATATATATTTTTTTATTTTTCTCTTATTTTTCGAATTCTGACGAACGACAGCAATCGTAATTTTTTTTTCTAAACAGATGGACGTATATATGTATCCAGAAATGTGATTAACTTCAACTGCAAATTCATCGTATGACTTGACACTTGATTGTTCGAGTCTGTTTCAGAAAATGAAATTGTTTGTTCGACGTCAACTTCAAAATGGAACATTTTGGTGCACTGCTTCAACAGGAAAGGAAAAAGAAGCACTGTGCAAGCTCATAATAAACTTTATCTGGCAAATTACGGCAGTGTCAGAATTGTCGGTGAAAAATGAGAATCAGATAATTGCCCGAAAGATGGCAAAATATCGAACACGAAGTCAATGTACCGTTTAATAAAAGTTTCGTCTCAAGTGAGAAATTCGCTTTTCATTTGCACGCGAAAGCCAATCTAATATACTACTCCTCATCTCGTTAGGGTCGATATTAAAAATATTTTTTCAGTCGGCGACGTCGCAGAGCACGTGAAAATTGTTTGACACGACGAGAAAGTACGCACGATACTGAGGTTGTCTTTCTCGAAGACTTTTCGGAGCTACGTGGCGAAGGTCGCCTAAAAATAGTGTCACCGTGACCTCTCGTGCAGCTCACTGAAAAACCTATTCTTTTTTCTTTTTTTTTTTTTTTTTTTATTCATGCTCGTACGCGAGCACGTGGGCTGGTCGCGAAATCTGGTACACCGTCAAGGCAAATCGTCGAACAATAGCCTTTTTTAGCGAACGCCAGCGTCGTTTCGTACGAGATTATTTTCACAAGCGGCAATTAAATTGTTAATAAATAATCGTGATATCTAATAAAATCTCTAAAGTCTAATTAATCTTCAAATTATTTTGTTTTGTTCCACGTCGATTACCAAGAAATGTTAAATTAATCTTCAAATTATTTAAATCTCTAAAATAAGATTCTTTAGTTCTTTTCTTCAAAAATTATTAATCGATATTTGAGGGATTAAAATAATCGAATTCTCGAAAATGATAATCTAATTAATCTTCAAATTATTTCGTTTGTTCCACGTCGATTTCAAGAAATGTTAAATTAATCTTCAAATTATTTAAATCTCTAAAATAAGACTCTTTTATGCAACTGACGTACTTTTATTTCTCTCCTTCAAAATTATTAATCGATATTTGCAGAGAGATTAAAATACTCGAATTCTCGAAAATAATCTAATTAATCTTTAAATGATTTTGTTTGTTCCACGTCGATTCCAAGAAATGTTAAATTAATCTTCAAATTATTTAAATCTCTAAAATAAGACTCTTTTATGCAATGATGCACCTATAGTTCTTCAAAAATTATTAATCGATAGATTAGATGTTCGAATTGTCGAAAACGATAATCAGTCCGCGATAAAAACGATTTCTATGCAATGTGTGTGAAAATGGTGTCATGAAAAATAATTCTACTGACAAAATTCTACTGATAAAAGAAACAGTATATTTGCTGTATATTTGCAGTATACCGTAAGAGCGATAAATTTTCCTCAATGTCGTTAAATTATTCCTTTTTAAGCTTATTTTTAATAGATTAATATAATTTAATATAAATAGATTAATATAATTAGATTTGAATAATATTTAAATTTAGATAATTCAATTTAATATAAATAGATTAATATAATTTAATAGATTAAGGTTTTTTTTAATAGAAACCTAAAGCTTTTTTCAGAGGATATTCGACTCATTTTTCATTTCTTCGTTATTTATTTCTCTACGATATTTAAATTAAATAGTCACTATGAACGATGAATTCAATGAAATAAAAAAAGTGACTTTCCGAATGTTGACTATTACTTCTTCACTATCAAGCAAAAAGTCATCGTCATTGTCTCAGTCTACTCTAGATTCCTGCACGATTCTCTCTTATGATGTTACATATACAGTTCAAGACGTCGTACAATTTTTCATCGTAGTGCAAAGTTCAATTACGCGCGTTCAGCGTTTTATTCAGAATTTTGAACAAATGGTTTAGGTTAGGTTCGGTGCTTCCCTTCATTTTTGACAATTGCCTCCCACGGTGACAAATCGCAGCTCGACGTTCAATACTCAGAGAGTCGCAACATCCACGAGATCCAATACCTCGTACATCCACGAAGAGACACGATTGCGATGTTTCAAAACTCTCCGAAGAGTAGGCGAAATTCAAAAATTCGAATGAACCTTCGTAAGAATATTTTCAAATCTCCGTGTAAAAGTTACGAACCCACCGTGAAAAAAATTTATCGGAACGATAACGCGGCGGCCGTGGAAAGCATATTGCGAACAACGAATCCGCGAACTTTCGCGACGAACGAAACAATCTGCCCCACCGGGGAGAGGTGGGGGGAGGGGAGACGAGATTTCAAGCATCGACCGTTTCGAAAATTTGACCGTGCTTTTGAACTTTCGGCCAAGTTTCGCTTCGGAAATAAATAATACCGATTGCCTCTGGAACGCAGCTTCCAGACTATTCGGAAATGACGATCCCACGACCGAATTAGCCAGACGTTGCTTACTCGCGGCCGAATAACGGACGAACGCGAGACGAGATCATCGCACGGATTGCCTGGCATCCGCGACGTCTGCGAAAATCTCGTCGTTACGCTGCAACGACGTTTCGAGTGGCGCACTTGCACTCGCGGTTGCATCTCGCGCCTGCAAGCCTGGCTTCGCGTGTCTGCACGAAGAACGTGCGCGATACGATAACAGCGTCGTGGATAAGATAACAGCGTCGTCTGGCTGTTACGGTGTACAGCAACTGTTTCAGAGAAATGATAGATATCGCGCCAGGTCGTAGATTACCGGGTAGCGGATAAGCAAGCGCTTGCTCCTGCCTCGAACGGTGTATATTATTAAACCCTAATGGCCGACAATTTTGTAATTACGTGCAACGTCGTACGAGTGGCCGAGTTCAAAGGGAACTTTTTGCAGACTTTTATCGTGTTACGTTACGTCGTGTGCATCGTGTAAAGTCTCCTTTCGAAATCGAGCTCGAATTCTCTGTGGAGACGAAATTCTTGAAGAACTTGAGACCCATCATAATTTCCAAGTTGTTTAATTCCGTTTGATAAACATCTGCTGTTTCATTTTGTTTCGTAATCTGAAGTTCAATTTTGTTTCAATAATCTGAATTATCTACGTGGTCGTAAATCAAAGGTGGCGAACTGGCGGCTCCTACCCCCACTTTCTTGATTGGCGCAGTGGAGGGGATAGCGCTATCCCCTCCACCGCGTTCAGACTGTCGCGGTCACAACACTCGCATTGAGTATACGTATAAACTGTTTTTTTCTTTTTTTTTCACTGTAGCTGGTAAAGTTAAAGGAAAATATGGTCCGCTGCAGCACGAAAAGAATGAACAGAGTGGAAACTAATTTACATGGTGGGGAAACCGACAGGCTAAAGGTCCCTACACACATGTTGAAACATTCGGCGATGCATGTATCAAGGTTTTTCCTAGATTTCATGATACATGTTGCAATTTATGTAGCTCGTTATCGGTGAATCTGCAGGCAAACTGACTTTAATGCAGGTTTCATTAAAATTCAGAAGTCGTGTTCATGTTTCAACGTGTGTGGAAGTCTTAAACCGCGGCCCGCGAAGAAGTAGTTCGCCGTCTCCGTTTTAAATAATATATTACAATAATATAATAATATAACATATCGTGATGTATAATAATTTCTATTCCAAATAATCTAAATTCAAACTAAATTTTCTTTCGCGACATTCTCCTATGCGTTGATTAAAGTCAGCTCACCAGTGACCAAAACGAAACACTACATAATATTTTCCACTCACGATACGATAATATTTTATTCTATTAGAACGCATTCGATTCCGAAATAATCTACATTCAAACTAAATTTCACTCCACGTTTCTCCTCGACGGTGACTCGATTATCGAAACTCCGTCGATTATAGTCACCTCTCCAGTGGCCAAAACGAAACAAGTCCGCCAAGTCAGATCGGCAAACCTCGAATTTCAAAGCACCATCCGTCTGCCTCGCTGACAGCGACGACGAGACCATCGTCCCGTAAAGGATCGTTAACTCGGAGAGGCTGGTGGAAGCTTAAGCAGCGGTTCCTCGAGCCGTTTCACAGCCACGTACCACACGCTGTCCCAGTGCGGCGGGACGACAAGCAAGGTGGAAAGTTGGTTCTTGTTGGTTCTCCGAATCGAAGTTTTCGATCGGCAAGACGCGCAACACACGGCGGCAAATGGGGTACGTGTTGACTCGATCCGGCAATGAGGCACGTGCACGATTGACACGATTCTAGGACAAACGGTCACGAGAGTGCTCCGTGTGTGTGTGTGTGTGTGTGTGTGTGTGTGTCGCAGGAGAATGACTGTTCCTGTCGCGGAGATCAAAATCAACTTGGCCGAGTGCCGGGGACGAACAAACCCGGCCAGGGGAAATGAACGCGCGAATACCACTGCGACCGCTGACGAATATCTCTAATTTGCGTTTGCTTTGTTGCGGAGGTCTTGACCCATTAGCCGTCCGGGGTTATTCCCAGGCTACGTGTTTCTATTCACGCTCGTTCCGTTTATTCGGTTTATTTTCTGCGCCGTTCTTGCGCAATGCTGAACGAGATAAGGAGCACGTGAAACGACGAAGAATTCGTCGATACTTTGCTGCAACAAAAGGGACAACAACGAGAAAATGAGATGAAATGAAATGAAACAAAAGGAAATCGTATCGTGATAATTGATCTGATTTTAAAGCTTAGGTTCGCTTCGACTGTTCCGAGTTTCTCTCTAAAGATGTTTTCATGCACATCGTGCAGAGTGACTTTGATTCCAAATTGTCAAAAACTCGAACGTAGAAACATCGAGGAATTTTCTTTTTTTTTTTTTTTCATGACTCGATCCATCTCCGATGAGTTTTGAAAATTGAGATCTTCTCTTGAAACTGGCTGCACGATTTTTCATTTTCTTTTTCTTTCGCGATTTTTTTCATTTTTTATCGTTTCATCTTAACGTGCTTAAGGTCTCAGCGAAATGAGAAAAATCATACAGCAAGTTTCAAGGGATTATTGTAAATGGGAAATTTTAATCTTCTAATACTTTGACAAAATTTTTCATCGTATTTTACGTTTGTGCCAATTTTTACAATTTTTTTTTTTCCTTTCTTTAAAGAAAAAGGAAAAATAAATTCAGGATAGTTCAGTTTCAAGGTGAGACTGTAAATAGATTGTTATGTAATCTTTTTCAGCAGAGTTATAAAGATTTAACGTATTGACAATTTTTCATTTAAATTGACCGACTTCGCGAGAACAATTTATACTTGCCAGAACAGTGATGATGAAATACTTTTTGAAAAGAATACATCCCACAGAGCATTATACATTTTACTTTCTTTGCAAGTACTCGATAAAATATTATTTATGTCGAAAATTCACATGTGTGTGTTCAGCTTTGCTCGTCACTGGCTCATCCGAGACGTATAATAATTCGAATCGAAAACGTTTCTTTAACATTAATATACAAACGAGAATTAATGTAATTGTGTCTGCAAATGAAGTTTCCTTCACTCGCGAGAAAAATTGATCGTCGATCAATTGCGATTGTTTGTGAATTGCTTGAACTGTGACAAATACACGCGTCAATGCGATTGGTATTAATCGCGCATCACGTGGTCCAATTAATTGTTGACAAACAATACCTGCCCCGAATGAGATTATTTCAGCAGCTTCGTAGCGAGATTTTCATTTACGAAGATCAGAAGCAATTTTCGCAGATTTGATGTGGGTGATGCCTCTTACTAATCAGATTTCCCGGTGAACATTCCCCCTAGCGAGTTACCCCCCTCTCGGCGTAATCCCAAGAAGGCTCAGATAAATCTGCTTAGGGGATTTGAGTAATTCTCCCGTGCAACACGTGAGCGCCGCGTTGCTTCATAACGCGAGTACATTGTAAATTAAGATTACATTATCGTCGTTATTGCTAAATCTTCGTAGAACGACGTCTCGCGCTTTCACCGCCACCGCCGCCGCCGTCGAGTCTCGTACTTTCGACGTCATGCGACAATTATGAGCCAGTTTTGCGGTTGCCTAATGTAACAACTCCGAACTTACGACTCGCGAGAAGGTTTTACGAGCTACTCTGATACGCGAGCCGTGTCCGGAAATCTTTCATTGATATTTCCTTTCGAGATTCTATGAGATGACGTTGAAGGCCTGAAGTTCAAGCCTTAATTAGAAAACTGTAAACGATCACGAAGTGATCTAATTGTAATTCAAAAATTGCTCGATTCTCTGTTATGTGTATTTTCGATACTTCATGCATGCAGATATATGTGTCTAAAAAGCACGAACGTATGATTATAATTAATATTCTTTTTCGAAACGATTGATTTATTTTATTTGTATATTTTTATCTTTTATATTCATTTTCATACGACTGTTACACATTTTATTTCGTTACGTGATTCTTACGCATTCTTATGCGTAATTTCACGTAATTGAAGAAATAACATCGAAATAGAAAATCGTTTCTCCCACATATATATATATTGTTACAATTTACACTCATCTTTGATCATTTTATATATTTTTGTGTGTTATGCGCACTTGCCTGCGTTCTTGCACCTTTGAATTTTCCGTAAATGCATAAAAATCCGCAGTCTATTTATTACCTGTAGTCTTTTTAATTCTAAAATGGGAATACCCTGTAGTAATATATATCTAGTGCTTCGTTGAACGATCTTTTTGGACAAAGATGGCGAACTGGCGGTAGAACGATCCCCTCCACTTTATCTTTGGCTCAGCTAATTGTAAATTAAAGGAAGATCTGAGAAGCTGTTTGTATCGTTCGTTGCGATGAAAAAGAATACACAAAATGAAAACTAATTTCCGTGGTGGGGGAACTGGCAGATTGACAAGGGAACATACCGAAGTGTCACACGTTGATAAAATTTGGCTCAAACGTAGTTTTCCAGAAAAATACTCGACACGTATTCTTTTTATCGACAATTATTATTTACCGTCCATGTTGAAGGGGTGTAAATTACCCTCAAAGTTGGAGCTTCGGAATTTATTTCATCAAATATCTCGGTTATTATTGAAGATACTAGTAAAATTTTTGTGTAAGTCGATGAAATTACCATTTTGCGAAGAAATTATTTGTTTAAACAATATATCATGAAAATCGTATCTTTTATAATTTTTTTCCAATTCGCACGGGCCGCGGTATTCTTTTATTTTTTTAGGGTAGTTTACTGCTCTGTTGCGTATTTCTTGTTCTATTTCGGTGCACCTTTTCACTTTTTACTTTGACCATACGTCTGAAGTAACATCCACTAATACACGACACTGATGCAGCGTATACTGTATCAAACTCGATTATACCTATTTAAACGTGATAGCACGTCATCGACGTATAAACACAAATTTCTCCCGTAGCAGTGCTCCCTGCAACATCGATTTCCCATTTTCTCCATCCTCAGGACGCAAACCGAGCCACAATCCACGTAATAAAACGCTCGCTTACGACAAACATTTGAACCCCTTCTTCAACCCCTCGCCTTACGTGCGCACTTTCGAGCCGGTCGTTTCACCTTCGACCTCGTGGTACATTATTCTCGAGAAATCGTCCCACTGAATCTTGCACGCGTGAACGGTCTAATCTTCCAACGCAGCGAGGCAACGCGTTCCCCTTCGCTCCCCTTCACCCCACCCAAAACTGCGCCGCTCTTAATTTATTTTGCACCCTCGATTAACTTTATTAACTCTGTCGGTGACATATCAATTTACTCGGCCAGCGCAGCGTATAACCGTATAGTAGCTCACTGCTACGAGGCTGAGGTTCTATTATTTTATTTAAAAACGCGACGATTTAAGGGACGAGAAGCGGAAGGCGCAACAAGATGGCTCTTTCTCCGCTCCGAGTGAACAGCTGACAAGCTGAGTGAAACGCTGCCTTGCGAAACTGCCGTCGAATTCAGCTTTTATAAAATTGAAGAAATCTCTCTAGCCATGCAAATTTAAAAAAAACAGGTCGTGCGATATCTCACGATGCACACAGCTTGGCGGCCATAGTTTTCTACGAGGGAGCTCGCAGTTTCTTCTGTAGTATTTTGAAAAAAGAAAATTTTTAAAAAAGATTCGAAGGACAGAGATTAAATTGGACATTCAAACGGGGATTTTAAAGATTATTCTAATCTTTGTACTCTTTCAGTGGTTATAGTTTTCTATGAGGAAACTCACGGTTTCTTCTGTCGTTTTTCTGCAAGAAAAATTTGAAGAACTCGAATGAAAATTCGTTTTTCAAGGGGATTTTAAAGATTATTCTTCTTGGTATTTAAGATTATTAATCTTGGTATTTTCAAGGTTATAAGAATGTAAAATATTCTACGAATCACCGTAATTAATTTAGTTGGCGTACATACAACCCTGCTCAAAAGTCTTAGGACAGTTCCCATTTCTGATGATCAGAATTCGAAGGTAAAAAAAATGTATCGGAAAAAAAGTAGTTAGTTATAATAAAGAAATAAATAATATTATAAATTATAACACGCAGTGATATCATTAATTTTTAATATGTGCAAATGTTTACTTCTGCTCTGTGTGTACTCAATAAAAATATAAAAATGCAGAAAAACTCCACAGTTTATTGATAGAACACTGGATATTGGACACAGACTATGAATTTTAAATTCATTGCGGAGGATTTCCCGTTCAATTTTGCAATGTGTTACGTTTCAATATACTGTTTTATAAAATAAACGATCAACGTGCTTAACTATACAGTGTAATACAATCGCGTAAATTACACGAATACATTGTTATAACAATTTTCCTTAAATTTTAAAATAAACACTAAGTCCTGAGACTTTCGAGCGGGGCAGAGACTGCACGTATTTAAGACTTTGACGAACAATTAGTCATTTCAATTCGCCGCGACTCGAGTTAATCCGTGGCACACAGAACTACCTAGACAGACATTTGCACAATTAATAAATAAAACAGGATCAACGTAACGCGTGCTCGGTGCCGGCTAATTACCGCGTCTGCCTTTTCCTTTATACTTCGTTGGCCTTTATACTTTTTGCTAATTAAGCTATGCTTTCCATTCTGTGATATAAAAAAAAAGAAAAGAAAAAAAGAAAAAATTATTCCTCCGTCTTTTCGAATGCTTGTTGAAACAATTTAGAAAACCTTCTTCCTCGCAGTTAATTAACCGCGTCACGCAAACGAACTAATAATTCCACCAGATACGACTCGATCTTGTTGCAAAAATTATTCAATTATCCGCGAATGTTCCGTTTCCGATCGCGGAGGTTTTTTTTGTCATTGTTACATTTTCGCCGCTTCTGCGCGACGATCCTTTTAGCTTCGATTTCCTCTCGTTGCCTAATTACCACGTAGGAAAGTTTCCGTTGCTCGGATAATTTCCCATTCGAATTAAGTGAAATTCGGATATTGCTATTCGTAAAATTCCGATATTATCGCAACGAATCGATTGATAATTTGCAACAACGACGCGTGATACCATTTTTCTCAGCCGCAGTTGACTGAAAAAAAATATCAAGTCTTCAGCAGCATTTGCCTGACCCGACAAAAGATGACCAAATTTCCAAATCTAATCCTTCTTCAATTCTCAATTAACTACTCTTGCAAACGTAAAAGAAAAAAGAGAGAGAGAGAGAAGAAGGAAAAACGATATCACGTAATCAGAAATTCCCAACATTCACGAAGCAAGCCCGTCTCTTTTGTTTCGTTCGAGAAGCTCATTTCAGAAAGGAAAGCCAATCCTCCCTCGCTATTTAATTAGAGGCAGCTGCGGCCGATATAAAATTCCAGACATGTACGAAAAGAACACCGTGATAGCTGTCTTTCCTATGGATTTGCCCGTAACCGAGGAACAGCTCTCCACCTGTGTGCAATCGAGCGTACCGCCTCGATTCTGACTTTCGTTTCGCTGTGAAACTGCAACGAATGACGGCTGTGCCTGTGCATGCAAAAATGTACCGGAAGAGACACGACAGTATCGTTGAATTCCAAAAAAAAAAAAAAAAAATAATAAGAAATAATCTTTGTACGAGTGTAACAAATAGTCTCTCCACTTGATTGGGAAATCAATCACGGACTGACAATGAGAGAGTGGGGTTCGTGCGTGGCGAAGAAATTCCAATAGTGGGGAGATCGATGCAGTGGAGGGGGTAGCGCTAGTGGAAAGTGGGGGGCAAGGGCCGCCAGTTAGGATAGCTAGTTTTTTTTAGGGTGCTTCACACAGGACAGATCGATCATGGAACGGGCTATATATCGATCTGAAGAGTAATAAATAATTTCATTTAACTCGAACTGTCCCTTAACACTAGAACTACCGACAATTAAGACGAAGTTATTTCTATCAAAATTATTTTGATTTCTAATAAATAAAAATAAAATAAAATTTATTATATTATTTCTTTAGTTATCACTGTAAAAGTCATTGCATCGTTGCGGGGAAAAAATTGTAACGTGAAACAGAAATTTTAAAATAAAATTGTATAAACCAGTGATTTTGACTGGTGTGGTAGTTCTAGTGTTAAATCTGGCTAACAGTTCGAAATTTCTATTTTTATTGTTGCCGATAATTATAATGAAGGCAGGCGTACGTTTGTATGTACGTAATAGTATAATATTACAATAGTATAATATTACAATAATATAACAATAACATAATATTGTGGCATATTAGAATAATATAGTAATTAGTATAGTAGAATAATATTACAGTATAACAGATCTGAACAGATGAAAATTAAGATGAGAGCTACATTGACGACGTAAGAAAAACAGGAAGGACAATTAGGTGAGTCAGTCGACCCTTCATTATAATAATTCGAATAATTCGGAATAATTCGCACAAACTAAACTTCTCATTGCTTCTTGCGAAAGTTTCTAAAATGGAAGAAATTATATTTTTAACATATCGAAGAAATTTTGCTCTACGCTTTTCAATTACTTCTATACATAGAACGTCGAAATTATTCAGTGCGAGATCAGCGAAATTCAAGTATAAATTTTCATTCGAGCAAAACTTCATCAAGATAAATTATTGCATATAATATTTATATAACATTTAATTAATATTGTATCAATTATATTTATACTACTATTATATAATATTTCTTACATAAAAAATTTTCATCTTGATAAGGCTTCAACGAAACAATTTTGTTCTTTCTTTTCTCTCTATTTTTTCTTCGTATAAAATTACCTCCTGCATTGTCAAATATACATCGTTATCATCGCACAAAATTTCAAATGAGACCAACTTTGGACGAGGTGATCTTTAAAGCGTTCGATGAACGGCCGTAACGACTGTTCGCGATCTCTTCCCGTAATTATCGTTACGAACAAGGGCATGATCGGTAAGGTAAATTGTTCGGAAATACCATGTACAATCGCGTAACTCGGATAGCATGATCGAGGTGAAAATTCGCCGAATCGTTGCCTTTCTCTCCGTTGATACCTCATTAACAGCGAGCCGAGGTCGAAGCTATTATTGAATAGCAGTGCTGTTTGAATCTCGCACCGTCTAAACCAACCACGACCGACACCGTACACACCGCTGTAATTTATGTATCGGGCTCGTGACGGTCTAGTTTCACCGTCAGTCCGTTTCTGTACTTTGTATCTTCACCTTATTTTCCTTCTTTTTCCTCTTTTCTTGCCGCATTTTTCTTGCTGGCCTCTTGATGCTACGCTGTCTGATACGACGATCTCTACTCTTCTTGCTGTTGCTCGCAAATTAACGCACGTCCTCACGACCTCTCACGTACAGGGTGTCACATTTGAAACGTAATTTTTCTGAACTATTCTACGTCGTAGAAAAAAAAATGTTCCAAGTAAAAAGAAATTTATTTCGTTTCGAGGCGAACGTGCCTTACGACTGTGTCGTAAATCTTTCTTCTTTTCTAACTCTGTCGGTAATTTATTTGCGAAATAAACTGACGGAGATGTCGCTTCGAATAAAACGACGCAATCATCCCGTTCGAATGACACTTGGCGCGAAATCTTGTCGATTATATATCTCCTAACACGTGATATCGTTTAAAGTTGAAGCGATCGTCAACGTGCATCGCGTGTTTGTTAAAACAAGCATAGTACATGAGCCGAAACAGCTATCTTTTCTGGGGCAAAATGGAGAAAAAAATGGCGCGCGACGTAGTTAACCTCTTAGGCACGGCTGAATTTTGCGCGGGACTTTTTCTCTGTACGGCAGAGTTCAAATGGTATATTTATTTAACTGAAAAGCAACAATTCCATACCTGAGACACTAGCACATCAAAAACAGAGATTGTATATTGTTAACACTTTACCGACCGTGAATAGCGGTGAATAGTTAGCCGATTAATAGGCTACCGGTCGGTAAAGTGTTAAAATCGTTTCAATAACCGTGTGTTTTCCAAACCGTCTCGCTCCGGAAGATCGATAAATATCTGAAAGTCGACGAAACACCACGATGATGAATAATGAACGATCCGCGTGTTCACGCGAACGTCGTAAACACGGTGTAATTGAAAAGCAGATGCACGTTAATTGCGCATTAATTCATCGAACTCGGTGGATCGTCTCGTATCAACGTATCAACTTAAGGAATTCGTTTCGTTCTCGAGACGTTCGCGCGGAAAACGTACGCGGAGAGCTCACGTATACGTTCAATACACGTATCTCGCCAGTTTGACGCGGCACACGTCACGGTGTCTCGCTCTCGTTGCCAACTAATCGGCGAATTCCCCGAGGAAACCCTGCG
Organism: Tetragonula carbonaria; assembly: GCA_032399595.1. Taxonomy (NCBI): domain Eukaryota; kingdom Metazoa; phylum Arthropoda; class Insecta; order Hymenoptera; family Apidae; genus Tetragonula; species Tetragonula carbonaria. The sequence goes on along the minus strand of JAUCRC010000007.1, from coordinate 2,659,484 downwards.
CTGACAGTCTCAATTCGCGGGATGAAGCCGAGTCTAACGTAATAACTAAACATCCACGCGCTCGAGCATGGTTAATTCGTCGTCGTCGTTTTCCGATATAGCGCGGCTTCCGTTTCGCCATGTTATTTCAATCGACTGGATTCAAGAGGTATCGTTCATTTTCACTAGTGAAATATTTCGCGAATATTAAGAGCGACTATTTGCATGCAGTATATATTAGACGCACGAATAAGTCTTGGGTAACGTAACGTTGCTTAAAATCGAAGCATTCTCCCGCCATTTCATCATAATTGTCGGGCAGCTATCAAAAATGACAATTAATTAAATCAATCTTAAAATTCAGTATAATTTGAAAATGACAAGCGAGAAAGAATTTGTTCATCGCTGCATTCACTGAACAGCATGCGAATCGATTTTATTCTCGGGGATAAAAAACCGGGTAATGTCGAACGGTGATTTGAAGATGGTGATTTAAAGATGCCGCCAGCGGTTGTAAACGGTAGCTAGCGGTGCCCCGGATGATTAACGATGAAGATTAAAACTGATGAATTGCAACGTTTGCTCGATGCTGACCGCTGAGAACAACAATTGCTGCGATCGAGACCAAGAAAATGTCGCTGCTGAAAACGTCCATTTACTGGCAAAGGGTTCGCGTGCGTACTGTGAAACGTGTTACGCGAAGAGGTTATGTATTCTGCCGAAATTTTGGAACACTCGGCAGAGAGTACAGACATAACCTCTTCTGACTACCGATTGACATTTGTTCCGATCGATGCAAAATGCCTCGTCTGATGCACACTTGAAGAAGCCGAGAAATGTGACAATGAGAAACGGGCTCCATCGTGGTTCCATCGCATCGAAAGATGACATTTCTTCTCACTATTGGAATTCGTAAGCTGCCTGACAGATGGCGCGAGGTAGTTAAGTGACAGATAGCAATGGAGAACCAGCATTTGAGGTTACACCGACTGCATTCAGACAATTAAACGGAAAGTCCAAGCCCTAAGGGAAACAAAATGGAAAACAGAGCAATCACACCTTGGTTTCATGACAAAAACATCACAAGGCACGTGGCAGTATGGATCAACAGAGCGAGAGCAGGGCATCACAGTCTTGTTTCCTCACTTATCAGATTTGGCCTAATCCAAGATGCCTTCTGTAATTGTGGGCACAAAATGCAAGACCTTGATCATATAATTTGGGCATGCCCGATTTACTCCAAAAACAGAGAAAAATGCTCTCTCTCTTTAAAAAACGAAACGTCAAACCCCCAATCCCTATCAAGCAACTTCTAATCGAACCTGACATCAAGCTGCTCGAAATCATAGATAGTTTCATTAAAATCAACCACATCAAAATATAAACGCCACAAGAAAAATGTAATCTAGTCATAAGCCTTCAAGCTCTTTATACAAGTTTCTCTATAGTAATATTCTTTTCCTATACTCTTTTTATTTAACTTTTATCTACCCGCCACAACTTAATCTCCGCATCGTGAGATCTCATTATATGCACTGTTAGTTTAACCTTAAGCTACCTAATTTGTAAGATTGCAAAGCACTTTAGGCCAAACACAGGCCTAAAGCCAATAATAAACAAAAAAAACAAGTAGCAATGGAGAATGTTCGAACGATCAATTGCAATTTTGCGTTTTCACAAATGAAACTTGAATTTCCGAAAGAAACGCTTTAACATGTATTCGAAACTTTGATTTCAATCCAGTTGAAGTTCTTTTTTTTTATAATCTAGTATATATTATGTTTTTTATAATGTAATGATATTCTAGAGTATAGAAGTCACGTTGAACATGAACTGTAAACATCGATTGGATTTGTCTTCATATTCACTTTTCACATAATATAAAAAAAAAAAAAATAGAGCATTACATTTGAAAAAATTGAAAGTCGCTTTCAGTTTCCAAAAAAACAGTATGACTAGAGAAAATTTTTATATGCTATTATACGTCACGTACAAAAAATACTACAATTTTCTCCTCTCTCATTTTTCTATAACATCTATCATTCACAAAAAAAAAAAAAGGAAAATGCTAAACAGTAAATCCGTGAATAGATAGACTGTATAGATATTTCTATGCTATTTGACATTAATCCGCCCTTTCGATTTAATACGGCAGAATAAGAGACGGATATTTTGATAAATTGAAATCGTTGCAGTTAATTATTCTGGCCTTAGCCATGGGCATTGGATTGCGTAATAAATTTGCTCGCGTAAACAGCATTGTTCGATCGCGTAATTACACGAATCGCGTAATTACACGAATCGCGTAAATCACGGGTGAAAACATCTAGGTAAAATATTAATTTTTATAAAAAAAAAAAAAGGAAAACAGTATCTCCGTTGCCTTTCGAAAGTATTTCATTGAAAAATGTTTCTGAGCGATTACGCATCGTTTTCACTAACCTGTGCTCGTCCGAATTAATTAAAAGTTTCCGTCGCGAATGAAAGTTCTTCAAAAGCTGCAATATTTAAAGAGGGATTTGCCGCGCTCGCACGCGGCGTATTTCGGGGGAAAAAGTCAGATTTGCAGATACGTCCGTAAGATGTTTCAGAGTGCCACGAGAGTCCAACCATGTTTGGACACGGCAATTTAACAGAGAATTAGATCGGCGAAATAAGAATCTTAATTTAACGCGAAATTAAAAACTCTGGAAACTGAGATTACCTTTTATCCCGTACTTACAGCAGAAAATTAGATTTTGCAACTTGGTTATCGTTGAAACGTTACCTGAAATCAGAGAAAAAGATTAACGTCAGAGAGGAAACATTTATTACTAATTATTTCGAATTATTGCACACGCGTAAAGTTACGAAAGTTAAATAACTTTACAGACTTGAGATATCAACGTCGTTTAAAGAAATATACAAGTTTGAAATTAACGTTATTCGAATTTCGACTTGATTCTACTTTTGTCGACTACGTGCGTGCACATTGTTGCTTCGAGAATATTTATTCCAGAATAGGTACCAAACAAACCAACTCGCAGACATTTTTGAACATCTTTCCCCTTCACTCGCGTTGTCGTGCCGTGTTAAGAACGTTTCTGGCGTTCTTAACTCGCGCGACGGTGGCACGCGATTTCGTGTTAATCCGACGCAACAATATTTCGGGTCCAACAAGCTGTGACAGGGTGTAAGTGCACGGTGGTTAGTAGAGCCACGGGCTAAAAATATCCGGCAAAGTCGGAATAAACGTTTACGAAAATAACAAAGACAGTTTTATCCTGTTGACCTGGAATCTAAAGTACCCCTCCCGGGTGAGCAACTCGGTTTAGATAAAATTAACGCCGCTCGTTCCATCTCGGGTCCGCGACTCGAGTCCGCGAACACGCGAATCGAGCTTGAGATCACCGTGTGACGAATCATCGCGCTGTGACGCCAGACGAAAGAATTACGTGGCATTTAATTCAAGCGATTTATATATACTACCTACAATCTAATAAGTCTTATTTTATACTGTTATATGTGAACTGCAATTATCGATCATAGTAGGAACATTTATACATAACCTACAATTATTGACCATTATTCTAAATTATTCTACAATTTACGGTTTTTCTTTTATTCTATAAATTATTCTACAATTTGGTAACTAACTAAACTATTTTCTAAATTATTCTATAGTTTTTATTATTATTATTATTATTATTATTTATAATTTCTAGTTTCTACTGATCGTGAGACGAGTTGCATTTTGTTCAAATTTGCACGCGTTATAAATACTGCGCTGTGTCAGTCAGCCATCTTTATCGACATTTACCACATTTTCTAGAAAAATCTCTATCAAATTATGTTGTATGTAAACAATTATTGATCATGGTGGTTTATATATAAATATAATACGTAGCAGTAATAGTTTAACACAAATTACAATTACAAAGCATACATAGTAATAATTTAGATGCGCATAATCTACATAACCTACGATTTGTAACCTACGAATGTACATAACCTACAATTATTGATTATTATTCTACATTATTCTACAATTTACAGTTTCTTTTATCCTATAAATTATTCTACAATTTGGTACTAAACTATTCTCTAAATTATTCTATAATTTATAGTTTCTAGTTTCTACTGATCGTGAGACGAGTTGCATTTTGTTCAAATTTGCACGCGTTATAAATACTGCGCTGTGTCAGTCAGCCATCTTTATCGACATTTATCACATTTTCTAGAAAAATCTCTATCAAATTATGTTGTACGTAAACAATTATTGATCATGGTGGTTTATATATAAATATAATACGTAGCAGTAATAGTTTAACACAAATTACAATTACAAAGCATACATAGTAATAATTTAGATGCGCATAATCTACATAACCTACGATTTGTAACCTACGAATGTACATAACCTACAATTATTGATTATTATTCTACATTATTCTACAATTTACAGTTTCTTTTATCCTATAAATTATTCTACAATTTGGTACTAAACTATTCTTCAAATTACTCTATAATTTGTAGTTTCTAGTTTCTACTTGTACTTCTTACGAATTGCCTTTTGTTCAAATTCGCGCGCGTTGCGCATGCTCTCTTCTTTTAAACTCGTCACATTTTCTACGTAAAAGTTTCCATCAAATTGCATCTATTTATTAGAGACGAAGAATTGAGACGGGATGCCACCAGTTCGATACATTCGACTATCAAACGAGCTAAAATCCCGCTGAAAAGCCGGCAAGTATCTACGAGCCGCATGGCTTCCCGCAAGAATGAACCTAAGAATCGAATCCTCCATTGTCGCCGGCGCTAGAACCCTGTCGTTCGCCGTCTAAGCGCATCTTCAAGTTCTGCGAATTACCCTTTCATTGTCCATTGTTCCTTCGAAACTGCTCGGAATCGTTCTCGATCGAATTTTCACCATCGTGGATACGGATACAGCTTGCAGCAGATTTCGAAGTCTTTGGCCGAACGTGTCGTTCGCGTAAGTGCGTTTTCGCGTCAAAATAAACGGTGGAGAGAGAGAGAGAGAGAGAGAGAGAAGATCAGGATCGATCTGGATGTTGCAGGCGAATTCGAAGGGCGAGGAAGGTGAGATTCGTGCAAGAGGACGCTGTCAATGACTTTGGCGTGCCGGAGAAAAGTAAATATAGCATAGCGACCAAACCAGTTCTCTTAAAATAACTCGCGGTCCTAAGGAGCACATTCTCCATCGCCATCGACCGGCATTTTGGTATCGGGCAACACGGCCGATCGCCGCCGAAAAACAAGCCAGTTCTTCACCGTCAATCCTATTCCATCTATGCGCCTAACCTAACGTTCGCGAACGTTCTTTTTACTCTTGCTTTAGCACCTGTATTGTGTAGGAGGTGTTTAAACAATTCAGAAATAATTCAGTTATTTTCAGAAATTCTCGTATCGAGATTCTTCATAGGTATAACGATATTTGTTGGCATCAACAATGACGAAATTAATCAGCGTATCGCGTGGTTGGTTATTCTTTACAAACGAGCTTTTTCAGTTACTTTGACAGTTCTCTCGTTCCTTTTTCTGGAGAAATTATAATTATTTCATTCTGTGAAAGAACATCTTTCTTGCGTTGAAGTGACTAACACTTACAGTGAATATTTCAATGAACATACATTGTTACGTCAATCGTAAGTCCAATTTTTTTTTCTGCAGCAATAAACGATCCTTTTATTATTTGAAATAGTCGTACATCATATTTTCGATTTCACGTTATAATTGAAATATTTACAGTGTTCTTTCCATGTACTTACAATTGTACAGACTCGCCGGTTCGAGTTTCACTCAAGTTTTACATAACAAAAGATCACTTCTTTGACAGGACAATTTGCAAACGGAGAGCAAGTAACATTTATCTTTCATTCTACGTGGATGGATCGCGCATATTGTCTTTTGATATCCCCAGAAACGAATGAATTTAGCACGCAATTATTTTATCAAATATAAATATCAAGTACAAATAATTCGCTTTTAGAGTCTTACATTTGTAATTATTTTAATAATGCGTACATACGTAATTTACGATCTTGCTGAAACGTGGATTTGACGCTAACAAGTTACGTTTGTTTTCCACATCCATTTTTTTTTCCACATGTAAACGAGATGACAAGTTGCTACCAGAGATCCTGTCGCGTGTATATTTGTTCACAGATGCATACGTTGCAGCTTTACATCTAGAGCAACGTAAAAATGATTTAAGTGTTTGTCGTATCTATGTTATATTAGGTTGACCAAAATGTAACTGCGTTTTGTGTGTGTGTGTGTGTGTGTGTGTGTGTGTGCAAATGAAAGGCGAATTTTTCATGAGAAACAAACAATTTTATTAATATATTGATCAGTTTATTCTTTTATTTCTTTTGCCATCGTTCAAGCAATTTCGTGATCTCAAAGAAGTTTTTATCTTTTTCAAAACGAAAAGCGTTTCAAGAGCAAAGAATTTGACATCGTCGTCAGCAGTGAAACTTAGCAAACCAATTCCGACACAATTTGAAGACTTCCTCGCCATTTTTCTTTCATGAGCTTGCACAGCTTCTTTGAAAATAGTACGGCAAAGTATTTCTTTTTGATTGTTCCATTTCGAAATCTGAACGCCAATCAAACGATTTTTTACATTTTTATATACAAACACATGTCTATTAGAAAAAAGAAAATGCAATTACTTTTGACGAACTCGATATTATACACCTACTGTTTCACCATATCGTGAAAATCGGTACATGAAAAGTTGTGCGCGAAAAATAATTTTTATATAATTGTAATTGCTTTACTATAAGTAAGCGGACAAGTTTCTTTGATCTTGTACACGACGTGGGTAATTTATTATTATTAATAATATCAACGTCCAGCACGAAGTATGTATCTGAAACATCGACCTAAATCGAGGGCCAAGCTATCCACGTTGCACGCAACGTTGCCACAAATGATGGACCGTTTCGCATCAACATCAATCAATAGATGATAACAGAGCACCGTCGCGAAACTGTCCGTTTGTCGCTGATTTATTGATTCGTTCATTGTTTCCATTCTTTGTTCGATCGCGAACTAATAATACACTCCTCGTATGTACGTCGAAGTACATACATCGTTGGTACTACTTTTCGCGAAACTATTAATTACGTTTCTCCTCTTTTGATCTAATATTCCATCGTGTAATTACTCCGCGAGCGAGTAAGAATTTTTCATTTCAACAACTCGATATTCACGAAACAAATAATCTCCTCTTGATTCCTCGAATGAAAAGAAAGAACGACGAGAGACGTAAGAAAGGTGCTAGGAAAAAAAAGTAAAGAATCATACAGAGAGAGAGAGAGAGAGAGTGTAACGAGCGGAAGAAACAGAGTAAGCTTTTAAACGTTTGCGAGGCGAAGAGGCTCGCGAGGACGCGAGGAGAAGAAAGAAAGAAAGAAAGAAACAAAGAAAGAAAGAAAGAAAGAGAGAAAGAGAGAAAGAGAGGAGGCAGAAGTGGTGCGTCGCGACACGATGCAATTATTTAGCCAAAGCTTTATCCTGCAGTTGGCCTCCGCGCCGCACAGTTCAACCTGTCCTCTGCAAAACACGCTCCAACGTGATAAATCCTCCAGCGTAATTGAGTAGCGAGTGTAAATGAAAAATTCAGACGAACGGCGCGCGGCTTTTCTCTAGCATCTTCTCTATTTTACTTTTTTCTTTCTTTCTTTTTCTTTTCCTTTTACTTTTTCTTTTTTTTCAAACCACTTTCAAACCAGGTGTATTTTGATTAGTTATTGCTGTGCCGTGTGTGTACGCTGAACTTTCCAATGGCTTCCCCGAGCTAGGCTAGTACTCTTTCAGATGCACGACGCGAGCGAAATTGTGCGCCAACGATTGAAAACGAGTTTTTCAATTACTTCTGCTGTCGTCGCCGCTGTTTCCGCGTTCGCGTTGTGCCAAAGAATTCTTCCAACGAGTACTGACAAATTTCATTATTTATTTGTACTACTTGTACTTTGTACCGAATTCATAAAATCGACACGTGACTTTATAAATGTATATAACATTTACATCCGATGTAAATCTTTGTTTCCCTGTTCTAACGCGTATTTTTCAGTGAAATGAAACGGCACAACGTGACACGATGAGTAATAAATTTCTTTTCTACGAGCTACAATCACGCTCGTTCAACATCGATATTTCAGATCCTTTAGATTCACGATTACGATATATAAAGGAACAAATAACTCGTTCTTTCTGCTTTTTATTATCGTTACATCGTTTTAACGCTTTTCTCTTCGATCCTCTGTAGTTCCTCTCTCCTATTTCATCCATCACGTTCATTCTTCCGCCGTCATTTTAATCCTTCCCTCTAGTCTTCCTTTCGCCCCTTTTTCTACTTCTCCTCTCCTTTATTCTCTTTTCCCGAACCACCCACTTCCTTTTGCTTCTTTATTTGTCTCCTTCTCTCTGTTTACGTGTGTTCTTCTTTCTTTTTTGAATGTGTCTCTCCTCTGCGATTTTCAGTATCACGTTGTTACAGATTTCGTTGCTGGGAATCAACCCTTTTGCAGATTTGCGCATGCAAGTCAAATTCAACCTCTTGCAAATCATGTTTCATCGGCAAAAGAATTTACTTCCTCGCATTGCAATGAAAATGAAACCCAATGTTATAAAGTTATTATTCGGAAATGAATGTAATGATAAACTTGAACAAAAAATTAAGTAAAGTGACACAGAATTAACGTAAAATACTTTTAGCGTTGAACAAGTATTTTATACACTTTACGTAGATTCAGCTATAACGCAATTTTATAAGGGTAGTTTTGTATACATATACATATACATATACATATACATGTATATAATTATATAATAATTATGATAACTATGGGAGTGACAGTTGCAATATAATTATATTAATAACATCCACCGAATGTCCATGGTTCAAAGGATCAGCGAAAAATATTTCTTGCATAGAATTTAATTTCCGAGGAAATTTCTCCAACGGCGTTATAGAGAATACGGCGATAGAAATGATAAAGCGTATTACTCCAATTTGATTTTCAAACGGGTGAATTTGATTTGCGAAAGCGTGAATTCGATTTGCAATAATGTGAATTCGATTTGGAAAGTGGTGAACATGATCTACAAAAGGGGTTTGATTCGTGAAGCGTAAAATCTGCGTTGATAATTTGATTTCTTAAAAAAAAAAAGAAAAGAAAAAAAGAAAAAAAAACGCGTAGTTAGAATTACTGAAAAATTCTTTTCGCCTTTTAATATTTGTTCGTGCATCTTCTTCTCTTCACTCTCCGATAAGAAAGGAAACTCTTCTTTCCTACCAGGGGAAGGAGAAATTTGACAAAAGTTATTCGATCCAGTGAAAAAGCGACGCTTCCAATACCCACGGTCTTTGCTATCGTAGACCTTTAAACCTTCGACCTTCATACGATTCCTATCACTTTTCCAATTCCTCCACTCTTCTAACCCATCCCTTCCCATTCTATCCAATAATCCTCTTCCACTCAATTCTTCCCCTCCAGCGTCCTCCTTCCCGTTTCCTTTGTCCCCTTGATCCCCATTCTTCGAAAATTCACCTCTAATCGCCTCTAACGAACTTCATTCTGCTTTCTGATAGTTCCCCATACACGCGTACACGTACACGTACGCTAAAAGATCTTGACGTTTAAGTATCAGAAGCGACGACAATCAGAGAGTTGCGTTCTTCATTCGGAAGATCACTGAATAACCAAGAACGCTGAACTCCGCGCGAAATAAATCGAGCTCCTACGCTTTCCTCGGTTTTCCTCGAACGCGAAGGCTCTTTCCGGCCAGGGATCGAGCAAACAAAATTCTGACAGTTCGATCAATTTCAACCCTTTGAGCGCTGAAACTTGAGTGCTCCGCGTGGACAGAATGCTCTTTTTTCGGTCAGTTTATCGCCCCGAAGATCGATGGATCGTTACGTGGTCTGTCGATCGATGACGGATTGATGGCGCAACTGATTGCAAGTTGTAATTCGTAATTTTTTCAATCGAGCCGAATTGAGCGTAGATCGCTCTATTAGAAACGTTAAGATTTAACTTGAAGGCATATTAACGAATCGTTAACGAAACGTTTTGAACTCGACAAACATAACCAAAAATATGGAGAACGCTAAACAACGAAATATTCAGTTTTTAAATTGCACAAATGCTTTATGTCTATGTTATTTCGCAGAAAATGAAACTTTTATGCATGTATCGATACAATTGAACGTTTAATTATTTTGTGAATTAGTTTAAGAGTTTAAATTATGTATTATGTAGCGATAGTTCGTTTCGGTGTGATAAGTACTGTATTTATCTCATACACTAATAACTGTCAGCGCGGTATATGCGAGATCGAAAAGATCGACGAACAATAGTCCACTAGCGATAGCTATAGCTTTCGCATATATGCGTCCAGAGAAGCTCAAAGGGTTAAAACACCGGCATTACCAGTTCTTAAATTTCGACATATCTTGCAACCTGTTGATCAAGTTTCGTCGTGCGTCATAAAAATTCGAAGACCCATTTCAACCGCGGACAAAGACTCGTATCTCACGAACTGATTTTTATCTATCCATCACTGGACGTATATCGGGGATTTTTTTTTCTGCCCGATTCCTCCAATAAGACGTTTGATCAATTTACTTTTTTTATCTGCCGCAATATCTCGGACGAGATATCCCGGCAATAATTTGTGAACTGTTCGTTTTCATTTTTTGAAATATTTCTCGGGCTCGTTACTATCCGACAATGCGCTGTCGACGAAAAGAAAAAGAAAGAAATAATAATACACAGAACGAAACGAAAAAACGAATTCTTCCAACGAGAAATTTGATGTCAGCAGAGAAAGAACAGACTGGCTGGTTTCTCGTTCCACGATTGGCGATACTGGACAATTGATTCAACTCTTGCTAATCGTAAGGTATTCTATATCAAAGGATTCTTCAAGCCTGCGGTTTCCGCAACGTGAAAATTAATTCACACTCTGTTCATTCTGCCCCGTCGCAGCGACAAACGTACAAACTCTAGTAGCTACAGTAAAGAAAGCGATTTTCACATATACCTAGTGCGAGCATTGAGGCCGCGACACACTCAACGCAGCGAAGAGATCGATGCAGTGGAGGGGATAGAGCTGGCAGTCAGAAAAGTGGAGGGGGGAGGGGGCAAGAGCCGCCAGTCAGCCACTTCTGCTCTAGAGAACATACAAGTTAAACACTTTCCACTTCTAAATTTCATTTGGAAATTGCACGTGTTGGCGATTCAATGCGCGAAAACTGTTTTCAGAACTACCGACAGTCAAGACGAAGTTATTTGTACCGAAATTATTTTGATTTTTAATAAATAAAAATAAAATAAAATTCATTATATTATTTCTTTAGTTATCACTGTGAAAGTCATTGCGGGGGAAAAATTGTAACATGAAATAGGAATTTTAAAATAAAATTGTAAAACCAGTCATTTTGACTGGTGTGGTAGTTCTAGTGTTAAAGATTTGATTTGTGCTTTTTCTTTTTTTTTAGTCGTGCGAGAAATTTATTTATTTTTATGACTCGTGGGCAGGGCTAACGATGGAACTAATTTTCATTTTGCCGAGGGATTCGGCAGACAGAGCGAGTATGGGACGACGAAGAAGTTCGCCGTCTCTGCTCTGACCGATTAAGATTTCGTATCTCGTTCGTTCTAAGTGACGAACTTGGTCGTTATAATAGTTAATCGAGCAATTGGAAGTTTGGGATAATCAGACAAAGAGTACACAGTTGCATCGCTAAATAAATCATCCTTCAATAATTTATTGGAGGTTCTTCGAACATTGTACGATACTCAAACGTTACAAGCCAATATTGGGGTGTCTAAAAATCATAGCGTGACTCTACCTTTGTTTAGTGAAGATCTATATAAGAAACGTCTTACAAAATTGATCTTGACCTTAAAAATCAAGACCAAAAAACCAACACTTTTCATTTTTTTTTTTTTTTGGTTTCCGTCGTATTTTACTAGGATTTGCAAAAGAAAGTTCCATTGATTCTTAAACTGATATTATTCGCACTTTAAACTCGGGCGTTTGAATTCAAGTAGCTTTCGCAAGACAAATTAACTAATTGTAAGCAAGTATAATGTCCATTACTTAGGTTTTGAAAGAAACGGACCTTACACAATCGGACACCTAAAGGCTAAAACTGAATCGAAAATGAAATCTCTCCGTGTCATTCCCTGCTATTATTCTACTATTCCCCGATATATCCATTTCCCAATGGTACACGCACCTTCCGGTAATTGGAAACGCGTATGAAACAGCTCGACAGAGAGAGCCACGGCCACGGCCACGGCCAATTGTCCAAATCGGCGATTCAGAAACAGACGGTGCCCGATGCCAGTTGGATAGACACAATGCACGGATGTATGGATGGTTGCTCAGGAACGACGTAATTGCGGTAACGAGTGGAGATCTCGCTCGTCTCGTTCGATCCGCTCGCGTCAGACGCGTCCACGTTGAAACGTTCGACCGCCGGCTCTTAATTGCCCGCCGAATCTCGTTCCAATAGTTTTGGATCGGTCGCCTCGAGTTGACCCTGACTATTGCACAAACGAGCGTCGTCTACAAATTGGTTCCAAGGATCACACACACACACACACACACACACGTTTGTTCAACAGTGAAAATCCGTATGTTTTAGGTCCTAAGAAGTACGGCTTGGGACCAGATAGAAAAATGAGCGGCTTTAACGCCCTTAAAGCCCGTCACATAGAATATGTCTGACTTCAATTCTGTAAGGAAATAAAACTTGACACCCTTTCACGTATGTATGCTTTATTTTTATTCCTGTTAATTTTTTATGGACAGAAATTGGTTGGTGATAACTATAATTTTATCAACTACTTTTATTTTCCTCACAATCCCGCTTGCCCATCATCGGTGTCTCGACAACCTTAACACCTCACTCCTTTGCAGCATCTACAACCGATAACACATCGCTCGTAAACTTATCTCTCCTTAATCACGTGACCCCCCCCCTCCTCCAAGTTCCTGAGCGTGACGCGTTTTCGTTGCACATTTCGTTACATTTTTTGCCCGAACCACGCTCGATAAAATATATTCTATGTTAAAACTATGGATTTTATTTGCTAAAGGAACTTGTTTTTTAATCAGTGCGCGCGCGTGTGTTGTATGTGTGTGACACGCGGTAATTCTTGGTGCTCTGAGCCGACGGTACGATCGATCTGATCAAGCGATTCTATTAGGTTGATCAAAAAAGCAACTGCGTTTTTTTTCCCGCATATGCAAATGAAAGGCGAGTTTTTTGAGAGGAACAGACTTTGTTTGATAATATGTTCGCTGTCCATTTTGTTCGTATTCTTTTGCCAACTTCGAAGTTCTCATCTCTCTCTCTCTCTCTCTCTCGACGGGAAAGAAAGAAGTTCCAAGAACGATCTGACATCGACCAGTGAAATTTAGCAAGCCAATTCTGACGCAGATAATTTTTTATAAGCTTGCACAGCGTCCTTTTCTTCCAAAATATAAAGAAAATATTCTTTTCTGATTGTTTCATTTCGAAATCGAACTCGGTCAAACGAACAATCGTTGCAACGAGATCGTGCACTTTCCTTCTTTTCTTTTTTTCCTTTTTTCATTTTTCTTCTCTTGGCTCTTCGGCATCTTCGAAAACTTGTTTGTAAAAATCGAGATTCCAATTTGTCCGTCTTGTGCTTGAATATATAGTGTTTCATAAACAAATGTAGCCAAGAAAATATATTAACACATATGCCGTCCGCATGACGAAAATTCGTCATTTGCATATTGCAGTAGATAATTGATTGTTGTTTTATTAAATCCGAATAAATTAAACACGCAATTTTTACCAAACAGAGATAATTCTACGAAAAAACTGATTTCAGCTTCAGTATAAGGGTGCAAAAAAAAAATTAATTTAAAAACGTATTAGTCGGTACTGCGTAGTATAGAAGAAGTTTATTCAAAGTTTAAGCACTTGGGTATTAATTATTATTAACTATTGATAAAATTAAAGTTTCGAAAATAATTTACTTTGTCTAATAAAATAATGAGTATGTTCTCAATAATTCATTTCCACTTTTTTGTGGATTTAATTTTTATTTAACTTCAGAAAGAAAAATATCAAAAATAAAAGTACATATATATATATATATATATATAAATACAAATTAATTTTACTTCATATCCCAAAATTTCACTAAAAAATATGACTTTTTAAAAGTTAGGTTGTTTTTATATAGAGCATGTCGTTTCTATAGTGTCAAAAATAGTGTCAAAAAATGCCGGGCAATTTGGTCAATGGCGGTGCAAATAACGCCGAACGGATATGCGTTAAGATTTACCTGGAGAAATTTACAAGGAATACGGTTTTTTTTAAATATATTGTTTAAACAAATGATATATACACTATTAAATTCGTTAAAACATCAATATGTTAATAATAATGATAATAATAATAATAATAATAATAATAATAATAATAATAATAATAATAATTTCATCAAGACCTGTATCTGCAGCAATTTTCGAGATGTTTCACAAAACATATTCCGCACCCCTAAATTCGAGGGTAGTTTTCACCCCGCTTCATTAATATATAAAAAAAAAAAAAGAAAAATATATGTCGTACAAATTTTTCGAAAGCTACATTTACTACGCGAATCGCAACTTCGCTGCGACTTCCCTCGCAGTTCGACACAAGCGAACAAAGTCAGCAAAGTCGTCCATGTCCTTGACATCTTGGGAAAACCCAGGCTAATTGAAAGCACGTATGTAACATCTGCGCGTGTGATGGCGAGATCGACTCTCAAAAATAATAACTTTCCCTGACCATCGTGTCATTAACAATCGTCTATTCGGATTTGCACGCAAGTGTCGTTTGTCGGTGGTGAACCGAAAGCAGCTGGATCGAACGAAAGCGAACACGCCGATCCACAGGGGTGGGGGGATTGTTGAGAGATTGGAAAATCGCGATCGAGTAAATGGCCCGCTGTGCTGTGCTTGTTTCTGGGTCGCGCGTGGCCGCCGACCGAGTGAATTTTGATTGCCAACCCAACAGTGTTGGGGAATTGCACCCGATGGATGATGAATGACGCGAGGATCATTGAGTTTTTTTGCCCCCCCCCTCCCCGTCTCACCGCTAGTTTCCACTCTAACCGACCTTTTTTCTTGCTGTTTTTGGGTTTGTCGGCTCGGCTTTCGTTTGATATAATCGTTGTTCGACTTTCGGCCGGCAAACGAGCGGTTTCCACGGTGAAAATTGCTGGTTTATCCTGGTTTGTGAAAAAAAAAAAAAGAAAAAAATAGGCTGCGCCTTCCGACTGACGGTGAATTAGGATCTCGCGAGTTCGTCGACTGATCGATATTATTATTTCTCAACGCTGTCGAGAGCGGCAAGAGTTGAAGAGAATGCGAATTTGAACATTCTCGATTTTCAATTTCTTCGAGAACTGAAGATCGATGGAATACGAATCACGCGTGTTATAGTAACTGTTTAGTTTACTGAAAGAAAATCGTAAAGCAAGAGTTTAATTCTATCTTTAATTATTTGTGAGTCGCACACGCGACAGAAATCGTTTGAATTCTCAATTTCGATCCTTCGAAGAACTATCGATTGATATACAAATATACATCCGACACGATGCGACAACGTGCTATAGTAATCAACGTTTTTGACTGAGGTATTAACCGATGAGGGGAAAAAATCGTGAAGCAAGTGTTTAACTGTATCTCAGTTATTTATTTACTTATTTCATAATTTGGGAAAAACCGTTCGCTTTCAAGCCTCTTTCCCAGGCTTTCCTGTTTTTCCTAACGATTCCCATAAACGTCTTCGGTTCGCATAAACGCCTTCCGTTGTGTCGTGTACGTTGTTTGATCAATGAAAGAGTATCGCGTGGCTGATTCACGCTATTCAAGCCGCTACTACATGCAATCGATAACATTTGTTTGGATATTCCGGTTACGTAGCAACGTGCAGGTGTATAGTGATTTCGACGAGTGTCTGTCTCGTCGACACTCGAGTCATTGTTCTCTGTTAAGGATTGCTGCAAAATCAATGAATACCATAGCAATACCTGTATATTTAGATTTTCATTGTTAATCTTTACTCGAAAAAAAAAAATATATATATATATATATTCGTCAGACGACCATATATATTGTTGCCGAAATTATCGTCCTAATTTTTCAAAAGAATTCTAACCAAGTCCTAAAATTCTAAGTTGTCTTCGTTCAAACGAAGACGATTTATTAAGAGTCTAGTTTATTTCACGCAAAATTATGTTGTAATTTTTTTTAGTCTTTAATCGTCGACTATAAATTCAATAATTAACCCTTTCACGGCCATAAGGTTGCTAAGAGTAAATATTAGTATGTAACTGTTTATTTTAGTTTGTTTAGACGTAAAATAAAAAAAAATCATAAGAAAAATTACATAACAATGTGTAGTTTTTTCGGAATTTTATGGAAAATAAATTTTCCCAATGGATAGAGTAGATATAAAGGTAACGCAAATTATGGTTAAGCTTATTGTGCAATGTCTTTTATTCATTGGTTTGTTATAACAAAATGTTAACTAAAATAATACAAAATTATGAAATAAAATTACCGTACAAAATGATGTGCTAATTATGATATTCTTCGAAGCAATTTCTTTTGGTTGTGAAGCAAAGATGGACATTGCACATAGTATATATATTATGCGGATAGTATATATATTATGTTTAGCACAATTTGCACATTTTTACGTAATTGCGTTCGGCATACGTTCTGTTTTGACGTTCTTATGTATAAAAAATGCAGATAAGGTTATAATTAAATACGACAATCACCAATTTTAAAATGGGGAAAAATGTTTCCCTTAGTCGTGAAAGGGTTAACGTAAGCCGCACCCAACAAAGATTATGTTAATAATTACTGTATTGTATCGTATGGTTAGAGTATATTAGAAAATATACACACGATAACAAAATAGTCCACGATAACAAATTAAAAATAAAAATATTTCGAGCAGGAGTGAAAGTATCTTGACCAGAGAAAAAAGGCTGAAAGTAATGAAATCCGCGGGACAGGAAATAAAATGCCATTCTTCATTGTTGTTCGAACGAAACGTGAAATTTGTTTTCTTTCAAGCTATTTGTGCAACATGTACGCGTGTTGTGCGTATACAAACTACGCATCAAATAAAAAATATAGTGCAGTGACGCGCTGTTTTTGCCCGCAAATAGAATATTTCACGTTTTCACGTTCGGTTTGCAAAAATACTTTCTCTGCCGAAATGCTTTGGATTTTCAGTTGAAAATCATTAATGAATTGTTGCTGGGCAAATAACGAGGACAAATTTCGGACATACACGGCTATAAATTTTTATTGCCGCGAAAAAATGATGGTATGCTTATGATACCTATAACAGTAATAATACACTCCTGCTCAGAATACTTTTATTTTTAATTTGTTTATTTGTGTAGTTTGATTGTGCGTATATTTTATAATATACTCTATATATAATACAATACATTATATATAATACAATACAATATAATACAATATATAATACAATACATTAATTATTAACATAATCTTTGTTGTGTAAAGTATTTATTGCATAAAGTATTTCTTATACTTACTATACTACACATTATAATATACTCGAAAGTATAGTTTATTCATTGCACTTAATTATATCATGTACATGTATTATATAGTATACAATATATAATACAATATATTGTACAATGTTTATCCTTATTATATTCAACTATGTATTTACTGTATTAAATGGAACAATTTACGTATTATTGTGTATATAATTTGTACTTTCATGTTATGTAATTTATATTGTGAATATCGTTAGAAATTCAGATTATTATTCGGATGTTCGGCTTGCTCCGAAGCTTCACGCGATATTTATCCACTAACAAAAAACCAAAGAAAAAAAAAGAAAAAAAAAAGGAGAGGAGAACGAACCGAAAAAAAGAGCACACGAGAAATCTGACACCGACGTGGTCAAACCGCTTGACCCTGCGACTTCGAAATCAATTCACTCGCTGAACGAGCAGTTCAACGATCAAACAACATCCTCGAATAATAATTCCGCCGCGTTTTCGCAATGTCCTTCCTGAACTCGCAAAATGGCCGTTTCATGCACGAGTTTCGTGCACGCTTGCACGAACATCGAGCAACAAAACTCGAGAAAACTCGTCGAACAACAGCGTGTCCAGCTGCGTCTTATTCGCTCGGGGAACGGTGCAGTCGATTTCCCTGCGAATCGAACGAGATTTCGAGTCAAAGGCGGGAACTTGGCCGAAGACAGATGCGCGACGACGGGAGAGAGAGAGAGAGAAAGAGAGAATGCGCCCGAGAATGCATTTACGAGCAGTGAAACAGAATCCGCAAATCCACCCTTATCCCTTAGCTCGGCTCGCTATTCCCGATATACCTACCTTTCGCTCGATTTGCCCCCCTCCTTTCTCTCCCCCCCCCCTCCCCGCCAAGGAAGAAAAGGTTCGTTGAATTCTACGTAAATTCGAAGCATTTCGAAGCGTCGACTGGACGCGACATATCCGATTCCGTCTGAGTTTGAGTTTGAGTTTCATTTGCACGCACGCAGTATACGCGTACAATTTTATTCTTCCTTATTTTTTTTTTTTTTGTGAATGAAAGGAGTCTCGAAGAATGTATCGTACGACAGAGACAAAGAAACAGGACGAAGCGGAATTTCTAGCGAACAGATTACGCGAGAGACCGATTTTTCGAACGTCTGGGAACTGAAGTTTCCCGCAGTTGAGGAAATAGTTAGG
Source organism: Tetragonula carbonaria (assembly GCA_032399595.1). Classification (NCBI taxonomy): domain Eukaryota; kingdom Metazoa; phylum Arthropoda; class Insecta; order Hymenoptera; family Apidae; genus Tetragonula; species Tetragonula carbonaria. The sequence goes on along the minus strand of JAUCRC010000007.1, from coordinate 2,640,702 downwards.
AAACTCTTTTTTTTTCTTTGTGTGTGTGTGCGTGTGTGTAAATGAAAGAAGTGTCGAAGAATGATACGTACGACGTTGGAGACATCAAAGATTTTGACAGAGTGGAGGGTGATTATCCGCGAACATTACGCGAGAGACCGATTTCCGAGTCTTGGAAATCCGATTCGAAACGCTCGACAGTTAGGAAAATAATTAACGAAGTTGCTGAAACGAAAACGCTTTTACGAGCGGCGCGATGTTGAAACTTCTTCTCGCGAGATCGTATAAGTGTCCAAGTATCCAATCGTTTGATCCAGAAAATATTAAAGTTCAGCAGTGAGTCGACGAATCTCTGGTTTCCGGACAAGATGCACGTGCACGTGAAATACGTCGTCGTCGATTTTTAGAATTTTAGAATCGGGATTAGAATTGGCATCGGGATTTAAAGGATGGTGGAAATACAGATAGAAAAGATCATCGATTTAGAATTTAGAATTGGGATCAGGATTTAAAGGATGATGGAAAATACAGATAGAAAAGATCATCGATTTAGAATTTAGATATCGGGATTAGAAATCAATTGGGATCAGGATTCTAAGGATAGTGGAAATACAGATAGCAAAGACTTAGAATTTAGAATCGGAATTTAAAAGATGGTGGAAATACAGATAGCAAAGATCATCGATTTAGAATCTAGAATCGGGATTAGAATTGGGATCAGGATTTAAAAGATGGTGGAAAATACAGATAGAAAAGATCGTCGATTTAGAATTTAGATATCGGGATTAGAATTGCGATCAGAGTTTGAAAGATGGTGGAAATACAGATAGAAAAAGAGTGAGAAACGAAATTATCACGAAGCGAGATAATCGAGGCAACACGAGTAAAATATAAGGGGCGTTAAAAAAGTAATTTCCACGGTAACGCGCGATACCGTCGCGAGATAAACGAAATTGAAAAGTTCTCGCCTGGCTCTGGATAATCGCGGCGCATCCTTCACTGTTCGCGTGGAAAAAAAAATTTTCATTTGACTGTTCCGGCCCGACTCAATTATTCAGGGGGATTCATTTCACCGTGCGTATTTCAGAGTCGCAAAACTAGGCAGAAACGTCGGGCGTAATTCGTAAATTCCAAAGCCCGCGACCTCCAGGATCGCGCGTATCTATCAGCTAGCGAAGATTGAAGAGACGAAAGAAATGATAAAATTTCTCCGTTCTTGAAGAACGCCAGATTAACACTTCCGACCCTTTACTTTTTACGTAAATATTATACTCGTCGACGAAAAGGAGGAAAAAATTTGCTGTCAACATGAAAGTTTGCAGGTGAAGTGTATTTTTTTAAAATATTTTGGGATAGAAAAGAATTCAATTGTTATCAATTGTAATTACGTTATAATTTTTTAAATATATGTTTCCAATGAATCGATGAAATGAAACATATATTTTAAAAAAATTATAATGTAATTACAATTGATAAGCTTCCAATGAAACAATACGGTTTTATAATAAAATTAACCAATAATAAATTAAATTATATATAATATAATTATATATAATAAATTAATATATATTAAATTATATAATAAAATAAATAATATAATAAAATTAACCAATAAAATTAACGGACCAATGCCGCCATATAAGCGGCCATATTGGCTTTTACCTACTGGGTCCAATGTCGCGTATATAGCGGCGAAAACCAATTTATTATTTTTAATCACTGTTAGAGTTGTCATATTTACTATTAACGCGTTAAGTATTGTGCCATGTTCATTTCTGTGAATTTGTTTTCGCTTTTTATCTATGTTCTGTTATCTTTTACCGTTTTTTGTGTACGTGCATTTTTGTTCTCTTCGCGTGCAAACTCAGACAAACTCTGTTTGATTTTTCAAAAGAACGTGCGCGTCATCGGAGCTCTTTTACACAGTTTAGTTTATTATATTTTTTTTTTTTTGTTAATAAAACCGTAAAATATGGCCGGAAACTCTGAAAGAGTAATACACGATGATAACGATAATTTCAATGATATTAGCAGTAGTGACGACGAGTTTGAATTCGGTATTTCTATCGACGAAAATGAAAATCTGTGAAGCATTACGTTTTCAGACTATAATGATAGTGACAATAGTAGCGATAGCGAAGTAGTTCCTAGAAAATGAAGAGAAATTCCAAATATAAGTTACAGCGAGGATGAAGAAAATGATGAGCTGCTGATGAGAATACCGAGTGGAAAAATGTTACAGAAATTGATGACATTCCACCTCGGATAGACAATTCAATACTTTTTCTCTTCGTATGGAAAATAGCTTGGACCTGGTGGGAAGTAAACTAGAAATACTTCCGGACCGTTAAGGGTTAATATTCTTAACAACGAAAAGATTTTATTACCTATCTTGCTATAATAAATAAATTTGCAGTAATATTTCATTTGAAATAAATAAATAAACGTTTAAGCAAAACTAGAAAACTTGGTCGTTTCAACAATCAAATGATTCAATTTCAATTTCACTGCGAATGTACTCGCTCTGCTTTTGTCGTCAGAAACGATCAAGCAAGCAGATTTCTCAATGAATGCGTTTCTCAATGAAATAAAACACTCGAAACGATTGAAAACGAATATCCTTCGAAAGCTTTTTGTTTCAGATTGTAATTACTTGCCTTTCTACGTTCCCCGACAGTGATCGCAATTAACACAGTGCCACGATGTAAAAACTTCGCGCCTCGCACACGCTCGACAATAAAGGAAGCGACTACTCTTTCACGCGGGATGGAGAGAGAAGGGGGGAGGGGCGGACGGTAAATTTTCCAAGTAAGAGCTTCTAAATGCGTCGCCAAGTTCTATCGAGTGTTTATCGAACGAACGGCGAGAGGCAAATTGCAGTGAAATCCGGGAGGCAGGTGAGAACTTTTCCAAGTTCGAAGAAGATTTTTAAGAAGTCGACTTTTGCGTAAAAAGGCGGAAACACGCGGGAAAATTGCCTTTAAAGTGCTCCCCCCCTCCCACTGGGAGAGAGAGAGAAGGGGAAGAAGAGGACGCGTTTCCCGGCGACTTGGCTTGCAATCAGAATTTCTAAACACTTTAGGAACTTCGGCTGCGCGAGCAGTATCCCCCGCCGTGCTTTTTCCAGAGAACGTTTCCACGCGAAAACGGGCAGTTATTTCTCGATTACGACCGAGGGGGATCGATCTTTCGCGTTTCGACACGCGCGATATCTAGCAATTTGCGTGTTTCATCTCTTCGCGAGAGTTTGGAAATTCATCGAGCGTGCATCGGAATTCTCGTTAGAATATTCTGAAAGAATAATCGATCTGCGCGCAGAAATGAGTAGAAAAACTAACTGGACTAAAGTGCGTTTTATTTGAAGAATTCATGGAGCATGTTCGAATAAAGAAATTGACGACGAACTTTCAAACTCGATTCTCTGTCTGGAAAAAACGGAGCACCTTACGAAAATATTTTATTCCACATTTTTCGATTATCCGTTACTTGTTTCCACACTTCTGTTAATTATCCTTTTCTGTCAGGTGTAGAATTAGCTACACTCAAGTACGTTTGACGAAAAAATTTTATTCTTCCCTCTCGACTTATTTTTTTTACGTAGAACTATTCCCTCTCCGATTGTTCTATCGATACCGGGACACCCTCTATACGACGATCAAACATCTATTAATGGTCATCTAAGTGAAGTTAATGCGACATTAAATTACGGAGATGAGAAACGAGATTAGGTGATAAAACTGTCAACATTTACAAACGAGCGTTTACATTTCGATATGGTTGAATTTACATTTTTCGATACTTACACTTCCATGAATTTATTTCATGTAATCGGATCTATACATTTTTATACAGTAAGAATTTTGGTGGAGTCTTTTCAACGAGTTCTGTCTTACTTTGGACGTTTTTCTACGTAATTGTCAAGATCAATTCGAAAAGAAATTCAATTAGAATAAAATTAGAGAGGCTCTTATGTTCAATTTTTATGTAAACACCTACATCACCTACGTGAAGAAAGACAAGCTTTCTAGCGCTTTCTCGAAATTCGTTCTTTCCTTAAAAAAACGTGGAGATTGCTATAATTCGTAGCGTGCATCACGTACGTCCGTAACCATTGTTGTTGCAATGTTCTGTTGCATAATTCACGTGTTTGCGCGTCTCATTTCTGCGCTGACCGCATGTGTCTATGCACGGATAGTCATGGCAACTATTTTCTCTCCGTGAGAATGATCCACAAGTAGGACTGGTAAGAATGGCAAACGGGAGCGGAGCCGAGCTCTCCCCGGTGGCCTTCATTACCTTCTCGATGGATTAGTCGCAGTCGCAGCTGCAACGAAAATAGTGAAATTGCATTTACAATTGCGGTGTCCGTGTGTATTTATTGTAAGAACAAGCTCGAGGATGCATGTACGTGGTCGTGCCATTATGATGAATGAAAGCGATACGGATCACGAAGTAGGTCAAAGCACGCTCAAAATGCGTGCATACTTCGCTCTCGAATCTCACATTCTATGATATAATTATTACGAACGACGATGAAAAATTGCAACTTTGTTAGGAAAGGTTGCACAACTGTGTGCAAGCGACGGTCGGTATATGGCTTTTCATAGACGATTTTGCATAGGGGAAAACTTCGAAACACAACGCGTGAAAACATCGATCGAATTTTTCTTCGCGAGTCCATTTCAGTCTTCAGGATTGAAATTTTCTCTTTGAAACTCGCCGCACGACCATTCTTTTTCCTTTTTTTTTTTTTTCTACGACTAAATCCATTTCCAAAAATTATGTTCTCGCGATTAAATCCGTTTCTTGAGAATTGAAATTTTTTTCTCTTACTCCCCGAAATATTTGTTGTATATATCCATTTTATCGAACCATATCATGAATATCAGGGTAAAAAATTCAAGAAATCCTAATTTCAGTCATTAGTAAAATCAACGAAGAGAAATTATTCGAGCGAGTTTCAAGGGATCGTTGCAGGGATGAGACGTTCTTCAATCTTCAAAAAATGATTGGGTGAACTTCAATTGTTTTACACGTTTGAATTTTGATACTTCTCCACTCACTCTCCTATTAATTACGTGATGTAAGGTAACCTTGTTGTTGAAAAATAATTTAATTCGTGTATTACAGAAAAGAGCATGGTAATCGCGTAATCGTGCACGTAGGACTGGAGCAGACATTTGGATCGAGCAATCAGGCTTTCGAGTAGCTGCGTTGTCACGAACGATGTTTTCCAGCCGGCGTCAAAAAAATCCCGAGGAAAAATTAACCTCTGGCCTCTGAGTGATATACGTCTCTCTCGCCGCGTGATTCTCTCGTTTCGCTCGTGCTAAAACGGATCAACGGATTCCAAGCGGGATCGTTTCGTTAGCGATCCGAGGAAATCACGAACGACGCTGCTCGCATGTATCTGGGTCGAAGGTGCTCGCGGAAGAACGAAATCAGAGAGGAAAGATGGATTAATCAGGTTTTCACCTGAGGTCGGCCGCGGTGCCGTGAGACGAGAATGTATCGGCCCGCATAACCGTGTGAAATTATTGTCTATGAGAAATCTAACCTAGAATCTTCTGTGTGTGTGTATGTGTGTGTGTGTGTTGTCTCTGTCCTTTTACGTGCGTGTCATTTGTTTTCCATGCACGCGAAGAATGATCGTGATTCTGTAAAGTTTAGTTTTTCTGTCAAGTATATTTAACACTTTACCGACCGATAGCGGTAAGTAATAGACGATTAATAGGCTACCGGTCGGTAAAGTGTTAATATCGTATAATAATATATTTATATATATTAATATACGATATTACCGGTCGGTAAAGTGTTAAAATATATAAATATATTATTACACGATATCAACACTTTACCGACCGATAGCGGTAAGTAATAGACGATTAATAGGTTACCGGTCGGTAAAGTGTTAATTTTTGGTAAGTTTCGCCGCTTCTCTTCTAATTTCTAATTTTGGCTGTTTCGCCTGGCTTATAATTTTTCTATGTGACATTTTGTTTTTCTGAAAAAGAACTACATAACTTCTTCGTCGTTTCCCTTTTCTTATTTTAACGATAAAATGTACTTCTTGTTAGAGAAACTTGTTAGAAATTTATCTTAACTTTTTCTTTAAATTTCAGGATTCTCTATTTTAAACAATCGAGAAAATTTCATTCATTATTTTACAATTACAATTGCTACGTGACTTCATCGACGTCCGTTTTCTTAAAATATACTTTTTATTAGAGAATTGGTAGCGAAATTACCATTATAAGAAGTTTACCTTAATTCTTTGTTTCAGATTTTCGTGTTTTTAACAACCAACGGAAAATCCCATTGATTTTACAATCAGTTTCCGCAATTATTCTACCAATTGTCGTTAGAAATTATCAGAAATTTAAGAAACAGCAACAGGCTGCTGAAAATATTCTCTCAAATGGTTTCTCGCGAAGAGATTAACGTTCAGGTGCACGACCTACGATGAAGAGAACGGAACAACGGAATATACTGAAATATACTGTGAATTATAAGAGAATCTCCTTTCGAAATTGAACTTGATTGACAAAACAAAAAGATACAAAAGTCGAAAACTGTACGGGACCGCAGATGAGTGACTGCCAACAAATCTATTGGACGAAACAGTCTCAACTTGGTCGAGGTCATTGACCTGCTGCCTGTATTTACTCGAGGCTTACAATTAGTTTGGCAGCTCTCATTACGGATTAATAGTCGCGTTTATGGTCATAAACATTCACCGTGGGGATATTCATCAATCCAGCTATCTTGCCCCGTTATTTGACTCTGTTAAGTAACTCCGATTGTGGATACTACAACAATCGACAGTATATTAACGCAATACTCGTTTGCAACGTACGTTATCAGTATCGTCGACAAAGCGATACGAGTAGAATTTTAAAGCCCTTGACAAATTTTTTTTCTCGTACCATCTATTTACGCACTAATTTATTTACGAAGCATCATCACTCAACACAAATAATAAAACGACACAGCACTGGAAATAATCATTCAAATAATATTTAACACGAGATTTTATTGATTGTATCTTTCTAACGTGTGGTATCGTTTAAATTTAAAACAATTAGTTTTCAACAAGTATAATATACAAGACTCATAGTATCAACACATAGTATCAACCACTGGAAAAATAATACCCGCTGTGTTTCAAACTTTTCGTAAGAAGCAACAAGAAGCCTACGTGAATATTATTCCAACGAGTGTCAACTGAACCAGGAAACGTGTCTTCAGGAAATTTTGCTTCTTCTTACGTCGTTATTATAGCTTTCATTTTGGATTTCATCGCATCGTACACGTTCGTTATAATTACCAGCAAATTATAAAAAGAGTAATTTATCTAGATTTACGTACGATGCGTCTTCTTAGAATGGACAATCGAGTGCAAAGGGTTAATCACTGTATCAGCAGATTACGAAGGATATCTTTATACACTTCCTCATTCGAGAGTCGCTGTAACAACGCTGGCGCGTAATCTCCTTGGCAAAACCGTTCCTCTCCCGCTCAAAAAAAAAAAAAAAAAAAAAAAAAAAAGGAAGGAGATTTACCGACAGAGAAAGACCATAAAACCCTGGAAGCTTCGTAAGCCGGAGCTTTGGAAGCAGGCGCGTGTTGGCCAACGCGTACGTGGAAGCAACAATGAGAAAAACCGTGTATGTGTCGAGAATCGATACATACATAACTTGAACTTTAAACCATGATTGGCAGCTCGATAGAGATCTCCTTGAAGCGATCATTGATTTCTCAACGCGTACGTGGCATGCAAGGGGTTGCAAGAGGGTTGCTGTCGACGTCGCAGCATGATCTACGGTTGCCTCTGTGTTTGCGCTTCGCGAGGAGGCGTGCACGCAACTTGTCGCAAACGAAGGTACTAGAATGAAAACGATGATAATTAGTCGGCTGTCATGATTTATGATCGTCTAATCGGCAAATTAATTCTTCGGCGTAATCGAACCGAGATGTTCGCGCGATACACGCGACAATTGGACAGCCAATTCGGGTTGTAAAATTAATAACGACTTACACTTTCGTCTAATGCAGAGGTCACCAAACTTTTTTCACAGTGGGCCACGTAGCTGACAAAATGACTAAATTAAGTTCAGCATTCCGTGTTAACATTTTACCGACCGTGTATTAGCGGTGAATAGTTAGCCGATTAATAGGCTACCGATCGGTAAATTGTTAAAATATGTTAGCCGATTAATAGACTACCGGTCGGTAAAGTGTTAAAATATGTTAGCCGATTAATAGGCTACCGGTCGGTAAACTGTTAATCATGGGTGAATGGCATGCAATACACAAAAAAACAAGGACAACCAAAATATTTATTTACTAAAAAAGTTATCAAAGAAAGCGACGTTAGCAAAAAGATAGTTACATCAGACCTAGTGTGCACATATCCGAATTTCACGCAAATTCAAATACTGTCGGTGGACCGTAGTTTGGTGTCCCCTGGTCTAATGTTCCAAATGGAAGACCCTTTGTGTCACCGAACGCCACTTTGCATTCAATGACCGCATAAAATGGTACAAATAGTTTTGTATATTTCATAGATTCTGTAGGTAACAATACGAACGTAATCGCAATATAGAACCATAACCAAAAGTATAGAATATGAAATATTCATGTTGGACACGAACCATAACCTCAATGTGAAGCACCGGTAGGTACATCGATACACAACATCTGAAATATTTCTCTCGTTCATGTAAGTCGCGAAGGTCACTGAATTAAAAAGATAAGAATATTAAAAAAAAAAAAACGTAAAAAAAATTCCGTTAAGAAGAAAATTTTTATACACCATCACATTTATGTGGCAGATGTTGCAACTCTTTCATTTTTCCATAGCATCCAACGTTTACGAGAAAAAAATGCTGAAGAAAAATAAATCCGTGAACATCTTGTATAAACCTGAGCTATTTCTGTGCTACAGACTCACAATTTTCTCAAAAAATGAAAGCTTTAACGAAGAAATTCTATTCTTTCTTCTTGTTAGAGGACAAGCATATAAGCGGCAAAAAAGAAAATTAAGCATCGATAAATTTCAGAGTGAAAGTTTTGTTTCGTTCGAATGAAACTTCCGTAAAATTGCACGGTATAATTTTTTTAATTACACTCTTAATACGTAACGACGTTTTCACATGTGGAATCACCTTCGAATGGGACACCCTGTATATCTCGATTATTTCCTCATCCGGTCACACAACACACCGCGTCTGCCAACTCTGACGATCAAACGAGATTCGTAAAATCGGTCAAGCATCGGCGTTTGCGTGTTTCAGTATCGACAGAATGGTGGAAGGGTAAAACCTCAGTCATGGTCGCACGAAGCGAAGAGCTCGCGATTTGCATTTTTGTTTGCATTCGTCTCTGTATCGGGAAATAACGAGTTTCGTGCGTGACTCTGATTATTATTTATACCTTGCAAGTATGACGTATCCACGACGCTTGAAAACCTCGTCGTCATCGCGTGTGTAACAAAATTCATGTCATCTTCATCGTTTCAAAATTTCGAAACTCCGCTTTTCGTTTCTTTTCTTTCTTCCTTTTATGAAAAATAATAGTTATTCCAGATAAAAATTTTTTTTATGAAAGAAATCAGTGACTGAAGTTGACGATATCACTCTCGAAACGAGAAGGAAATTTTTCAAAATGTTACGTGATTAAAAGATTAAATGTTTTGAATATTATGAATTATGAATATTATATAATTCGTATAATTATGAGTTATATGATATTCATAATTCATAATATTCAAAACATTTAATCTTTATAGTTTATAATCATTATAATGATTCATAATTATTCATATAATTATGAATTATGAATAATCGAAAATTTTTTTCCAGTATTGATGAAAGAAATTCTATTTCTAATTCTACTTGTAAGTAAAAATTCCATCTCGATTGCTCGTAACAGTCAATCAAACGAGGAGAGATTTTTACTTCGGTCGCTGGTAAAGTGCAACTGTATTTAAACATTTCAGAAGCCATGGGAGCTACTTGTAAATTCTCATGTAAATCGCCGGGAAATTAGCGAAGAAAGGAGAGAAACCGAAATGAATTTCCTCTACCGACAACTGTCACGAGCAGCCGAAATCAATTTTCCTCGTCGATAACTATTACGAGCGGCCAAAAGAAAATTCCTCTCGCCGATAACACTGTTGTCGAAATAAATCTCTCTCGTCAATAATGATCATCGGCAACGAAACAATTTCTCGGTATTTCTACGAATGAAGAACACTGAAAAAATGACCGTTATCCTCTGACTTTTTCCCCATTTTCGTGATCACTTTTATCACAAATGAATAACGTATCGATCTTATCTTGCGTTGAGTAATCTGAGCGCATTATGAATTGCTAAATATTCGAATTACACTGATCAGGATTTCCAGCCGCTAGAAACAGATGTAACATCTTTATTTGCATTTGTTACAAGCATTTGTGATAAATTGTCTTATCCTGGCCAAGGTCTGTGATTTCGATAGAGATAAATTTATACGTTAAAAAAAGAAAAAAGATTCTTCTACATTCACATTGTTCTGAACGTATCCTTTTACCAGCTTGTACGCGATACAATAAAAGAAAACATGTGATTGCATGAAAAAAAAAAAATCATCAATGACCTTGGAAAGGGGAAAAAATATTGGCCTCTCGATACTATTCGTGTTGGGTGCGAAAAAATACTACTTTTTGCATCGTCACGATTCGAGAAAATATTTAGATGGCCTCACTTAAAAATGGATCACCCTGTATATAATACACGCGTCGTCGTCATCCGTTTGCTCCAGATACCTCGAAGACGAATACGCGTTTCAACCGAGTTGCACACGCCATTAACAGACCGATTGGAACGAGCACAGCGGAGAGCATAGGCTCTCTCTTCTCTCTCTCTCTCTCTCTCTCTCGAGTTGCCTCGAGGGTTCCAGATCGAGAACCTGCGAAAATCCACCCGTAAAAGACCTCCCTCCGTTTTTCTTCTGGCTGGCCACTTGCAATTAGCATCAAGAGACCTTGTCGGAAGAGCGGCTAGGGGCCACTTTTTGCGGGCGTTGCGCACGGTCAAGTGCGAGGAGAAGCTGAAACTTTGAATTTTCCCCCGGTAATTCGAGACCGCACGCTTTCCACGCGAGCTTCAACGACGTTCGCTGCCGTCGTTTATTATACTCGCGAGTGCATCGTTGTTACACCCTCCTACGAGCAACGTGCATAAAGAAGTTTTAATGGTTCCGGCTTATTTACGAGTCCCGTTTCACACAGTATTCCCATAATTTTTCTGTTTCCCCTCTACCTTTTCTGCGTTATTCTTCCCCCTTTTTCTAATTTCTTCAACCGAGTCGAAGGTAATCTCGTGCGTAGAAAAAAAGAAAAAAGAAGAATAATAACGTCGTTGGATGATGAACCAGTGCTAACACTTATTCAAAAAGTATTCGACTTGCCATAAGCAAAAATACAGAGAGACGTGCGTAAGAAGAGAGCAGCAGCACACTTTTCAATCAAGCAGACTAGAGACCTTGATCACGGTTGCAACAATCATGTTCCTTTACGCGGAATCACACAACGCTTTGTTCCTTCCGCGAGTTCTAAGGTTTTCGAAGATTCATTGACCATGCGCGTACGAGAATTTCGGACTTGGTTAAATAATAAATGGTTCGTTCGATGATCATCGCAGGTGAAAAAGCAACATGATTTTTACCAAGCGGTTCGAGATAAATATAAATATAAAGTTTATTTAACACGTCGACGGCGGCTAAATCCTACTTTATTTCAACTTCGAACTCTTCTAATTTTCAACCGTATGGCAATTTTTCCCTATTTGCCAAACGAATTATACATTCAACGAACTATATATTTCATGTTTCCTAAGAGCAATAGGGATAGGAAATGTCCCAGATAATTAATTATTTAATACCATCAACTCTTGAATACCATCGTGCTTGAAAAATGAAGATCCATCGATTCGAAAAAATTGCGTAACAACCCCATCAATGGAAGCTCCGTTTCTATGTCTGTCCACTCGAAAACCCGCATCGCGCAGTATTCCCAGCCCTTTCAAACCCCCTCTTCAGTCCGTTTCGAATTCTCGAAAACTTCGAAAACTCCCGAATCGATCCCATCGGTATCGAGGAACACACAAAAGCGTCGATATAGTTGTTCGGGGCGAAAATGTTTCGCGCGAGGGGGGCAACATGGACAACAACGAACGGGGGGGAGGATGAGGAGTGAAACGGAGAGCAACGCGGAGGAAAGCCACGTGGTCGATTCTCAGTTAGACTCAGAGGGTGGGCCTCGCCACGTTCTTTTTTTTTTTTATTTTCAGCCCTCGCGGCACGCTGTGTTTTATCGCGCTGGAAAAATAACCAACCGCCCCCCCCCTCCGACGAAAACCATCGAAACAATGGGCTCTCGTTATTCCCAGCTCCGGATATATTCAAAGCGTCTTCGAAACGGGTCACGAGCGTGCGGCATATGCACTGCGGATATCGCGTCGGCTTCCTACGTTTCACCCTTTCGGCCGAAAAGCGACAGACGCACGAGCTTTTCGGACGATAATCCCTTAATACGCAGCCGTCCTCCATTCTTCCCCCCCCTTTTTCCCTCGCTGTCTCTGTTCCCTTTTTCTGTCTTTGTTTTTTCTTTTTTTTTTTTTTTTTCGAGCTGCATCGTTCTCGTGTCGCCGTGACACTGGGGCACGCGGGAGTATTCATTCCGGCGCTTGGCACGGAAAATTTCTTTCTTTCCCTCTCTTTTTTTTCTTTCTTTTTTTTTTTAAATTTCATTAGCGGCGTTGTTACGTTATACGAACAGATTGCGAGCCTTTGTGCAAATTTTCGAAATGGAAGTACCATGGATACACCTTGGATTTTTCGTACTCATAGAATGACTACACCGATCGAATTTATTTGGAAATTATTAGTATCCGTAGGTAATATCGTTTGTAGAATGTAGTAATGTCTTGATAATGTAGAAAATCTTATTTCATTTAAGAGTTTTACAATCTATAATATGATTTAACAATAAGCACTAATATCAATAACACTGAATATCAATATATTTAACTAGAAGGTTAGGTTAGGTTAGGTTAAATTTGAAGGGTTATGATTATATAGGTTATGTTAACTTCTTGTGCTGGCAACTGGTTCACGGACCATAACGAGTGACCAAACAATAATTCGCCGCTTTCTTTTTGTCGGTACGATATCACTGGATAGAAATTGTTACTAAAAAGTAATAAATTTGTTATTTGCTTTGTCTGGCTTGCATTTAAATATATTTAAAACTGAGAAAATATTGCAATTTTGGGACAAAAAGTTCTCGATGTGCGTGGCAAGTCATTCCAGCGCAAGAGGTTAAAGGAAATTATAGGTTATGTTAAGTCTATTAAATTTGAAAAAGAAAAAAAAAATGAAAATTATTTATGGGTATTTCTAATATATTGCGGATCGAATTCTATGGGACTGTTGTGCCATTTTAATCTACAAATGCAATTATCTCCGAAACTATTCGTCATTTAAAAAAAAATGTCTGAAATGCATTCACGGTCTGTTTAGAATAAACAAAATACTGTAGACATAGACGAAATTATAAAAAGACCTGCCAAGAACAAAAGAACACTTTTTTCCATCACAAAGACCTAATATCATCTTTGATCATCGGATTAGGAATTATTCATGCATGAGTCGTTCTAAGGTACTTTGATCAGGAATCATAGTACGAATAATATAAGCGTAGCAGAAAGGATCCACAAGGAGGAATAGTTTAGCAACAAGCATAAGCTAGTATCATAACATTTTTACATCCATAAGTTTTCCAGAGTGAAAGGTCTTGTCTTGTTCAGATAAACAGTCCTGCGAAACTGGCGAAGTATAATTTTTAATTATACAACGTAACGACGTGAATAAATCCTCTCGAAGGTGTAAGTGTTACGCAGAATCCAACATTTCATCAATCCAATAAGTAACTGACGGTTCAAAGTTCGAGTCTCGTAACAGTGCGATACTTTCGCGTGCACGCTCGCGGGATTGTCCGTCCCGCCGTCAAGAAACGACAACGAAAGTCACAGAAGAAACAGAGAGAAACGGGGACGGATGAATCGCGGATGGAGAAACTCGCGATAAAAGGGGAGAAGCTCACCGGCCGATGAAGAGAGTGTCTTTTGTGCGTGGAGCTTTTGCGAAAGATAAAGAATATTCCTCGTGCGGATTCATCCTCACGAGCTTGGTTTTCACCGACGATTTAACGAGCACAAAAGGTACTATCGTCAACGTTTTCTCTTCGTCTCTCACTCGTTCTTATATATGCACTGTATCGACGATCTTAATGGCGATAATCTCAAAGACGAGATGTTTAGAAAGACAAGGAATGGAAAATCGCGCGGTAGTCGCTGAAGATCGTTAGCGTATTTCTGGAATCTTGAAAAACGTCTCTCGCGTGTTCGCTTTCTTTTTCTTTTTTTTTCTTCAGCGGTAACGCTTCTGTCTCGAAACAGAAACCAGACGCGATTCCTGTGACGAATCAGCTTGAAATCGGAAGTCGATCCGGGTTCTTGCGGTCAAAGATACGACAGAGATTCGCCTCGCTTCTACTTGCGCTCTTCCTTGCTTTATCCCCGTCGTTTCTCGTCGCGGTGAAGGAAGCTCGACGTTAATCGAACGCAGCCTAACGAAACCGATATTGAATCAGTTCGTTTCGCATCACAAGAGAAGGAACAACGAAGAAGTTTGTGCCGGTATTCTGAACTTCGTTCATTTTTTATCCAATTTTTGTCTTTTACATTTTGCTCGTCCAATTCTAATTTCTGTCCAATGTACGATCGAGTGAATTTTTTTTTTCTTTTTTTGAAATTTATCAGTCTCATTTTTCACGTCAATCTTTCTTACCCAATTTAATTGCAAGAAACATATATATTGTATAATTGTGTATATATTGTATAATTGTATAATTACACACACACATACACACACACACACTTATACACTTCTGCAATTCGACGTTTAGTAAAAGTGCTGCAGTTCGTCCAATTCTAATTTTGTCAATACGATCGAGTGATTTTTTTTCTTTTTAAATTTATCAGTCTCATTTTCACGTCAATCTTTTTATTGAAGACATAATTTGTATAATTGTATAATTTACACACACAACACACACACACATTATACACTTTCAATTCGACGTTTGTAAAAGCTGCATCGTTCGATAACTCGCGTAGAATCCAATTGACTCACGTCTTTACTTCCAAGTGTCATTTATAGTCTTCAGGTAGCACCTTTATTTCTTCTAGAGATTTCGCAATTCCTGGAAGATTCGAGTATACTTGGTGTCTGTCTTATGTTTTTCCTTTAACGGGAATTTTATTGTACCACCGACTTTCTTTACATTTTTCGTCCAATTCTAATTTTTGTCCAAACAATACACGATCGAGTGATTTTTCTTTCTTTTTTTTTTTTTTGAAATTTATCAGTCTCATTTTCACGTCAATCTTTCTTTATTGTAAGAAACATATATGTTGTATAATTGTATAATTATACACACACACACACACACACACAATTATACACTTGTACAATTCGACGTTTGTTTAAAAGCACTGCAATTCGTCCAACTCGTTCGATAACTCGCGTAGAATCCAATTGACTCGCGTCTTTACTTCCAAACGTCATTTATAGTCTTCAGGTAGCACCTTTATTCCTCCTAGAGATTTCGCAATTCCTGGAAGGTTCGAGGATACTTGGTGTCTGTCTTATGTTTTTCTTCTAATGTGAATTTTATTGTACTACTTTCTGTACATTTTTTACCCAAACAATGCACGATCGAGTGATTTCCTTTTTCTTTTTTTTTAATTTACCAGTCTCGTTTCCACGTCAGTCTTTTTTCTCCAAATTTGATATCTATCTCCAGAGTTTCGTTTCTCAGGAAAGAAAACCCCTCGGGAAAGTTCTACTCGCTGCTTCTGTAGAAAGGCTTGGCTTTCGGAAACGGCGTTAGTTACCATTAGTCATGCACGAGTCGTCCCAAGGTCGTCCCATATGTCGTCCTTTGGCCAAGAACCACAGATAAAAATAATTTAGCATTGCAGCAAGCAAAAGTTAGTATCGTAATATATTTACGTACTACATGTTCCGAAGTGGAAGTCTCGCCTCGTTCAAATCAATCGTTCTGTGAAATTGTAAAGTGTGATTTTGTAAACGAAGAACGTAATCGAACACGTTGGTGCGAAAGCGCAAATTCTTCGCAATATGTACGTAGTTCGCGCATCAGTATCTCGATCTTCCGGTATCCAGCGGAAACACGACATTTGTTCCTCGCCAAATATTTCTTGCCAAACGTCTCTCCCACGGGTTCCACGCTCGCAGCGTGAGAAAGCGGCGCGAGCGCTTCGACAACAGAAGCCAGACGGCTAAAAGGAGGAACGAGCTTCGTACATCAATTTCTATAGTCTCGCCAGTTTCTCCAGATTTCTTGCTCGTTCCGGGCGAGATAATTCTCCGAGAGAATTCTCCACTTATCCCAAACTTCCCAACGCGCGGACTTCTTTTGACGCGAAGCAGATCCCCCGGCTTTCACCCGGGGGATCGTCTCGAAAATGGAACTCGTTGTTCCGCTTCGGACGAGTTGCAGGACCTCTGCAGCAACACGCGGTTTACTTCATCAACATTTTTCTACCAGGCCCAGGAGCAAAAAGATGGCACACTCCAGAAATTATTTTCATTTAACAAAAAGACGCAAAATCTTTCTTGCGTGTCATACTACTCCGCAGTGTGTACAAATTAAACTTTCTCCGATACACTTTGTGTTATTAGAAGAAGAAAACAGAAATATTTAGCGCGCGACTGACCAGCCCTTGCTGATCGGAAGCATCGATTAATCAAGGGTGAGACTCTTTTCAGACATATTTCTCGACAGCTGACGTACATCAACTTGTACGACGCGGCGCGTGCGATGAACCATGTGTGTGTCGTGTGTCAGAAGTGCAGTTTATTTCGAGAGAAAATACGAAGATCAAGTCAGAGGTGGAACGCGAACGCACGCGCAAAATTTAAATTACGGTGGTCGATACTTGTCGTTCGAAATACTCTGTACGCAAGCAAGGAGGGAAAAAACCATATTTGTATATATATATATATATATTATATATATATTATATATAGTACATATATACTATATATATATATATATATATATATAGTATAATATATGTATTTTCGATTTAACGAAAGTATTTTGTACAATCTAGGAATTATCCAGAAATGTATAAATTCGGAAATTTTCAAAAGTTATATTTATGTTGAACAAAGGGTAAACCACCCCCTGTGTGCGTATCGGGGAAAAGTATGAAATTTTCGTACGCACGAAAGGAAAATGGCAGGTTCAAAAATTCCGAAAATAAATTCGAAATATCTCGCTTTGCTGTTTAATGTGCAGTTAGCATTTGCACGCACGCATGTATTTGATTCGACGTTTCTCTTCAGAGAGATCGACTGTTATTCGACGAGCGATGAAAGAGATAAAAGCAGATGGCAAGCGAGACCCTACAAGAGCGAGACGCGCCGCCGAAAAATATCAGCCGGAAGAACTGACCTACATTCAAGGGTGCATATACGTCTATGCATATACGTTGATTTCGCAGAAAAAAAAAAAAAGAGAAAACGTATCAGAGAACCAATCTCACGCAGAACCTCTCGGCATAAACGATCTCGGCATAAACCAATAACCGATAGCTCGGCGACGATTTATTCCCTGCCTCTCGCCGATTCGAGTCGCGCGACCCTTGCGTTCACCCCGTTGTTAAAGATAATCGTCGAAATACAGACTTCGAGGACCATTCTATGAAATCGCGTGCCTTCTATCGAGCGAACGAAAAAAAAAAAAAGAAAAAAAAAGAAAAAGAAAAAAGAAAGAAGAAAAGAAAAACCGTGGGAAAAGCCACGTTTTCGTTTTTCGCTCTTTCTTCTCGTCCCTCCCGCTTCTTCTCCCGCTGGATTTTATTCAATTTCTCGCGGTCGTATTTACGGAGGGGGGAAACCCCCCGTGCGGTCGAAAAATCCTACGGTCGACCGCACGACTTCGCGGCCACGTCGGATAAACGACCATTTCCGCTTTCCAAACTGGCTGCCGCGACCGCGCACCTATGCAATCCCCCCGTTTTGTCCAATTTCCTAGGTATTGAGTTTCGTCGATGAGTTATTGGACACTTGCTGGTTCCGAGCCAGCGAACCGTCGTCCCGTCCGTGATATTTATCCGCACGTTTTCGCAAGCTAACGTAAGTGGAAATTTGATTTGACAGGGTAATGTGAAGAAAGTTGACAGTACTATGGGAACCCATGTTGAGGGTCAATCCTAAAACAAGTAAATAAGACCCCTCGACTTTCTACGACTTGCCAGGCTCCTAGAAGAAACAAGGAACACTATCCGTGGACTATCAAGGACAGTCGAAAAGCGCAGGCGAAGGCAATTAGATTCTGCCCAGAATATCGAGCAAATCGAGCGAGCTACACGGTCGCACTTCGTAGTCGCATAAAGTATAAAGCGTAGAGAATACAAGTATTCGTGTAACTTTTTTTCTATGGCAAACGTGTCCAGTCGAGACGGCTTGATTCTCATTAGCACAGTGAAGACACGCAACTGCGTGACAGTGACAATGGAAAAATTCGTGTAGATAGGAAACAATTACAACGCACAATTTGACCCACGAGCGGTTTCGAATAAATGTAAAGTTTATTAACACTAAACCTATTGAGCCTTCGTGTATACCTATTGCTACAGGCTTCATATGACCACTTTGAAAAAGAAACATATTTCTTAATACAGAATGAAGATTATAAACAATTAGACGGTGAACAAAATATCTTTTTATGTTTAAAAATAAGTAATGTGAAAAAGAAACATATTTCTTAATACAGAATGGAGATTATAAACAATTAGACGGTGAACAAAATATCTTTTTATGTTTAAAAATAAGTAATGTGAAAAAGAAACATATTTCTTAATACAGAATGACGATTATAAACAATTAGACGGTGAACAAAATATTTTTTTGTATTTACAAATAAGTAATGTTTATTTTATTCAGTTTCGCCACATTGTTTATAAATTATAGGATTCTTGACTGTACATTTACCACATACGTATTTTTCACATTTTACATAGATTTTGTTCGTCTTATTGCCTTTGCAAAATTTTATCTGGCATTTTTTCCCGTCACGTGAATCTGTAGTTATATCTGTGATTGTTGCTCTTCTTAATATTCGGTGGCAAGCTGTTCTCTCAATTGAAATAAATATAAATATAAACTTTGTTCTCAATGAATTTGCGCCAAACGTTCGGAAATCAAGACGAATTTATCAGTTTATCTAAGGGCTGGCTGTGTCGATTTCTATTATCAAACCGAACCTTATAACTTCAGTGATCATTTCTGCTCATAGCATTGGAGAAACATACTGGACCCCATTTTTTTCTTTTTTCTTAATAACTATAAATTATAATATTTATAATGTAGCGAGAAAATTGCTAGACATACTCTCGAATAAATAATTTTCTTTAGATAGCAAGTAAGATAATAGAAGACCAAGACTGATTTATGCAAAGAATATAAATACGATCAAATGATATCCTTCGATATCCCTCGCGATAGGCAAGACAGCACAAAATTTTTTCAAAACATAAGAAAAAAAATGAATATTAAAAAATGCATTGTACGTATGATATGAAAAAAGTCGTGAAGTTAAATGACAATGCAATAACATCGTATGCAGGATATTCTAAACGAAATTTTTAAAAAGGGTCATTTAATCCCGCTTGGTAGGTATAGTGTTAATCGTGAAATTAAGAGAAAACTCCGGAAAAGTCCGAATACGAAGACGATGACGAAAAAGATCTGTCGCTAGACTGTAAAGAAAGTCGGTAATGCGTAAAAGATTCACGTCGAAGGTAGAACATAAAACAGAAAGTATCTTCTAGGAACTGCGAGATCCATCTACAGGGTAGCCACTGAAAAACTGGAAGGTTTGAAAAAGTCATAACTTGTTCGTTTTCTTTTTTATTTTCTTCTTTTGTAGGTTATAGAGCATCCCTTAAAAAAAATCTACTAATTATATTTCCAAACAAAATAATAAAAAATTAAAAAAACATGTGTTTGTAAAAGTTAGTTTTTTTCCCAATATAATTCAGTCTTTCAGTGGTCACCCTGTAGAAGGAATAAGGGAAGGCTACGTGAAGACTATAAATGACACTCGGAAGCGAAGGCGGAAGTCAATTGAATTCTACGAATTCTCGTTCTATCGAACGAGTTGCACAAAGCGCGATATGTACAATTGTATAATTGTATATTCTTTACAATACTCTCAAGATCTACACGCTATTGCGACTCGATACTCGCTATGATTCCCTCAAGATCTGTCACACTCTCTATCTTACTCTGAAAATCTTCGTCTTCGGAAACTCACACACAACCGTACTCTCATATTTTGTGTTTTAAGAGTTGCGTGCTTAAAGAAACAGAAGAAATCCCGAAAAATGACACTTTCTCATTCTTTCACAATTGTGGATGATTTAAACTGGTGCAACTTTGTGAAAAAAAAAACGATCATCTAACGATCCACTTGGTCTCGTTCTAACTCTTTTGCTATAGCAGACTTTGATACGTATCGCACGTAGCATGATCTACACTAACGAACGATGAAACTTTTCTAGACAGAAAGTACATTGAAATAATCGAAATCACTGAATCGCACTAAATCGTTAAACCGATATTATTTATTTATTCGTACTCCGTTTCGTATTGAATTGTTAATGCACGTACGTGAAAATTTCAGTGGTGTAAGTTTCCTTTCATAATGTCTCGACTAATCTAGCAAAGTGTAGTGCAATTCGGAGCATGGATCAATATACACATAATCCTACATTACGTTTCTTGCATTCGTAATGCGTCTCCCTTCTGCTGTTACACATTTTCTACACACTACGCGTTTGTGTATTTTTGTGATTAATTTATCACCACACCTTTTCATTCGGTTTAGGGTATTACATGAAACAACTGTAAAACAATCACGTTTAAATAATACACGACTAACACGGAAGACGTAATTGTTGAATTAGTATTCGCTTGCGTCTGATTTGCTGCAACTATCGTCGATAACATTTTCCGGATGTTTGTAGGCGCCTTCAGTTCGATTCGAGCAACGTGAAGTGAGCGTCTACATAGGCGCCTCCCTCGTTTCAGCGGACCGAAGTAAGTTAAGCGCCCTACATAGGCGTCGACAGTACTTCGAAAGCAATTTTAAAAGAAATTTCGAAAGCGTTAATAGTAGCCAAATGGTTAACGCGGCAATATCATTCAAAAGTACTGATTCGCTGGAATCGTAATCGCTCTTGGCGGGAGTCAAGAGATGCTAACTTCCTAATTCGTACAAAAAGTTCACGTCTGGAAGTTTGCTTGTCTGTACTTCGTTAAGTGCGAAACTTTCGAACGAGAAAATGGCATCGAGATTTACGAACGGCCCCGTCCCTCCGTGCTTGCAAAATAAAGTAATTTAATTACTAATCAAGTTCTGAAGGCATGGTTCCGACAGCTTCCAGATTTCCCTACCGCCCGCAGTGTAAAAATCCTGTTTCACAGATCGTTTTTCTTTTCGGTTGCGCTCGAATATTCCACTCGACGTGGTTTTTCAGTTTTATTTCGTTCTTTCTATATTGCAGCGAGACGCATAAATTGAACACGTAACGATGAAAAATGACCGATACATCGGAACTGTTCCAACTTTGTAAAAGAAAATCATACGAAAACCTATTTGGTCTCATTTCCGAAGCTGTTACTTTGACTCCTTTAAGTTTTCTTTCAAAGATGTTTCCACGTTCTGGAAATTACACGTAGCGAGAAAGTAAGAGTACTTTTATACTAGTAAATATCTGTAGAAACGTTAAAAAATTCTTTTTTACCCTTCCATGGTTCTGATGAATTTTTTTTTTCACAACGATCCCTTGGAATTTGCTGTAGTTGATTTTATTAAACTTCGAACATTAAGATCAGGTTAGGTTACGAATTATTGGGATTTTTGTTGTTTAACTCTAATGTCCAAAGTTTAATAAAACGATGAGAAAAAAAAATCGTACAGCGAACTTTAAGGAGTTGTTGCAAGTGAAGAACTTTACTCTTTAAAACCATGATGGATTTAGTCGTAAATAAAATTTTTCAGGTCGTAAATAATATTTTTACACGTATTATCTTTCACGATTTTTTTTTTAAAAAGGAAAGATAATACGTTCCATTTGTTATACGCTGTTAAAAAAAAAAAGAAAACGAATTCAGGACACTGCATTTCGAAACAGAAGCTTTACGTTTTAAATAAAAATGTTATGCGATCCTTTTTTTTTAACGAAGTTATAACGTTAACTTTAAAGTATCGACAATTTTTCATTGAAATTAATCGTGGTGAAAAACCGACTCCGTGAAAAACAATTTATATTTGCCAGAACAGTGGTGGTAAATTTTGTACATATTTTGCACATACGCTACAAAAATTACATATTTTGCTTCTTTTCGTATTCTGCCTGCAAACACTCGATAAGATACTATTGATGTTCAAAATCCACATGTGCTCATCACTGTAAATTCTAATCAAAAGTTACAATTCTATAAATAACCTAATATTTCGTACAAGTAATGCAAGAAAATGCAGAATTCCCCAAAGAATTGTTCATTTCCTTGCCCGAATATTAACGCTCTATTTTTACTAAAAAAATTCTTTTTTACCAGTGTTATAATTACTAGTGTTAAAAATCCATACGCGCGTTCAGTTTTGCTCATCACTGTAAATTCTAACCAAAAGTTACAATTATATAAATAACCCAATATTGTCTTTCGTACAAATAATGCAAGAAAATGCAGAATTCCCAAAAGAATTGTTCATTTTCTTGCCCGAATATTAACGCTCTATTTTTACTAAAAAAATTCTTTTTTACCAGTGTTATAATTACTAGTGTTAAAAATCCATACGCGCGTTCAGTTTTGCTCATCACTGTAAATTCTAACCAAAAGTTACAATTATATAAATAACCCAATATTGTCTTTCGTACAAATAATGCAAGAAAATGCAGAATTCCCAAAAGAATTGTTCATTTTCTTGCCCGAATATTAACGCTCTATTTTTACTAAAAAAATTCTTTTTTACCAGTGTTAAAAATCCATACGCGCGTTCAGTTTTGCTCATCACTGTAAAGTGATTCTAACTTTCTAACCAAAAGTTACAATTACAAATAACAGTATTATATAAATAACGTGATATCTTTGAGAATTGATGCTCTAAACAATATTTATTACTTTTACTGCAGAAATTTCTCCCTCACCCTTCAGTGTTCAATGAACGATTAAATAATTAATGTCGAAATAATAGCGCAGATGGATAGGCATCGTCTCGCTTTCGCGAGATATTACAGAGATATTAATCCCGAGCACACGCGGCGTAAAAGGACAAGGAGAGGGCGCTTGTGTCACTTGTTAAATAACGCGGCTTTAATTTCGCGCCTCCTGTCGGATATATCGTGCGCTTCAGCCACGCAGCGACTCGTCAGAAGCGTATATATTCGGTTATAAACGCGCGAACGGTACACCATAGAGCTGCCGTGCACGCGACATTTAATCCCGACGATGGCGATATTTTATCGCGCGCGCTTGGGCGATGTTCAAATTTACGAAATTTATTTCTCACGGCCTATTGTGAACGGGACTCGCCGTGCAAATCGTCAAAGTCGCTGCACGCGCAGAAATCGATCAGATCGTATCGAAACGTGAAACGTTAAAACGACGAGTGCAACGACACGTACGAAGAAAGATAAGCGGATATTCGACGGTGATTCTTATTGAAGGGACTTGCGTTCCTGGGGATTCTTATTTATTTCGTTTAAAATATTTCGACCTTCTAAAAGCTGCGATATCTTTTAAAATCGTATGTATCCGCATCGCTGGATTAACCTCGTCAGTGTGCGTGTGCAACTATTGCAAAATTGAATTGAATCAAAAAGGAAATAACACTAGTTTCCTTTTTCGATATCGATATCGTTTAATTTGAATGATTAGAAATTTCATCGTTTGATTTCATTGATATTATTTACGACTTAATTCGAACTTGAACGGTCATAGTTTTCCTGTTAAACGAAAGGATCAGAATATTTGGAAGAAAGGGAAAGGGAAACATTATTTCTTCGAGAACAAAAGAGAATAAAAAAGAAATGCCGCTTTCGGAAAATTTCGGCGGCAGAGATACCATTTCTTTTGATTCTCAACTATTAATTTTCGACTGAAACCATCGTGCGACGATCAGGTTATTGGAAGTAATCACAGAGATCGTCAATCTTAATCAGAAAAAATACGCTGAATTGTCGTTTTGAAAAATAATATCAATTCGGTTTCTTGTAAAATTTACATGTGTATTAATAACTTCGCTATTTAACATAAATATATTATTTAAAAATAATATCAATTCGGTTTCTTGTAAAATTTACATGTGTATTAATAGCTTCGCTATTTAACATAAATATATCATTTAAAAATAATATATTTTATCAATTCAAAATATAATATTTAAAATAATATATTTTATCAATTTCTTATAAAATATATTATTAAATAGGTTATTTAAAAATAATATCAATTCGGTTTCTTGTAAAATTTACATGTGTATTAATAGCTTCGCTATTTAACATAAATATATCATTTAAAATAATATATTTTATCAATTCAAAATATATCACTTTAAATAATATATTTTATCAATTCAGTTTCTTATAAAATACATTATTTAAAATAATATCAATTCAATTTCTTATAAATTTAATACACGTGTATTAAGAACTTCGCTATTTAACATAAATAGCGCTCGTCAACGACAATCTACTCGATCACGGAATTTTCGGGATTTCCACGAGACGTGACAAAGAAGTATTCCGACCAAAATAATCGAAGGAATAATTCGTTTTCGAAAGAAAAAGAAAAAAAAAAAAAGAAAACGCAGCGTATGTATTCGCGATGCATATTCCGATGCAGGACGACGCAGCAGCGAATAACCCGCATTCCAACGCGATCCCCGCAGTCGCATTCCTTGCGTTGGCGCACCGTCGATGATACTTCGTGTGGCATTCGCGTTGTTCCGGCAGCATAATCTACTGTTATACACAGGTAACAAGCCGGAGCTTTTATCCCCTTGGCTAGAAACGTGTTCCCTTTCAACGTCGTGAGTCAAAGCCTCTTTGTTGTTGCGTAACGCGCGCGCGCCCTGTCGCGAAAATTTATACACATAAATGAACGGGCGGAAAGTAATCGATTATCAGGCTGACAAAAGATTTCGTCGTGTCGTAAATAATTATCGCTGTTTGGCGATTCACGTTCGGTGGGAACACGCCGAACGAGAGCGATTTACTTTTTTCGTCGACCGATCGTTCATTTTTTTTTTTTTTCACGGTTCAATCGCGCATTCTCTTTGCGATCGCGTCGCATTTCCTTTCTTGCGAGAAACTCCGATCGAAAGCTATTATTAAAATGTTTAAACGTGGCTCTCTGTTTCTGTGTTTGAAAAATAAATTAAATTACTGAAATTAAAAATAAAATTAAAAATAAATTACTGAAAAAATAAATTACTGAAATTAAAGGCAAAAATGATTGTAGTTGATGTTAGAACGTATCAGGTAACGAATTATTTATTTCACTGAAGTCGTTTCATATCGACGTAATCGACGATGTTACAGCTGTGATGAGCAAAACTGAACACGCACGTGGAATTTTTTAACGTGAGTAATATTTTATCGAGTGTTCGCATCATAGAATGCGAGAAATGGCTTTCCGGAAAAAATTCTGCCATTTTTTTCTTCTAGCAGATACAAACTGTTCTCTAACATATTACGTAACGTTTATATTTCGAACATATTACGTAACGTTTATATTTTGAACAATAGTTAAGAATCAGTTTTATCATTCGATTAGTCAGACCTGTGTGAAATTTTAGAATGTTAGTGATGCCATGTCCAGAACCATAAAGTCGCTGTTAGAACGCATTTCTCGAGTGATTAAGAAATTGTTTCTTACCATTTTTCAAGAGAACTATTAGGTTACGACCTACGGTACCTTGGAAATGTTTTACCTTCGCGATGAGTAGAGTACAATGCAAAAGGAAAAAGAAAATGTTGACCTTCAACTCAAATTGAAGGTCAAGGTCAATTTTCCAACAGCTTCTTTACACGTATCTCCATCAAATCAAAGATGTAAAATTTCATCTACGACAGCCACGCTACAAACTTTTCTTTCCACCACCCTGTACGAACACGCTCTGAGCAATCAATGTCAGCGGTGTCAATAGGACAGGCAAGGTCGTTGCATTGCCCACGGCGATCACGTTGTTTCTTTTTTTTTTTTTTTTCGCGTTTCTCCCTGAATACGCAAGTCGCTGACCGCGAAACTGTATCCGTGGATCGCGTTGCGCTCGCTTCGACCGCTTCCACAGTGAAAATCCTCGCAAGTTCTCGGAAAAATCTTTAATTTTTCCAACTGGATTACTCTCCGCTCACCGACGATTCATCGTCGATCGAGATCTTCGCCAGCCAAGGCGACGTATCGTCGACTTAATTAACAGTCACACTCGAACACGACGTTGAATACAAACGGTGCACGGTGATTCAATTCGCGTGTTTGCGAGGGAATTTGAATGGTTGGCTTGGTGAAGACGACACGGCGACAGAAAAGCCGAGGATTCTCTTTGACGCGTCGCGACCTTGATGAAGAAATCAAGGTCCCTTGTGTCATTATATGAGGCAGCGAGTATTCGGTATTCACGGAGGCTGATTGCGGTTATCAATTATTCATTGTCGGCTGCGAGTTTGTTCGTTTCTCACGTCGGTTCTGCGAAATTTCCATGAAAATTTATTTTACTCGCACATGGAGTTGGAGATTAATAAAAACCGGGAATGTAAGTCAGCCTCGTTTGAGGCATAACCACGATGACCTTGACCGACGGAGTGTAAGATTCAACCGATTTACGATCTTTTTGAAGTGAAAACTTCTTTAGGCGTGTTCAGCGATTTTTGGCAGGGGAAAATCTTACGGGTTCGCGTCACCAACATGCAATGACGTAATGCGCTTGGCCAGCAGTAAAAGCATATATATATATATCATTAATTGAATTTTTGAATGAAGCATTAGGTTTGACTTTGTCCAATGATCGAAAACTCAGTACCACAAAATATAAAACGACGATCGATACAGTTTTTACACGATATTTACATAAATTCCAATCAAACATTTTTGTTTCTTACTTACAGTTACCACAAGCCTATTGTATCGTTTTTAGAATATAATGAAATGAGTATTGTTGAAAATAACGATGACAATGATGCAAACAATGAAAATACTTTCGACTAATAAATAAACCATATAAAAATGTATATAACTGTTGCTCGGAGTGCCGATAGAAGCGAAAACCAGGCTAATGTTAATAATTTTAATTTACGAATTATGAAATTTTAATTTTTGATACTACAATTCATTTGAAAATTCAAAACCACTGTTATTTCATCAGTTTTAAGTTTTCACTTCTGTCGAGTCCCCATGACTGTTTTCTTTTTTCTTCTTCTTATTGTTAGTCAGCAAAGATACTGCGTCGCTTCGTTCGTTTTCTTACGTGGGAAGAGGTTTCAGACGCTGCTTATCGAATATTAAACGAACAGGAGAATTGTTGGTTTTGCAAAATTGTAAAATTGTTGATCGTTGTCAATCGAATCACCAATAATTTGTTAAATAAATTAATTAACAATGAATGAACAACCGGAGGAATAAACCCCATCGCGACAAAATCGTTAGACGATTACACCTACGAGACAATTAGTAGTAGATTAATGTTAAACTAGACAAAAGTAGAAGATTAATTTACACAAGTTTAAAATTTACGAATTTCTTGCAAAATGGCGTTTAAAAAAAAAACGTAACGAAGTATATCATGCAACATCAACGATATAACTCTCGTACGTCTCATATTTTATTATAATGATATAGGTTATGTTACATGGTTATATAATTATATGATTATAATAACAATTACAACTGTGTATGTAATTATATAATCATGTAATATAGCTACGAACATAATTCTAATTATATGATATTATAATTATAATCGTATGTTATATAATTTAATTAGCAATTGAAATACATAACCTATAACATCGTATAATTATAATTATAATTGTCTAAGGAACCTTTATAACCACGTATGGCTATAAATATAATTATAATTATATGTGTTATTATTACATGTCACATATTACACGGTTAT
This sequence comes from Tetragonula carbonaria, assembly GCA_032399595.1. Taxonomy (NCBI): domain Eukaryota; kingdom Metazoa; phylum Arthropoda; class Insecta; order Hymenoptera; family Apidae; genus Tetragonula; species Tetragonula carbonaria. The sequence goes on along the minus strand of JAUCRC010000007.1, from coordinate 2,612,398 downwards.
ATAATTATACGATGTGTAATTTAATTAGCAATTGTACCGTAATTTTAGTAACTATGGCGCTGATACCAAAGATAATTTCGACATTCGGCATTCGATTTTATTAGATTTTCGGGGATGTTTTGTAAACAATAAAAACACATGTTTGTTTGCGATTGTTGATTTTTCGTTCATTAAACGAAAGAGACGACATTCTCGACACAGTGTCGATTGGCACGGTGTTTCTATTGACACAGTGGTTATCCATGACGCTCTCGATCGAAAAACGGTGCCTGATAATGGTGTTCGCGCGGATGGAAATTTAACGTGATCACATGGAAGGATAGGGAAATGTTATTAAGCGAGCGTGGTATGAAACCGTATCCGCACACATATGCGACTGTAACAAGTTCATTAGGCGGCCTAAACGAGTACGTCACTCATATGGGTTTACATGGAGACGAGTAGAAACGGCGCACGTGCGAAATTTAATTATAAACAGCGTTTATAATTAAATTTCCTGTTACCGATACCTTCAATGGCGATGAAATTTTGATTGATAAAAGTTTCGGCGGCGCGCGAAAGTCAATCGATAATCTCGGTTCTATCGCGTCGTACTTTTTCTTCTTCTTTTTTTAAACGATCTTGTTAATTTGCTACGATTTAAAGACATTTAACAACGCGAACAACTTGGAACAACAGAAGAAGTCACATTTTGATCGAAGATTGAATATTGCGAGGTAACTTCGTTTCACGTCCGGATCAAGTTTTTATTAATTTAATTAACCCTTCGAGCCTCAGTGTCGAGTCACGCTCGAATTATTGTTTCGATCTGAAAGGGAAGACAAATTGAAGATCAACATATACGAATTATACGTAATGCTTTATACCCGTGGAATGCGAGTTTGAACTTTCAATTTTCAACTCTTTAAATTGAAGACTGATAAATTATACAAATTATACAAATTACACGATGTATATGCATGTTATAACATATTATTCATTTGTTAAAGGTGGCGAACTGGCGGCCTCGCCCTCCCCTCCACTTTCCTGATCGCTATCCCCTCCACTGCATCGATCTCTCCACTGCGTTGAAAGTGTCGCAGCCACAATATCACTCGCATTAGACGCATCAGATGCATACATATAAATTTCACTGCCAAAGTTGAAAGAAAAATTGAAAAAGCAGCTTGCGTGGCTCGCTGCAGCGGGACAGATGAACTGAGTGAATAATAATTTTCATGGTGAACCGGCAGATTGACAACGAGTGGGCAGTTCGTGTAGGGGAAAAAGTTCTGACATACTACATTAATATATTATAACATCACATTAACATTACATAATTACAATGTTTACTAAAAATCGAGAAGGAAATCGTGCGGATCTTTTGGAAATAATCAGACGTTAACGTCAGTTCGCAACGTTATACATGTATACTTATTTACTCTCGGAGTAACGAGGAGTTTCCAGAGAGTTTCACGAAGTTTAAAACTTCAGCAGGCGAAGCAGAAACTGTTAATTTCGATTCAATTTTCTCGCGCGATCGCACGAGAGAAGTTGGAAGCGACGTGCAACCGTGATATATACCGTTCGAGAGAATTTTTAAATGACAGGCCAGATTGGAACGCAAGAACTGCCAGAAAATATTCGACGGCCTGCATTTCACGTATCGATGCGGCGTATATATACTTTTGCAGGGCACTTTTCCTCGCGTCCTCCACTGACAAGCATTTCCAGGTCTCCAACCATCGATAAATTCGAACAGCGAACGTGGAAATCCGCGGAGCGGGCATACACGTTTGGCCCGCGTTATTCGTTATCTCGAGTAACATACTTTCACGTTGCGCCCGGATGAAACGAACAGATATACTCGCGACAGAGAATAAATTATGAACGTCGTACGTACGACTCGTGTTATTGAAAACGTTGTTAGGAATTACTCGTACGCTACGGTACTTTGGCCAATCTACGAATCGGAAAACGACATACAGGGTGTCCCGTTTTTAATCTACAAATCTGCGATCCATCTCCGAAATTATTCGTCGTTTGAAAAATGTTTCGAGCACACTTTTTTTCCTTTTTTTTTTCTTTTGGTCTTGAGATCTCTGTTGGTAATTTGGTACGCTAGTTCGTTTTCAGATGGTAAGTATGTTAACGTAGGTGTCTACGTCTGAAATCTAAATCTCGCGAATACGTACAACGTGGTATATTTCTTTGTAAGTTATTCGACTTCAGGACAGACTCCAACGTCTGTAACATTAAAATCATCGAGGTTACTTAAAAACAAGAGACATATTTCAGTGTACGTCAGATTAGCCGTACGGGAGAATAATATTAATTAAAATGACTGTAGCATGGGTAGTGAATATCAAAATATCTCCTAAACTAATGATTTAATGGTTTCAGTGGATAAGTTGATATACTTTTTTTTTTTGTAAAGAACGATTGCAAACTGCTGCGTCGATTGATGCAAAAAAGAAAATTACATAATTATGCTTGAAAAAAATAGCAGTGACTTTTGTAACTGACAAACTAACTGTACTCTGTTCTCAAATTATTTTATAAAATTTGTGTATTAAAGAAAAACAAGAACAATATGAATACAAGACTACTGCTTTTATTCTTCCTCGTTTTTCGCACGATAGATTTTATAAAATTAAAATTAAAGTATCTCCTGAATTAATAGCTTTTCGATGTACATAAGTTAATACTTTCTTTTTTATAGAAATTGACTTGCTGCTGAGAAATCGACTGACGTAAAAAAAAATTACACGATTATGCTTAAAAAAAATAGCAGTGACCTTTGTAACTGACAAACTAATTGTACTCTGTTCTCAAATTATTTTATAAAATCTGTGTATAAAAAAATAAAACAAGAACAGTATGAATACAAGACTACTGCTTTTATTCTTCCTCGTATGATAGATTTTATAAAATTAAAATTAAAGTATCTCCTGAATTAATAGCTTTTCGATGTACATAAGTTAATACTTTCTTTTTTACAGAAATTGACTTGCTGCTGAGAAATCGAATGACGTAAAAAAAATTACACGATTATGCTTGAAAAAAATAGTAATCATTCGTACCTCCTACGCGCGTCTGTCTCGAAACAAACTGATTGTAAGTGTAACAAATTACTGCCCTCTCGAAACCGGGGGAAAAAAATTGCATTCGAGACATTTTTCTTAAATGACGAATGGTTTCGCATTTGTAGATTAAAACGGGACACCATGTATAATATAAACACGACGAAAAGGATTCACGAACAGTGTATTACAGCAAGTATTGCAACATTTTTACATCAATGACTTTCCAGAGTGGAATGGAGAATCTTGCCTCGTTTCGAATAAAAGTTCTGTAAAAAGTTGTACAGTATAATTTTTTAATTACAACGTAACAACGTTGCTCAAGGGAAAAAGGGCCTAACGCTCTCGGGATCTGTCAGCGAAGATCACAAGAAAAATTTCAGTCCACGTTTCAGTTGGCGTTTACTGAACGATCCTCCCATTTCACTGTGAATTTCATTCGCCATATTTTCGCCATGTTTCCTGCCTCGCGCCCGGTAATTCCAGAGAAAGGAGACGAGAATTACGCCTCGATGACACCGGAATGCAAAGAGGAAAGTGTCGAAAATCGAGAAGCAAAATTCTCCGTCTCTACTTCGAGAGGATGAAATTTTCCACGACCGCGTCGGTGGAAAAACGAAGTTTTCGGCTGTCCTGGCTGTTCTTACGAAGATGAAAAATTCATCAGGAACGCGGATCCTTTGTTTTCCTACCGTTGATCTTGATAAAGCCAGTCGGCATTCTTTCCAAAAGCTCCGAAGCTCTCCCTTTTTCGCGTCGGTCGCGCGGATTCTTCGAATAATTGCGCATTGCGAAAATATGCGACCAAAGGGTTGAAGGCCGAGTTGTTCGCGTTTCTCGGCCGGATGCTTTTACAACAGGCGATCAATCCCTCCCGAATTCACGGCGAGTAAACTGAGCAAACTGCTTGTTTGAATTTCAATCGCAGTCCGGTTAAGGAAATTCTTACATTCGTGGGAATTTTAAATTATCACGAACCGTGGGAAATATTATGTTCAACGATTGTTTACACAGTTAGTTGAAACTGACTGTTGGCACATTCAATTCAGTTGGCAACTGACGACGCATCTTTGTCTGAAAACGAACGACGCACAGCGTTATTATTTTCCCGTTAATATTTTTACAAGTATTGAGCCAAGTATTGAAATTCTGCAGAATGAAATCAAGCTTGGATTCATTTTTGAAATACGTTGTTTCATTTTGTTCTAAAATGTTTTTATGTCGCGGACATAACGGGCGAGTAAGTGGCAAGATACTTTTCCTCTCGAGAATGCTACGAATTAGTCGTGGAATGTAAAAATCATTTTCGCGACTGAAACTACAGTGGATTTGAAGATTGAAGCCTGTTCTTTGCCAACAATCTCTAAAAATTTATTTTTCTTCTATTTTATTGAACTTAGGCTTGGACGATGAGACTTCAAGGAACCGTCATATTCGTTTTCACCAAATTCGTTTTCGAAGTTAAAAAAAAAATTGTCAATAATGGAAAAAATTTTTTCAACATTTTTACATACTATGACAATTCGTGGCATTTTCTCGGGAAGAAGTAATGTTTATAAATGATGTAATGTTTATAAAAATGTATAAAAGTAATACAAAAAATATAACATTTATAAAAATGTACGTAAAGTGATATTTATAAAAATTTGTAAAATTATTTCCGTCCAAATACGTGATACAGTGGCAAAGAAAAATATCCCTTTGCGAAGCGCGTTTTTGATTCTCGAATTTTTTTATATTACACGTATTGTTATTGTATAACTCGTTATTGGAAATTGCTACTGTGCACTGCGTTGCTTTCGTACGTGGTAAACTATTTTTTATATTCGTGGAAACAGATTTTGTTATTTTTTGCGAGATAAACCGAGGCCGGTATTTGTAAACTTCGTCTGGGAATTCGTGACATCGCGAATTAACGCGTTAGAAGTTACGACAGTCGCGTCAGAGATTAGCGTTCCACGGGATCCATCTAAATCTCACGCGTTCTCAAACTCTCGTCAATGATTATCGGTTAGCAAAGCCGACACTGGGTTACTTACGACCACGATTTCCATAAACAAAGAGCATAAACAGTCATTAATGGTGATCCGCGTTTAAACGACACCTTTCACACCAGAGAATTTTCCATACAATCGAACGCAATCGATCGATAACGAGGCAGCGTCAGTTTCCGAGTGCTGCTCTCTCGTTGACGAATAACAATATTTACCTGCTGTTTGTCGCGTTCGCGTTGCATACAACGTTTTCTCAAACGAGCTTTCGAAAATCGTTGTCAAACTGTGTAGTGATTGCGGCCTGAGGTTGTAGAGTAAAAACCAAAACGATCTACAGAGTGGAAAAAAATATTACCCTGCCGTGGACTTTTGAATCTAGCGGATCGTAGAATTCGACTGAATCGGAAGTTCTGAAAAGAAAGGCTTGTTTTATCACGAAGTTGGGCGCCTTTGTTTTGTCCCTGACGCGCTGCGTCGATCAAAGAAAAACAAACGATTTAAAAAGCTTCGAAAACGAAACAATTGCCGGATTTTTCATACGATCTTCGATTTTTCATACGATTTTCGATTTTCGCTTGGAAGAAATATGATTGATTTATTTCTGTTAATTTCCACGAACGAGCTTTCGAAAATCGTCGTCGAGCGATTGAGTCTCGGTAGAACAAAACCGAAAAGATCTGCACGCAGAGCGAGCTAACTGGCGGCCACTTTGCCCCTATTTTCCTGATCGCTACCCCCTCCACTGCATCATTGAATGGAGAGATCGATGCAGTGGAGGGGATAGCGCTAGCGGACCACCAATTATTCCACAGAACGGAAAAAGTAATCGTCTATGGACTTTGAATCATAGAATTCGACTGGATCGAAAGCTGTGAAGAAAAAGAGAGGACACAGCTGTAAGCTTCAAAGTTGGGTGTCTGTTTCGTCTTTACACGATCTGCGTCGGTCAAAGAGGAACAAATTATTTGAGAAATCTTCAAAGGGGACAATTGCCTTGGTATTTTTCGATTGACATTGTTTAAAAAGCACGCAGATGAAATATGATGAATTTATTTAAATCACAGCTTCCGAAAGTTGTTGTCGAGCGACCGAATTGTGGAATAAAACCGAAACGGTCTATATAATGGAATAAAGCAGTCGGCTATGGACTTCGAATCTGACGAGTCGTGGAATTCGACTGGATCGAAAGCTGCGAAGAAAAAAGAGTAAGCTTCGAAGTTGGGCGTCTGTTTCGTCTCTACACGCTGCGTCGATCAAAGAGGAACAAATTATTTGAGAAACCTTCAAAGGAGACAGTTGCCCTGGAATTTTTCGATTCTACGATTTCGATTGAACTTCGTTTAAGAAGCACGCGGATGAATTATTGATTTAAATTTAGTTTTGTTGATTTTTTCTGAATTTCAGCGAGGTTTCATCGGATTTTGAAAATATCCGATAAATATTCGAACGAAGTTTCGTACCAGTTCAGTGGCACAATTTTTTAGCAATCAATACTTGACAAAGTGTCAGGCCGTCACAATCGAATAAAACGGACGTCGAATTTGAAAGTTGTTTCGGCGTGAAGCACAAAAAAAAAAAAAAGAAAAAACGAAAGAATGAATGTTTAGCCTCTCGTGATCGTCGTTTGCAATGTTCGAAATGTGTTCGTTTGCACACACGTAGACGGATATTAATAGCAAATACAAAATATAAATGTAATGTGAATGTAAACTTGAAAGATTGAAAAACACCAAGGTTTACGTTTGTACGCTATTGTTTTTAATTAATATTTTCGATATAGTTAATTAAGAAGGAAAATACCGCGCCGTTGTTTGTTTAATGTATTTATTATTGTTGGAAATGTATTTTCGTTTGAAGCAACGCCGGTATGTATGACGATATGCGAATACAATTATGTAGTTTGTGCATTTTAATTTAGCTCATTTTAATGCTCAATGAGCTGAAAAGTGCTCGCGCGCGTAATTGAGATCGCTGGGTGCAACAAAAGCGTTTCACACTTTTCTTCGGACGCGAGTTCGAATGCGTTCTGTAATGTATATTAGGTGAATCCAGACGCTTTCTCTTTCGACAAATAGTAAAAATTTTGCCGAAAGAATTTCTTCCAAAATTTCGCCACGAATGTTCTGCATAACTCCAAACTTTTCGAACGAAATGAAAGAGTTATTGATGGAAAAACAAATTAATATCATCGTTCTCAGCAAGGTTTTTCATCTTTTCAGCGTCGTTTTTTTTTTTTTCAATATTATCAGTGATACGAGATATTGTATGTTTATGCTGCTGTTTTGTATGACGAAAGTTATCTTTCATAGTGGATTTCTTAGTTTTCGGATAAGTAAATAATTGTCGCGTTATTGTATTTGTATTATTTCTAGACCGTTAGGTATGCATAAATGCCCCAGTTTTTGTCACTAACCTAATCTCTTTTTCTATGTGCCGAATAAATTTGAAACAAATTTTCTTCAACGATTAAAATTCTCATGTCTTTTCTCCTTTATTTTTAAATGAAGAAAAATGTTCGAAGGAGAAAATGTTTCAAGGAGAAGAAAAGAAAAAAGAAAAATAGACGAAGGACAACACGAAAACGGCTTTGAAAAATGTTGCTCGAAGAGAAACTGATTATAAGATTTTCCAAGAAAAGAAAGAAACATCGATTATATAGCCACAAGCTCATAAACTCTTCAATTTGTTGTTCGCACAACTTCGAATTCCTACAATTGAGCCACGTAGATACTAAAGAAACAGTTATTTCAAAAACATTATTTGCAAATCGTTATTCGAAGTAAATTTCGCCCTTTATCTTCACCCTCGAGCGAGCAGAGAGGCAGAAATGGCATTCTTCAACGATACAAACGTTTCGACTCCGTCGTTCCAGCAGTCGACGCGACGTCGAGCAACCGTCGCTATCGTTCCGCTTTAACGCTCTTTGTCTGGCGAGGCTTTTCCGCTTGCTCCTCTGCTCCCGGTTCTTGATCAAAGGCCGACTCTTTCTTCGGAAAGGTAACAATTAGCCGTCTGTTCGAACTCCGTGCGCTCAGCCATCACGGCTGATGGCCCGGCGTGGAAAATCATGGCGGAGACACACGCGGGGATTGTTGGGCCGGCTCTCTTCTCTTCTCTTCTCTAATCGGTCGCAATCGATTTCGTCGTGTTCGGTGTTTACTTCTGCGTTTTAACATGTGAATGTGTTTTATCGGGGGTGTTCGGGGCAAAAAATGTAACGAAACGTGCAACGAAAACGCGTGTCACGTGATTAAGAAGAGAGATAAGTTTACGAGCGATGTGTCATCGGTTGTAGATGCTGCAAAGGAGCGAGGTGTTAAGGTTGTCGAGACACAGATGACGGGCAAGCGGGATTGTGAGGAAAATAGAAGTAGTTGATAAAATTATAGTTATCACCAACCAATTCTGTCTATAAAAAATTAACAGGAATAAAAATAAAGCAAACATACGTGAAAGGGTGTCAAGTTTTATTTCCTTACAGAAATGAAGTCAGACGTATTCTATGTGACAGGCTTTAAGGGTGTTAAAGCCGTTCTTTTTGCTAACGTCGCTTTCCTTGATAACTTTTTTAGTAAATAAATATGTTGGTTATCCTTGTTTTTTTTTTTGTGCATTGCATGCTACTCACCCATCATTGACACGGAATGCTGAACTTAATTTAGTGATTATGCGGCCCGTGCTCGTCATTTTGTCAGCTATGTGACTATAAAAAAAGTTTGGTGACCTCTGTCCTAAAGGACAATGTCTTTTTTTTTTTCGCCCGAACAGGAGCTCGCGAATCCTGGTTTCTCAGATTAAGAGTCTGATGCTCTACCGACTGAGCTATCCCCACCTCTCTTTCTATTACAACTTGGCCAACTTGGACATTCTAGATGAAAATCGAGATTTTTAGTAGAAATGATGCTTGACAGGACGGTACTTGTCTTCCTTGAACTTCATGGCGATTAGCAAAAATTGTCGTCTAGTACCAGGCATATCTAGTTAAATAGTGGATTTTAATACAATTAATAATGTTAATAAAAAGACACGAAAATTTTATTTAAAATTGCCTTTACAAATGTCACGAGCAAAATAATCGATGTTTCTTTCTTTTCTTGGAAAATCTTATAATCATTTTCTCTTCGAGCAACATTTTCAAGGCAAAAAATGCAACGAAATGTGCAACGAAAATGCGTCACGCTCTCGATTCGATCAGGAACTTGGAGGAGGGGGGGGGGTATCGCGTTAAAGCCACTCATTTTTTTGAAACGCGAATTGCCATGATTTTACAGATATTCATCTTTCAGCGAAATCGAAAATAAAATTATCATTTTGCCTTTGAAATTGTATGCGTTTCGTATATAATTCCCGAGAGAATCACGCCCTCTGATTCGAAGTACAAGTGGTTTCATTCTGTATTCTTTCGAGAAAAGCAAACAAGCACATACAGAGATTAGGGATAAAAGGATTAATAAAAACACCCTATGTCGTCAATTTTCATTCAATGTGTAATTGGCTCACAATGTGTTGTTGTTCCATATGAATTTATCCAAAAGAATGCAAATTTTCATGAAAACTGGCAGGATAAAAGGAACGCTTTTTGAATGTTTTCGAAGAAAACGAGAATCGTCTGAGAAATGTTAAAGTAAAAAAAAAAAAAAAAGCAAAATAGAAAACTTTCTAATAAAATAAAATACATAAGCTGTTTTATTTATACGAAAAAAAATTTAAATCTTTAAAAGCGCACTGTTTACTCACACTATGAAATATCCAATAAAACTTACAAATTAGTCCAAATTCTGACCATTTTGGTAGTTCTATGGCGAAAATGGCTCGTTAAGTGCAAAGGTAATTAGTCAAAAGTACTTTACGATAATTGACGGAAGATGAGAGAAGTAAAAACGACACCGGGAAGAAAATGTAACGGGGGGAAATTGATATCTCGAGTGGGAAACGACGCCAATCGGCGAACATCAAGAGCAGCACGTTTCGTTAGCCGCGAAAAAAAAAAAAAAAAAGGAAAAAAGAAACCTAACCGAACGCGGACAGATGAATTGGCCATTACATTTTTCAATTGAGTGAGAGCGCGACGCGTACCTGCGCTGTCGTTACCACTCGGCCAATGAATTTCAATTAAATCGGCATTATAGCGCCGGGCTATATAATCGACAAGAACCGAGACGACAACTGATTTTTCAAGTGCCTGGCACAAAGTGAATTAGGTATCTCGCCGGCCGGCCGGCCATTAAACGTAGCGATATTCCACTTTTCAGCGGATTTCACCGAGAGCGTGAACTTTTTCAGAACTTGCTAAATGGGACGACGAGAGGAATATCCAACGGGGAAATTTCGATGAAAAATTTCAGATTACATTCACGGCAATATGATAAGTAATTGTTCACACGTTGCGCGTTATTTATCGTTCGTTCTTGATTTCACCGATGTTATCAGTCATCGGTTTAATTATTTTATCTGTTCAGATTGAATATATCCTGTGTTGAATTGCATAGGCACAGATAACTTTAAGCTTTATTTCATAATAAATCGACTGATCTAGCAATCAATAACATAACGTTTCTTGCATTCGTAATGCGTCTCCCTTCTTCTATCACGTTTTCTACACACTATGCGTTTGCGTCCTTTTGTGATTAATTTATCACCACAGCTTTTCATTGTAAGGGTATTGGATGTAAAATAATCACGTTTAAATAATGCACCACTAACGGAAGACGTAATTGTTGAATTGCGTCCGATTCAAGCGAGATTTCCTGCAATTATCGTCGATAACATTTGCCGGACGCTTGTAGGCGCCTTCAGTTCGATTCGAGCAACGTGAAGTGAGCGTCTACATAGGCGCCTCCCTCGTTTCAGCGGACCGAAGTAAGTTAAACGCCCTACATAGGCGTCGACAGTACCTCGAAAGCAAATTTTAAAAGCGCAAATTTCAAGCGTCATTAAAATAGATTAAGGAATCGCTATCGCCGCCGCATGGCTATACTATCCAACACGGTTTTTCGAATAGAACCTAAAGGCACTAAAACTCGGTTATAACACGACGCTTTATCGATTTTCCCCCGGTTTATCTTACTTTCTTGCTTCCTTACTTAACCAATATCAATCTCCATTGTAATATCCTTCTATCGGGGAAGAAACATCGTTCGATCATTCATAACGACGTCATGCATTCAACGCGTGTACACATCAATTCGCTCTCAGATAGCCGGGCGAATTATTTAACAACGCATCAATTTCCCGCAAGCCGCAAACCATCGGATAATTGACTAGTGACACCAGTAGCCTCCATTGTGTCACAAAATGTCGAACGCGCGTGAAACTGGACCGGAAGGACGTCCAATGCATCCACGTTGCCAGTGTTATTTCGCGACGCGTGCCAAATATCAAACGAAACGCGCGAATGTCAATCGTTCGCGAACAGAAAAATCGTAAAAATTCGGCGACCGTTTGAATTAACAGTATCAGAATTAACGGCCGCGCTCACTGGCATTAATTTGGAGAAAAAAAGGTTCGGCTTCGAGTAAGCGATTCCGATTGATCGACCCTTTGACCGAGATTTAAATATATTCGAACCTAAATAAATATCGAAACTGTTGCAATTTTGTAAAAATTTGCAAGAATCTTGGACCCTAAAATGTTTTTATAGCGCGTGGACAAGTTTTGGAATTGTAATTCAGAAACATATCGAAACATTTTTCTTCGTAATTGAATTTACTTCGGATGATTCGTTCATTGTACAAAGATTCTCGAAGATCTTGACGCGCTGTTTTCTTTTTCTTTTTGTACTTTTATCCAACTGTTAACGTTGGGTTTAGATAATGAAAAATCTCAACACGTTGCGTTAAAAGCTCAATTGGCGAAAGAAGAAAAAAGAAAAATTGTAGCAGCAAATCTTGAGACGTTTTGCAATTTTTTCATTAATTGTACAGCAAGTTTTTGAGGAGTTTTGTAATTTTTTCGTTACCCTTGCTTTATCTACCGTTTAATTTAATAAATCTATTCAATACAATAAATCTTTATGTATTGGAAATAATAAATATTATTTATATTAATGATTTTAAGTTTATTTATTTTATTATATCTTTTCTGGTTAAAATTCCTATGTACATGATTCATTGATGATTGTTAAAAGCTCATGTTGAAGCCTCATTCTTTAGATAAATAGTTCTTGCTTCTGTTATACTAAAATTACGAAGTTATAGAATTCTTCGTGTTATATATATAATGAAATATATATTATAAAATAAATTTTACATTTATTTAATAGCAATTAATCTTTTTGGTATACTGTTCCCTAGGATTATATGCAGACAGATATAAAACTAATTGTTGCAATTTCATCGGTTGTTCATATAGGAATCATATTAATAAGAATAATATCAATCCATCGTGAAGAAAATTTTCCAATGTCCGTACACTGTGTACAATTTGTAACAATCTTCGAAGAGAAAGAGCTTTAAAATGAATTCAAGTTCATCGTTGCACGACTTCCCTTTACAAAGTTACAATCGGGCTGCGAGATTTTGTGCACTTGCGTGAAACTTGAAGGTGCAGAAACACGTGTAAAAGAACGTAAAAGTGCAATGCACTCTTATATATAATAATCAATAGAGAAAACAATTTTCTGTCGAGTTTCTTTTCCCCTAAATTTTAGTTGTAAAAATATAGATCTGCATAAATATCCGTAGTCTGGACTATAGTTTCAGTGTTCGAACAATTAGTACGATTCATTGTATACAGGTACAAACGATAGAAAAGAGTATTGTCGTTTTCCAAATTTGAATTTAAATTTAAATTTCTTTCACTTTACAAAAGAAAAAGAAAAAAGAAAAAGAAAGGGGAATAGAAACTTTGTCAGAGTGATCGACAGATGCGAGGACTGTCAATGAATTAAAATTCAAATTGTATTAAATTGTATTGAATAAAATAAAATTTTGTACAGTATCAAAAAAAAGCTACACTACTACTCGTGTATAGTACTCCCTTATATTTTCGCGAACCTCGTGGACCTCATTCTCGCGGCAACAAATTTCTACGCTACACTGTTCTGTTGTACGCTCGGTTTAATACACTCGGGCTGAATTAGCTGTTGCACGAATTCAATAACAAACAACACAGCGTGTTCGATAACAAATTGAATACTGCACTACCGCCAGAAAGAGAGAGAGAGAGAGAAAGAGAGAGAATAGGTAAAAAAGGTAGCCTCCGATATACGTTCTCCCGTTATTTCTGTAGATACGATAATTTAAATGATATTTATTATATTAAATGACAAAAAAAAAAACGGAAATAAAACACAAGACAAACAACACAGACAGTAATAATTCAAATAAACTCAAACGAACAGAATTAATTCTTTCATACGACACAATTGACCCTTTTACACCACTCTCGTTCAACTTTTTCACGATTCTCGTTCACGCATCTCCAGGCAAACAGGCCGTCTGTTACAAGTAAAAATATAACTACGCATTATGCAATAATTTCGATACTACATTTTCTCCTAACCCTTTGCACGCCAACTAGGCATGAAAATTGCCCCCTCTCCCCGCATTTGGGAAATGGCCCAAATGTTACTCGTTATTGGCATGCAACACGATGGCGCGGTTGTTCGTAAATTGGGCATCGGCGGAATAGCTGTAATACGCCGATTTCGCATTTTACTATACGATCGCGCAACATTTGCAGTTTTTCGTTTACGGGCGATGGAGGAATTCCCGCTCGATAATTTCGAATCGATAAAAGTCAATCGTGGCCCCGACGCGCTCCGTAACCTTAATTGCCCTATTAGAAGCGATTAATGCGCCCGCCCCTTGCCGCGCTAATGTCGTTTCGCTGATCTAATTACGTCCGTCGCGAATGATTTTCAATTGGCCCGCCGAACGAGATTGTAAACACGGAAGCGGACGAAAGCGGGCAATGATCGAATGAAAAATTCCATTCCTACCGGAGGTTCTTTCAACCTTTTGCAATTAGCGTGCCGCTAGAACGACGAGTATTGTACTTACGTCGAACACATGACGCGAGTATGTGCAGCAGCTGCTGCTGCGAAATATAAATTAAATTACAGTCGGAGGCGACTCGAGTTTTTTTTCTTCATTTTTTCATGAAAAGTCAATGATTTTATTTAATTTTGTTCGATTCAATTAATATTATATAATTTTATAATTATATTATATAATAATATTATATATAATATAATAATGTAATTATTATATTTTATAATATAATTATTATTATTTTACAATTATATTGTAAAATTTTATAATTGTATAATTTTTATATGTGTATAATTTTATAATTCAATTATATAATTTTTTATTTAATTTCGTTCAATTCAATTAATATTAACACTTTGCTGTCTTGCGTCCGCAGCGGTCAAACCCGAGCAAATTAATTCAGTAAATCGAACATAAAATAAACATAATAATGTAGCATCGAAATTATTGTGTGTAATAATATTTTTAGTTACTTTTACTTTTAATAGATGGGCCTGTTGTTTGCTGGAGACGCGTGAACGAAAAAGTATGAATGTGATGTGCGAGTGAAAAAAAGAGACTCTATGGAGAGTCGAAAAAAGAGTGTTGAATGAGTGTGGTCAAAAGAGTGATAATTTGTGTTGTATAAAAATTAATTGTGTTGTTTATTCGAATTATTGTTGTCTATCTTGTATTTATTATTTGTTGTCTTGTTTCCGTTTTCTTTGCCATTTAATATAATAAATCATTTGAATTATATTCCTACAATAATGACACAGTAAAGGGTAGAAATATTATTCAGATAAGATATAAGATAATTTATGAACTCAGTCTGCCGACAGCAAAGTGTTAATTAATTGATTAATACAGTCATTGTGTGCCCTCATAAGCGATCTTTTGACACTTTTGACCTCGTCACATTGTCCCCACCAATTCTTGCAATTGGGACTATCCTCGCTCATCCCCACTCTTTCTTTCGATGCTAATTCGCAGAATACATGAAAGCACTGCTGTAATAATTAATTGATTAATAATAATTAATCGTCAATAGCAAGGAAATAGTTAGAAAAGAACCTAGTCGAAACCTAGTTCCAAGATGTTTTAACATGTCAGAAATTTACAGATGTGTTTTACCTTCCACAGAAAATTTAATTCAAGTAAAAAATATTGTGATTACTTCTCTCAACTATAAAAAATTGCCGTTTCCTCGCGTCGAACATATACTCGTCATTGACTTGAAAGTTGAAAATGCAATAATTTTTTTCAAAGTCTATTCCAAAATTTGCCATTAGTACTGAAAAAAATATTGTTATTCTAGAAATCAATAAAATATAATTTTCATAATCTAAATTTAGTATACTGCCATGTCAAATTATTAGATAAATTCCTGCAGTTACCTATAATAAAAACTATAATTATTAACTCATGGCTAAGAGTTTGATCGCGAGCTCGTTACTTTTGGTACGATGAATCGACTGATGTCATGCCGTTATGTCACATGTTTATAACAAAATATGTGGTAAGAAATATTTTAAACGCTGTATTGTTTCATTATTTGTACGTAATATCGTTTCATTATTATAAAATTGTATTATTTCATCGCTTGGACGTGAAATTATACACTGATATCAATTTTTTCTTTTTCTTCGTCCTAAGGTATTCTGTAAACCGTATTAAAATTACGAACACGTCGTTTGTTATCTATCATTTTACTTTAACGCGAATTTTCTTTTTCACTCTCTGGGACAAGTATTTTTTTTACTACATGCTACGGGGTGTAATCGGCAAAAAACATTGAACATTAAACGAACAATCATCATTTGTAAAATGTCGACGCGAGTAATTGAACTCGGTATTAAAAATGGCAGAATATGCACGACAAAAAAAAGTCGTCCACCGAGCTGGCAATTTAATCGCAATTCAGAAAGACGTCAAAGTGATGCGCGGTCTGTGCAAGGGCGGTATAATCAATAGTCTTTTAATTGAAGCCTCGGATGATAAAGGAGTTATATAGCAGCTACTTTAATTAAGGCACTTGAAATTCTGATTGAAAATACCTTGGAAAATATTACTAGAAAGTAAATGGCAAGAAAAAAAAAAAAGAAAAAAATAACAATCAAGGCGCGAAACTTCAAGCTTTTCGATCGTTCGATTAAACTTCGTTCGTTCGGCTCTTCGAAAATTTTTAACCAGCTTCCGTTTCGTCGCCGAAAAGTGTGCTCTCTCGCGAAACAACGAGACGCGATCCACATCTCGTTTCGAGCCTTTCGAATAATAATACCTAAACTTGCAGTTTCGATTTTCACCGGCGGAAGTTTCGTCGACGAAACGGAATAAAAATTCCGGCTGCGTAAGATTTCTGGCAACGGAATTCGTTTATATACCCGGGGACACCGTCGTTGTGCACCGTTCACCCGCGACTTCCCGACCCGACGTCCCTTAACACGGAATATGGAGTTTATTTGAATTCCTAAGCAGAGGATATCCGGGAAAGTGGCGCGCAGGTACCTGCCGACTACCTGCCTGATCTCCGGTTGGACTATCGCGAGAAGTTTCACCCCCCCCCCCCTCTGAAAAATCCGTCGAGTCACGCGGAAACGCGGTGTGGGGAGGAAGGAGTGAGAGTTACGGGAAGCAAACAGGAAATCGACCGGTACCGGGCGCTAACGGGTCGAAAGGAAACGACGGGAGAACCAACGATCCGCGCGCGCGTGGAATTTCAAATTTTTTCCCCCCTGACGCGTACAGAACGCGCGGAATTAAATCGGCACGAGCCGAACCGAGTGGAAATGACGGGGCCGAGCAGAAGGTTCGAAGCGCGAAGGTTTGACCTCTTAACCCACCATTGACTGCCAGGCAAATTTAGAGCGTCTTGCCCTGGGAGGCAAAATTTCTTTTTTCAAAGAAAACATGAAATTTTCCAAAATATAATAATACTCAGTTACAGATATAGCATTGAAATGGCACTTACAGTAATTTTTATTGAAAAAAAAAAAAACACTACTAGATAACTCGTATAACTAGCTGGCGCCAGTGAATAAGATTCCTGTGCTGCCCGCTGCTTACGAGATATCACGTAGTGTTTCTATTTTTTTCAATAAAAATTGTAACAAACAAAGACATTTTCTTTTCGTTTCGTTTGATTTTACAAGCTTGTCTCCTAATTTTCATCTTTTCGGCGACAGTCAATAATACAGGTATGATCCTCTCTGGGAAAAACCTATAAGGCAACGGTATCTACAAAGAGTTGTAAAGTAATAAAAGAAAGTAGGTATTTTTGTCCAGTGTGCCCCAACAAGCCAGCTCTCTGCCTTTGATCCTTGCTTCAAAGCTTATCTTACACAGCCACAACAATAAAATTATTTTAATTTTAGTAATACATTCATATGTATAATTAATATGCCATGACCGAATAGTCTGAGTTATTATTTTTATAAAAAGTGATATTAAATATGTTTTATACACTATATGAAATTTTTATTCGTCCTTTCTAATAATTCCCAACTCAACCGGCAATAAAAATATTCCGACCAATTGTAATCGATCTAAACTTGTAGCGCAAAACTACGAGATATCCCGTAGTCGGCAGTTTTGGTACATACTACGAGATATCTCGTTGTTGGCAGTCAATAGGTTAACAGGGGAATCAATTTTCACATAAGAATAACTTGTTCCACAGCGGGGATTATTACGCCTAAAGTAATAAAAGTTGCTGAAAAATTTATTTTGACCAAATATTTTATGACTATATAGACTATCTAGCAAATATATAAATTCCATTTAGACTTAAATGAAATGTTATCACACGTTACAGTGTTATCAGTTGCAGTTATCTTCCTCGTATGACGAAATATTTCGTCTTACACAGTTACGAGGTTAAGTCAGACAAAAACGAACAAGAAGAGGGGAATTTCGTAATTTTGGATGGTCTAATCGATATTTCTATCGTGTATTATATATCTTCGATTTTGTTATATATTACGTTATATATCATCGACTTTTTAATCGACGTATCGGATAATTGAGAATATCGCAATTGCTTCTGAAAACTGTCTACATCCTGTAGAAGTATTTTACAGGAGACGAAATTGGATCACTTTTTATTCGACAGTAAAGAAATAATAATCACTTTTTTTTTATTGTGGATTCATAACTAGTGACTATTAATAAAGAAACTTAAAACCTAAAAATCTTTCAAAATTTATAAACAAAAAAAAAAAAATGAAAATTCATCCGATTCATTCCATGAACCAAAAGTCTCCGAAAACAGCTATCCATTAAAAAACATAAACACACGCAATTTAACAATATTGAGGAAAGTTGACTTTACTTAGTATATACTATAAATCGCAAATGTATTGCACCATTTCAGCAGAATTTTTGCATACACTGCACTGTATCCAATCCTCTGCAGGGGTGGATGGGCAAATTTTTCAGCAAAATGAATACAATGCCATGTCTTTTATATTTTAATTTCTTTCGCACTCTCTCAAGTAGAAACTGAACTCAAGTAGAAATTCCTTCCAAACAATTATTCGATATAACTCGTGATAAAAATTTTCCTCAGTTCGATACAACTTTCGAAACAAGACTACTCTCGTAATTCGGAAGATGTTCAGTTTTGCGGTCAATGCTGGCTCGAATCTGATTCGATGGAAATTGTACCACTATATTCGACACGTCTCTGCTGTCGATTATGATCTGAGACTTCAAGTGTGTTCAACGTGTATGTCTACTCGCCGGTCACACGCGAGATCAAGTTAGAACGTTCTATGTAGATCACTGTAATCTATGTATTGTAATCTGCGTCTGTGCCTAACATCTAGAACAACGCCAACATTCTCATGCGATGCTGACACAGTATACCGTGATATTAATACTGCATGAGCGTGTCATCAGGTCCCTCGTCAAATTAGGT
Source organism: Tetragonula carbonaria (assembly GCA_032399595.1). Taxonomy (NCBI): domain Eukaryota; kingdom Metazoa; phylum Arthropoda; class Insecta; order Hymenoptera; family Apidae; genus Tetragonula; species Tetragonula carbonaria. The sequence continues at coordinate 2,593,452 of JAUCRC010000007.1, read as the reverse complement.
GCACTCATGTCGAAATACAACATGAAACGTCTGAACACTTGGTAGAAAAAAAAGTTTTTGGATCCTGCCGGATGTGAGAATTTCGACGATTAATATTCCAACGACGCCTTCCGTGTTATGAAAATGATTAATTACATCGTAAACGAAAAGGAGAAACGCTCTGTTGACAAAATGTTGGCAAAATAAAAATACATAAAAATATGATACTTCGTGTATTAATCCATTTGCATGTACTGACTTAAATTTGCGCGTGTATTATAATTTGTCAAATCTCGATTTGATAATATTTACTATTCCTCTATTAATACTAACTTCGTTACATTGAAGTATCACGGTACTTAATAGTATGTGGAGAATTTCTGATCTAATCGGCGATTGAAAACAATTTCTACTATGAAAATAGTACTCTTCTTTTTCGACAGAACCTTCCAGTCCGAAACCAAATTAAAATGAAAATAATTTTTATTATATTATGTATTGTTTTAATGATTGAGCTATTAACAAAGTTGTTTTTTTTTCTAGAATTTCTATTAATTATACTTTTATTTAATCTATTCCATTTTTTTTCGCTGTTTACATATATTAATATTTATTATACCATTATCATTGTTATATACATATATATTTATATGTAATTCTTATTATTATAATTTCATTTTTATTTGAAATCACATTGTTCCTGATAAATAAATAGACTACATTTAACAATAAAATTTTCGGTAAATTTTTACTTTATTGGCTATTTCTTTAATAAAAGGTTTGATTCCATCATTGAAACAAGAAACAACACTAAAGTGAGCTTTCTAGAGTCAGTACACACGAACAGATATTTACAAGTTAATGACAAACACAGTTATTTAGTGGACGCGACGAGTATCGAATATTTATGTAAATGGCAAAAATAATCCATACGATATTTAAATTATGTCGTATTCGATTTCATTTCATGCGATAAATTATCACGGATACGATGAAATAAAATTAAAAAATACGTAATATCTTAGTGATACGAAAAAAAAAAGGAAATATTAATATAACGTTTTCTTTGAGAAAAGCACACGAACTATATAACTTTTTCAAAATAAAATGAAAAATTCGAAACCAAGTTTCTCAAGGAAAAAGAAAAACAGAAAAAAAATCTGTACTCAAATTGTGAAAAGTGGCTAAACTAAAGAAACTTTCCAAATTTTCACTAATCACTAATGATTCGAAATTTAACCCTTCCGTTCTTTTCTATTCGGACAAAATTTCGCCGGATCCGGACTGGGGGGGGGGAGGAAGTGTGCACGAAAATATTGATCAAAAGCCTCGGCTCACCTCTCACGCTTTCATTCCTTATCCTTCGGCTCTCCTATTTCACCCGATAAGTCGAACGGCGAAAAATCAGCTGCGTGTTCTCCGCCGAAAGGCAAAGCACCGGAAGTCCTCGAGGCCTTTACAAGCCACGAAACTTTCCCCCCTATCGAATATTTTTCAAGCCGGGTTGCCGCGCACAGCGAAGCACCCACATGTAAATTAAATGCAACTCCGTCCGATAACCCATAAATCAGGCGAACCAGGCGAACGTAGGAGAGACGTAGACCATCGCTTCCGGTGTTCCACCTGAGGCATTTCGATATGCCTTTGACGTGCAACGGCTTGAAGCTATCGCGTTAGCACATGCCAAGGAAACGGATCTCTCCCCGGTGAGGAACAAACGAACGCCTCGAATCGGATCGATATATATATATATATATATATATATATATATATATATATACATATACATATACCATATATCCGAAGCGATTTCACTTTAAAACGCGAACAATCAGTCGTAATATCGAGCGCCCATCGACGTTTCACTAGCGGCCACCCATCCCATTTTCCTTTTCTCGCTCCACTTTTGTATCTCTCCGGCAGGAGTTGGGTTTTCGCGGAATATCCCGGAATTGTTCGATTTAACTGTTCGGACATGCCGTGACAGTTATGCGAGTATACGGGAATTTGTTATTTGCCAAGATACAGAAATATCTGATATCTTGTTACGCAGATTTTTTTATACGTACGATGTTTCGCTCGTGTGTTACATGTATGTTTCATTTGTATGTTTCATGCAAGTTTTACACTCCAAATCAAGCTGTCTGGCAGATCATATTCACATATTCTGCAAGTTAAATTTTGCAAATCAAGTTCATCTGCAAATTTGTTTTCTCAAGCCGGTGTGTAATAAAAATGAAATCCGACGTAAAGTCGGGGATCGAAATTTTATTGCACGTGTTTAACGATATTTGAACGAAAAATAACATGCTTATTTAATACTGAAAGTATTTATACGTACATATGTACGCATATTTTGCAGAATATAATTATAATAATTCACACAATAATTATAATAATCTGAATGATAGTTGCAACAAAATGGTTGATAACTAAAATCAACTAAATGTAAAGCAGAGGTGGCGAACTGGCGATCCGCATCCCTCTCCACTTCTTTAACCCCCTCTACTTCTTTAACCCCCTCTACTTCTTTAACCCCCTCTACTTCTTTAACCCCCTCTACTTCTTTAACACCATTCGTTTCTTTAATCCCCTCTACTTCTTTAATCCCCTTTACTTCTTTAATCCTCTCCACTTTTTAATCCCCTCCACTTCTTTAACCTTCTTTACTTCTTTAACCCCATTCGTTTCTTTAATCCCCCCCACTTTTTAAACTCCCTCCACTTTTTAAACTCCCTCTACTTTTTAAACTCCCTCCACTTTTTAAACCCCCTCCACTTCTTTAACCTCCTCCACTTCTTTAATCCCCTTCACTTCTTTAATCCCCTTCACTTCTTTAGCCCCCTCCACTTCTCTAATTCTCTCCACTTCTTTAACCCCGTCCACTTCTTTAATCGCCTCCACTTTAGCATTGAAACCTACCTAGGCCCAGTAAGGTCGAAAAAACTGCTTGTATGGCTCGCTGCGGTGAGAAAGAATGCAGAGGATAGAATTTAATTTTTAATTTTGGAAAAAACTCCTTCAACAGAGTTTATCATTGGAGGAATAATAAAGCGTGTTGCTTTGGAATCGCTCGCAAGGTGAATTTGATTTGCAATAAGGTAAATTCTATTTGCAGAAAGATGAGTACGATCCGCAAAAGGGTTAATTTGGTGTGCAATAATGCCTGTATTACGTGTACACAATGTTTTATGCATGATCCTGTGTGCAGAGCGGATTGAATAGAATTGCGTTACAAGAGAGTATAACACGACAGATTCGAAATTGACTCGGGACGCGTGTAGTTTCGAGTTAATCGATTCGCATTTCACGTTGCAAATTTTTCCCGGGATTGGTGTCCCTCTCGATAGAAACACGTAGTATAAAATAGTATAGTAAATTAATCATGGTACACCGATGTAATAGTATCGTTACGTTTTCTCTCTTTGGGATACAGCGGTTCGTTGAACGTGCCGGCTAACTGAAAATTTCCAGGATCTATGGTGACCAGTAAATCATGTTTTATCGAGAAGCCGAAAAATGATGGCACCTACGGCAACGTGCGAACAGAAATCGATACCCATTGTACGATACTCATAAATCATCGAACGTTTCCCGATTTTCTTTCCCGCGGTTCAGCAAGCTTCTCTCCTAACATACACCGTGTTACCAATTTCTTGCTTTTTCTTTCCAAAACTTTCACACCGTTCATCGAAACGTGTTTTCTTCTTCTTCTTCTTCTTCTTCTTCTTCTTCTTCTTCTTTTTCTTTTACTTCGAAATGAAACGAAAGTCATCCAGACAAGCTGGTTAATTATTTCCAGCCACGCGAAATTCTATCCATACAAGCGACACCACAGCTTGCGTTCTAACGAGATTTCGCTTCGACGAAAGCGCGAGTTTCACGAAAACTGAAAAACGACGACGACGAAAAAGCAGATTTCGCGGGAGAGGAAAGGAAAGAAAGGACCGCCATAGTAAATTAACGATATTAAAAAAAGTAGCGACGTGTTTCAAAGCAACGTCCGTTCGTTTGCTGGGCTAAACTAAAATACACGGGCCGTTGCTGGGCAAGCTTTACTATGCAAATCCTTGCCGGCCAGGCACGCTTGTACGAGAGCAAAAATCGAAGCTGCTTACTGCACGCGCCGCTGGACAGTTTCTCGGCTAGTTTTACACCTGTGCAAACTTGTTCAGTCGTCGAGCGAGTGAAAGAGAGAAAAAAAAAAGAAAGAAAAAAGAAGTGGTAAGGACGAAAAACACGGGAGTAAATTATTTGCAATTAGCATGAAAATCGCAAGATCCGACACATTTTTTTTCTTCTTCTCGTGCTTCGAAGCAAATCCTGCCTTTCGCCGAGATTATCGGCCGAAATTCGCGATAAACGCGAATATATATATATATTTACTTCAATTAAATTTAAATCGCCGATTAAATCGATTCTCGATTTCTCCTACGAGCATCGGGCATATTTGGCGTGTATTTAAATAAAACATTAAGCGGTGAAACGAGCCTTCATCTTTTTTTTTTTTCTTTATTCAGAGAGGTTTCTCTTTAATTTTATTTCACAGTCGCTAGGTTCGAGTGAACTTTGAGCGTGTGTTAGGCGAAATCTCCTCGACGTTTATCCGTCGCGGCGAAATACTGGAAAATTCTTCCGAACAGTCGATTTATCGTGTCAGTTTCAGATTTTAACTTGCACAGAATTTTCGATCACAAATTTCCAAACACAAAAGAAGCACATTTTCTCTGATATCTCTGCAGATAATTTCGATGGCGTATGACACGCAATACACACGTGTGTGCAATATATATGCGTGCATGTGATCTCATTTCCCTCTGCTTGGAAATTTTTTTTTAAAACACACCGCACCTCATTGAAAATCGAGATAATTAAAAAAAAAACTCGTCGCAATGGAAACAGGAAATTGCTCTCCAGCTTTCTTCTTTTTATTATTATTATTATTATTATTATTATTATTATTATTATTATTATTATTATTATTATTATTATTATTATTATTATTATTATTATTATTATTATTATTATTATTATTATTATTATTATTATTATTATTATTATTATTATTATTTGCAATGTCTGTTCAATGCCAAGTATGCAAGATACCATCTTCGAAATAAAGGACGTTGACCATTTTCAAAGACACTAAATTTTCTCAAATACTTTCACGGGCACAGAGTATCGCGACAGACAGTAAGTATTGCAATAAATAGAACACACTATACCGATTTTCTGCGGTAATAACGAATGTGCCCATGCCAATTTCTTCTCATTTCAAGGCCTATTCCATGCCGTTGCGACGTTGAATTTTTACAACATCTGTGTTTCGCGTAATCGAAATCGATCGGCACGCGCGTCACTCATCGAAATGGAATGTCGATACGTCGTCGTCGACGAAGAGGAACCTTTTGCATTACGTTGAAAAAAAAGGTACAACGTCGCGATATATATATATATATGTATATTTCACGCTGTTTACGACGAACTTTAACAAACTCTCTCTCTCTTTCTCTCGCTCTGCAGTGTTGCAGTGAATTTCACAGTGAAAAAAAGAAAAGAAAGAAAATAAAAGAGAAATGTGAGGAGGACAAACGTATGTTGCGTTGATACGGCTTGAAAAAGAAAAACTTCGTTAAACGCCAATGGAAACGTGCATCGAGGCCAGAATGCGTTATCTACGCGTTTGCAAAGCAAACTGGAACGCGCACGCTCGCTAACAAAGTAACAAAATAACGATGCATTTAGACGACGAAATTGCTTAAGAATCCTGCATGACGTTGTTTTGGACGAAACTCGGCGGACGATAAGTTGCAACGAAGACGTTTCGTCGTTCTCGTTCCGTTGTAATTGAAATATTCCAAGGCTCGTTTGGCTGACGCCTTTGCACTTTCTAATAACTGAACACGTAATGATGAAAAATAATCGTCGATAAAATAATGCAAGGCAAATTAACCCTCTGTTGCATTCCGTTCCCAATTGTGAACTTAAATTTTCAAATATTTTTCTATAGTAAATTAAGTTAGACAATTTATTGGTAGTTGTTTGCCAACAGTCATAAAATGCAATAAATAACATATTTTTAATGAAATTTTATTATTTATTTCACGATCACACTCATTTTTAAGTAGACTTAACAGCCATGTATATTCTTTTTCGTCATAAAAATTCATGCAAATAGTGGGTTTAATGTGTCACTAACCATCGATAGAATCTTCAAATTAACGAAAAAACATTGAAACTTTATGTATTCCTTTAAATCATGTGTGCTCACATTTATGTGTGCGCTCTTTTAAGAATTCCAACGTTCCTCGCATTTATTTATATCCGCCAACGTCGAATCTTTAAATTAATGAAAAACATTCGAGCTTTATAGACTCCCCTATATAATAAAGAATTCTAATGTTTCTCACATTTATTTATTCCCACTAATGTGTTATTAATTATAAATAGTCTACACATGTTCGAATCAACGCGAAACATTCAAGTTTTATGCGTCCCTCTAAGAATTTAAATGTTTCTCACATTTATTTATACCCATTAACGTGTCACTAACCATCAATAGAATCTTCGAATTAACGAAAAAAACATTGAAATTTTACGTATTCCCCTAAATCATGTGTGCTCAAATTTATGTGTGCGCTCTTTTAAGAATTCCAACGTTCCTCGCATTTATTTATATCCGCCAACGTCGAATCTTTAAATTAATGAAAAACATTCGAGCTTTATAGGCTCTCCTATAATAAAGAATTCTAATGTTTCTCACATTTATTTATACCCATTAATGTGTTATTAATTATCAATAGCTTTCAAATGTTCGAATCAACGCGAAACATTCAACGCTTTGCACGTTCCTCTAAGAATTCGAATATTTCTCACATTTACTTATACCCATTAACCCTCTATTGCATTCCGTTCCCAATTGTGAACTTAAATTTTCAAATGTTCTATAGTAAATTAAGTAGACAATTTATTTATCGGTAGTTGTTTGTCAACAGTCATAAAAAATGCAATAAATAACATTTTCTAATGAAATTTTATTATTTATTTCATGATCACACTCATTTTTAAGTAGACTTAACAGCCATATATATTTTCTCTCATCATAGAAATTCATGCAATAGAGGGTTAAGTTAGTATTCGCCTGTTCATCGGAAATATTTAAATAGCTGCAGTACAATTGACTGTACAATGGAAGAATGGATAATAAATTGTTTTTCAAATGAAATCCAGAACGAAACTCTAGATTATGAAATAATTCATTAATATATTTCATTCGTATTGTACATGAAATTATATATCGTGTGGATTTAAAATTTTAATAGACATGTTCAAATTTAAGCTGTTGTAACAGTTCGTCGAAAAAAACCGTACAAGAAGATCTGCTTGGTCTCGTGGAGCTTCTACTTTATCTGTTCCGAGTTCGTTTCTTCCAAAGATATTTCTACACCATACACCGAGTGCAAAAGTAAGAGTACTTTTATTCTCGAAAATTGTGAAAATTCGAACATCTGTCCGAAACGTTGAAACACCTTTGAAATTGAAGTTTTCCCTTTGAAACGATTCCTTGTAATTTGCTGTATCCGATCCTTTTCGTTTCGCAACTTTATTGAGGATTAACTCAACAACTTAGGATTAAACGACGAAATGTTGGGATTTTTTGAATTATTGTCAATTTAAAGTCTTGTTCGAAGTTCAGTGAAGTAATGAGAAAAAGAAGAAATAAAATCGTACAAGCAAATTTGAAGAAATGGATGTAGAGAGGAAGCTTGAATCTTCAAAACCACGATGAATTTAGTCGCAAGTGAAACTTTTTTTTTAGTGCGAATTTTTACAATTTTTTTTTCTTTTTCAAAATGTCCCAGAGAAACAAAAAGGAATTTAGGGTTTCAAGATTAGACTAAGGAGATCGCCATACGATGTTTTTCTTTTAATAAAGTTACAACATTAATTTAATGTGTTTGCGCGAAAACAATTTACATAAGTAACAAGCTCATAAAATCTTTTTTGGAAAGCCAGAAACATCCTGCTACGTATTTTACTTTTTCAATACTCTATCTGCAAACACTCGCACAAAGTACTGTCAATTAATCGAGAAAATCATTACGTCAAACATTCTAAAAATCCATGTGCACGTTCAATTTCGCTGGTCAGTGTCAAACCATCTCGCATTGATATTTCTTCTCAACGCATTTTTAATGTAAAATAACACAAGAACGTTCCTTCGTACGTGATTGAACGTATTATTAGAATCCATTCCAGATCGAATTAAAAGAACGCGAAGTAAAAGAACACGAAGAAAGTATTTTATTCCCCTGTCTCTTTCGCTCTCTGGGCTGTTTGAAATCATCTTGCTAATTAATAACAGAGAAGAATAATTAACTCGGCGAAGCAAGAGGAGAGAGACCACGAACGAGAGAGCTCTCCAAAGTGATACACACTCGCCTTCAAAGCAGTTCGGCGCGGCAAAATGACGTCTGCGGCAACATTTGTTTGTACACGAGACTCCGGTAATTGAATAATTTACCCGTGGTTTTCTATTTTCACGTTAAATAAGCGACGACAGCTTTGAACAAACACACTTTCGTTGAAGCGCGAAGCAGCATATCAACGAAACGAATTAAGGTTCACCATGAGTTCACATATATCTATTTCTACCAAACGGGTCAAAATGGTCCCTTTCGGTATTTAATTAGAAAAAATATAAATTGACCTATCTATTACGAAGTTAAAGTAGAAAAAAACGAACTTCAATAAAATTACATCAGTTATAATAATTAGTTTTTATTATTTTTTTTTTATTTTTGATATTTTCTTGAAGAAAATCCTCAGAGGGGTCAAAATGACCTTTTTTCGGTATTTAATTAGAAAAAATATAAATTGACCTATCCATTATGAAGTTAAAGTAAAAAAAAAAAACGAACCTCAATAAAATTACATCGGTTATAACAATTTTTTATTATGTTTTTTTTATGTTTTTTTTAAATTTTTGATATTTTCTTGAAGAAAATTAACGAAAAGTTTTCTCAGAGGGGTAAAAATGACCTCTTTTCGGTATTTAATTAGAAAAAACATAAATTGACGTATCTATTATGAAGTTAAAGTAGAAAAAAACGAACCTCAGTAAAATTACATCGGTTATAATAATTAGTTTTTATTATTTTTAATTTCTTTTTTTATATTTTCTTGAAAAAAATTAACGAGAAGTTTTCTCAGAGGGGTGAAAATGACTCCTTGGTAAACCTAGTGTTAATATCAGGGGGCAGGGGGAGAAAATTATTCTAAAATGCACTGCTTGTGCATCCGCATCGATGTAGATTTACGCTTTACTAAAGAACACGCTGCCACGCGAACGTGAGCGAGACATTGCGACCAACGCGCGCCTATTGTGATTTATGTTCGACGTAACACTGCGCCATCCTAACTTCGTCCATTTGTTACTCGCGCGGGAAAATTCGAGTTCAGTTCACTGGGAGAAAAATGCGGCCATATCGCACGCGAGGTATCGTTCATCGCGCTCTCGCGACTCGATCCAGCGAATTTCACTTATGCGTTTCTCTGTTTTACCAACTCTCGATTTATATCGCGCGTATGTGCATTCTTTATTTTACGCGACGCGACGGATCCATCCATCCATCCGTGATCTCCTCGTTTTTCAAACAGTCGAGACAGAGTTTTCCCATTTGTGTAAAAAAACGAGAACGAGCATAGACTCTCGATTATTAATCGAAGAAATTTTTATTGCAGATGTTAGCCTTTGGGCGTGATTCATGTGAGAAGAATTTATATACTTCCCCGTTCAGGGAGAAGAATTTGTATATTGGAATCCTTTGGAAGAATTTATGTATAAACCCTGTTGAGGAATTTGTATATTAACCACAATATGGCATAATTTGTGTATTCCATTAGAAGAATTTATACTTCTATCGTGTACAAGATGATAGTATGGATCACGTGTAACATCTGTTATCAGTTAACATCGTAAACTCGCACGTGTTCCCGTTTAATGGCACGAAAACCACTACGGCAACGTTAAACAAAGATACTTGAATGTTTCCTTCACGATTCTGGTTTCTCCTCGTTCTCGAAGCTGATAAGCTCATGAACAAACATGAACAAACCTACACGTCAGATGTAATTGTTATTGCCGAGATTTCTTTCGTCAACAATTACGCTCAATTGCGCACTTCTTAGAATGTTGTACAGTTGTAAAGAGATCACGAGATTAAACGAGAAAAAATACATATTACGTAAGACGATGCACGCACGCAGAATAAATAAAGAAAGAACTTTTCCCTTATCCTCGGCAACTATCTTTCCGTATCTTCGAATCTGTTGAATTTTTTCTTTCTTTTTTTTTCTAACAAATCTGTAGTTTTCACTACAGGGGAAACCAAGCAGAAACTAATCGCGCACCGCGATTCTATCGTACGAGCCTTATCTACACTGGGTCAGAAACGAGAGCACGGTCTTCTGTTCTATCACCGATTTTGATGAGATTTGGCATAAATGTAGTTTTTGAAAAAAAGGAACAATTTTTTTTTTCTAATCGTCGAATGTCGAAGGGGTAAAAACTTACCCTCGAAGTTGAACATATTTTGTCGAATATTTTTGAAAATTTTCTTTCTTTTAACGACGAATTTGCATTTCTGCAAGGAAACATTTTGTTTAAAGGATACGCTTGAAAAACCGTGTTTTTCGCAAGTTTCTCCAAGTAAAAGTTAATAATAATTCTCTTGGAAATATTTGCGTTTACGAAAAACGCAAATTACGAATAAAATGGTATCCTGATGGTTTGCATTGTAGAAAATATTCGTCGCTTTCAAATCTTTCTCGCTGAAGAAGCTCAAAGTATTTTATACATAATTGCTGCTTTGTGATCAGGAATTATCGGTTCATCTTTTAGAATATTAATTCGAATAGAATTGAACAGGCCTGGAATGTGAATTGATAATGATCAAACTTATAATTCGATCATTACAAGACGTGCATTTTTAATAATTTTTTTTGTAGTTATACCTTTTATAATTGGAGGATTTGGAAATTTTTCAGTTCCATTAATATTAGGATCTCCAGATATAGCATTTCTACGAATAAATAATATGAGATTTTGATTATTAAATAATTTATTCTTTCCTAATTCAGGAATTGGATGAACTATATATCCTCCTTTATCATTATATTTATATGATTCATCTTTGTAGATTTTACTATTTTTTCTATTCATACAACTGCGATTTCATGAATTTCAGGATCACTAAATTTTATTGTAACAATTTTTATAATAAAAAATTTCTCTTTAAATCACGATCAAATTCATCTATTTTCACGATCAATTTCAATTACTGTTATTTTATTAATTTTATCATTACCTGTATTAGCTATTACTATACTATTATTTGACTGAGCAGATTTTGATGACGGTCGCGGATGGATTTGGTTACGAATTTCGAGCGATTGATTTTACTTTTTATCGTCTCTCGACGGATATTGATGTATATAAAATTAAATCTTCAGATAGAAGATTGGGTCTGGTCACTCGCGAGCATACTCGGAGCATATTGTTGACGATCCGTTTCTCAAAATAATCCTTTTTTCCGTCGAAATCCAGTGTCCCGGTCGAGATAACCGGTCGAGTGCGGCACGAAAGCACGCATCGGAGTTTTCAGCATCGATCCTGGGGAAAAGGGGAGAAAAATCTGTCCGTCATCGACCGATAAATCACGCGGTTCGATCGACGTCCCGATTTCAGTATCGAGCCAAAGTTTTCTCGTTCGCGACCGCGGAACTAAAGAGAAAAAAAATTGGAAAATTGCTGTTCCGGATTAGGCTGTGCGGCAACTTGCGGTTCATCCGTTTGTTCATCCGCGGCCGTGTCCTTTACACGTGTTCACTAGCGACGAGGAAGCAAAGGCCCGAACATGGTGCGTTACGCTCGTTTGCCACGCGATCCTGCACGTACGCGGACAACCAGCCCCGTGATTGCACGTATGCTCGAACGTATCGGCCATTGTAATCAACCGTTGCATTCCACAGGCTTGACTGTGTCGTCGGTGATTTTGATACGGCCCTCGCGAAATGAATGAACGTATTGTGCGATTAACACTGGAACTACCAAAATGGTCAAAATGACTAGTTGAATATTATTGTTAAATATCTTACAGATATGTGAAACAGCGATTTGATACGGCCCTCGCGAAATGAATGAACGTATTTTGCTATTGCAAAATGGTCAAAATGACCAGTTGAATACTTTTGTTAAATATCTTACAGATATGTAAAACAATGTATTTTTGAAGTAATTGGCTTTACTTCGTCTTCTTTTTATTGGCGTACTATGAGTAGATGCACACAAGAATGCATTTTGTTCCTTGAAATCCCCTATTTCCAAAAAAACATTAAAAAGGGATATCCGATTTTCCTCTGTAATACGATTCTTGCACACTTTCATACATTTGCAATCTTTATTTTCGAATTTCTTTGCAGGACTTATATTTCCAGTTTTTGTATAATATTTCTCATCTCTATTTCTTTTGACTTTCCTAGTTTTCTGATCATTATTCTCATAATGTGAATCGAAAATTAGTAACGTCGTCTTTGTCAGTGGTTGAATCTGTTATTTCGATAATTCTAATCCACTTCTTAGTTTGGAGTGCTCTTGAATTAGTATTGCTCAAACTGCTTTCTTCATCTGAATCACAAATTCGTCTTCTTTTGTTAGTATTCACGGGTCTTATTTCTATAAAACATAACATTTTGACATTTTGACATTTACGTGTCCGACGCCATATAAAAAGTTTCACTTCAAAAAAACTCCAATATTTCCGCTAAAAAATTATTACTCTTACTTACCAACATCACTATCAGACCAAATTGAGATATTTCTTTCTTCGTCTTTTTCATAGGTATGTGAACTCATTGCAATAACTATGAAATATTATTTTTATCTAAAAAACTTTGATTATTTGCTTTAATAACAATCATATTATTTGAATAATACGCACGCTGCATTTGATTGGCATATGAAACACAAACCAAACAGTAGGACTTGCGGGAGAATACTAAACAAAATCAGGTAAATTACTTCGAAATATGAATTGGCGCAAAAGATGGCGAACTCGCAATGCGCATGCTCGCATTGGAATTTATTCTCAAAGAACAGTGTTGCCTAACGAACGATAATTTCCAAGGCATACAGTAATTCGACAAAGCAATTAGAATGTTGTTTTTAACTATGATCATTAGAAATGGACTTATTCCACTTTCAAAAAAAGTATTTTTGCGATAACATTTTTTGCTAAAATTCTTTTGATCACCTTATCAAGAAATCGTGCTCCATTGAACGTACGACGATAAATATAAAAAGAGGATAGCTATATCTTACTGAAATTACTATGAACGCATCTTTCTCCAAAAGTGGACTTATTCCACTTTCAAAATAACGTGCTCATATAAAGAAACCAACGACAAACGCACTATTACAAGGGAAATGGTAATTAACGATGGTCATCGCTCGAGTTCGAGGGACTGCCGAGGGGATTTCTAACGATCGTCGTTTAATCATCGAGAACTGCAAGAAGAAGCTGTAATTATTTCTCGATCACTTTTATGTAAATTACACGGCCGCATGTGAATTACGAGTTTGAAGAACGACGCTGCTCTCGGCACGGTGCATCGTTTTGAAATATTCCCCTCTCATTTTCGCGCGGTATTAACATCGTCTCGTTCGTTGCATGCTCGATAATTTCGAAGAAAGTCTACGACAAAGACTCCTTTGACAAAGGAGGACTCGAGGATTCTACGAAGGGGAACACAGGCCGCCGCCTGTGCTTTCGATCGAAATTTCCACGCAACGAAGTAGATTTATTTTCTTCGTTGATACACGCGAGTCTGCACAGAGGAGAAAGAAGCAGAAATTTATGAGTCGCTCGTTCGCTAATTCAGCTCGCCGATGATATGAAAACAGAGCTCTCGCCGAGTGGACTGCTCGGATACGCCACTTCGTTAGCGAAATCCATTGTTTTCGAACGTAGAACGTAGAACAACGTGGCATACGACAATGATAAAGTGTGCGTTGAAGTAATTCCATGCTACCCGATTTTAAACGCCGACAAAAAAGACAGAAAACACACACACACACACACACACACCGATGTTTGTCGGATCGTTGACGAAAAATAATTGTCAAACGAGAAATACGTACAGCCTTTCCTGAATTGAAATTCCAGATCGACGAAAGCACTTTTTTGGATCGGATGTTCGAAATTTTTTTCGAGGCGACGAGATCACACGCTTTACACGCGCGTGCGTATACGCGAATACGTTGTTTCAGTGCATTTCGCCGCGAAGTTTATCGCGTAATGCAGCTCATCGTGTATCAAGAGGTCGCCGGGTTGTTGCCTTTAAGCTCGGCTTAGCTTTTGTATCGGACGTAATACCCCACGGAGGAGTACAATTCGTTAACCAGAACATTACAACGGCGATTAAAACGGAAGAAGCGTGAAAAGCAGCGAGGATTCGGACAGAGAAATGTATCTAGGATTCGGCGGGCTTGTTGGCTTACCAAAACTGCGAGCTTACCTAGTAAGTTCATTAGCATTGGGTATATTCATGCGTATTTTCTAACGAGTATATTAATTTAACTCTCGCGTGTACAGCGTAGCTTCGCCAGCTTTGTTCGTTTCGCAAAATTATTTCAAAAATACAGTGCGAACGAATCGCATTGTCCTTGATAACAGGCAGAAATAAATACCTTATCTCTCGTCGTATTATCGCCGTGAGTGCGTAAAATTATGCAGATTAGCTTTCGATTCGTTTCACCTTGCTGTATTTCAGCGTAGCTTGCCGGCAATTTTATATCGCGCGAGGCGATTAATTTCCGTAATAACGTGTATTAAATTTATTTGTCGCCGTGTTTACTCGATTCGAACAATTTGTTGATTATTCGTTGCGAATTAATCGCGGATCTTTGTCATCATTGAACGTTAATGTCAGCCGCAATGGGTCCATCCGTTCATAATACGCGATTCACTGGAAATGCTTGAATTCTTGTTGCTATCATCATTTCGACAGACGTGAAATCTGAACCTTAGGAACGATATTGTAATTACTGTAAAACTTAAGAACAATACTTACTACGATTACTATAATAGTATAATAATATACTATACTACTATAACAGTATGACATACTATGTTACACTATAATTACTATATAATATATTATATACTACAAGTACTATATAATATACTATATAATATACTATTTAGTGTTTTATAAATATTTAAAAGTTTCAACTCGAGGAAACGCGCTTCGAACGCAATTTTTCTAGTTACAAATGTCTCGTCCAGTACGAAACTTACGAGTTATTTCGACGTTATAACGACGGCGTAACTAATAAGAGGAATTAACGCGAGTTGACAAACATTGTTAACAGCGACATTGTTGATATTCGTGGAACACTGGTGGCCGGCTAACCAAATCGCAGCAACTTGTGAAATGTGGGCGTAAACGAATTTCAATGGGGAAAGGTATTTAAGAATAGGAAGCAACAAATGCTTCACTAACAACGTGGAACGCATTTGCATGGAAACGTCCATTCGCAGCCCTGTCCATTCTCCTCCTCCTCTCCCCCCCCCCCCGCCCCTCCTTTTGGCTGTTAAATTGAACGCTAGGAAATCTCTTTAAAAATTCGCGTTCCCGCTCGCTGGCGTTTTTTTTCAGAAACAATTCTTACGAATCTTCCTTGCCGACGTACACCTCGACGAAAATTTAAACACGCAAGACTACGAATAAATAAATAAACAAAGTCCGGCAAATCCTGCGACAATTTTTGAAAATTCAGTAAACCGAGATCGATACCGCGCAATTCATGTAGAAACGTGTAATAACTTCTTCTCACACGATGAATTATTCAAAATGCTTTTCGAAAAGAGAATTTCGGCTTATTCTAATTTCGTCTAATTGTAAAGGCACGTGTAACAACGTGTGTCGCTTGTGAATGTTTGTCTAGAGATTCGATTGTAAGAATGATGCAGCTCTTTGGTACCATATCACTCATACACAAATTTTCACAATTTTCTTTCCTAAAAATTGCATTCTTATTTCGTCACATTCTCGACGTTTTTTGCTCCGATTTTCACTCGTATAAGCGAAGTATCTGTTCAGCGAGAAAGATTTGAAGATCATGAATTCTTTTGTAATGACGAATATCGAGATCCCAATTTATCCATAATATGCGTGTGAAACCGTTCAAAAAATGATAGAAAATATTATTTCTCAAATTTCGACATTGACAATTTAAACAAATGATTTTTTCGCAGAACGCTGTTAAGCGTCGTCACTAAAAAGACACTAATTTCATCAATTTGCACGAGAACTGTGTCCTCAGTGATTTCCGAGATATTTCACAAAATACAATCGTTCCGCAACTTTGAGGGTAGTTCTCAACCCTTCAACGTGGAACGATTGCCGATAAAAAAAAGAAGAAAATAAGTACGTGTCAAAATATTTTGTTTTTCGAAAATTACATTTGTGTCGAATTTCATCAAAAATCAATGACTGACACTTGTCAGAACGAAAAGAGCGATTCTCTCTCTCTCTCTCTCTCTCTCTCTCTCTCGAGGTCTCGACGTCGCGTACTGCGTTTCAGAATATCCGACGCGAATAGCGGCGTGTGGCAACGAAATGGATTAATAAAATTATCCAACTTCAATGCCAAGCGACGACAGTGAAAGACGCACCACGGCTAAGAAACGCGTTAAGAACCGCGTGCTAATCGAACCAGCAACCATCGATAAAAATTGCTCGCCGCGATGATGTAAGCTCGGATGTCAAGGTGAGAGGTTCGTTATAACCAAAGCCAACGAGGCTTTTTGCTGCCTGTTAACCGTTTCACTTACCGTGAAACGTGATTACGCCGTGTGCTGCGTGTATGAAACACGTCGAGTTTTCAATTTTCTTTCGCTCGTTGTTTATTTGTCGTACCACCATCCCCCTTCTCTCTCTCGTCACGTAATTCAAGGAAGAGTTTATAAGCAGAAACTTCAGAAAGATGTTCCGCAATTAACGCGGACGAGGGAGGCATTTTATTAAATAAAAACCTGCCGAAGCAGGATCTACCTCGACTGAAGAAATATTATTAAATAAATTAATCATCGGCGTGTGTATTACGAATTAATTTCGACGAACGAGCACGGGATTTAATTGAGAATTCTCTCACGATACGACGAATCTTTCCGTCGACACGGTTAAAGCCAACAAAATGTCTAGAAATCGCGGATTTCCATGCATTTGTAGGAAACTGGAAAAATGGCGGCCAACGCTCATGGTACCGTCAAAGTGCATGAAAAATATGTTGCAAGTAAAACTATAAAATACTATCTTATAAGTAAAATATTCAGATTTCTATTTAGGTTTCCACATTGAGTGAAATATAAAAATATATCAGAAGTGAAATATTTAAATTTCTATTTAGCTTCCGCTTCGTCAGTTATGTTTATAGAAATTTAGAAATGCATAAAAATCCGCAGTCGTGAAAAGTTTCACGATCACGAGCATCAATAACAATGAGAGCATGCCTCGCAATTTAAACATACAATTTCGATTGTTCAGCTTTCACTTCTGTTGCAATGTTCAATTGTACCTGTATGAAGTGTTTTTAGATGAAGCAGCGGTGTGAACAACACGTTTCGATGTAATTATTAATTGGGAAAAAATCAATTGAAAAAAAAATTAAAGGGACTTTCTGACTGTACGAAAATCATACTACGACAAAGATAAAGGCAACTAAGCGATTTCTTAGATAAGTGAAAGCAACTCTGCAACTCTGATTTTCTTCTTCGAGTGCTCTGAAGTTAAAGCAATTAAGGTCACCGAGGTGTGCATTCGACAGAATGTTTTCTATGCCGTGGAACGTCTCTGTCAGAGGAAAAAATTTCAGCTTCGCGAAACGTTTTCCACTATTTCACGCGCCGTGTGTTTCCCGCGTCATTTTCATTGCTGCGCGCGAGTAACCTGGCGAAAACGTGCGGGGGGAGGGGGGGAAATCGGCCGAGTGAAAAAGTATTGCTTTTCAACGAGAGTGAATAACGTTTGAATTGCTGAAAAAAAAGCTTAAAATCTCCGGGGGACGTGCTGCGCCTTGAACGTTTGCATTTAACCGCGTCCTGATCGTTTCGTCGATTTCTAATCGCCGGTTTCGAAAGAGTCGTCCGAAAACAAAATATGTTCCCTGTTTCTTAAAATAAACTATCGATGAAATATTCTAGAAATCTTGAACGTTTCACACATACAGGATGAATAGAAACAAAAGTCCGTTAATTGACGAGTGGAATACAACGCAAAAAAAAAAAAATTTTTTTTTTATCTTGAAATTCCAAGGTCAAGATCAATTTTACTGCAGGTTCCTTAAACGTATCTCCATCAAATCGCTGGTGTAGAATTCATCTGTGATAGTCATGGACAAACTTTTCTTTCCATCCTGAACATTAATGATAATGATGATGATGGTGATGATGATGATGATGATAATAATGATGATGATAATAATAATAATATATGTAGAGAGCAGAAAGACAAATAATCCAGTGTTTACATAGTTTATTAGTGCGACAACAGTTCTCGAAGCGACAAAGCTTCGTAGCTTCAATCGAAACAAAAAAAATCGTTCATTACTTTGAAACTGTCGATCTTTCGACTCACGTTTATCAGGACTTTCTTTCATATTTCGGCGTGTACTGTCTATCTCAGGAGTTTACGAACGCTCTTTTCTATTCACTATTTATATCGTCGAAAGTCGTTCGATCTTCGACGCGTAAAAATTGGCAGCGTTACCTCTCGACCAGGGAAATAACGCCCCGATGAATATACATCAGTCCGTGCTCGGCTGGGCTCGAAACGTGCAACAGCAAGTGCAACAGCACAGTTATTCCATGCATTGATTTCCATGTAAAATGCAAGTAATTGTAAACCGCAATCAATCAGGCGTCACCTTGCGCCCTGTTTTCGAATTAGCTCTCGTGAATTGCGTTCAAACGGAAGCCTCTCCGCCCTCGATCGAAAATTTCCATCCTCGCAAACGCGAGCACGCACTCGTCTCTCAGCAACATTCAGCCCACGAAGATACGAGCCATCGAATGGTATGGTTGGTGTCAATGGTTTGCATTTTAATTCGTTGGGGATCGATATACAGTTGGGGATCGTGCAGCGTGCAGCTTGGACCCCCGCCCTCCCGGTGGGGCTAATTTCCCTCTAATTACCCGGCTAATTCTCGTCCTAGTTTAAACAACGCGGTCCGTTCGCGCGTATTCTGCAATTTCTTTTAAATGTACGCCGATGAGCCAACAGGTGAATTTTCATCAGCTTCGCTGATCTGCTTGTAAAGACCTTAAAAAAAGGTTAAATTATCGAGGAAATCATTAGAGCCTAAGCTTGAGAAGCGTGGAAGAAGTTGTGAGCTTCTTTTATCGCGATTGATTTCCATAGTTGGAAATGTAACAGCTAACGTCTGTCAGCAACGCGAGCTTGTTCATCTTGTCTAATCTAAAACAATGTTAACAAAAGGCAACAAGTAGAGAAAGTATCTCTTATCTTTCATATAAAAAGATCGTGCACGAATATCAATTTCAATCAGCAGAATCGACTGAAATGGAATGTGACCCTACATTCGAATGTAAAATAATAACTAATGTGTTTTAAACATTGCTGGAGCTTGACGATACCGCGCGGTTCTCGTCCTCGAGATAAATAATGAAATATCTGCTTACCTTATTAGATTTTTGGCGGGTTAATACTTTCTTACTTATTTATAATATTCTTTCATTTCACGACGAGAAAGGAAAATATATAGTTCAATTCAATAAAATAGAGACGATACAATAGAGACATACAATTATGAAACCACTGAACAATTTTTCATTAGACGCATAATTGGATAGTTCTTTCACGTTTGCAAAACGAAAATTGAGCACTTTTAGTAAAAACTATAATTAAAAGTATAAATATTATTAAACTATTTATTTTATAAATAATTAGAATCCATCGTCCAAACATTCTTAATATTGAAATAATTATTAGTAATCTAATGTCACCTAATCGATTTAAAATAATTGTTATTAGTCCTGAATTATATGAATTTATTTTATTATAATAAATAATAAGACAGTAAGAAGTCAATCCTAATATATCTCGTCCTAATATAATTGTTAACATATTAGGACTAATAATTAATAAAATTATTGAAAGTAAAAATATTATTATTAAATAATAAAAACTTTTTAATAAAAATCTGTTTAGATCCATGTACTCAATTCTATAAATAAAAATTATTGAAGAAATAAATATAACCAGAAATATATACAATAAAATTTTAAAATTAATAATTAGAATTATATTCATTTTTATTGAATTTATACTTAAAATATTTCACTTTATAATTAATTCATTATTAAAAATTAAGTAACTCATTGAAGTAAATAGAATAAGAACTCTTATAAAAAACAGTAAAATTCCGAAAACTAGTATTTTTATAATAATTTAAAATAATTGCTTATATCATTGAAATCACAATTCAATATTTTTAGTTAAACTATTTAAATTACAATAGATTAAAAAAAATTAAATTTACTGGAATCAAGTGCAAGATTAATCTCAAGTAGTTTATTACTTTACAATTAAAGATTCTGAATTCTATAAAAATTTTTCCATGACAGATAAACCTGAAGAGATAGACTGAATAAATAAATGATATTAAACAGTAAATTATTAAAAATAGAAAAATATATTTAAATCAATGGATTAATCTTACAAGAAGAATAATTTCTCTGATCAAGTTTAGTGAAAAAGAATAACCTGAATTACAAAAGCATATTAAAGATCAAAAATTAACTGAAGGTATAAAATTAACTATTCCTTTGTTAATATATATCAGCCGTCTATTAGTTTGAACATAAATTAAATTAACTAAATAAAATAATCCAGATGAAACAAATCCATGACTAATTATTATATAATATCTTCCAAGAAATCTTATTTTTGATATTAGTATTATTCCTATTAATATGATTCCTATATGAACAACTGATGAAATTGTAATAATTAGTTTTATATCTATCTGAAATATACATATATAATTCTAAGAAACAATATACCAAATAGATTAATTACTGTAAATAAATATAGATAAATATAATTGTAAAGTAATAAACTACTTGAAATTAATCTACTTGCACTTGATTCCAGTAAATTTAATTTTCCTTAATCTATTGTAATTTAAATAGTTTAACTAAAAATATTGAATTGTGATTTCAATGATATAAGCAATTATTTTAAATTATTATATATATAATTCGTAAAATTTCATAACTTTCTAGCTTTAATATAATAGAAGCTAAAATCATTGAACTAAGAAAAGAAGCTTCAACATGAGCTTTTAATAGCCATCGATGAACTGTATATATAGGAATTTTGACTAAAAAGGACATAATTAAATAAATAAATTCAAAATTATTAATATAGTTAACGTTCAATATCTCTAAAATATAAAAATTTATAGTACTAAAAAAGGTATATTAGATAAAGGTTTATTAGATTGAATAATAAGTAAAGCATAGACGGTGAAAAAACTAAAGCATGAAATATTAGATAAAATGCAGAATTAAAAACGAAATTCACCATAACCTCGCTTTATAATTATATAAAAACGCGTGATAACGCGAGATCTGTTGTTGCCAAGAATCAAATGAAAATATCCAACTTTTGTTTCAACTCGATTGATCAACTGAATTGATCGTAATCCTCTTTAGCTTCTGTTTGTCTCTATTACTAAACGATCACGATCAGAGAGAGAAAGGACACACCGTCCTTTATTTTTAGTTAGAGACCCCGTTTGGTAAGCTGCTCGCCGTTTCCCCCCCGATTCTTATTACACGGATTTGCCCTGTCTCGCAGGAGAAACGTTCGATCCTTATCACGCACGACAGAGTTCACGAATTGTTTACCGGGCGAAGGCCGAACGAAAAATACGGTCGGAAGAGACCGGCGAATCTAGGTCACACAGTCTGCACGTTTTCAACCCCTTGCTCGTTCCTCTTGCACCCTTTCGTCTCTCTCTCTCTCTCTCTCTCTCTTTCTCTTTCTGTCCGTCGACACCGGTGACGGGGGTTTCTAAATTCGTTCGACGAAAACGCGTCGCCCCGTGCATAACGACGGACCCACAGAATTTCACGAACGTGGCACGATACCATTTCGGCGAGCGCTTCGGTATAGCGCTTTCCACGCTGACGCGCAACGTGGCGAACAGAACAGAACAGAACGTGATCCGTCAGTTCCGTTTTCTCATCGGAAACGGATTACATAGAACTCGGAAAAATTCATATTCCGAACGCTTATCTTGATCGCTCTCTGACACGTAGCTTGGACGTGCGTGTATTCGACAACGCGACACTTGTATTACAATAATAATTATATTGCAACAATAATTGGTAAAAGAAAAAAAAGAAGAAAAATGAGTCTACATGTGAAAGTGAGTTGGAAATGTAGAGGACGCCACAACAGTTATATTTGTAGCGATATATCTATTCAGTCTTATAAAAAGTTACCACGAAGATACTAACGAATTATTAGTTACTAAGTTACAAACAAATTGCCGAGAATATATATAACAGTAAATAAGAAATTAATAAATTGTCATTAGTCGTCAGTCGTAATTAATCCATTGAATTCTGTATCATGCAAACATTAAAATAAATTATAAAAAATTTCCTTTGTAGCACGGTTTATTATTTACCGATCATCGTGCCTACATATTATATTGAAATAATTATATTACAATAATTGGCGGTCCTGTGTGAAGAAGTCAATTGAAATTAAATACAGAGGGCGCATCGTTTTTAATGAAATCGAATTTGGAAATTTTATTCGTTATCTACTTTTATCATTTTATGTGAAATTGTATAATTATACACACACGTGATTGTAGATACGTAATTATAGACTCGATGTTGATTAATTTCATTCGTTGCGTTTATTACTTTTTTATTTTACTTTTTATTATTTCATTACATGAAATTGTATTCAGTGTATATAATTATACGTACATGTAGACTTGACGTTGTGCTTATGAAATCGAATTTGGAGATTATATAATTAGATAATTGCGTTAATTTTATTTTTGTTATACGTTATATATATGTTATATGTTATAATAATTGGTAAAAAGAGTGAACAGATTAATTGAAAATACAGATGATGCTCAGTTTGCAATAAAATTGAATTTAATCAAGTAATTATATATTAATTATATTCATTGCTTTTATTATTTTATTATGTAAAATTATATAATTATATACACGGTATATATGTGCATGTAGACTCGACATTAAAAATAAGAAACGAATGGTATTTCACGTCGTGTTCGAAACGTTAAACCTTGTAACATCGTAAACCGTAATGTACATGCATGTACATGCGAATTAATACACGCTATTGTCCAAAAGTCGGCAGTCACGCAATATTCCGCATTGGCTCGTAAGCGTGCCAATTAAAGCCTACTTAATTGTGTAATTATTGTTCTGACATGAAACAATGAAATCGTCACACAGTCTGTGAAACTGAATTCAGAGAAATATTCTCATTTGATTAGAGCGCGAAGTTACTCGTCTCCTTTCCAAATATTTTTCAACGAATAAATCTCCTCCACGGTACAAATCCTCACGTGATTTAATTTCACATACAATAATTATTCAACACGAATATTTGACGTTAAATCACGTTAAATCACGTTCAACGTTTTATTACAAAACAAAAAAGAAAATTCTTCATTTACTTTCGTCAGTTCCAAGTAATCCAAATCATCTATTTACAATTCGGCGGTAGATAGCGTAATGCTACGTTAATTCGTTAAATACACTGGCGCACTTTGCGCGGCAAATCGTTTCACCGAGCAGCGACAATCGCTTTCGATAGAAGATGTAGATGTAGATGTTTTCTCTCTCTCTCTCTCTCCCTCTTCGAAGTATCGCGAATTTATTCAACGTCCGCGTACCGACGTATTAGCATCGATTTTCATTAAGTCGTTCGGTACTCGGCCCGTTGAAAAATTGCCGTTTAACGATGGGCCGAGTCTTTTACCTTTTTTTTCTCCCCTTTTTCTTTTCTTTTTTCTTTCTTTCGGTATCGTAAACCTTCCCCGGTATAGTAACGTTGACTACCGAATAAAAGGCGTGTGCAATAAAACACGAGGAAAGGACAGAAACGAGGATGCAGGAAGAAATGAAAGAGAGAGAGAGAGAGAGAGAAAGATTTTAAAAAATGCAAGTGCGGGTTCGCATTTATTAAAGAGGAAGATGGACTGTGAAAGTTCGTACGCGGCTTATCTTCCGAGACCGCGACTCGAACAAGCCGAGTTTTCACGCTCGGAGCATTCTTGTTTCCGGTTGCGGTTTGAAAAATTGAGACAACGCGGGGCGATACGCGTTCGTTTTCCACAGGATTTGCGGACCTCGCGAATATTCGCACGATGTCGCCGCGGAAAAAGCAAAAAAAAATCACTGCGCGATAAAGAAACGTCCTTTAAAAACAATAATTAATCACTTGCTATTTAATGCGTTTCATTTCGTTTCATTTTTTTTTTTTTTTTTTTTTGACGAATCAAATATTCGCATATCGAGGAAATTAAACGAGGGGGGAGAAAAAAATAAGAAGAAAAGAACAATCGACGTCGATCGAGTTTTCAATTCGCGGCGCGCACTCTTTGCCGACAGATTTAGGAACCTGACCGAAACTACAGGCTTCAGACTGAAAAATATATTCGTCCCGAATAACCGGATTCAGGAGCGTGCACGTCGAAGCGTGCATAAAATATCTGAATGCTTATATAAACGTACACTGCACGTCGTACATCATCAACTTGTTTTTTAATCTTTTTTTTTTTGCTCGTCGTTCGGAAAACCCCGCTAGAAAAAACTTGCACGCATCAATCACGCGTATGCGTACGTTATACAAAGTAGCTACTCGTTCATTCTTCTGCTCTCTTGCATTTTTCTATAGGGAACGTAATTTACGAAAGAAGCTCGTTACCATAATCTTCGCCTTGATACGATATGTCAAAATCCATCGGAAGTCTCGGACACGACGTATACTCTAAGATTTCGCTAACCTTCGAACGAATAAATTGTTCGGGTGCGAATATTTTCTTTGAACGAAGTTCATTTCGGTGAAGTGCGTTGTGAAACGCACTTGGGAACATGAGCGCTTAATACACGCGAATAAGATGGTTTGTGTCATGCCAGCCTTGTTACGCGCGCAACTCTCGTCTGGTTTTAACGATCGTAAACCCCCGCGCGCTGGTTATCGGTCGTTACTTTTACCTTACTCTGTGTTACATTCGCGTTACACCTGCGACAGACATCTATCGCCGGTGCAAAAAGAAGTTTGCTTCTTATCCCGGAGAGAGAAAACGAGTTTCTCGAGGAGGGATGGGGGGAAGGGGGAGGCCCTTCGGGGGTTCGCGTGCAACGTGGCATTTTTATTTCGTGGCTTTTAATTAATACTTTGATACAGCGGCCAATCGATTTTGTATCGACGGTATTAAATAACTCTGCTAAAAGTTTCACTCTCAACTTTCGTCTCAGGTAATTCTTCTTAAAGTGAATTCCCTTTTTCCAGTCATTTTTCTTTAATTAATATTGCTCCTAATGTCAGGCAATCTCGCGAGAAGAAGTGTTCCGCGTTATAAAAGAAGCGAATAATTGTTTTCAATATATTAATTTGTCCATGATATCCAACACGTTACACGCGTATAATAAAAGCTTTGAAAAGCTACAAATTCGTTAATATCGAACAATTTGGTGAAAAGAAGTATAGCAAATAATTGTTTTCAATTATGTTAATCTGTCCATGATATCCATGATGTTACACGCGTATAATAAAAACTTTGAAATGCTACAAATTCGTTAATGTCGGACAATTTTGTGAAAAGAAGTATAGCAAATAATTGTTTTCAATTATGTTAATCTGTCCATGATATCCATGATGTTACACGCGAATAATAAAAGCTTTAAAAAGCTCCAAATTCGTTAATGTCGGACAATTTTGTGAACAGTAGTATGACAAATAATTGTTTTCAATTATATTAATTTGTCCATGATATCCATGATGTTACACGTGTATGATAAAAGCTTTGAAAAACTCCAAATTCGTTAATGTCGGACAACTTTGTGAAAAGAAATATAGCAAATAATTGTTTTCAATTATCATATCAATCTGTTCATGATAACCATGATATTACGTACGTATGTACAACAAAAACCTGATGTATCTAACTTCGGACAAGCTACGGATTGGACAATGCCGATTCACCACTTCCCGAGACATTATTCCCTAGGGTTTGTTTCCCAGTGGCCGAACTACTCGAAATTCCCATTAGAATTTAATCAAGAAGACAGCACAGCGTGGCGCGCTCAAGTTGCACGTAAGAGTGGTAACTGCCCCATTAGCAACTTTAATAACCGCCTTTAGAAACCTAACTGAATCAACAGCGCGCGTTGACGAGGCGATGGAGTAACATTCCGTTTCAACGAAAGGAACCGTCTTGTCCGTCGAAAATGATACCGTCCGTCGCGAGAACGTCGATTTCGAAGAAGCTGGTGAAACCAAAAACCGGTCCACGAGGCGCGGTTAATTTAAGACGATCGAGAACGTCCGCCGGAATTCTTAAATGAAACGCTCGATTTGTCCGGCCGTGTGTTCTTGTGTATATCCCACGTCGTGTCACCACGTCTGAACGGTTCGTATAATCGATCCACGCTGACAGAACGCAGAGACAAAGAGAGAGAAAGACAGAGAGAGAGAGAGAGAGAGAGAGCCTCGATGCGTCGTAAGCCAAGAATAGAGAGGGCACGGATCGGTCGTGTCGCTTGCGTAGCGATTTCGTATTCGAATTTTCGTCGCTCGTTCACAGCCCATTCCCGGGGGTTGTACTAGATTAGAAGCGAAATAGGAATCCCGAGCATGGCGCGTCGTGGATTATCAGCAGCGTCTAAGCTTCCTCGCTGCCGATTTCACGCGCGGAGCATTAGGATGGATCTAAAAGGGGCCAGCCTTTAAGAGAAATCGCTTTCGGGGGATTTCGTCGCTTCGAGCCGCGGCGCTTAATATTAATGCGTGCGATTTGACCGACGCTGAGAAATTCGCATCCGACCAAGAATCGCAATTCCAAGGAACGCGCGGGAAAATGGAGTGTTTCAAGTTGTAGAACGTCGCGGAATATTTTTTTTCTTTTTTTCTTTTTTTTTTTTGGAGATGTTTACTGTATTATTATTTCTAGACTCTTGAAGATTCTTAACATCCGCGATTGCTAGAGTTCACGTGAAAAACTCAGAAGCAGAGAGTTCTTTCTTTTTATCTAAGAAAAGCTGATTGGAAAATTCGCAATCTCACTCGACCACGAACGATTCCAATTTCTAGGAATTCTTGGCGAGCAATTTTTAAACGCTTTAAGGATTCGACACTTCTAGTGAAAAAAAGAAAAGAAAAAAAAACAGATGAAACGGCGATTGAAAGAGGATTTTAATGCACGCGTTTACTCGTTCGCTAGTAAAAATAAAATCGTGCCGCGATCCGTTCCATTCCGAGCACCTTAAATCCAATTCTCGACATTTATCTTTGTTGGCCGGCCATGAAAGAGAGAAAACGGTTTAAGGAAATCCGGTGCAAGGGGAAATTACGAAAATCGATCGTCGTTCGACATACAGACGGCGAGGTTATTTTGTAGAATTTTATAGAGGAACATCGTTTCAAGCTTGCGTACGTTTAAAACTACCACATATTGGAAGCGTGAGCAAATTTGCATACATACGGCGCAATTCTGAAGATTGGAGTAATCACTTTCAATTATCTTTTTTGATGCGCTTCCTGGAGAGAGATGTTTCATTTTACGTTCACATTTTGCGGGTGAATATCTTTTTTTTTTTCTTATATAGATTGACTATAAAATTCCAACTTGAATCAATTTGTCTTAGTCTAATACATACTTAGTATAATACATGTATTAATATATAATGTATAACATAATAAGAACATGTAAATATATAATAATATATAATGTTATTAAGCCGATCTATCTTAATTGACAGCACGGCGAATAAAAATTATTCAACATTCGATTAAATTTCCTAGTTATAATTGAATTTTTCGAGACAATTTTTGCGCATCTGTGAGCACCGAAGACTAACTAAAACTAATTTTTAATCATCTGAAGCAAGATTATCTCTATCGAAAGTATCGTGACTTTTATAATAACCTAAATACGTCGTATCCCCATTAATATTTCAGAATCGAATACAATGGTACCAACCGTGAAAAATTAATCGTCCTATTCCGCAACGAATAGCTAACCTTTCGATCTTACCTCGTATCACGCAAGGTAAGCGAATTTCCGAACAACAATCGAATAAACGACGAGATAAAAATAAATTTGAAAAATTCACGCGAATTAGGAATTAAAACGTTAGGGAAACACGTAGAGAAATGAGATAAAAAGAAGATGTTGTCCACTTACGAGCGACGGGTACGCGAATCACGTTTTTGTTCGATAGCCTCGATGACCAGCTGATGCACTCGGTCGCACAGCAGTCGACTGTACTTGGCAGTTCCGTTGCACTTGCCGCCCATTCCCTGAATTCTCCTGAATTCTGGTCTCACACACACACGCGCGCACACACACAGCCGTCGCCGACGATCGCAATTTAACTCCGTCGCTGTTCACTTCGGACAAAGAGATTCCAAAGAGGAAGACTCGAGCAACGAGAATTCGAAAGAGGAGTCGCGAGCGTAACGACGTAACGCGTCGGTAAAACAGTCTCACTTCATTTTCTTCTCCGTCTCGGGAGGGAAAGAAAGAGAGAGAGAGAGAGAGAGAGAGAGAGAGATGACAGATTAAATTAGGGATGGTCAGAGCACAACAGTGTTTAACACTTGAAAGCGTCGCGATTCAATTCGGAACGCGATCGATTCTCGACTCGACTCGACTCGACACTCGCGAAGTCACGCGCAAGTTAGAACACTCTCGTCGAGACCGAGAACCACGACGACGTATCGGCAATTAGTCCAACGATCGCCGGCTCGTATTTCAAACAGTCAAGAGCCCTCGATTCTCGAAAACGGTCGTTCAAATCAAACTTCAGTCGCTGCATCGATAGTCCACGCACTGACACTGAAGATCTTCGCCTCACGGAGAAAAAAAAAAAAACGCTCAACGACGATTAATAAATCGACGGAAGGAGAGAATCGATACGCGACGGAATAGAGAGAGAGAGAGAGAGAGAGAAAGAGAATTTAAACGACACTTCACACAAGTAAGTCACCTCGAACATTACCGTTTCAACGTTCGCACGTTCGATTCGAACGTTCCTCGATCGACGTCACGTTGCGACAACGCACGAAAATCGTATGTCATGCTGCGTCGAGCGATGCGTGAAGTTCGATTGGATTCACTGTGAAACACGAGCCGCGACACCGTCGAGAGGGCACACGCGAGAAAGTGAAAAAGTAAACGAGAGCGAGCGGTGTGCCGCGCGTCGCTGAGGCGCGAACAGGTGCAAAGGGAGAGAAGTGAGGCGAGGCTGCGCGCGCAACTACACAGTACGACACCGCTCGCGGCTCGCGAGAAACTGCCGCGCCGGCCGCGCGTTAACGCGATACCCGACCGCCCCTTTCAAGCTGACGATCCGCTGGCGCAGGTACCATCCCTTTCTTCCCCTCCACCACACGGACACCCCTTATGCCCCACGCTATATAACACCCTCGCCACGTTTGACCTTTCGACGCGCATCCCCTTTTCCAACTTATCCCGGGCCCCGATCCAGACCCCCTTTCTTTTCTTTTTTTTTCTCTCTCTCTCTCTCTTACGTCTATTTACGTATTTGGTGCCTATTTCTTCGCAACGATAGTTACATATGATACCATTGTTCGGAACGAAAGTGGATTGATTTATTTATGTATATATTTTGTGTCCGAAGCAGAAATACACCCGTCCAATTCCGTACAATTTACGCGGCAAATTTACCTCAATTTACGCAGAATTGATTTACGCGGTCAGATATGCATATACATACATATTTTCCTATAAGTTTCAAAATTGACAGTTTTATAGAGTCAGTATTGTGAGATCGGTTGGCGGAACGCGTGACGCAGAAAAAGAAACTTTGTTGCGTTAAGTCACAAGGCGTTGCCTTTGCGAACAATGTGACTTTGGACATTGAGAGGACGACATTGTTACTATACTGTTTAGATTTATAATTTATATTTTGTAATTTTAACCCAGTCGTGTCTGACAAACTTTCAATCACACGAAAGAAGAGAAAGTCGATGTCTTTGGACGTGAAAATGAAAATTTCGAACCGACTTGAAGAAGGAGAAAAGCCTACAGCGACTGCTATGGCATATGGAATATTTTATTTATTTTTATTTACTTATTTATTTATTCTTCCTTTTATACTGACAGATTCAATTTACACGATTTTTATTCGCAATTAATAAATCAAATCCACGTATAAAAAAGTGTAGTTTCACAAAGAAGAAAAGAAAGCGAATTCAATTAGAAATCAGTAAAAGTCAGTAAAAGTCTGGCAATTTTTATTCGTTATCCCAAAGCGTTAATGCTCGGTAGTTAATGATTGGTAGTAACGAGCGACGTTTTCGTCTTAATTGTTGCAAATTAGCGAAACCGATAATTAATCAAAGTATTTCTTTTTTCACGGTAATTAGAAGTGCGTAAACAAACAGCAGATAATTATCTAATTGCCTCTGATAGTCGAGGCTATGTACGCTGCAAAATGAATGGTTTGATTTTCGTACTATAATAAATATCATATTTATCGCCTCTGCATGGGAAATTACAATTGTCAACAATCAGAGAAGACAAAGTTCGGAGAAAAATTGAAATGAAATTAAATTTCATTCTAAAATTAGACTTTAGGTTGTACGTACCAAGTCACGTACCAAGTTCTCCACGAAAGAAACACCTCGTTTATTTCAAACTCGTTGAAGAGACATTTTATTCTCACTCTCTTACAGAGATTAATATCGTTAATATTTCAATGTCTTAGCTCCACTAATGATTCCTCGCGAATGCGAATCACGCCTCTCAAGAACAACTATTCGCGAGCTTGAAATCTTGCTATTCAACATGTTCGATGAATAAATAGGACGATAGCAAACCGGCTAGATTCAACCACGCAATCGTTAGTAAACAAGATTCACAGCGATATTAATTCGCGTACAAAGGCTGGTTTTTGATAATTAATCAAAATCGCGGTGGCTCGCTGGAAAACGGAAGGAACAAACGTTCAAACCGCTTCCGCCTTATTATTGCGACTCATCTGCCATCTGGCCATCTAACCAAGATTTATTCCACGTCTTTCATGTGGAAGCCGGCTTCTTTTGCCTTTACACGACCTTTAGGCAACCGGATCTCCTCCTGTCTTTGCCGATGCCTCGCGTTTATCCGGCTGTCTGCGAGCCCGATTTCCGCACAAAGGCCAGACTACGGAACAATAAGGATATATCCTGACACTTCCACGTTAAGATTTGGCTTCACGCCTGACGAATTTCAATCCAAAACCATTCAGATTTTCTGTCACTCGTAATCGAGTGTTCGCGGAAATTGAAAACGACGATTAAACCGTACATTTTTTTTGTGTCTCTCTTCTGATGTCAGTTATTGCGTTATTGAAAGCTCTTGGTCGTAAGAGCATTACCGAATCTGCTGTTAGCCTTGATCTAAAATTAGATCATCGAGCTATTTCGAGCGGGCTCGTTTGAAGAATCGCGAATTCAAATTTACGAGCTGTAAGTAATACGACACTGAGACGAAGCAATTCTGATAAATACGTCGAGTTATGCAGCGAACGTGCTCTGTGTGGAAATCGTTTTAAAAAGCGATGTCATGTCACAGTCTTCCTCGTTGTTATAGCTCGCTAATTTTCGTTTTGAATCGCGCGGGCAAAGTTAGCCGATATTTCAAACGGCGAGACAAAACAGCAACATGAACTCTTACGAAAGAAAGGGGACAAAATCGAAATTTCGCTTCGAAATTTAAATTATCAATTTATTTTTCCATTTTTCTGTTTAATATTTCACTTTATTTCCCTCTTCGCTTTATTTTCATTCAATTAAACAATTTCTCGAATTTCCCCGTATCTCCACACGGGATTGTATAATTCTCCGTCGATCAAATTCCCGTTGATTAAAAGGCCCAATAAAAAGAAAAGACTTCGCCGGGGGAGGAGGGAGGGGAGGATTCACAGAGTGGCGCAAAACTCGTTAACGATCCCCGAGGCTGCAATGTTTCTCGTTAAATTAAACCATCGAAAATAACGTTTTCATTATCCCCGTAAATCCCCTGTTCGGAGACATTTCGATGCTCTCCTCTATCCGCGAGCCGACAGGAATATTCATGTTATCGCGAAGCTTCAAAGTTCCGTACGAATTAACAAACTGAAGGTTGGTAGCGGGTAACTTCCTGCAGCTGTGCAAACTGTATTTGCACAAATATTGGGCGTAAAACTAGTAGGTATATTCCGAAAGAATGACTGCTAGTTCTTGTAGCCATGAGTCGCGACGGGCGAACTTCTGATTATCAAGTTTCGCCTGTCTCAACCCCTTTATCTGCCGCCCCTGCTCGTGTAATCCCTTGCTGTTAAGTAAGTATCAACTTTAACGGAGCAAATGCCCCGCTCTACGAGTGGTAACCCTGTCTGCGAATATAATTCCCGCGAAATAAACGAAATGAAGCATCAAATTTCTTCCTTTAAATATCGTTCGTGTATCAAGGTGAGAAAGGTACGTCCCTAGCTTTTCTAATTAAAAACTTACTACACCGTGGATTAATTCTTAAGCAGGGAAATCTCTTAGCGGGAAAGAAAGTTGTATCATTGAATGAAAACGAAGCGAATTTTAATCAGTTTTAATATTATATTTTTGCACCATCGTTGCGTGGATTTTATAACCTTTTTCACCCCCTTTTGAAATTTGTAATTGCAGGAGCAGCTGTTTAATTAAATTCGCATTATGCTTGATCTTTCGGTTTACTCAGTTTACGAGTTTTATACGTTCATTTGAATATAACGGGACGCATTAAAGGCAACAACAAATGTCAGCGCACGAGCAAGAATTTCAATGAAAGTTATGTACACGTCGAGCACACAGAAAACACGTATAACATGTGACAACAGAAGCAAATCCTATAGCTAAAGGATAAAAGTTTGAAGCGAAACAGGGAAACTGCACGAGATCAAACTACGCCCTTCATACGACGAAGGAAGACATATAACGGCAGAATTCTACCATTTTGCCAACGTACGTATCACATAATACTCTTCCACGAATATTCTTTAAAGAAGGATCGTTTCAATTCGTCAAGAGAAACAAAGAAAAAGAAAAAGAAAAAAAAAATATATATATATATACTATATAACGCTCGAGAAAAAAAATGAACAATGTTCGAACAACCAGGCTGACCGGTTTCGATAAGGCGCGATTCCCTTTCATGTTTCTTCAAACTGAATTTGTGTCACAAGAATGCTCGCTATTAAAGGATGCATTTGAAAGAAGAGGATCTGAAAGTTGCTACTGAAACGAATGAACAATACGAGCGAACTTCCAAAGGAAGACTTGTTAAAGACGAGACTGTAACATTCTGTTGAAAAATAATCCGCTGAAATGTGCGAAGTGTTTGAACAAAGTTATTACGAGCGTTCATTGAAAAATGAGTTAATCAGGTAGTAATATAATTTGCAACAAAACTCGTGTAAACAATATATCGAGCAGGGATAATTTGAATTTTGGACAAATCATTTGGACGTTGATCGATTTCACTCAGGCCATTTTCTCGACGATCTTTTTCGATCACGTGCAATTATAGACATTAACTCGCCAATAGATCTATCGGTTTTCAATGAATAATTAACCAAAGATTATTACTGGACATCCACATTTGTAACACTTGAAGACTGCGAGGATCTGACGTCAGAGAAGAAGTGGGACGCCCCAGTTCCACTAAGGCTAATTATTTTATTAACCTGACACGTTTCGAAATGATACCAGCTGATATACATGGTAATCGCGTAATGTAATTCACTGTTAATTAATGCCTACACATTTTTAAAAAAGTTTTCCGCGAACGATTCGTATCTCGCGATTCTTTTCACATTCTCTTTTCACTGATCTGCTTTAAACTGCAGCCAGATTAGTATTCAGAGATTTCCCTCGAACTTCATGAATCGTTAGAAATGGCGCAGGTATCTGCGGAATTTCTTTAGAATGAAACAAGAATTGAAATCTAGGCGTTAAACACGTTTTATTTACATCTATCACGAGTCTTCGTTGAAGTTCCACAAATTTGATTCTTGAAAGCGACGTCTTTTTACAAGTACGAATGATTCGACCTTGTACAGTAAATGCGACGAACGTGTTCCACAGACACGCTGACTCTCGAATTACGTCTTGCTTTTTAATTTTAACAATGCGGTGTCTGCGGTTGATTCATGCACTTCGAGTACAATTACGCGAGTCGATATATTGCACGGTATGATGTAATTAAATTGTGCATACAGAGCGACTGTGCGGCGAAGGGAGAAGTTGTATCATCTATCGCCTCTTTTTATAGTCTTCGTCGAGTCATTCGCTTCGATTCAGAATTTTTCGTTTTGAATTTATTAACTTTCGACAGATACGTCTCTTGCCAGAGCTGCTTGCTCGTTTGTATCATAATAATGTTTCAGCGAGATAAGCATTCATTTACCGAGTGATGTGGAACGTGAAAAATCGAGATACGAAAATGTGGAAAGATTTTATTACATCTAAAAGGGCGTATCCAGTTTGTTATTCGAAAGAGATGAGAATCCTGAATTTCAAAAAATTCTAATTTCTAAAGTTACTACATCTCTCTGTTACTCGTACGTCGCGTGCTTTCGTTTCGTGTAACTTCCGGCAAGCGTCAACAAAACGAATGCAAAGTAGTTACAGCGTACAGCTTTCAAGCTGCCTTGTTCTTCCCTCTTCGGGAAAGTTGAAGAAAATCCTCGTAAACGTACCACGTAACGCAGAATGCAGATTCGGAGCTTCAAACATCGCGGAATCGTTAGAAATCTGTCTGCGCAGAGGCGTAGAATACATAGTGGCTGTCAAAACGCGTGTGTTAACAGGCTGGTATAAGCGGTGAACGTGCACGACACGTGCAACTCGGATCTCGCAGTGTTGCGCTGCATGATGTAATCGTTCGAACAGGTGCGACAATAGCCAGCTTCTTGCACTGAATTTGAAGTATATAAGAATGTTATAAAATTTAAAGGCGGAGAAATTTACAAAAGGGTGCGCGATGCAACGTTGAAATGACGTCTCGAGAAAAATTATGGAATTGTCACTTGGCAATTAGTCAAGTCAATCTTTTATCAAATAAACACCTAACAAAATTTTATCGTACGTAAACGGGATCTTCCCCAATTAAAAAAAAAAAAAAAAAGTACGAAATATATCTGTAACGAGGGTCTGATAACGATCGTAACAGCCTGCAATCAGCGCCTCGTTCATTCAACACTTTTTCCTTAATCGCTGGATCGTGTTTCTGTACAATTATCGCGCGCGAGTTTAAAAGCGAGAGCGATCGAAACGCGCGAATAGAGATCCTAATCCAGCATCGTGATTCCTGTTATTTGTCACGGAGAGAGACGTCCGCCCGATTCATTACGACGCTACGTGAACCGACAGTATGAGAAAAGAGGTGGTCAGGGATGGGGGGAGGGCTGCGTCAATGCGCATCTCTTTCTTTTTCTTCCTTCTCTAAACTCTGAACGATTTCGTTAACGATACGCGAGCGAAAAACGAACTAACGACACTTCGATGTTCCATTTTACACGCTACCTGTTCGGAAAAAATTTGAACTTTCCTACTTTTTCTTTCCTTTTTTTTTTTTTTTTCAATAGATTCTTAGAGCACGAGACTAAGCAGAAGCTTCTTAACACTAGAACTACCACACCAGTCAAAATGACTGGTTTTACAATTTTATTTTAAAATTTCTATTTCATATTACAATTTCTTTCCCCACAATGATTCAATGACTTTTACAGTGATAACTAAAGAAATAATATAATGAATTTTATTTTATTTTTATTTATTAGAAATCAAAATAATTTCGGTTGAAATAACTTCGTCTTAACTGTCGGTAGTTCTAGTGTTAATATCGTTTAATATTGATATTTTGCTTTCGATGTTTCTGCGTTTATAAATTTTCATTTCGTTTCGTTTGATTTTTCTTCGTTTCCACATTTTATCGCGCGGAATTAAATACTTCGGAACGAGACAACTCAAATGAAATCGTTACATCTATCGGTCGAGAATTATTTTAAAATTAATCCTACGGGTATCGAGGGTGATTTTCCGCGCTTGGAAATGTATTTCTCGTTGCATCGGAAGCATTTGAATTCTGAAATTTCACGATGGCCGTTAACGATAATTTTTCGTCGTTTAGGCTAGGTGCGTGCAGTTGCACGAGCCCTTTCCCCAGGAGTGCCGGTGCTTTCGATTATTATTTTCCCGGCTGCAGCTCGAGTTTTAATTGTCTCGCTGTGTTATGATCAGCAATCTGGAGAAAACTGCCTGTTTTCGTTTCGCGAAATTTCATGGCAAACTTCATGGTTTTCACCGGGAGATTCTCGAAACTTTTAACGCTAGAACCACTATCGAATACACCGAAATGTTTTCTCTCTTTAAATAAAACCTGTTTTTCTTCCTTTTCTTTTCTTTTTCATAGTTTATCACACCTACGTAACGTTTCAAACAAAATTATAAATAAACGCGTCGATACCAGCAGATAAAACTTGCCTCGTGTAACTAGAATTGATGAACCAATTGAACGGAAGTTGGCAACACAAACGATCGTTTGTATTAATTATCACGCATGACCGTTTTGTAGGTGCTCCATTGTGCCGCTACAGTACAGTAGATTCTCGAATGGAAGGTGTCCCGAGCTGCAAATGGTACTTTTCGAAAGTTTCGTTCGAATAAAATATCAAATAGAATTCTATTATTTATTGAAACATGCTGGAAAATTTGTTTTCGTAATGTTACGTATGAAATACACAGCTGTGCCCGGAATTTAAATGTCAAAATCTCAGGAGCGTGAGATTTCGTCATTTTACTTACTTATTTATACTTATTGACGTTATCATCTGTTTAATGAAGATGACTGTTTCTGTTGATCACTTTGATTACAGTCAGATTACATTGTTCAGGTGATATTTGGTGCATTGCAACCATGATTTTATTAAATTAATTTTTCTTTTCTTTCTTTATGATTTTCTCTAAAAAAAAATGGAGGGAAAATGAGCAAATCCTTAAATGCCATTTTTTTCCTCCTTACAATTAGTTTATCGATCCTCGAAGTTTCGAAATTTAATTTCAGGACACTGTTTATGCTACACGAGACTAACGCCAAGAGTTGCAATATAAATTCAGTATTTTTCTTAAACAAATCATCATGGCGGATTGAAACGACGTACAATAGAATCACGTTCAAATTCAGGACATCCTGTATACGTCACCGATGTCTCTATCGATAATTCGCCAGTGACTCATGCCGAGGCGAGAGTGCCTCGAGTTCGATCTCGAAATAATGAGCTACCAATTAGCCGGAAATAAAAAGTTCGTCCTTCCGATCGAGGCTCGTACCGGGAAGTTAGGTAACAAGGTACAGGCCAGACCCGTGGTCTCGTGCTCACTGGCCCCTTCCTTCCTTTCTCGCCCTACTCTCGTTTCAATATTTGCTCCGACATGCGAAATCTGTTATTCCGTCAGGAAATAAAGTCAACGACGATCTACGCTTGGATTGTCGCCAGGCTCACTTTCGAAGACATCGTAAATTATAATTACGTTTGTATCTGTCTTTTCCTTTTTTTTTTTTTTTTTTTAAGAAAAAATCTGAACATTTCATTCGAGTCGTATGACTCATTTTGCAATGTCCTTCCGAGTGAAAAGTAAGTTTTCTTGCTAAAGGTGTTACTTTTGTTGCGCGTACACACGCGAGAGATACAATTTTGAAGAATTTGGCGCGTGAAAGAACTGATTTTATACTGCTATTATAATGTATTATAATTGTAGTTATATTAAATATTATTTTATATTATTGTTATGTTAGTATTGAAATTATAATATTGTTACTGGCAAAGATTAACATTATCACATTAATACAATATTATTATCATCCATTTCGTGGGCGTACGAATCTGTTATATCTACGAACAAATTGCCATCGCGTTTGCTTTCAAAAATAATCCTCGACGGGAGGGAAATTGGCCGTGTTCCTTACGTTCCGACAGAAATACTTCCTTCGTCGTCCAAGTCATCTTTGAACGTTATAAAATCCTCCGGACGGATCCAGACATTACATCTCGCGCGTTGTAATCATTTAATAGCCGAGTAACAGCGATAAAAAGAAGGAACGAACGTCGTCAAAAACAACTCTCGACGCCAAGAGAATGATTAACCAACTTTCTAAAGATCTTATTAAAGGGTATTTGGTATAGCGTCGATAAAATTCAACTCAGTTCGTTTTTACCGAACGACCACCCTATTTTTTTTTTTTTAACATAGAATATGTTTTACCGGGGGGTGTTCGGGCAAAAAATGTAACGAAAACGCGTCACGAGAGAGATAAGTTTACGAGCGATGTGTTATCGATTGTAGATACTGTAAAGGAGGTGTTAAGGTTGTCGAGACACAGATGATGGGCAAGCGGGGTTGTGAGGAACGTAAAAGTACTGAATAAAATTATAGTTATCACCAATTCCGTCCATAAAAAATTAACAGGAATAAAAACAAAGCAAACGTACGTGAAAGGGTGTCAAGTTTTATTTCCTTACAGAAATGAAGTCAGACATATTCTATGTGACAGGCTTTAAGGGCGTTAAAGCCGCTCTCTTTTTTTGGAAGAGGGGAGGGGAGAAGCTACTGACGAGTAAGTTAGGAGTGTAACATCCTTACACAAGCACTCCTAAGATTACACGAGCCTTAAATTCGAGGGAACGAGGTGACTTCTCGCTGATAAGATGAAACCTACTTACTCTCGTTCGTCCCTCTCCGCCATCGAGACTATCTTTTTCACGAGGTAGTCGATAAATAAACTCCAAGTTCTGCTCGAAGAATCCGTCAACGCAATCGCTGAGAAAGATCTCTCAATTTTGAAGGACTAATTGTTTCTAAACGAGGAGGAGTTTCATCGACGTATATTTATCAATTTCATTTCAATGCCATTCCGCACGCTTCTTCTCTAATTTTAACTCTTTCGCTTCGGCAATCCGTCACTGATGAACGGAAGCACGCGCCAGAAATGTGGTTTCTTGTATATACGTTTTTTCTAAATTTTCTTAAATATCAACTGTGCTTAATAAAACAATCGTTGCTTTAATATAACACGTATATAGTTCACATTTTTAATGTGAAAAGACTTATAGAAAATTATACAAGTTGTTCTAAAAACATTAGACAATTACAGTTGACATATATTTAGGTATTTATATATTTACAAGAATTTACGATTAAACGTTTAATATAATTAATAATGTAACGCAAATTAGTTAATATATTAAGCCGATCTATTCCTAATTCTTGTAAAAAAACGTATATGAACTACCGTTTCACTGTCGAATAGATTCAATAGATCTTTTCGAATGAAACAGTAAACGATCGTTTTGATGTAGTAACAACAGTAGTACAAAGAGTAGTTTTAATATGTGATTGATCCAATATGTCAATAAAATCAACAAAAAATGTTCTACCGATAACGAAGAATTTATCATTGACTACAGATTGTACTTGTATACACGTCATATGGATGCCGGATATATCCGGCGCTCGAAGCGAAAGGGTTAAACCGCACGATTTTTTCTTCGCTGAGACATCGGAGAAAACATGGAGGGAAAATCCGCCTGAAACCGAGATGTTAAACGGGAGGAATAATTCCGAGATAATTGCACCTCGATACACGTTTTGACGTTGATTGAAGTTCTCTGTTTCCATTTTCGGTCGATCGCTTCTTACGCGCGCGCGTGCAGCGTGCACACGCCCGCTTGATACGACGTGTGTTTTGATTAAAGGGAGATGCTCACAAGAGGCTCTCGTTAATCCGTTCTTATCGCACGGAAGAGGCTTTGATATAGAACTGGCGAGGAAACCAGCTTGGATAGCAGCAATTTATTCGCAATGATTAGAACTACCGGGCGTGTGCGCAGCCACTCGAGAGCTCACGTAAGCGCGCAAAGTATAAAACACGGTGCACGGTGTACGAAAGTGTACACGGCAGTTTTTTCTTTTTTTTTCTTCTTCTTCTTCTTCTTTTGAAATGCCAAGTAGAATCTCGTGGATGTTCACGTATGTACGTGGCTAATTTCGGAAGTTTAAATTGCATTGGGAGTTGATAGTGGTACAGTAGCTCATAAATGTACTCGAAGGCACTTGTAGAATCCTTTGATGCTTGCTGCGCGAAACGTCGACACTGTAACGAGAGATTACTATGCATAATGCCGTTTCGAAAGTTTGAATGTAGAGCCGCGCGTAGAAAACTGCAAGACGTTCTTTCTTTTTTTTTTTTTTTTTTAATCTTCGAACGTACGCTGCGATTCTACTTTGCTGCAAAAACGTGATTTTTGTATCGTTGTAGCGTTTGCGCGAATCAGGAATGCATCGGGACGAAAGTTCAAATAAAACTTCCCACCGGGAAATAAATGGAGAAGCTTTTTAGAGGAAATTCTTCTTTGATCAATGTTTTTTTTCTGTCAACGAGGTATTTGCCTAACTATTTGCAAAGCCTGAGAGATATTATTATTGCGATACACCGTTTCGTGCTCTCTCTCTCTCTCTCTCTCTCTCTCGTGGCAAAAAGTAGCAAGAACAAGCACCGACTTCTGTTTTTATTCCGTTTTTATTTCGAATGGGAGATCTCTCGAGGGCGGTGGATTTTAGAACTGCGCCATCTTAAGAAAAACAAAAGGCTGAAGGCAAAAATGCATTTCAGGTCACGACACTTTAAAAATTCGTTCAGTACGCGAGACGCTAAAAGAAGCTAAATAAGAGGAAACTCGTCCAGAGGGAAGATCCCCAAAAACTGCGAAAACGATCCTTCGGCGCGCGAATCTTTATTTTTATATCCCTCAAAGTTCATTCTGCGTCGCTGTGTTTCGTGTCGCCACGTTAAACTATTTTAAAAAATCCACTTCTGTTTCAAAAAAAAAAAAAAAAAAAAGGAAACCATCACTGTGAATTAACCTTGGCTGCAAAATTTCGAGCGGTACGCAATAGAAACATAAATATAAAGATAGAAATATAAAATGTTGCTTTCTATGACAAGCAAGATTTAAATTTAATCATTTGCTTGCCAATCATGAATGTAAAATCGTAAAATTACAAAAGGAAAATCCCATGTCTGCTCGTTCTATTTAATAATGCCCTGTCTATTTAATAATGTAATTAATAGACTGATTTGGCAGAGAAATTATTAACGAATAGACAAGTTATTTCGCAACAGAACATTCAGGCAACATTCACGGACAAAATTTCAAAACAACACGGCAGCAAATACAAATAGCGCGAGACTAAATATAAAGATACAAATATGAAATATCACATTCCATGCACAGCCAGGATTTAAATTTAATTACCGAGCATCTACGTAGAAATCGTAAAATTATAAAAGGAACATTTCACAATTTCTGTCTAACCTGTCAGCGACGAAGAATTATTAACGAATGGACATGTTACTTCAAGCAATAAAAATATTCACAGAGAAAATTTCGGAACGTCGTTGAAAAGGAATTCTAGGAGTATTACGACGCGCAGATTTTTTATCAATTTTTCCCCATTCTTCATCGAGCAGGATCGTTTGAATTGCGCGCGTTGCGAATATCGCCGAGGATCGTTGAAACGAAAGACGATTTATAGCCGAGGGAAGCGACACTCGCCAATTGTTCCATTGCCAACATCAAATGTGGCTGTACGGCCCCGCCGGTCTAGCAACAAGTTGATGTTTCCGCCTGCATGCGAACGTTCGTACGCCGGCCGTCGAGATCAAGCCGATAGTTACGCGACAAGAACTGCTAAACACTTTCAAGCTAATGCCAACAGTTTCAACAGTAACGCGAGCAGCATCGAGCCAGATCCGCGACTGCGAAACGCAGTATTCTGAATACAAACCGGGCTGGATCGTTACGTTATAATATCCATTTCACGCTCGAACGCTTTGTCCCGCTCGCGAATGCTTCTGCAATCGACAGAGCAGGCGAACGACAAACTCCGAAGCTTCCCGCGCGCGGGGAAATATCACCCGTAGAATGAACATTATTTGAGAAATAATGGTCCTTCTATCTACATGGCATTTCTCTCGCGCGAATCTCTTCTCACGTCGTAAATTGCAGATAGGCAAAAAGAGTAGAAGAAATTTTAATCTACGTCGTTTAAAATAAATATAATTGTTAATTTAGGAATTATATACCCTTTCGGTACGAGCGTTCTGTTCGCCGTGATACTGCCGCTGTTCCGAAAATGCACACATACCGCGTGCTCAGTCCTCTTTTGTATAAAGATTTTCCTTTTGTATAAAGCGTTAAATAAGAACTGTGCTTATTAATAAAACAATGTTTCTCCTAACAAGTGTCGTTCATAGTTTTAATATTATATAGTTCATAGTTTTAATATTAGTTTTAATATTATATAAGTCATCACACGGGTCATCAGATGGATGCCGGATATATCCGGCGCTCGTACCGAAAGGGTTAAAGAATACTGAAACAGTCAGAATACGGCGGTGACAAAAGATATTAAACTCTAACGCTATCACAACTCGCTACTCGCTATATAAGCCTCTCAAGCTACTCTCCATCTGGAAACTTACCCTCAACTTTCGGCCTTGTACACACATACACACACGTACACAACCATACCTTCGTATTTTAAGTCAGAGCCGACTAATTGGCGGCCCTTACCCCTACTTTCCTGGTCGCTAGCAACCCCCTCCACTGCAACGATCTCTCCGCTTGATTGGTAGGGAAGTCAACGGACTGAGAGAGTGGGGATACGCGGAACTTTCAATGCAGGGAGGGGGAGGGGGGTGGCGCTAGGGTCTGCGGACCGCCAGTTAGCCACCTTTGTTTTAAGTCTTAAAACTTGCGCGCCTAAAAGAAACAATCTCAGGCCTGGCGTTCGCTGTAACAATCGCACAGGACACGCAGCAGGCGACAATCGCCTTCCTCTTACAATTAGACAGAAGAAGAAGAGTTTCCGAACAGTTTCCAAGGTTTCTTGAACCCACGAAATTACAACACTATTTACGCGATATATTTTACAATTTTCTGCCTTCAAGATTTCAACAATATTTGAAGAGACGTTGCAGCGAATATCGGCAAATTT
This sequence comes from Tetragonula carbonaria, assembly GCA_032399595.1. Lineage (NCBI taxonomy): Eukaryota > Metazoa > Arthropoda > Insecta > Hymenoptera > Apidae > Tetragonula > Tetragonula carbonaria. Next base: position 2,550,024 of record JAUCRC010000007.1, on the reverse strand, counting down.
ATGAAAACTTGGCAAAACATAAGTATCGAGGACAAATTTCAATCGAAAAGAAATTACATTAACGATGAAAATGAAGTGGAACTTGCAAATATTTATAAAGAGAAGGTTGTTTTGAATTGCATTGGCGAAATATTATTACATGGTGCAATAAAATTTACTCACAATTAGACGCTTATAAGATAATTATTACTATTTTGTTAACCTATGTAAATATATGCTTTTGTAACTTATACCAGCCTCCCCTTCCAATATTTTGTTCCTTTTTCCTACTGACAGATTTTATTTACGCGATTTTCATTACATTGAACGGATACCTCGCGTAAATGGAGGGACGGGTGTAATTGTCTCCTTATTCCAAAGTTTTTCGAGACTTCAGCTCTCGGATGAAAAGGATACACAAAAGTTTCGACTTCTGTTCGGCTTCCTTTCGATTCTTCGATCTCTGGATTTCTCTGGATGTCGCTTAACGCTGTAGGAAGAACTGTAAATTAAAATTGAAGAGTCAAACATTCTCCGGGAGTCTCTCGCTGTGTGTAACTGCAGTTACAATTTGTCCTGGCGGGGCTAATATTTCAAATACGTTAATCTCCGCGGTAATTAGTAATGTACATGAACGTTTGGGAAGTTGGTCGAGATCCGCGCCGAGCCGAGATTCGTCGAGCAAGTTTCTCTCGCGCTTCGGCAGGAATATTCCAGCAAATATAGCAAAGCCGCAGAATTTGTGTCACGCTAATGCCAGTTTTCCCGAGGAATTTTCCACGTGTTAGAGCACGGATCGCGACATTGCGCTGCCTGCAGAAATGTCAAACGCGACGCCCAAGATTTTCAAGCTTTCGATCGAGAGACGCTCGAAGCATCGACGGATAAGCCGCCGTAGTTTATGCGAAATTATCTCCTACGAAAAAAAAAAAAAGAGAAAAGGATTCTCCATAAATGCAGAAATATATACCAGGGGGATCTGATATAATGCAATGGATACACAACGATGGCCAAAGTACATAAACGTGCGATCGCGTTATCAAAACAACAGCTATGTTATCGTATCGAGAATATCATCAATTACGTAACAAGCTTTTCACAGCTTACACATAATTGCATCCGGCGTCAAGCCAGCGAACGCGGATGTAAGTAACGTACTTTCAAGCTCGAAAGCTCTATTCTCTTCTTGACATGCGCGCGCATGCACACACGTGCACGCATACATGCTATCCATCCTGGCACTGCCAATCCAATGTAATCCTTCCTTTAGGTGACTCACAGCCGCCACTAAAATGCGATTTTCACCGTCTCTCAGACACTGTTAAGGCGAATACGCCGCGATCAAAAGAGTTTCATTTTGCTTTTGAGGATCGACCGTGATCTCTGGCTTCTTCGAGTACTCGTGAATATTGAATAGACAGTCGCGATTAATAAACGACTGTACTGTAAAAAAAAGAATATATATATATATTATATATATATTTTGTATTATATTAATTGTATATGTATTATATATATTATATTATATTAATTGTATATATATTATATATATTATATATATATTTTGTATTCTATTAATTGTATATGTATTATATATATTATATTATATTAATTGTATATATATTATATATATTATATATATATTTTGTATTCTATTAATTGTATATATATTTAATATATATTATACATTATATTATATTAATTGTATATATATATTATATATATATTTAATATATATTATATATATATTATATATATACAATTGTACAATTGTATAAATTATACAATTTGTATAAACTATACACTTGTACAATTCGAATCGTTCGATAGCCAATTGACTTCCTCCTTTACTACCTAGTGTCATTTATAGTCTTCAGGTAGCACTCTTATTCGTTCTAAATTTCGCAGGTTCTAGAAAGTCTTAGAAGAATCCTTCGTATCTATTTTTTTTTTATAAGTTCAAAGGTTTTTATAGGTTTAAAATCGAAGTGAAAGTCGAAGTCAGGACGATGATGGGATTAATGCTATGGTGTCTTCTCTGTTAAAGTTTATGTATTCATATAAGATTGGCGAAGATTTGGGAGAGATTTTTGGCATCTGTTGCAGAAAGGAGGATCCGTGTTTTTGATAAGGTGTTCGTTTGGGTTATTTTGGTACGTTCTGTTCTTAATCAGGTTATACGTATCTGTTTCTCCTTTATTACGAATTTCATTTTCTTTCTCCCCTTTTCTTAATCTGCCAACCTCCATTGTTTCTGTCCGCTGAATTTGCGGCCCGCGTTGTTTTTATCTAGAAAAAAAAGAAAAAAAAAATTCTCCACGAAAGATTACTCTCCAGTTTTATATTCCAGCTGGAATATAATTTCCACTTTGAAATGGGGATTTCGCGCGTTTTCACGTTTCGAACGTAACGTGACGCGCTCTCGTTTTATAAATTTCCGATTCCCGAAGAATTCGCACTCACTCTCTCGATTATCGAGAATTACCAGTACACGGAATTACGTACAAATGTATTCGAAATTTCGATACGTCGAATTTACAAACGATTCGTATTCACTTTCCAAATGATCAAAATCCTGGCACACAGCAGTGTTGAAGTGTCGGCCGCGAAAGATCTATTCTGCCGCGATTGCGAAATCTCAGCCTTTCCGCCGCAAGAAAAGACTTCAATAAAATCTTCAATTCCGTCGTCTCTCTCAACGATTAAGCGTCAAAGGTAAGAACCAGGGACCAAAACAAATCTCATTGTCCTTTTCAATTCCCGCGGAGAGGCCGGTTTCGCGGTGAAAATTTTCGACGAGAAACGAGACAGTCTGTACTAATTATCTCTCAGCCCTCTGAAAAGCTTCTCGGAAGAAGCTTCTCGCTGCGGCGATCGTTTGCCGCAGAGGGGCGAGAAACAGGGGGAAGAATTGAGAAAGAAAGAAAGAGAGAGAGAGAGAGAGAGAGAGATAATTACCGAGAAAGGGAGATTGTATCAACGAAGAGACTCGCCGCGAAGCTTCTCGCTGATTTTCACGAGACTCTTCTCTTCTGGCTCGAGGGCTAATCCCTTTGACTGAGATCCCCCGTCACCGAGAATCAACGCCTACCCATAATCCGTAATCCGTAGGCTGCCACAGTGACGTTTGACCGAAATTATCTTGCTGCTTTCCCGCGCGATCAATTCTTCCGGTTCTGTTTTAGCGATGATCGTTCTCGCCTCGTTGCGCGCCTCGTCCCTACAAAATGGCTATCAATACTTTCGCCGTGCCGCGAAATTCTCTCCACAGCGAACACGTTTCGTTCAAGTCAAGCTTGACATTTTTTCACTGAGCTCAAATGAAGAATCATTTTAAAAATTTGTCAAAGAATTTGTCAATTAGAAGTGTCTTTTTGAGGCGAACGGAGACAAGACGCTGTAAGATTTGTTATCAAAGTAAACGTTAAAAACGTTTGGTTGACAATCTTGGCAGAAAATTGCAACAAAGGTTGTAACAACTCGGCGATAGTTGTTCAGATTTAAATAAACAAAGTTCATCGAAGTATAACATATCTTTGTAAGCAAGTTATTATTATTTAATATTATTTATCAGTATTTAGTATCGTATAGTATTTAATAATACTAAAATAGTACATAATATAATATATAATAAATTAATTAATAATACTATAATGGCATAATTAATTAAATTATAAAGTAAGTATTATATAAAATTATATAAATTACATAGTAAGTGTTACAAGCATAGTATTATATAATTTGTATAGTAAATTATTATTATTTAATATCATTGTAACATGAACAATAATACTAAGAATATTTGGAATAAAATGTTGTATCTTCAATTAATTTTGATGTCATTAAGAAATATTTTGTAGGAGCATGCGACTCGCGTGATAGAATAGATGTTCAACCATATTTATTTTTTTGTTGAAGCAATACCTTAAAATTCAATTTATCGCTCTGCTCTGTAACGCGTCTCAAACTCTCAAACACTTTTCTCGATAGTTATAATTTCGGCGTTATTATAACAATTGTGAGACGTACTTCGGAAGCAAAATTATTAATCCTAACAATCCAACCAAAAGTGTCGAACATTCTCCTCGTTGAACTCTTTGGACAATGCAGAATTAAAAAAAAAAAAAGACGAAAGAAAGAAAAGATCTCTTCGTGTTTTTTTTTGCTATTTTCTTCATCGAAGAACTTTGTCTCTCTGTGGGAGACGCTCATTCCAAAGATAAGCATCCAACGTGAGATTAACGATCAGTCGGCGCCAAAAAAAACGACGTGCATTCATTATGAAGTAATAGTCCGCGAGGTTTATCGTGATTACGAACAGTTACGCGCCAAAGTGGAGTACCGCGTGCGCTGCAGTTTTGTTCTACGCCCCCTGTTCGCAGGCTGATGCTCTGAACTATCGTTTGAAATTACGAAAGGAAAATCTAGCGCGAAACTTGCGAATTTACACACGGCGAGAATTTCGCGTCGTGGTTTTCGTCGGTGAAATCGATCGTTAGCAAGATAATGTCTCGTCTTCGATCTTGAAATCTAAACGTTAGAGAAGGGAAAGAGAGTTGTTCGTTTATACCAGGTGTCACCAAATCTTTTTCACAGCGGGCCACATAGCTGACAAAATGACGAGCGCGGACCGCATAATCACCAAACTAAGTTCAGCATTCCGTGTTAATCATGGGTGAGTGGCGTGCAATGCACAAAAACAAGGATAACCAATATATTTATTTACTAAGAAAGTTATCAAAGAAAGCGGCGTTAGCAAACAGATAGTTACATCAGACCTAGTGTGCACATATTCGAATTTTCACGAAAATTCGGGCGTACCGTAGTTTGGTGACCCCTGGTTTATACGAATACCGACTATCGAATTAATCGCAGGTTGCGTTCTTCCATCATCATCGTCGCCTCGATCGAATTAGCCAAAGCGCTGACCGATCAGTCGGCGCAGTTTATTCGGTTTGCTCGCAGCTTGCAAATTCGCTCGCGACGCTATCGAACGAACGCCGGCAGCTGAAATGTCAGCGAGCGTTTAAAAGCCACTTTAGCCCCACTTAGCACCTTTATTCCCCGTCTGGATCTTTATTACCCGGCCCGAGAAAGCATCAAAGAGCGCGTGATCCAATCCTCCAATGAGAGAATCGAACATCCGCTGTATCTAACAACCTACACACGATTCGTGACCAAGATTTCAATGGCGAAACTTCAACCGCTGAAACCCCGTACATTGTGCTTGCTGGCGAAATGGATCGCTAAATATTTGAAAATCGGGACGAATAAAGCGTAACTTCCGCTTGCCTCGATTTCGAAATAAGCAAGCAGAACGCTTTGAAACTTAGAATCGAACCGTCTCTTTCTCCATTAACGAAGCGAGCCATCACTGTCGGGGGAGGGAAAAAAAAAAGAAAGAAAAAGAACTGAGACCGGAAACAACCAGAAATCGTTTACGTCGGAATGATTCTGTTGCGAGAGTTCCCGAGTTTCCTGAGGATTTACAGCACCCGACCGCGCAAGAACACACGAGGGAGCCATCGATTCACCCGGAAACAGTGTTCGTTTCACTCGCGTTTCTTTCTTTCGTGCCTTCGCGTTCGTTGTCGGCCTCGTTCTTCGTGTTATATTCACATATTAAGATATTACGAGGTAATATATACCTCTATGGGCCCGTGTCCAACTTTCAAGTCACGTACCAATATATATATCGATATGTTTTCTTTTTTAATAAATAATTCAATTCTTATAACATCTCCTTGGTAACCGATAACATTTTTTTGCAACAATTGACTTAAAAAGAATAAGCGACTCGTTACGTTTAACAAGGAGTGAAACTTACTTTTACAATGCGAAAGTTCCGTCACAACGTCTGTAGAACGTTGGCGAGCTCGCATTGGCCGAAAAAACCGAGCTTTTGAAAAAAAGACAAGTTTTCGCGTTAACGAGAGTTTACGCTGCCGTTAAAGAGGCGATCACGGTCACGTGCTTCAAAGTGATTTCGACACTCTGGCACACTCGACATTCTCCGAAACTCGGAATTCTCCGCGCCGCACTCTCCGAAACAGTTTGGCCCTCCGAAAAAGGCCATTTTCGCTTTGTCTTTCGCTCCGCGTATTTGTTTAATTACAAAGTGAGCCTCGATGTGAAGCCCGACGCGTCGCGACGGACGAGGTGGGATCGTCATTTTCAATTAAAATGTACAATTTGTAGAAGTGACGTTGGCCAGAACCAACTGTCTCGATGATTATTCGAGAGCATGCGAGCATGTTGTTTCAACACGTTGACCGCTACGATTGTCACTGGCGACCGTCGTTTCTATTTCTCTATCTATCTCATATTTTCGAATAATTAAAACGAGACGAATAAGTGACTTTCAAATGTCGTAACTAGGTGATACTACAAAACGAAAAGTACAGTATCGTTGTACTTTGCTGTACAATAATGTTCTATCTATCTATGAAACATTATACTGCAACAATATACAAGGTAGCCACTAAAAAACTGAAGGGTTTAAAAAAGTCACAACTTGTTCGTTTTCAATCTTCTTTTTAGTTTCTCACAAAAAATGTTCTGCCGATGACTTTATCACTGACTACAGATGGTACTTGTATACGCATCGTACGGATACCGGATATATCCGGCGTTCGTACTCACAATTCGTCGCGCGGATGCCAGATGTATTTGGCGCTCGAAGCGAAAGGGTTAAAATTCACTGCATGACGTAGTACCTGTTCATGTGTGTTTTAGGGATCGTTTGTTTGGCAACGATTTCACAATGAAAGATCGAAAAGATTTTGCAATACTACACTTTCGAAAAGGAAAAACATTTTTCCTGTGCAAATTGAATAAAAAATTATTTGACGAAGAAGCCTTCACTCAATCATAAAAGGTAGTGCCAGAATTGATTTGTTTCTGATTGTAACTACCAATGAGACGATATCAAATCCTGTTTGGAACTGCTTTTTTTTCTTTTTTTTTTCTTTTATTGCCACAATATGAAAGCGAGGAAGCGCAATCACTCTTTGGCGTGACAAATCGACCTAATCTCAATTTATCTTGACAATATCAACGATGCTTAGTTAAATAACAATTAATACGCTTATTATGGAAAATTTTCACTAGTTGTACGCGTTGTTTCATTCGTCACATTTCATTAACGATGTAACGCGAGACGATTGCCGTGATTGATTGCCGAGGCGAAGCTTACAATATAGTTTGCAATACGTTAATACGAAGAAATTATTACGCTTTATTCTCCATTTTTCCAAGATAAATTGGAAGAACGTTGCAACATTTATATAAACTAAACCAATACTTGAATATCGTTTCACTCGTCCTCATAATGAAAGAGCAACCGTGTGACAGAATTTCTATCAGCCATCGCGAGAAAACATCTTTGCAAACTGTTCGCGACAGAGCTCTTCTTCTGCGTTCCAACAAACAGACTGGCAAAGCGTCAAAGCGATTCGTTTCTTACCTTGCGTGTCCCGTTCCTTTTTCTTGCGACGCAGCCTCCTCTTTTGCACTTTCTCCGTGTAATTAGACGACGAGGAATCGTCGCAGCCCGCCATTTCCTGTCTCTCCGCCATCTTCCTCGCCTCCTCCTGCCGTCTCTTCAGCAGCTCGTACACTCTCTCGAAGTAATCCCTGGCGATGTCCTCGTTCGATTTGTTCGTCAACAGGCCTCCGCCGAAACGATCGACAGACTCGCCATCGTTCGAATCTTCGTTTCGCTCCTCTGTATCTTCCTCCAAGGAAGGCAGCTCCTCGCTGCCGTCCACGATCTTGAACGTGTCGCTCTTCTTCACGTTCGACCGTGCATACAGTTCCTTGTAATCGTTGAACGTCTTCTTAGGAATCGTGCTGTAACCGCAGTCCGGAGAGTTCACGTTGGACGAATCGGTTTCGTGACTGTTTGCTTGAGCCTTCGTTGCAGCGGCGGGCTTCTTGTCCACGACCAGATAGTTCTCTTGTAAACTGGTGCTCGGTCTCTCGTTGCCGGAGTCGTTCGAAGTTTCGGGATTGCACGAACCTCGACTCCCATTCGCCAAACTCGCCCGATTCTCCGGGCTGATTCTTCTTTGCCTCTGCTTCTGGTTCAACGAAGAAGAATGGTTCACGCAGTTCTGCAGATTCTCGCAGATTCGGCAGTTGCTGTTGGCGGAGCACAGAGCTGTTTGAAGATCCTTCCACCGCGGCTTGCTCATAAAGTCCTCTTCCTTCACCTCGGACTCGCGATGCAGCCTCTCGTGCTTCTTCCTCTCCTTGTACTCGCGCCAGGACTCGTCGACCGTGTCCTGGCTCCTGACGCGCCTCGGGGGCTTCTCCTGCTCCGAGTCCAGGCTGCCGGCCATCTGGCCCAGCAACACGTCGCTCTTGGTTTTTCGGTAGAGTTTCCGTTTCTCCGCGGGCTGCCGCGTTTCGGGCCACTGTCGGCCACTGCGATTCGTCGCAGTCGTTTCCGCGGCCTCGAGGATCGTCTCGCTCCTGGAACGGCGGCGTGCTTTTTGCCCGAACGAATCCTTGGAACGCGACCTGCCCGTTCCCGGGCCTCTCTCCCTCTCGACTTGTCTCCCACCGCCGCCGCTCCCTTTCTGCCTGTCCTTCTGAAGAATCTCCGGATCGAACCTGATGATGCTCGTCTCGCTGCGCACCTTTCGAGTGCGATAACCCCGCGGATCCTCCGGCCGTCTGTAATCCGAGTACCTCTTCCGAATTCCGACGCCTGTGGCCCAAACCGGTGGGGTATTACACCGTTCCAGCTCCATCCTCTCTTGAATTTTCGTCCTCAAGAACGACCTCACCCTTTCCAGCTCTTCGTTCCTTCGCTCTTCGTTCCGCGTGCAATTTTCAACGTTCGCGTCATCCGGGACGGACTTTGAGGTTCCGTCGCGCGACTCCGCGTTGTCCGTGGAGGAATTGCCTCGCTCAGACCTCACGTGGTCGTCGCGCTCTCCTCTCTTTCTCCTCTCGTTCCTCTCCCTGATCGCCTGCCTCAGGCGAGCCAAACCGTCCTTCATCCTCTCGCTGCGAATCCGATCCTCGTCGTTCGTATCGACACTCGGCCTCGAGTTCCTGTCAGACTCCTCTTCCTCCACGTGGACCAATCTCGGCAGCGTCTCGCTGCGACTCCTCAGGTAAGCCTTCACCTTCCTGCACCTCTCCCTCGCGACTTCCTCGGCGCTTCTCGCCGCGTGACTCTCGTTCGTCAGATCGTCGATGATCTGCCGTCGCAGGTAATCCCCTACGGAGTACCTTCTTCTCGAGCTCGCTCTCTCCTCGCCCTCTCTCGATCCCTCTCGCTCGGAGGAATGCCTGTTTCTTCTCCTCCTTCTCCTCATCATCTTCTCCTCCCGTTGCTCCTTCACCGTTACGTCGCTCTTCGATTTCCGCGGCTCGTAGCCAAACCGAACCGTGCCGAACTTCGTGCTGAACCCGTCCGTGTTCCTGTTCCCCGGCGCAGGGAGCAGCACGACCGTCGACGGCGTGGAAGACGACGAGAAGGACGTGGAGACGGAAGGATCACCGCTTGTTGGGAACTCCTCGCGCGTCCTCAAGCCCTCGCGAAACGAGCCTCTGGCCCGCTGCGCCGTTCGGCCGGTCGTCTCCACCAGGAGTCGGCCATCCTTGTCCAACAGCTGGATAACAGGAAGCGCGTCCGCGGACGTGGTCAGCTCCCACTCCCAGTGAAGCGGCTTGTCCAGCCTCAGTCTGATGATCGGTTCCGCCGGTTCGCTCGAGCACGAGGAATCTGGATCGACCAGGCACGGCGACGACGACGACGGCGCGGCTGTTATAATCGGGTGAGCGTTCTTCATGTTTCCGGTTCTCGCGTTCCGAGAGAGGCGGTTTTTCGTGTCTTGCGCGCTCTGGAGTTCGATCACCTCTTTAACGGGGGGGACCTCTTTAACGACTCTCGGCGAAACGATCCGGTCGCCTCGCTCTGCCCGGCTTGTAACACACACGTTCTTTTTTCTTTCTTTTTTAAGACTACCAAGAGGAAAATCGTCGAGATCGTTGAGACGTCTGTATTTCGATTTTTATTTCTCGATAATTGTGTGTGTTTCAGGTGACTTTTGCGTTTCGATTTTTTTAAGACAATCGTCTTGAATCGTGAGTTTCCAATGAGATCCAACGTGACTCTTGCATTTCGATTTTCCAAGACAATATTTTCATCGAATAACGCGACTTTTGCACTCCGATGTTTCAAGACGACGACTTTATCGATAAACGTTTTATTTTATGTTTTTTCGGTGTCTGTTTCGCGAAGACGTTTCCTCTTCTTTATTTTTATTTTACGGCGACATGGAGGGATCTGTATCGCCGCGGCCCGAATCCGAGTATCAATATTGAGATATTCATTTAGATCGATACTTCCAGATTCCGCGCAAATATTTGCTCTCTTTCTCTCTCTCTCTCTCTCTCTCTCTCTCTCTCGCATTGAAGGATATTTTCAAAACGAATCGGAGAGGTTTTCGCGAAGCGTATAAATGTTTCCGCTCCGGGGTTCGAAACTTCGAGAATTGTTGCTTGTTTCTTTCGAACGAGCAACCGAAACACAGCACAGCAGTTTATGGTTCTTATAGAAACATTATTCGAAAATGAAACTTTTATCCGGATCTCGCTTTGTTCCTCTCGCGATGTTAGATCTCGCTTTGTTCCTCACTTCACAATGCGTCCATTTCGCTCTTTCGTTTAATTAAAAATTATCTCGTTCTTCACTTCGCGATGCTTCTTCTTTCATTAAAATATTATTTATCTCCCCGATTCATAATCTTCTCGAAGATCATCTAAAAATCAGTTTACAATGACTTGACGATGATACTTGTTTATTTAATTAAAAATTATTTCAACACCCGCGTTTTGCTTCGTTCTTCACTTCACCATGCTTTCTCTTTCATTAAAATATTATTTAGTTCTCCGGCTCATAATCTTCTCGAAGATCATCTGGAAATCAGTTTACAATGACTTCACGATGATACTTGTTTATTTAATTAAAAATTATTTTAACACCCGTTCATTAAAATATTATTTAGCTCTCCGGCTCATAATCTTCTCGAAGATCATCTGGAAATTAGTTTACAATGACTTCACGATGATACTTGTTTACTTAATTAAAAATTATTTTAATACTTTTCGACTTGTACTTCGCCTTTCACTTCGCTTCTCCTCTTGTTAAAATATCATTTTAAAACGCATTTTAAGACTCTTCTCGCTCTCCGACTCGCAATCTTCTGGAAGATCATCTAAAAACCAAGCACGAGCCCATTTACAACAACTTCGCAAATAATACCTTATATTTATTTAATTAAAAATTATTTCAATAACTTGCAATTCTCGCTTCGCTCTCCTCTTCACACGCGAGAACCACAATCGATCTTGAAAGGAATCGAATCGTCGATCGGAAATCGTCGATTATATCTCCTCTCCGCGGTGCAACAGGAAACGCCGACACGTGGCTGTTTACTTCACTTCCACTCCGCTATTAATCAACTGATATCGAATATCAAAGATCGTAACACGATTCTACATTTTGTCTGCTTCCACGTTTCCATCCGTATGTTGTTGCGAGCAGCGTGATATCCGGGCCGATAAGCGCGTGATACGCGATCGATGAATTATTGTTCGACGGTGAATCGAACCAGGTGGCCGAGGCGCTTCACGTCGCGCTTATGTAACGCTTATGCGACCTCAGACGCCTGGCAGCTTGTCAGAGAATCGAGAGAGTTTGACTTCGGTTGATGTATCCGAAACGGCTTCATACCGCACTCGCCGCGCGTTCTCCAACTCGTCTTGCTCGCCGTGTTTGCGTTTATTATTCACGTATCCGCGAGTTCCCGCCCGCCGAAAGAGAACGGGAAGCTGCTGGCTTCTTCCCTCCTGAGAAACAGGAAACACGAGTTACACGTTTCCATAGGGACGAATCCGTCTAAGAGGCACCTCTGTAGTTTCTAATGGGAAAACTTGATGGAAAAAAATGTGAATGAACGTAGTTGTGGAACCTGTCGAATTTTTCCAGTGACTATTATCTTGTACTTTTATGATATTAAATATTAAGCAACATTTTAGAATGTTTCTGATAGGAAAAAGTAACAGAAAAAGTGAATGAATGTTGGAAATTTCCAAAGGCAATTTATATTTTTATGTTCATAATGTTAAATGATATTTTATTTAATATTAAACAACACTTTAGTAATACTTTACTTAATATTAAATAATATTTCTAATAGGAAAATGTAATAGAAAAAGAGAATGAATGTTGAGAATTTCCAAAGATAATTTGCTAGTAATATTACTAATAAATGGTACTTTACTTACTACTAAATAACACTTTAGTAATACTTTAATTAATATTAAATAATATTTCTAATAGGAAAATGTAAAAAAGTGAACGAATGTTGAGAATTTCTAAAGACAACTTGCATTTTTATGCTAATAATATTAAATGGTACTTTATTTAATATTAATAGAAAAAGTGAATGAACGTTGAGAATTTCCAAAGACAACTTGCTAATAATTTTAAATGGTACATTACTTAATACTAAATAACACTTTAGTAATACTTTACTTAATATTAAATAATATTTCTAATAGGAAAATGTGATAGAAAAAATGAATGAACCTGGCCTGTCGAATGTTCCCAAAGATTGTTATCTTGTATTTTTATGATATTAAATATTAAGTAACATTTTAGAATATTTCTGATAGGAAAAAATAACAGAAAATGTGAATGAATGTTGGAAATTTCCAAAGACTGTTTCCAAAGACAATTTATACTTTTATATTCATAATATTAAATGATACTTTACTTAATATTAAATAACACTTTAGTAATACCTTACTTAATATTAAATAATATTTCTAATGAGAAAATGTGGTAGAAAATGAACCTGGCCTGTCGAGAGTTTCCAAAGACTGCCAACCTGTAGATACACTGATAACATTAGATAATATTTTAAAATACGACTTCCAACAGGAAAGCATAACGGGGAGGGGGGAAGGGGGGAACTGCCAACTTATATCTTCACTCTGACGACATTAATGTATTTTAGAATCTAGAATTTCTAAATAAATCAGAAGCCGAATTCTTCAGGTCCATAGTTGCAGCATTCTCAAATATCGATCCTGTTACCATCGCTCGAAATTCGAAATCATTTCAAAAGGTAATTCCCCCGACACCGTCTCACGGTCTCCATTGATTTTTGAAGAAGAAGCAGCGCGAAATCCCGCCGACTCGTAATCTCGTTCAACTTAAAAGTCAATTTGTTGTCTCGCGGCACAACGTCTTTCACGTCTTTCACGAAACTACCGCGAAATACAGATCGTGGCGAACAAAACGGCCGCGGGATCGTCCTTCACTGTCGCGTAACTTCATTCTAGCCGAAACTTGCCGAAACCCCCACCGAATATGATGTCACCGGGTAAAGTGAATCGAAAGCACAAGCGCGAGAGACATTGAAATAGACGTCTGGCAAGGAGGTTGCTGCCGACGTTCCCGATCGGCGAGAAATGGCGGCCCGCGCCGTGTTTACAAGCAGCCGGTTATAAATAATCGCGCGGTGTTCGCGCGATGGAGATAGATTTTTCCGGTTAGCGGCACGCTAACCATCTCCCGATCTTCCATCGAATGGCTGCTGCTACTTTTCGCCTTGCTTCCTCGTGCTTGCTCGCGCGTCTCACACGCCCACGTGTTGTTCCGGGAAAGTAGCCTCGTTCGATCGAAACGATCTGCAAATCGAAATCGTTGTCGACCGAGCAAATATCGAGGCCGGCGGGGCAAATATCGAGCCGAGGTGCGAGATCGACGAACGAAAAAACGAAATCGGATCTTGTTCTCTCACCGAACCGAGTTGCCGATTGCGAAATTCTAACAGGGCGAGGAGCGCGAGCTTCGTTCCGATTTCCATCTCGAAATATCACGCGAGAGACAGTCGCAACGACGATTCGATTCGCGCTCGTCGATTTTTGACAAACGGCCAACCGCGTTCAGGTGAACGTCATCACCGTTGATGAAGTAGAACAACGAACGGAGACAGCGGGACCGAAGGTCGCGGGATTTCGAAGAACTCCACTTGGTTAGATGAGTCACATTGGCTCGTAAAAATGTTACAATATTACTGCAAAAAATTTTACGTACGTATGTATGACACTATGACACAAAGTGGTGTACCAACAGTCACGGGAAATTTTTATAAATGAAGAGAAGAGATCGAGAATGTAAGAGAAGATATAAGAAGCTAAGCATTTATTGCAGAAAATATAAAAAATATGACACAAAGTGGTATACCAATAGTCACGGAAAATTTTTATAAATGAAGAGAAGAAATCGAGAATGTAAGAGAAGATATAAGAAGCTAAGCATTTATTGCAGAGAATATAAAAAATTTTGCACGTATGTAACATACGTGGCACAAAGTGGCCAATTCCAACAGTCACAGAAAATTTGTATGAATGAAGAAAAGAATTCGAGAATGCAAGAGAAAGTACGGAGAAGCTGGGCATTTATTGCAGAAGATGCACAGAAATTTTGTACGTATGTATCATGTTATGGCATGAAGTAGTATTTCATACAATCGCGGAAAATTTTCATAAATGAAAGAAAGAATCCGAGAATGTAGAGAATATAAAGAAGCTGGACATTTATTGCAAAAAATTAATATTCAGTTTGGTTAAAGATCCGATTGAATATCGTGACTTGTATGTAACGATGTAATCAGTTAGATACACATGTGGATTTAACACTAGAACTACCAAAATGGCCAAAATGACCATTTGAATATTTTTGCTAGATATTTTATAGATACAAAACAATACATTTCTGGAGATTGAACGATCATTTTGAACGATTCTTCGTGAAATACAGAAATAAATCTTGCGCACCCCGTATTGTATTACAAAGATTTTCTGTTTCTTTTATTTTAACTTCTCTGATGGAAATTCTATGCTTTGGTCGTCAAAAGTGATCAAATGGTGAAAATGACGAATTTTGCAATTGAAAATTTTATGCGTTTAGACACTCGACTGAGTTTTAACAAGATACATTGATAAAAGCTTACATCGATCGTTAATGTCATCTCGTATCTTGCACTTTAACCTCTTAACGCACCAATTAAAAAGCTGGGATTCACCGGTGGCAACATTTTTCGGGTGAGAGGAAATAAGGCACAACACTGTCTAACGATTATATTTGGTTGGTATTTATATAGAAAACCAAAACTGCAAGTCTCACGAGTCTCACGAGTCAAAATCGTTTTCTTAACTCGCCGACTTAACTCGGGCGAGTGCGATAAGAGGTTAATTTCTTTGCTACAAACATTATATATATATATATATACCTTGCCGTCGGTAGTTCTATTGTTAACATCCTGATTGCTCGGTACGTAATTACTAATTCTAACTGATATAACCACGAAACTTACTACCCAAGTATTTCATCGTACCGATTACAACCAATTCGGACTAATAATACAACAAAATTCAATACGAAGTGGAAACAGAACTGCGGCTGGAAAATTCTGGAGATATACAACACGCGTGATATACAACGACGCGAAGATTTACGATGCGAAGGCGGTCGCGAAATGGAAGTTCGTGCGTGGAATCGAGCACGTAAAAGACAACAGAGAGAGAGAGAAAGAAAGAGAGAGAGAGAGAGAGAAAGGGGAGGGCTCGCGAGTTGGATCGATGGATCGAGCGCGAAAGAGTCTCGGCGCGGAAAGAGTCGCGTGCTCGATCGGCCCGGTGCGACTCGCGTACGAGCCAGCCGCGGATTCACTGAGGCGTCGGCGCGGCTGCGTTGCCGCCGCGGCCTGTAAACCCACGTCTCGCCTTCATACCGATCTTAAAATAAATCCCGCGGGATCCAATGGGCTAGGATGCGGGAATGCCAACACGTGGGATGTGTCACGAATATTCGTTCGTTCGATCGAATCGCACGCTTCCTCCGAGGCCAGGTATGCGCCGTGCGAGCCTGGAATTTCAAGCTGAGATCGTGCGACTCGCTTCCCGCGCCGGGCCGCTCATTTCCTACACGAGGAATTCATCTTTTCTCCGCGGCAGAAAGTATTTACTCTCGGTTATTTGGCAGCTTTACTTTTTCTTTTTTTTAATTTATCTCGGAATTTACGAGCAATGGGAGAACTTAACACTAGAACTACCGACAGTTAAGACGAAGTTATTTCTACCGAAATTATTTTGATTATTTTAATAAATAAAAATAAAATAAAATTCATTATATTATTTCTTTAGTTATCACTGTAAAAGTCATTGCATCGTTGCGAGGAAAAAAATTGTAACATGAAAAAGAGTAGAAATTTTAAAATAAAATTGTAAAACCTGTCATTTTGACTGGTGTGGTAGTTCTAGTGTTAACTAACAAGTTAACTCTTTTGCAGATTGCACTCACCTATTTGCAACATGAAAATTCACCTTATTTCAACGTCAAGCGATCCACCCGTTTGCAAATCAAATTTCACCTCGTTCGTGTCTTTTTTTTTTTTTGTTAATTTATCTTGGAGTTTGCAGGCGAAAAGTTCGATTGAATTATTATGTATATTTCATTTATTAATAATACTATTTTTTCATGAATTTGAAATATCAGTATTAATATTTTTATTTAAGTTTAATTGAATAAATTGAAGATTTGTTTCCTTTAATTTCAGATTAAATTTCTATCGGATTAATGGATTATTATAATGGTTTGAATTTCTAATGGATTAATTATTATAATAGTTTCAATTTTTTGTGTTATTATTATTATAAATTTAAATAAAGTTGAATATAAAAATTTCTGTATTTTGATAAATATATTATTAATAATTTTGTTATATTTAATTCTTTTTCAATAAATTTACGAGTATCTTATTTTATATTTGAATCGAGATTTTATATAATTATAAAATGAAGTTATGGTGAATTTCTATTTAATTCATCATTTTATTTAATATTCTATATTTTAATTTATTCATTACCATTACTATATTTACTATTTAATATAATGAATTTATTTTATACAATAAATTTTTATATTCTTGAAATAATTGATATTCTATATATTAATAATTTTAAATTTATTCATTTTATTATACCTTTTTTAGTTAAAATTCATATATATATATAAAATTCATGTATGATTATTAAAAGCACATGTTGAAGCTTCATTCTTTACATCAATAATTTTAGCTTCTGTTATATTGAAATTAGGAAGATATGGAATACTCCACTTCTTCTTTTAATTTATCTCTTTTTTTTTAAATCTTAATTAATTTAATTTTTTTTCTTTTATTTTATCTGGAAATTCACAGGCAAAGGGAGAACTTGACCACCAAGTTGATCTTTCTGCAAATCATCAGTGAGTGACTATAAAAGTGAAGTCGTTTCGTCGTTTTCTTCTTTTTCTTCTTTTTTTTTTTTTTTGTGACTTTACTCATAAGTAGATACTTGCGCGAGTTAGCACTCGAAAGGGTGATCAATGTGAGTCTCTGCGAAACTCATGATCTCGTTGATCAGACAAGGATCGCTTTATCATTCTTCAACGATGAATGAAAATTAAATTTCGGCGCGAGAAATATTTATTAAACATTAATAATCGTATAGTTAATATTTATTAATTACACAGTAATATTAATATTAAATAAATCATATTTATTTGTTAGATATTAACAATTGAATATGATTTAATAATTACGTGACACAACGGAGAATTTTTCAGCATATATTTATGGGTTTATATTTTCCCCTTATTTTTCACTTGTAGAGAGTCCAGTGGCAAAGTTGTGTGCCGGAAGAAATTTTGCGTAAAACCACCCCGCGCAGCGTTGTATATAAATAACTTTTAGCGTTAAGCAAGTACGTTTCATGTGAATTTTCGTTTCAAGTATTATTACAAACATGCGATGAAATTCTTATTTCCGAATCAAGAGGAAACAAATTTGTAGAAAGATCTGGTGCAAATGGCTTGACTTATAGCGCGAAAGAATTTATCTTGCAATTCAACTTACAAATATAAAAAGAAAAGTGAACGTGATCTGCAAAAGTTGGTGAGTTGGCAGTCCAAAGCTTGTAGTACTACATTCAAGGGCTCTTGCTCAGTTAACAAAACGAAAGGAACGTCGGAAGTTTCATGTCATTAGAAATGCAAACAAACTTCTTCTTTTTCGAGATCCAAAAACATTCGAGATTCTGTAATAAGCTGTTTCTCCGAGACTTGTTTGCTCGCTTCCTTTTGTTACTTTTCCCTCTGTGTTTATCGTTTTAGGTTATGTTTGCTTCTGAAACGAGAAAGAAATTGAAGATTGAAACATCCCAGCGGAGTGGAATTTCCTTCCCCACTGGATTGTAAATGTAGTTGATGGGACGTGGATCGACTGTTGAGAAGATTTAATAAGGTAAAGAAACGAGGCTGATCTGTCTCCGCGTCTGGTGGAATTTTTATTGCTCGGGCACCGTTTGGAATTTTCCGATAAGAAAAATAATTCTAATAGGAAATTGAAATCCACGTGGACGCCAATCGTCTGGTCTCGCATTTTCCACAGAGAGATCATACGTTGAAGATCGATGTTTAATTCTTTCGACATATTTAATTTAATATCGTTGGCAATTACAATACGATTCGCGGTGTTTTATCACGATTGATTTTATATACGTCTGGAACGGATTATTATTAATTTTAATTTCACATCATTCAGTAAATTATCTTGTAAATTATTTGACACAGTGATTAAATCATTTATAGAAGTATTATTAAAACATTGTGTGTTGATCAAACACGTATGATAATTTAATTACGACGTGAAATTAATAAAATTTCACATTTCAATATTTCTTTCAACAACTGCTAACTGCAATTGAACAAATCAATAGTAGATTTTATCCTTGTAGTATGAATTGTATGAACCATGTACTTCAATCATCAAGTCATTCGTTTAAGTTTAATTCACTTTCTCTAAGTTAAGTCATGTTATTTAAAGAAAATGAAAAAAATATGTATATAAAATATTTAATTTGACTATCTTATGCCTCATCGTGTTAATGTAATAAAAATACAGTTCAATCGTGAAATATTATTCCGATTCTTTCGAATCTCGTCACGAAATTTCCCAACGTAATCAGAGTCAACAGAATCGGACATCTCTGCTTTCAGACAGAGGAAAAGTTGGTCTTATTATTAGAATCGTACGATCTCGCAACGTATCTCCCGACTTTTAGGAATAATTGCACGCGTGGCCGGCTATTAATCGATCGAGCGGAACACTTAATGGGCGTCCCATTTACGCAACGTTTATGCAGAATACTTGGCGAGTGTCGACTGCCAAAAATTCCCCAAGTTCTGACACAGAGTCGTCTCTCTCGCGTTGCTCGTCTCCGTGTTGCGAGGAGATTGCGCAATTTCGTTCCGTGAATTTTCAGCGAATTTCTTCAACGAATTCCTCGAGCTGAAGAAATAAAAAAAAAAAAAAAATTGTCACGAGCGAGTAAAGAAATAACAAAAAGGGGGGGGGGAGAAACAACGACAAAGTAGCACGACAGAGTCAGCGTGACGACAAGCAATTGTCTCGAAAGACGAAATAAGAACGGAAGCATCTCCGCGGTCGACGTAAGAAAGAAACGCTACTCCCACAGTTGACAGAAGTCACTTTCATTATTATCGCAAACGAATCGATCTCTCGCGTGAGGGGTAAGGTTTCTCCCCCGTGATTTTTCCGTGCCTCTCTCGTTTATTCAATCTTCTGGAATATTCTTCTCGGGGCAAGAAACATTTCAAATTACATGAAAATACCGAGTAATTGGAGTCTGTGATGCAATCAGCTACGTCAGTCTACGAAGATCTTTTGTCAGACTGATGGAAATTATTCCCGAGTTTATTCTACGAATGAAAGAGTCCTTTCTCTCTCTCTCTCTCTTTCTTTCTTTCTGACCGCTTGTTCTCAATTATTCCTCGTCGATGCTACTTCGAATTGAAAATCGCAAATTTTCTCGGACGCGTAATTCTCGACGAAGATAAAGATTTTTCTACTTTTTTTCCTAGGTCGAAGATCGCCATCGAGGGAGGGGGGAGGGGGGAGGGGTTCGTCGAGTCGATCTTCCCAAAGTGTATTTCTCGAACGAAAAAATTCTTTCGTTCGGAATCAAAATTCGTGTTCGAGTCTTTCGAATTTTTTTATTTCCAGGGCGCGCGAATTTTTGCAACAATAAAATGAAAATTGTCGCGACAATAAAATAAAATTAAACGATCTCCGACGAGGCGAAGCTGTTCGGAATCGTCTTCTTCGATTACGATTGCTCAGCGGGTGTTCGAATGAAAAGGCAGCAGTTTTGTCGTAGCATAGAAAATAATAATTTATTCAGCGTTCAGCGGAAATATAAACGTACAGTGTGTGTGTGTGTGTGTGTGTGTGTGTGTGTGTGTACTGCGGGGAAACATTTTTTTTTTTATCTCGGAATGAACATAAGGTGTCGACTATCCTTCCGACATAGCGAATAATCTCTCTACACTGCGCGCAGTGAGGCATCGTTGGTGGCACGCACTTCTCTCTATTTTTTTTCTTTTTTCTTTCTTCTTCTTTTACTTTCTCATATCACTCCTCGTTCTCTCTAAACATTTTATAAAACAGTAGCAAGTTTCTCCGTCCTCATCATCTACAAAAAGAACGTACGTCAAAGTAGAGGTCGATCGGTAAACTCTTCTAAAAATCTCGATTCGCCTGTTTCGCGTCATTTAAAAAAAAAAAATAAAAAAATAAAAAAGAAAGGAAGGGGGAAACTAGCTCGATCTGAAGCGTTTTCGTGACGCACGCGCGAACGTACAATAGATTTTCCACGCGCGTGTTCTTCTACTATCCCCCCCCCCTGCTGAATGTACAATTCACCACGCGTTCGTTTCTCTCTCCCTCTTTTTACTTTTAAATCCAAACTATCGTTTCAATCGACGAGAGGAAAAGAGAGCGAGAGAGAGAGAGATAAATCATCGCACGAGATCCACCGCTTTGGATTCGCTCGCGATGTTGAGTCAAATGAATGGAACTTACGTTTGTTTGCATTGATTGCTACTCCCAGCGGGCAAATATTCTGAGGCTGACGGAACTCGATTGAAAGTTTCGCGTGCACGCGCAAAAGGTTGCCCGTTCCCCGCATTTTCCATTGTGATGGAATATTGATTTCGCCGCGGCTGATTATTTCCATTGTACTTAATCGCGACTTTCAATGCGAAATTGCGATCGATTCAAGCGCCGCTCGTATTGTAGTAGCCGATAGTCTAACGCTATTGCAGAACTACCGATGGTAGTCAAAATGACCAACTTAATTGTAATTTACAATATTCTACAAATTATATAGTGTGTGTGTGTGTGTATGTATATATATATATATATAAATGATACAAATCTTTAGAAATATATACTTATATATTATCAATTTTAATTAAATATATAATTAATTAAATGTATAATTGTCGGACATTCTGCACGCGTAGAACACAGAGATTTTTTCGAGTTCCTTTCTAGATTGTACTTGTGTTTCGTATCATTTTTAGAATATATAATACATAATTATACATTTAATTAAAATTGTGTATTATACATTTTTACATAATTATACATTTAATTAAAATATATATAAGTATATATTTCTAAAGATTTGTATCGTTTTTTAGATATATACTATATAATTTGCAGAATATGTAAATGAAAGCCTGTATCGTGAAATTTTTCTACTTTTTCTTCTTTCATTTCAATTTTGTCCGATGGGAATTTCATGCTTGCAACAATCATCGGTAGTTCCAATGCCGATTCGTATAGTGTTCAGAATGCAAATTTTGCTACCTGTCTTGTTCTGGTGTTATGACTTTTGACGAATATCTTGAGAAAGGAAAATCGGAAAAGACAGACGAGCTGACGCTTGATCCGTGAGAATTGATTTCACCCATCGAAAAATATAGGAAATTACACACGTTTGAAACTTCATCCGCGTGTAATAGACGCTTCCGATTTTTTACCCCATTTTTCTCCGCAAATATGTACAGTATGCTTGTTTATTCAACGATCATGCAGCAACAATTTCATTTCATTTGACTGAACATTTTTATCGAACGCTGTGTCGTTCGCGCGAATCTCGCGACTCGACGCGTGCAACAAATTATTTGCAATGAATAGAAACGGAACGTCACGCGTGCAGAAATAAACGGACAGGAATGGAATTTATTGAACTTTGAAACTGCGAAACATTAAAATTCGCCGTTCAGTAAAAGCCGTGACAATCGTGCGCGATTCATCACGCAATGAAAGCAAAACGACAGAACGAAATGAAGAGGATCGAAAGGAAACTCGATCGAGACGAAATAGATCTTTTCAGCGATATACAAGCGTAAAATTTTCTAATTTTCTAATTTTCCAATTTTTCCGATAACAAGTGAACTTATTAAGCAAAGCGTCGAGCGAAGCTACGCCGCGTCGAAAGAGATATTAAAATTTGTCGATCGCGTTCAGTGAAATATCAGTCGTGCACGATTCATCTGGTAATAAAAACAAAATAACAAAAACGAAACGAGGACTGAGAGAAAAATCGATAAAGATCTCTTTCCAGGGGTACGATCTCCAATTTTTCTCATTTTTCTAACAGTAACCGAACTTATTAAGCCAAGCGTCGAGCGAAGCTACGCCGCGTCGAAAGAGATATTAAAATTTGTCGATCGCGTTCAGTGAAATATCAGTCGTGCACGATTCATCTGGTAATAAAAACAAAATAACAAAAACGAAACGAAGAGGACTGAGAGAAAAATTGATAAAGTAGATCTCTTTCCAGGGATACGATCTCCAATTTTTCTAACTTTTCTAACAGTAACCGAACTTATTAAGCCAAGCGTCGAAAAGAAAATCCATGTATCGCTCATTGAGATGTTCGTCGCTTCTCGCAAGCTGCGAAGTTTTCATGTACCTCCTTGAAACGCGACGAACCTCTACTCGGTTTGCACTTTCCGTGCCTCGCCGCTACCTATCTAGGTAAATTAACGTTTATAAAAGATCGCATGAACAACACGACACGGGGTAAATCGAATAAATCGCATTACGTTTTACAGGATCGTTTTACCGCGTAATAATACTCACATTCATCTTGCACAAGTACATTGTACGTATATATATATATATATATATATCGTGTCTAGAAATGTATGCACAGTCACTTCCGCTTGCCCTCGTGCCCGGACGCAAAATGTCGAACGAAGGTGAAAGAAATCGCTGTGATAATAATGAAAATTTCGTCGATCTGGCGATCGTTGTTCGCAGTGTGCAAAAATTTGACGCTTCAATTTTACCACACTTCACAATTTCTTTTTTTTTTTTTTCATGAAATCTCGCTTTGATCATTTTCTGTAACAATTGTTTCAGTCCGGCGAATTTCAACCAGTTGCAGCCATTACGTTTGAAGTTTTCACGCACCGAACGAAATGCAAACGTAAAACGAAACGTAGAATCTCTCTGTTGCGCGATCGGTTTCTTTCACTCTTTTTTTCTATCGAAAATCCACGCTAAGCAAGGGGACGAACGGACGTTAGGGTGCGTATACAATAATACTAAAGTAGGTCTTAAGAAGCATTCCGATTTACGTAATATCCCTATCGTATCAATGACACGTTGCTCTTCTCGCTACCGGCTAAATCTTACAAAGTGACGCACACTCGTTCGAACGATAAACTATCGTACTTACAATGAGTCAACAGAGGAAAAAGAAAGAACGAAAAATCGAAACGACTGCGTGATCACACGGCGTTAAGTCTCATTTGGCCAACGAATTGCACGCTCTCGAAGAATAAACCGCTGCGCGTATCACTTTTCGCGCGTGTCGATTTCTTTTTTTTTTTTCTTTTTCAGAGAAAGTACTGTCATTTCGGATCTATTTTCTGACGCTTAGAATTTCTTTTTTTCTTAGAAATTTTCTTCCAACGTGGCTCTCGTCTTCCGAATTTAAAAAAAAAAAAAAACGTTAAATCGCGGAAACGATATCGCTGACGGGGAGAGGGGGGAGTTGGCCACAGAGTAGTAGTATTTTCGGAGCGAGATTCAAGCGGGTGATTCGATCAGGCGGAGGAAACGCGCCTGATTCTGGGCGAACGTGCCAGAAAAGAACTCGAGACGAAACTCGAGCCGTCCTTTAAACTCGATCCGCCGTGTCGAAAACTTTCGCGCCGCGCTCCAACTCACTCGCTTGAACTCGGCCGATAAGTTTGCGCCGGGTTCGCGTTGCTGAAAACCCGGCCTTACCGCGGAATTCCGACGCCAACGGGATCGAAACGTGCGAGTTCCAAGCCTACCAGGCTGGATCCCGTTCGTTTTCGCTGGGATGCGAGTATTCACTTCGAACGGAGAGATAAAAATCAACGAGCCTGATCCATTCTGACGAACGTCTAAAAAGCTTGAAGCACTAAACTTCAAACAACAAGTTACACGATCGTCCCGAGAAGAATAAACGATTTAAAATAACCAATTCATAATTTTCAATTTCCAGAGGCTGGAGGCATTTGACGCTAAAAACGATCGAAATGGTCAAAACGACCAAATTTATCATTTTCAATCATAGAAATTTTACGGATATGAAACAGTGTATTCTTAGACATTTAGATCTGAATAAGTATATTTTTTGATATTTAAAACAGTATATTTTAGATTTATACATACATAATGTACAAATAAAAGCTTGCGTGCGTGATTGCATCGATTGATTCTTCTTTTTTCTTTTTTTTTTCTTCTTTTTGGTTTTAATTTTTCTGATGGAAATTTTACGGTAATTCCAGTGTCAAACAATTGAAAGCTTGCGTGCATCGTACACATTCCAGGAGGAATATAAACATTCCTCGTGTCAAATTCTGTTTGACGAAACCGAATCGATTGGAAAACAAGAAGAAAAAAAAAACAATCGCGAAAAAGAAAATCTGCGAAATTCGTTACTTCCTTCCCTTCTCGTCTCGATATAACAAATACGTATAATTTCTGAGACGCAGAGTAGACGTAGAGTGTTGCAACGTTTCTCTCCATTTAAGAGACAAAACACGAGAAATTATCGCGAGACGTTCGTCGACGTGAGCGAGAAACGACGATCGTTTCGCGCAAACACCGAAATGAAAGTACTTTTCAACGACACTGGTCGCTGTCGTAAGACGCGCGTCGTAAATTGATCAGCTGAACACGTATATAACGTAACAGAAAACAGCGCAACAAGTATATGATTTCGCCGCTACTACTACGCACGTAAATTGCTTCCACGTTTTACGTTGTAATTACACAATACAACGCAGGATGAGGTTTATAGGCGCGCGGTTCCTGCGTTCACGCTACGTCGCCAGTGAAACATGTTCACCTAATGCAAGGAAGGTTCGCGACAATAACAGAGCTAAGAGCTGTTCGCCGTTTCGCTAAACAACGTTCGCGACTAAAGGATCGATCGGAGAACGGAAACTAACCGTGCTGAACGAGCTCGAAACGAAAGAACAGATCCCTTTTGCACTGGAGCAGACCTCCACTTTCATTTTCCTTTCCCTGGACTTCTTTTTTTTCAAATCGAATCTTCATTCGACGAGGTGTGTCTTTTCCAGAAGGTGTGTGTGTGTGTGTGTGTGTATGTGTGCATCAGTTAGACGGGAAATATATATAGGTCGAGTCGAAATAATCTTCGTTTTTCGGAACGAAAGTTGTAACGATGCATTTGTCATCCTAATGAACTCCTGTCAAATTCGACAGGTTAGCAGTAAATTAGCATCCCTCGGTCTTATCGCAGCAATAGTGGCAACGTACACGATTAAATAATAAGTTCCTTTCAGAATTTCGAAATGGAGGGATCGAAAGCGTGTGTTCGACACGTGACGTTGTCAGAGGCGTCATCTAAAAAAATATGCAAAAAAAAAAAATATGATGAAAGAAGTCATGGTTGACCGGCAAGCGCGTGATTGGTTTGCCAAATTTCATTCTAGAGGTGAATCCAGGCCAGGGCGCACATCAGACTTTCGACGACGAAGCTTCAAAATCATTTGGTGGAATGCAATTGCAGTGAAGTGAAGTACACTCGGAAATTATCAAACATGTTGAACATATCACCAACATATGCCGCCACTTAGAAAAGACAGGGATAGCCAACAAGCTGGATGTTTGAGTTTCGCATACTTTCAGCGAAAAGAACAAAGCAGGCCGCGCGCAGAAAGAGTAACGCAGGAAAAATTTTTTGAAGAACTTGGCCGATCGGTTCTTGAACTGATCTTCCGCTATCTAATTATCGCGTTTTCCTGATTTCCTGCAAAATGCTTCGATCAGGAGGAAATTCTCTTGCGGCGACCCAAGTTTGAGAGTTTGTCAAAAAACGTTTCTACATCAAAATCTAGCCATCAAAGGCATCGACAAGCTATCTGATATGGCAACATACAAGTAATTGCAAATAATGATTAGGATATAACTGTTTCGCCGATAAACAAAGTTGTTTATCACTGAAACGGAAATTACTTGTGACTCGACCCAATATTTCTTTGACGGTAACAAAGCGAGTGAATAACATCCTCAAGAATGTGATCCTACGTCAGAACGTCGCTCGTCGCGAGAAAGTGTTCGAGTTTCCTCGTTCGCGCGTGATTTCGTGATTTTCGTGATTATTGGGACCAAGATTCCTTTCGCCTATGAAAAACGTCACGCGAAAAACGGCCGACTCGAGCTACGAGAGAAGTGCGCTGGCGTTCTTCTCACCCAGCAGCCCCATGTAAATCCAGCGAAGTCCGAAAACACGTGAGATAAGTCGGATGTAAAATGATGCAAGAAATTACTAAGAAAGAGAGAGAAAGGAAGAAGTGAGGCAAAAGTGAGTAAATCCGAAGCATAAATCGTGGAGCAGTCGGCTGATGCGCTTGACCGAAAAATCTGTTTTACCGGCGGACTCGCGACAACTCTGAATCCTCTCGGGAGAACCGGAACATCTGCCGGTCGCGACCTCTTCGTCCGCGCGAGATGAGCATCGAACCAACGAGCTTCACCCTCTTTAATGGGGACTTTGTTGAACTTTTTCCCTCCGCTTGGGAACGAATTGCTGAAGTTGGTACCCCTTAGTTCGCCAACTGCTACATTTGGTTATTCTTTAAAATCAAACCACCATTACTGTTGTAATGGTACCGATTTGGGATCGTAATATTTCTGCAATGTATTTGTGACTGATAGAAAAATGAGTCATATTACATTATAATATTATAACATTAACATAATGTTACAATATAACGCTATAATATAATTTGTAATACATAGTCTGTGAATCGGTATTGGTTTTTTGGAAGATTGTTGGCGACTGTGGAAGTATAATTTGGATATGATTCGGTAGAAATAAAATCGGGAGAAATACAAAAATATGAAATCATGGAAATCATAAGTCGATTAGTTACGTAGGAATAATTTCAAGAAATATCTTGTCAGTCGACAAAGATCGTTTCATCGCCATTTCACAGGAAAAACGAAGCTCCGTGCAGCTGTTTTCGCGAGACAGTGAGAGATCTGTTCTTTGGTTGAGTCTCGAAAGAAATACATGGAGAAAGACTTAATTTAAGCTATGACACTGGAAAGCGCCACGGTGAAATCTCTCGCCGAGATTCGGTCAAAGTCGACGACGACGACGACGACGACGGCTGTTAGAAACTACGGTTTAACTATACAGTACAATAAAATACGAGGCGTGGGGTTTCTGGTTTTGGAACGAAGCGATTAATACCTGAACATTCCTCACATTTTGCTGCGGCTTGCATCTGTGGGGGGAGAAAAGTTAAAGCAGATTGATTATTTCGTCCCATTTCGTCTGATCAAGTTTGCTCGAGTTCGAAAATATGTGACTTTGACTGAATACAAAGATATAATGAAATTTTTAATAAAGAGCCGAAGAACGTTGTTTTCAGTCTGAGTTTAAAATTCTTTCTTCTCGCTAAACAAACTAACAGAAAGAATAAAATCAGGATTCGAATTCTTTCGAGTTAACAAAAGGCAGAGTTAACGTCTTTCTTTAACGAGCAATTTATTTCCACTCTAATTACAAATCGTTCACTAACCTGTGCAGCAGCGTTTCGTTCCTCGAAAGAGCGAGGGTCAGCCTCCAACAGATCGTCGGACTGTCCAGCGCGAGAATCCACTTCTTTCTCGGTAAAAAGACTATCCTTCAGCGTCGGTCTGTCGGCAGACTTGTTCTTATCCTGACCCGCAGGACTATTCCCCGCGGAGCTATTCTCGCCAGGATTTTTCGCACCGATCACAGTGAAACCACTCTGAAATTGCACCGACTTCTTCCTCTTGGTTTTCCCTTCAGTGTGCGTGGATTGACACGAGTCACTGACAGACACGGGCGATAGGTGCATCATTTGCTTCCTCACCTCCACGTAATGGTCCTCTACACGATCAGCCGATCGACCTCTCGAACTCTCACGCGTTACGACAAATTCTTGGTGCACGATCGCTGTGCTCGCTGAACCGCTCGATCTTTCGACATCTTGGTCCGCTATTTGTTCGCGATGATTCTTGTCATTCCTCCGCGCTTCGAAGCCCCTGCGGATGCTGAATACCGACTGATGGCCAGGCACCGGGTCCTTATCTACTCTATCGCTAGTTTTAGAATCTTTGTCGATCGTCGCCTCCCGCCGGATCTCGTAGTACTTGACGAAGCTCCTAACTCTACCTGGGGTTATCATCGTTACGGTATCGTTACGGGATTGGTCGTCACTTACAGCTACGGGTGTTACGGCCCTGTTATTGTCATTATTGTTACAATGGGGTCGAGGAATCCTCCTAACTATGGCACTCTTGTCGCCGCTTAACTCTAACTGTTGTCGCGCGTACGCGCCACGATCACGCGACCCGTCGTCTTTCATCGCGTCAGTCTTTTCGCTGCAGTCCACCGTCTGCAGCCGTTCCACGGAGCTAGCCTCGCTCCTTTCCGCCTCGTCGTCGCTCTTGATCCGTTCAACCAGACCTTTCCTCCTTTTCATCGAGCTCGACGATTCCGATAATTCCGAGTGATCATCCTCGCTCTTGGTTCCTTCCACTCTGTTATTCACGGCTACTTCCTCAGACTCGTTGCCATCCGACGATACTCCGCTGTCATCTGGCAGTTTGGTGGAACTCTCTGTCACCTCCGGTCTAGTACCGTTTCCCAGTTCCTCGGACTTCTCTCGCCATTCGTTGCCCTTGTCCCGGTCATTTCGAATCCTCCTCGTCGTCAGAGAAGCAGCGTGCTGCCACTGCCTGCCTGCCGAGGAGATTCCCAATTTCAGATTCATCGTCCTTCGCTCTGCCTCGACGGGCGAATCACACGGACCGCTACGATCATTCAAACTCTCTGCGCGGCGATCTGACAGCGATTCGGTTCCTTCGTCTTCGTCTTCGTCTTCGTCTTTGTCTTCGTCTTCGTTCTTTCGTCGAGGGGGACTCGTTACTCGCGGATGACTCTCGGCGGCACTTCTCCTCTCGCTGTTCACCGGTTTCAATCTTATGTTGCTAAAATTGGAAAGCAACTCGTTCAGTACGTCGCACTTCACCTCGCCGGCCGTTCTCCCGCTCGTTTCGGTTATCTTCGTCTTCTTCGTTGCTGTCGAAGTGATTTCCACCGGTGGCGTATTCGACTTCTGTAAAATCTTTCGCGTCTCGGGATCTATTTTTCTCGGCTCGTTTAACCCGTCATCGTCCGCCAACGTCTTCTCCTCCCTCTCTCTCGAACACGGTCGAACTTCGTCGTGCTTCGCTGGTGATTTCGGGTGAACAGCGACGATCTTGCAGCTTGTCCACGCCTGGTCCGAATCCTCGGACAGCATATTTTCAAGGAAGGAACTCCGCCGGATGTTAACCGAAGCACCGATGCTCTCTCTCTTCTCGAAACACCCGGGTTTCGATATTCTGTCTCGATTTTCGATGACTCGAATGACCTCGTCTTTCGCATCGTTTCTGCATCTAATCTCGCTCGAGATAATACCGCCAGTGTCGAGATCGTAATCGTCGTTGTCGTCCATCTGCGCGTCAGAATCCTCGCTCTCGTCCGCAAGATCGTTCGACGTGAAGTCGCAACGATTTATCATGCTTCGAAGCGATTCGTTCACAAAAAGCTTTCTCCTGTACTCTCCCGTGGATTTAACGGGCGAATACGTTTTTGCCTGCTGCTTGTCAATTTCCACGTCCCCCTTGGCCGACGACACCTCCTCCCCGCTAGCTTCAGTCTCGATTCTACTTGATAATAAATGTCCCTTCAAAACGTTACTCTCTACTTCGCTTTTTATTATTGGCTGTTGATCGGAGACCTCCGTCCCGTTTATTGTCGATTTCTCTGAGTCAATCTCAGTCGTTGGGTATTCATTTTCACAGGTCGTCGAGTCGCCCTGAACGAAATTGGCGTTTATATTGTTTCTTATTAATTCCCACTTCGAGTCAACGGTATCGACAGACACGGTTTCTCCGGTTTCTCCGTTGTTGTTCTCATTTTCGCAACCTTTCTCGCCGAGATACTGCTTATTGTCTTCCACGGTTTGGTGTGAGGCAGCGTTATCCTCGAGCGGGCAATCGCTGATCTCGCTGATCTCGGCCAATGTAGGACACCGCTCCGTTTTCAACTCCGCCTCGCTGACGTCCGCGAGTTCTTCTTCGACTTTCAATTTTTCCTCGGAACAAATGGAAAGCTGGTCTTGCGGATCGTTCGAATTAACGCGACCGCATTGGCCGGACGATCCCTTGTCGATCGCCTCGATGAAATTCGTCGTATTTTCCAGGGAGCACCACCGGTCCAAGCTGTTCCCCGTCTTCAGAATCGAAGTGAAAGGTACGTCGCCGAACTCGTCCGGCAGGTCCTCCTGGAGATCCTGCACTTGGCCGAAAGCCCGGCTCGCGTCCGTGCAGTCCATATCGTCGGTGATCTCGGTCAATTGCACGGAAGGGCCGCGATTCCAACTGACCTCCTCCACCACCTCGTCCGCCAGGGGATCGATATTCTGCAAACTGTCGCACGTGGCCTCGTCGTCGTTCTCCAACTCGTAATCCGGGGTCGACGAGCTGGGCGATTCGATCACGAATCTCACCTTGGCCAACCTTGGCGGGACCGCTTCCTCTTGGAAGCTGTCGCAGCACATCGGTCCAGCCGATCGCCGGACGTTCAATTTGCTGCTCCGATCGATGTAGTCCTCGAAGATGAAGCGGCTCGACTCGTCGATGTTCTCGATCAAACGGTCGAGGCATCTCTCGAACGGCAGGTTCGTCGTGGTTACGCGGAAGCACAGGTTGCCCTCGTCGTCGTCCAGCGACGGTTTCTCGAAGAACTCGCGGAACGAGCCGCGAAACTTGTCGCTCAGCGACTCGTGAAACGTGCTGCTCAATCCCACGCAAGGCTTGCTGCCTTCGTCGTTCGCGTCGTCGTCGTCGTCGTCGCGCTGCTGCAGCGTGTTCGACA
This sequence comes from Tetragonula carbonaria, assembly GCA_032399595.1. Taxonomy (NCBI): domain Eukaryota; kingdom Metazoa; phylum Arthropoda; class Insecta; order Hymenoptera; family Apidae; genus Tetragonula; species Tetragonula carbonaria. The sequence goes on along the minus strand of JAUCRC010000007.1, from coordinate 2,518,632 downwards.
TCACGTTTTGAAAGTCGTGCAACGTGAAGAACAGCGGCGGGTACTTGTTTCGAGTCTCGAGCGCGAACGGACGTCCGCTTTGTCTGTCGTTTCTCTGGTTTTTCTCGGTAGGCGCGGAGACAACGTTCTGCGACTGCAGGGACGGCGGCAATGAACTCTCCCCCGACTCTCTCTCGATCGAACTTAGACTATCCGGCGTTTCTTCAGCTGTGTCGTCCACTGTCTGGACGTTCGACGCTGTTTCTTGCGGTTGATCATTGGCGACGTGAGATTTGATCCTCCGGATCGCTCGAGGCGGTGGCGGCGGTGGCGGTGGCAGTGGCGCCAAACGTTTTCTGTCTGGCTTCCTGAGACGCGTCGGTGACGTTTCTTCTTCCGCGGATTTCGCAATCGCCGCGGGCTTCGCTTTGCGCTTCTTCCGTCTCGGTGGTACTGGCGGCGCGTTACTGGCAGACTCTGCGCCTGAAACAACGATTGATCGAACGTTGGTGGTGTGCATGACGCCGGCGAACGTCGACGAAGCTCGGCACTATCGGTCTCGCGTTCGAAATTCCTCGACGCTTCTGTCGTCCTCGAGCTTTGATTTTTTTTGTCACACAAAGTCAGCGAACAACTGTTCATCTGCCGCGTATTATAATGAAGTTTGACAGCGAGGAACGTTCACGACGACGATTCGCAGGATTTGCACATGGGTTTGTGCATGATTGGAGAGACACGAGCGAGACACGATTCGCGCGTATTGTTCGGTGTGAAAATTCGGTATACGGAAACGCGTGGCTAACCACGGCGTTAGACCGTCCGAGGGATACTAAGGGTGATTCCCTACAAATGACAAGCCATCTTCTGTCCCCTCCCCCCCTCTCTCTTTCTCTCTCTCTACCGCGACGTCAATAACAGTGATTCACTAATGCTGCCAAGTTTAAGTTTCCTATTGAATGAAAGAAGACCCTGACAGGCGAAATTCTCGCGGCCGGAAGCGACTGCGGACAAAGCGTCCGCTTCTTTTTCATTGCCGATATATTTCGCCGTTTTTACTGCCAATCAGAAGTTAACTCGTAGTTATACTTTCTTTGTCAAAACAAATTCGATGAACTTCACGTCGCAGATAATTCTTCAAAATTAAACGGACGTCAATTCAACGTTCTACGACTACAGCCGAAACAAACTCGAAAACAGCTGTGAATTTTCATTGTCCGATTGTGAGACGAATTTCTTCTTCTTGGCAACGAAAGAACAAGAGTGACGTGACAAGGTTCATATTAAACGCGCAAATAGAAGAGGTAGCGAATGGTGCCGCCTCGGAACTCTTCTTCGAGCAAGGCTTCGTCCGTTAAACGGATAAAAACAATTCGATTAGGTTACGTAGTCGATGCAGCCACGTTCGACATAATGGACATAATGGCCTTAATGGTGTTTTCTACAGGACTCTGCGCCTGTACAAGCACCTACTATCCCGATAAGGACTGGAAAATCAAAATTTAAAAGCCAAACGGAAGCTCGATGAAGAGGATAGCCGGAGATCACTTTGCGATCATTCTTTTCAAAGATTTAATTTGGGATTTTTCGAAGTTTACACATAGCTAAATGATACACGTAATTACGCTAATAATTACGTTAATAACGTTAATGTGGCTAAAATAAGATTCGACGAAAATAGGTTCGTAGAGTAAGCACTACCTTGTTTTTATCGACGATTAGATAAAAACTTGGCGACTCGTTCTGCTGACGTCGAAGTCCTCTATACTGAGCAGCATACTCGCGGACTTGAGCGCACCGTTATCGACGAGATCGGCCATGTACAGGCTATTTGCATTGTGATTGCCCATCGCGCTCGATGCGGCACTGCTGTACGCGCTCGAGGTGTTCTGCACGGATGCGACATCGGTGGTCCTTTGAACGAGCCATTTGTTTGTCATACTTGACGTATCCGCTTCCGAGGACACGTCGAATCTGATGTCGCTGAAATCAATGAATGCGTAATTTTTCGAAAGTTCGCTTGGAAAATCAATGATCACGCAGCTAAATCGAACACTGAGAAATCGTTCCACAGGGAGTATTCTGATCTCGACTTGTTAATATAATTAAGTGATTATCGTATATTTTATATTCTAATATAATTCTGGTAAAATAAGGCGCTTAATTTTCTTATTTAATTTGTTGCCCAACTATTCCCGACAGTGTTATTTCTCGGTGATTATCGTATATTCTATATTCTAATACAATTCTGATAAAATAAGGCGCTTAATTTTCTTATTTAATTTGCTCAACTATTCCCGACAGTATTATTTCTCGACGAAACAAATTCATTTTGGTCACTTGGTAATTACGTCGTGTACTGCATTACACTTTGGACTATATGACACGCTTCTAGAGTTCACAGTATCCGGAGAATTTCAAATCTCGTGAGTAAGTTATATAGAGACTAAGAATAATCAACGTTCCTGTATACGTTCCACGTATAGCCCCAGAATTTTGCTTCCGTTCTCATTAAAATCATTTGCATAGCGAAAGGAAATATTACTGGGACATTTCACGTAATTGCAAGAACGATAGATGATTCCACAGCATCATTTGTGACAATAGAAACGGACTCTTTGAAAACAGAAATGCTCAGCAAGCAATTAATCGCTCGTTCGTTTAATGTCGAGTTCAAATTTCAGGAGAAATTTCGCGTAAAAAAAAAAATTACGGCCAACGAGAGGAGCCTTCTTTCTTTCCTTTATACTCACTTCAGATAGTTGTTTTCCGCGGACTGCTCGTGATTCTGCCTTGTGGCGGCGTTTTTGCGCGACGTGGCTTGAGAGAGGACCAGCTCGATCGTATCGGACGAGCTCTGCAGCATCTTCAGAGCGTCCTCGTACCGCAAGTGCAATAAATTCTGCCCGTTTATCGCTACGATACGATCGCCTGCGGCCAATAAATTTCCCTCCGAATTAATGTGCCACCGTTGAAAAATGCTGGCTTCGTTTAGCTTACCTTTGTTCACGTTGCCGGCCATATCGGCCGAACCGCCGACCGACACCGCTTGAACGTAAACGCCACCGTCGTTACCCTCCGTCACTTGCAACCCAATGCTGCCACCGTGGCCTCTCTCCAACTTGATCGTCTGTAGGATCCGTTCCTCGGCAAACGACAATTCTTCGAGGCGGGCTACCAAAGAAGCGGACATTGACTCGTCCTCCGGAACGCGGAACGTCTCGTCATTCGTGCGGATGTCAGCGTCTGTTGGAAATTGAACAAAAAGAAAAGAAAAAAATAAAATAAAATAAAATTTAGCAATCGCACGATGTTTCTTTTCTGGCATAAAAATCGTAAATTTTAAGTACATTTTCTATAATCCAATTGTTTCGCGAGCTTCAGCCGAAGATGATCGAAACAATTGGATTTACATTGTTGAATCATTCGCTAGATTAATAATTCGATGTATTTCAAACGAGAATTACACACGCGACATTTGGACTTGGAGGATTGTATTTCAAATGAAAAAAAAAAAAAAAAAAACGATCGGAACGATCGGAAATTTGTTACGCGTGAATGTTACTAACTGAGCACGTAAGCTTCCGGTAGTGGAGACTCCGTTGATCGTGCGGACAGCGACTGAATCGATGATTCCGTGTCTGATTTCAACGATAGCGACTCCATGTCGTCGGTAAGGGTGGTGTCTTTCTGCACGAGGCTGCTGTAGATCGCTCGCGTTCCCATTTTTACCCCCAGACGACGTGGTAAACTCGGCGTACGGTAACCACCCGATTGCCTCGGTGTTCCGTAATTCGGTAAACTCGAAGTCTTCATCTGAACATGGAGCAAAAAACATTCCACCATCTGCGTCTGATTTTCATCTCGATAGACATTTTAATTGTCGTATAAAAAGGACAAGATATATATTGCAAAGTAACTTGTCCGTAATAATTTTAATACTACGACAATGTATATTTCGGTTTTTTCTTAAATTACTATATAATTATATAATGTTGTTGATTTCTTGACTTTCGTGCCATTTGACCAATAAGAAAAAAAGTATTTTAATATGCTGCAAAGTCTCAAGTCCAAAAACATTCCACCATCTGCGTCTGATTTTCATCTCAATGGACATTTTAATTGTCGTATAAAAAGGACAAGATATATATTGCAAAGTAACTTATCGGTAATAATTTTAATACTACGAAAAATGTATATTTTGGTTTTTTCTATATAATTACTATATAATTATATAATGTTGTTGATTTCTTGACTTTCGTGCCATTTGACCAATAAAAAAAAGAGTATTTTAATATGCTGCAAAGTCTCAAGTCCAAAAATATGAACCTTTGAGAATCCAAGGCGATGAATCCAAGAAGTTGCAAGGAAATCTCCAATGAGAAACCAACGAACAGAAGCAAGATACACGCGTGTTTTCACGTTCGATATATACTTTTTCGTCAAAAAGGAAAAACAAGATCCACGAGAGAAAGAATAGAAAGCGGTGCTACCTTGTGTAACGACTTCTTCACGTCCGACACGTCCCACACCTCGTCCGGAACAGGAAACTCGTTCTTCCTTGAGACTCCAACTTTGTTGATCGCTGCGTACAATACCTCGGGGTTATCCGGCTTCTCCATCTGATCTACATCGTTCGACGACATGATTTTAGGAAGCGAATAACCGCAGTCGGCCTCGCTTTCCAATTCTATTCGCGGGCAATTGTATATCTTTCCGTCGTTTGTCATTCCCTTTGCGTCGAGCGAGATCGGCTCGTTCGGGCTCGTCAAACTTCTCTCCGATTCGTCCTCCGTGTCACGCGACTCTCCTTCCGGCTCCAGTCGTACGTTCACCTGCGCGTAAAGTGCATCCTCCTCGGATGGATAGAAGCCCGGCTGCTCGCGCAGAGCATCCTTTGCCTTTGAAACCGTGATAATGTCTTTCTGTGGATTTTCGTTCTCTTTGTTCTGGTATTCTTCCAGCTGCATCGAATAATTCAACCTCAGCTGCGCGTTCTTCACGGTATTCGCGATGGCTATTTTCGTTTTACTATCGTGCGACTTCGACTTCGATGGCGAGGCCTTTGCTTCTATCGTCGTGGGCACACCAAATTCTGACAAATATTTCGCACTTTAACTCTACTGACTTTTTCCTTTTTTTCTACGAAGTGAAATTTTCATCCAGCTAACATAACATGCGGAGACCAAATTCTGACAAGTATTCTGCACTTTAACTCTAGTGGCTTTTTTTCTTTTTTTGTACGAAGTGAAACTCTCATCGAGCTAACAAAACATGGGGACACCAAATTCTGACAAATATTTTGCACTTTAACTTTACTGACTTTTTCCTTTTTTTGTACGAAGTGAAATTTTTATCGAGCTGACATAACATGGGAACACTAAATTCTGACAAGTATTTTGCACTTTAACTCTACTGACTTTTTTCTTTTTTTGTACGAAGTGAAATTTTCATCGAGCTAACATAACATGGGGACACCAAATTCTGACAAGTATCTTGCAGTTTAACTCTAGTGACTTTTTTCTTTTTTTGTACGAAGTGAAATTTTCATCGAGCTAACAAAACATATTAGTATAAAATTTAATATCGTTATTTCATACACGTTACTATTAATTTTTTTCTATTTAAGTACTTTCGTAGAAAACGTTAGTACGAGGAAATTCAAGCAGACTCTTCCGCCGAACAATATCATTTTTCAATACTTGAAATTGAATGAACTCATCTTTGAATAAATTCATGCATCGTGAATGAATTGAATTTGTCTTTTCAATGAATTTCATGAGAAGACGAGTATTCGCAGAGATCTTTAGACTTTTCTATTCTACGTTGAGAAGTATACGGAAGAAAGCTAAGACGTACCTTTTGCGAGTCCCTGTAGCGAGGTAAGTTCCGAGCGCAGCCGTAAGAAAAACTGATGATGCAGAGAGGTGAGCTTGAAAGCGAAGTAACTTCTGCAAAACGAAAATATTCTAAAACTCGATGCCTACATGAGAAAGAGAGAGAGAGAGAGAGAGAGAGAATCGTGTGTTAAATCTCCTTTTAAATTCCATTCAAAATACACAGAAACTTCAAGCAACTTTGTTCGTGCCTGTCGTTTAACTTCTTAACAGATAAATTTCAAGCAATGTCTTCGTTTAAATAAACTTTTCCGCGGTGATTTCATTGAATTGACTCGCTTAGTCTCGTTTGTCTCTAACATAAAAAAGAAAAAAAAAGAGAGAAACCATTTTCCTTTCCATCTTCAAGCGGAAACGAATTTATCATTCTTACCCAACCGAGTTTCTTACACAATAATTAATTAAACGATCGCTTACTTTCGATGGTCCATTCTCAGCTTGAACTTGCATCGTTTCCCATTCACCTTGCTGCACACAACCAGGCAGCTTTTACTGTAGTTCAACGTCTGAATGTCCTTCCACTGAAACTGCGCCAGTTTGATCCTCTCCCTCGGCTCTCCTCTTTCGAACAGTTTCAGTCCCTGAGCGTGGATAGCCAGCCAAACATTGCTTTCCGTCTTCTTCTTTCCGCTCTTTCCACTCTTTCCGTCGTGGTTCAGCTTGTTATTATTGTTGTTATTATTATTGTTATTATTATTATTATTATTAACGTTGTTGACGTTGTTATTGTTGTAAGCCTCCAAACGATACTTGGACCTGTGAGCTCCGTAAATATCGTTCGAAGTGGCGCTCTTGGTCAATCCAGCTGGCTTTCGCTCATCGTGCGGGATCTTGCGAATGTTCTCGCAAGATCCCAGCCGAGTGATCTCGATTCTGCCTCGCAGATACTCCTGTCTGCTGTTGTCTTGCTTGTAAATGTTTTCCGTGGAACCGAGCAACACTTCGGACGTGTCGCGTTGGTCCGTCAATTTTCTTTTCATCTGCTGCGCCATCACCTTCTCCAGCTCCTTCGAGTCCACGGTGGCGATGTAATAATGAGATCCATAATCCGGAAGGGTTTGCGCGTGAGTTATGAACATCTCCTCAGCTTTGTTCGAGTCCAAGCCGCGTCTGTCACGGTGAGCCTGATGGAGACGGGCGCGAAGAGCGTCCGCCCCTCCGTAGTTGATTTGCGACTGATGTTGATCTATATTCAGGATCAATGATTCGGGAATGTAGTGCTCCAGCAGGAAGTAATCGCCGCAACCGTGTTCCTAGACAGAGGGGAAAGAAAGAATGAAAGAAAGAAAATCACGCGTTATATCCACCTGAAATTCGATTCGAGGAGATCCTCTCCTTTTCTTTGCTTATAATAAACTTCCGATAAGTTCCGATAATTTCAATGAAGTTTGAATAAATATATGTAATTCATGAAGTGGAGGAACTAATTGAAATGATGAAATCAAGTTGCGTTCGAAATCGCGAACGCGACGCGATTTCGTTGACAATTTTCATTACATCGATTGGCAATCGTTTCGATAATCACATGTCCGTTTCGTGCATTCATATCCGAGCAGTATTCTTGACAGCGATGGATCTCGAATTCACTCACGTTCACGTTATAATTTCCAAATTCAGCCTGAAGAGCGAGTCCAGTCAGATTAATTAACTCGGGATACGGGCACACCAGCTGTTGCTCCAATATACATCGTCGTATTTGCAAATATAATAGATGTTTCGATATCCAACTCCTGAACAGATAATTCACGATTGATTAATCGGCAAGCTTAATTTTTCGTACGAGCAGGATAGATTTATTACGCGAGTAGATTCATTTTACTGACTGTCACCTGGGACTGGGTGATTTATTCGACAAAAACCGAAAATCACTAAACTGTTTTACATTTCTTTCCGTAGAAAGAGAAGTTCTATTAAATTACGCTTAATGAATCACTTCTTTAAAAAAAAAAAGAAGAAAAGAAGCTTAGGTATACCTTACGCCACGTAGAGATGGCAGGAAAAACCTGAGCCTCAGATACAGCATAAAACTAGTCGGAAGACCCAGAAGACCTTTGTTCTTGCCACTGGTTAACCATCCCGGCGGAGCGACTTTATTTAATTTAGTATCAGGAGGTAAAATCGCAAAATCACCGGCTAATAGCACTGCCAGGCCTAGAGTGAAGTTTTCGTCGAGGCTTTCAGCTTGCATGATAGCCTGGAACCATTCACGACCGATGCATTGAATGTTAATGGTGTAATTACACGAGATCAAAGATTCGATTTGATTAAACTTCCATCAGATGACGAATCGTCGAATGAATGCAGAACGTTTCAGCTTGATATAGTTTTACGTATATTCAAATGTTGAGATATGTGACAACTGGAATGAAAAGAACTTCCATAACATTTTACGCACACCAGGGATGATATAAATGTTTCTACGATCCTTCTCAATGAAAATTGACTACACGTCGATAAATTTAGAATCTCCGCACATGCACGCAAGAATTTTATATTCACATCACGTGAAACGTGCCGACTAAATTTCGAAATACATTCCACGTTCGTACTACTGACAAATAGGGAAATAAATTTATATCTGCGTAAAAAATTGCAATCCACATTTGTATCTTCTCCGATAAAATACGAAACTCGCAGCGATCGTTTAACGTAAACTTGCAATAATAATCGTAATAACATTTCATAACAGAAGTGATGTTTCACGGTAAAAATGAATTAATCGTAGTGTCATCCTTTCAACGAAAGAAGGGGCGAAATTTTTTGATCGATTGAGACGCCCGCTCCAGTCTAATAGAGAACTGTTAATCGGTGATATCGCATAACTCATGGTTTGTGGATTTGTCATATATAACGATATAACCTTGGCAGAATGCCAGAATTTCTCACGAGTTCACACCGGAATTTGTGGTCTCATGAATAGCCACCCACGCCTGGGTTTCTTGCAGTGTGACATTCGACATCCACTCGACAGTTCACAAAGGAGAAACTCCGACACAGGTTCTATTTATATCCGATTCCTTTAGAACGAGAATCGATCGATATCAAATGTATATAACTTGCTGCAATTTCTGTTGAAATTAGCAGAAAACAATAACTGAGAATGACGTGGAAATTTAAAAAAAAATCTTTATATATATATATTTTATAAAAAAAAAAAGAAGAAAAAACCTCGATGCTGTGTAGCTATGAAAAGAATAATTAATCGTCATCGATTTAGGCGTGGAAATATTTTGCTTTCACTTCGCTATACATGGAAATCTATATTTCTGTAAATGGCATTATACGTATCATTCAAACATAATTGTCTAGCAAATTGAATCCCTTATCATCGAGAGACACTCTTCCATGGAAAACTCTTCGCCAGTTCGTACTTTTGATTGAACTTCGGGCACTTTTCATCGATCGGTTTTCGCCATCGAAAATACGATCTATGCGGCGATTCAATTTGCAGATTTTTATTAGATTACTTTTCAAACAAAAAAAAAAAAGAAAAAAAAAAGGCTCGACGTGAAGATCGATCGTATCCTGCCTGAAACAGACAACTTCGTCTGTTTGTTTCGTGCGATTGGAAAAATTGAAAGATCATTCGTTGCTACCTGAAACAAATCACCGGCCGTGACTTTCTGAGGATCGCAAGTAACTTCCACTCGTTGACCAGTCAGCATTATCACGACGATACGTCCGGAATTGCTAGCCTGTAAGCAAAATAAACTTATGTTACGTAGAACGTATAATAATCTTTTTCATACCATGAATACATTATATTATTTTATTCCATCTTTTTTACATGTTGCATAAGATTTACATTCTTTTAAATATATATAATAATAGTGGTTAAATATTATCTCAAGTAGGGAATAATTATGTTCGTAATAAATTCTTGGGCTACATAGAAAACGATACTTTAAAAACATGTTGCGTAAGATTTCCTTTAAATATATATATAAAAAATAATAGTGGTTAAATATTATCTCAAGTGGGGAAAAGCAACAATAATTATATTTGTAATAAATTCTTGGGCTATATTGAAAATGATACTTTAAAAATATCGCTCTCAAGATCCGGTATGGTCTAGTGGCTAGGATACCTGGCTTTCACCCAGGAGGCTCGGGTTCGATTCCCGGTACCGGAAAAATTTTTTTTTCATTTTTTTTTTCATTTTTTTTTTTTGCTTTTCATTTCGATTAATTTGTTTATTTGGAATAAAACAGTGACACTAACCACCGCGAAACAATTGCATTTCTACCACAAACACCTCTGTAATCATTTAATAATAAGTTAACATTAGAAAAATGGGGAAACTTCAACGATAAATTTCACATCAACAATATGTTGAAGGTTTTAAAATTAATGTCTGATATTGACTATTAGTGCTAATATAAATAGAATTCAGGTATAATAGATAACGAGATCTCTTGATGACTAACTTGAATCTGAGAATTGTATTGCTAGATTCTCTGTAGGTGGAGTATTAAACACATTCGATTGGTGATTTGTGCCACCTCCAGTTAAACAATTCTACCGCCAGGACCATAAACATAATATGAGGGAGTTAGGTCCATAAAGTAATTGCCAATATTATTTCATGGAACTGACTTTGTCAATAGTCATAAAACATCTTCCGACAGAGTTGGCTTATATAAGGGCCGCGATAATGAAACCCGGTCAGTAAAACAGAACACAACAAACAGAATGCAACAGTAGTACACAGCGGTCAGTGTAGTCTAGTAAAGTAAAATAGTCTAGTAAGTAGTACGCAACATCTAGCAAGCAAACATATAACCAAGATACGACCACACTCACTGTGAATTTCCAAACATATTTAATCGAGAAATATTGCCAAAAAAATTGCCACTTGACCGTATGAGGTAATGCAAATTCCGACTTTTCCGATCGACGATCTACGTAGAAAGATTCCTACTCTTATATGTATACCTTTTGCCGGTATATTTTACAATTTACTTATAATATGAATTATATAAAATGTTGATTCGTAACGTAAAATTCCAGTTAGGTGGCTACTTTAAGGATCAGATTCTCGAAAATCCGGTATGGTCTAGTGGCTAGGATACCTGGCTTTCACCCAGGAGGCTCGGGTTCGATTCCCGGTACCGGAAGATTTTTTTTGTCATTTTGTTTCTTTTTTTAAACTTTACGTATCTGTTATTGGATATGGTCGTTTAATGTGTGTAATTATTATTAATGTAAATGCTGTTAAAACATTGTTTAAAAAAATATTTCAAGCGAATATGATGCGTATATATCTCGTATATGAAATTTAATGGATACAGTTACATAAGAGCGTATGAAAAAAAAATATATTTTTCAAATTATACAAATAATTTGATTTTTATACTTTCAAAAAACGATTAATATAAATAAAGTAGAAAAAGAAATTTCGACAATTGAAAATCAAGCTTGAAGAATTGACACGCTGATAAATCATTGAATTAATTTTAAACGTAACATTTTATTACATAATTTTAATTTCTATTATTTGAAAATTATCACTATTTATATATATATTCTGATTGAAAATAAAGTGTTATCGTAATCCGGTATGGTCTAGTGGCTAGGATACCTGGCTCTCACCCAGGAGGCTCGGGTTCGATTCCCGGTACCGGAAGTTTTTCTTTTTTAATTTCAGATAGATATTCATCGTTTTTCCTTGGAATTTTTCTATTCTATAATTATCACAAAATTTTTGTTAACAACAGAACAATTAAATTGTGAATTTTAACAACCAGAGTGTTCCGGAAATCGTTTCCGACTTGTATACACTGAGAAATTGTATTTCTAGAAAATGTACAGTATAAAATGAAAATATTTCTATTACCTTCACTTGGCCAACACACAGTGTTTTTGATGGCTGATTGGCACGCACTACAAATTCGGGCCCAACGCATTGCGCCTTGTTGAAGGATCTCGTTGGAACACCTACTGTTCTGTACAGACGAGATGGTGCTCTTTGAACCGCTTTGCCACGCCGAGCTCTTGGTCCATTCTTTACCAGATTTCTAGAACAAATTGTTAGAAAAACAATACAGATTCCAAAAAAATGTATTCAATTGTTTTTAGACAAATTTCACTTCTTTCGTTCTTCATTTTTCTCCTTCCTTAGTTAGTTCTGAATTGACAATTTTCTTTGTTATCGATTGGAATTTATTTTCCATGATAAAAGTAATGCCTGACATTGCATTTATTGTTCGCAGAAATTCGAATGGAAATGAAAAAAGAGTCGCACTACGGACTCAAATAAAAATGTCTTATTATATACCATTGTAACACTTTAGTGGATTGACGTCATCGAATTCACGTTTAACAACCGTAAACTACGAAAGGATTCTCAACAGCCCTTTAACAAAAAACGATCGTAGCGAAATCCTTTTTTCCCATTTTTCTCTACGTTGGCGGATCCTTTCTCTTTTTTTACTCTCTCCTCGTTCATCCTTTTTCTTCCATTGTTTCTCTGCCTTGTCCCCCGTAGATTTCAAATTTTTCTCTAAATTATTATTAAATATAAAACTATCTTCCATTTCTGCTTCTCGCTACTTCTTTCTCAATTTTCATATATATATATATATTTTTTTTTATCCCAATCTTGATATTCATCATACATATTTTTCAGAGTTCCTTTTTTTTTCTATCGGCGAGGTGGTATCGATTTTTGCAGTTTGTCGTCGACGTAATTGATGGGAATACGTAGTACGATTCTTTCTTTCAGGGATTAGTAAAAAACAAAGAAATTATTTTCTAAAACGAAGGAAAATCTCGCGGGGAAAGGAGATGACTATAAAATAAGTCACACGTTGCTTATAAAATTTGGTCTGCAAGAATCATTTTTTTTAGTATTTCTATGAATATAATTTACTATGCTATTAGTTTAAATGGTTGTACTGCGGTATTTCTGTAAATAGCTGTATATAGCTGTAGGAATCCTTCAATGTTGCGGGAATTAATAGAAAATAGTCTGAATATGGCGATGATAAAAATATGCTAAATCTATATACTCTCACAACTCGCTGCTCGTTATAACACTCGAAATCTTCACTCGCCCCTAATATTTTTTAAGGCTAAGCTTCGCTGTGACAATTGCGAGGGACACTGAGCATGTTCGCAATTGCCACGCTCTTGAGCCACAGAAGAAAGTTTCCTATCCCAGAATAATTTAACATTAAACGTACCGGCATTTTACACATACCTATCTTACCATAAGGGGTCATTTGACCCCTTATGAATAAACGTTGATTTTTAGAAAGAAATTCCTAATTTATTAAAGGACATAATAATTCGCAACATAACTTCTGATTTCTAATAAAATAATCAAACGTATATATTTTTATTTAAATAAAAAAAAATAATCAATTATTTGCATATGACTGGTTTCTCCTTCATACAGTTTCCGCAGATAAATTTTTTGCAAATTATGCAAGTTCGAGTGGTTTTATTACCCGTGCACAATTTTGTTTGACATTTTCTTCGTGATTGGGAAATATTGCTTCGGCTGCTTGATGTTCCTTGTTGTAGGTTTTCCTTTCCTTCATCGAGAAATTCGTGATACTCTGTGACTAGTTCATCTGCTGATTGCAACAGGAAACGCTGTCTTGATATCTTTATTCCAGTTGTTTCCCGATAGAGTATCCCTGCATTGATTCCAGCTAAATCCAGGATATTGAAGAATACGTGCACAGGCCATCTAATGCATTTGGATTTGACGCCATTTGATCAACCACATCGACGCCAAATTTAGTCTTATTGTAACAACTAATTGTTTCGGGTGTTCGCTTTCTATTATTTTTGACGCATTTATGTCTCGAACTTAGTATCGTAATTTTTTCCGTTGGTTTTAGATTTATAAATTCAGTCAGAAAAATACGTGAATTTCGTAAATGGCCCCTCGCGGTACATGAGGTATGCAAAGAATTCTTCTCGGTAAAAAAAAATATACAGAATGCGAAAAATCGAATAATCAGATAATATAAGAATTTACAGAAAGTCAGATTAGCGAAAGAAATAACAATGAATGTGCGATTTTAAAGTAAATTTTGAAAAGGGGTCGTTTCGTACCCCGCTTGGTACGTTTAGCGTTAAAGAGGGGAAAAAAATCTCACAAATTACAGATTTCTGTATTTTCTGTATGTTTTGGCCCTCGATAATCATTTCTCGCGAATAATGCGTGGAAAATTCACGGATACATTGCCTAGAGAGAATCAAGACGTCTTATAAACGTCTTTCGTTCGTCGTCGTCCCATCGTCGAAACGGCTGAAAAGTCAGAGCAATCTCGTCTTCACCTCGATTCACCGCCGCGGTTTCAGAAAATCCGCAATCAACGAGCACTCTTCGGCTCATTGACGCGTTTAGACGGAACAATCGTTTCCATTTCCATCCGGTGAATGCCATCGGCGCACCCTTTCAGCTTTGAACCCCCCGACAGTTTTATAAGGTGTCTTATAAGGCTGGGCGGAGGCTGCGACCTAGCTCGCTCGGGGAATCATATATTAACACGGGCCCGTGATTCCGGGGACAAACTTAATAACGAGGGGACTAGAGACGGGGGGAAGGGGGCAGAAATATTTGAACGACTGTTCGACTGCCGCGTTCCAATTTAACGGCCTGTCTTAGCGCGGAGATTGATGAAATTCCAACACGTGAACGCCCGGCCGGTTATAAATTTCGATGTACCTCGCGTCTTTCTCTCTCTCCATTCTCTTCCTTTTTCTTTCTGTCGTTTCTTCGGAAAAGAAAAAAAGGCGACTTTGTCGAGTTTGTCGAAGAATGACGAACTCGAAAAATTGAGGAATAGACGATACGGAGGGTTGGCACGTGTTGGCAGTTACTCTGTTGGGAATTGTTACGGTCGGAAAGGGAGGAAGTTTTTATTCGGATAGTCTAGGTGGTTTTCTGTATATACACCTTTTGTCGGCGTGTTTAATCGCCGATGCTTTTCTTAAGAGAGGTAAATAAAGGGTGGTAGAATACTTCGATCAAATAACAAACGATTCTTTGTGCAAAGGTGTGTACTTTAGAAGAAAGCTGAGGCGAATTGTTCTTTTAAGAGTTCAGCTTTGGGATGGTTTCCTTTTTTTTCTTTTTTCTTTTTTGCCGAGCAATATAATCCCAAGATTTTAGTCCTCCTTTTTTTTGAAAAATTCGAGATACCGAAATTCATTGGATCGTAGAATTCAGAATAGTGATATTAACACGTTGATCGCTGCTGTGGTCATTGATGATCGTCGCACAATTTGGTGTATTTGGTCCGAAAAAGCTGGGAAAAATAATTTTAATATTACTGAACTTGTCTTAACGTCGATTGCAACATTACGACGTCGAAAATGCATTCGAAAATGCATTCGAACGTTGAAGAAACCAAGGTTACGTTTTATCAAAAAAAATTTTTTTTTAAATTTCATTTATCGAGACTTAATACTGATTAGCTTTCGTTGAAAATATTTTTTTCTTTGATAATCGGAAATGAAATTGGCTGAGAAATCGCTATGGTTCTTATTTGCACTGAAAAAAATTACTTTTGTACGTAAATTTACGTTGAAATGATTTAAATTATTATTTCGATACGAAATACGTAGATTTTGGTTTTCTAAATGACAAAATACATGTTTTAAGAATACTTTCTCCATTATTACCGTCAATTTTCATCTAAAATATAAATTAGCTATGAAATTTCAATCCGTACAGAATCATATTTTGTTGGATTATAATAAAAAGTGTAAGGGGACCAAAAGTAACTCGGGACTCTCATAGAAATGTGATAAAAGTCGTGTAACGAAATCATGCAATAGTAAAAAGCAATAGTTACAGCATTATCTACGAATATTGATAAAGAAAATCGATAGTACAATAAAATTCACATTGAAAGTCGATCATAAAACAGATACAGAGGACCCTCCGACCCAGGACCTGCGAGATCCCTAGAAGGAATAAGGACGCTAACTATAAAACTATAAATGACACTCGGAAGTACAAACGAGGTTAATTCACAGAGATATGCAAGTTTTTTGAAATTTTTCCTGCTACACCAACAACAACCTAACCTAAACCGCACGAACCCAAAACAGCAGTACAATCCCATCGTTTTCTTTGCAGGTTAAAAGATCACACAACCCCAGGTACTGCGAGAAAATCACTCACAAGCAAAAAAAAAAAAAAAGAAATACGAGCTCAATTGGATTCTATGCGAGCTGTCGAACGAGTCGGACGAAATGCAACGCTTTTGAATAAAAACGTCGAATTGTACAAGTGTACGATTGCATCAATTGCACAATTATATTTTTTACATTTACCTAGGTGGTTTGGCCGGCGGTTCGGACTTGCTGCTCTCCGCGTCGGAGAATGGCGCCTTCTTCAGTGTGGTGATTATTCGGGGCGGCTTCGGAGGCCCCTGAACGCTCCTCACTCTCATGGAAGACACTGGATTTTGTTGTTGCACCGTTTGCTCCTCTTGCTCGTCTCTGCCGCCAACCCCAGCCGGGCATCTGTGATCGGTCGTTGTCACGCTCTGTTCCGGCAACCGCCCGAAATCACCCTCTTGTTGATCCCTGCTAGGAAGCTGAGGATTTGAGTGTTGTCTCTGCAACGTTGGATTCGCCCGTCCTGCACATCTCCCATAAATCTCCTCTCGTCCCCGTTCCGTCGACGACGTCGTCGGTATGTCCGGATGAGAATATCCGGCCGCCGACGGCCGCCTGCACACAACAAATTGCATTCTACATTTCTACGTTGCCCTTTCGTTGTCTAAAAAAAGAAATTTGAATTTCTCCTCGAGCATTAAACTTTGTACTTTACGGTTAATTTTGCTTAATTTTCAATTGAGTTGGTTTTAGCTTAGTATTTTTATTTAAATACGATACGCGCTGTATCTTCCTTCTTTTAACCAGTTTGCAAATACCTTCGCGAATGATGTTTACTCTTACATACGTTGAATAATTGGACAGATCGATTGACTAGAAATTTTATAATATTATTAATATCTAGTATTGTTGTTGTATTTATTAAAATACATGTTGCAGTTAGATCAAGAATGTTTATGCAGATTCTGAATTCCGAAGACATAGTCGAAACGATTCCAAATACGATAGAAACTACACTTGGACATATATATATATATTTCTTCCGCGTAATTCTGCACTTTAATATCAATAAAATATATTTCATCGTCACAATTTAAAAATTGCCAACAACTCGATCATAAGTGCCAACTCTCGACGGCACGAACCCACGCAATGCAAATGGGTTTGAAGATTACCTTCTTAAAAGTAGTAAATCACACGGATCATTATACAAAAAAAAAGAAGAAATATACAGCGGATGAGAGAAAGGTGAAAAAGAAATATTGTTGGTTGACCAACCCGGTCTATATATTGGCTAATTCAGTGCTAACATTTAGTAACAGTCCTCTTAAAAGTGATCAGCAAATAGTTGGTCATAAGAGCAAAATTCAGTAGTCATCTATGCTCCTTTGCTTCGATCATGATGATCGAAAACATAAAAAGCAGGGAAGAAGGTTCAGAATTCTTTTCCATCAAGTCGATTTTGTATATACGAACATTTACCACGGTTGCGTAACGTTGAATAAAACTCTTCGAAAATTATAAAGTGTTATACTTTAATCTAATGATGTGGAGATAGCTCAGTCAGCAGAGCATCAGACTCTTAATCTAAGGGTCCAAGGTTCGGGCGAAAAAAACCATCCACCCCCTGGAGACATTGTCGTTCAGGACAACAGCACGAGAGAGCTCTGTGTGTATAAAAAAGAGCTCTCCCAAAGTACGGAGGACGACCATCGTGGAGGTTTTAGTCGGTAAAAATCCGACACTACCTGGGTCTTCCCTCAAAAGACTCAGGTGTCTCCTAAAGATTTGCTCCACGTAAAAAAAAAAAAAAAAAGAAAAAAAAAAGAAATACTCTAATCCAACAATATTACCTCGCTATCGTCACGGTTGTGTACACGTCGTCGTTACGATGGCCGACAGGTGGCTTCACGGACAGCCCGTTCACTCTGACGTCCTGCGAGCTGAGGAAAGGTTTAACGGGCAACGCGTAGATAGGGTCGCTGTAAACGTTCCCCCCGCCAGGATTGCTCTCGCCGACGATGGTCGACGGCAGGTTGCCGCTGCTTCTGGTGTGTTGCAGCCTCGTGTAAATCGGCTGCGAGTACGTTCGCGAGTGATGGTGACGTCGTTGATGCTGGATCGCCGGCCCCAAGCCACGACCGGTCGTAGTGGTTTGAACGTTCAACTGCGAGTGGAACTGCGTCCTCCGATCTTCCGTTTCCTGGCTCCGTCGATTCTGGCCGACGCAGAGGGTCGTCAAGTTTGGATGCGAGTGAGAGTTTCGCGACTGAAGCTTGAAAAGGGCGCCTTTCGCCGGATGATGATGGTGATAGTGGTGGACCTTTGGTGCGATCTGAGTCTGTTGGCATGCTTCTTGAAGCTGATATCGAGCTGGAGAACGTTGTCTACTTGGACGAGGGAGATTGTACTGATTAGTGGAATGATACTGGCGATCTTGATGTTGATGAAGATTCTTCGCTTGACTGTGTATGGATTGGAGTGGATCGGATTGTTGACATGGCGGTTGTTGTTGTTGTTGTTGTTGTTGTTGTTGTTGTTGTTGTTGTTGTTGTTGTTGGTGGTGGTGATGGTGGTGATGATGATGAGGATAGTTTGTCTGGCGACGATTGTGTTCCGTCAGGTCTGACGGGCTTCGTAGAGGTGGAGCTGGGGGGTTTAGGTGCTGATACGCGATGCGTTTGCGAGCTGTGTACTGAGGCGACTTGATCACTTCGCGGTACATGTCCATTACGATATGCGTGAAGGGTTTTGACTGTAAACGAGTGCGGCAGTACTCGGAGATCACCTGTGAAACAGAAGTGAAACAGATACGTATGATCGGTATTAATGCGATGACATTATAGATTTTTGCACTCCAAATTAACTCTTTCGCAGATCAAATTCACCCCTTGTAGGTGACTTTCAAAAAAATTACAGCAAAGTAATGAGCTCCGTTTTCAGGAAGTTTGTTCAAAAATTAAATTCTGCGGATGTTAATCATTCTGTTGCAATCGCTCCTATAGATTTCCATGATTATTATATAAATATAAATATAAATATAAATATAAATATAGATATAGATATAGATATAAATATAAATAAATAAAAATATATATATATATAAAATACCCCCAATAAAACTGCGCAGCGGCAGAAGAATCTACATATGTGTATACAAATATATAAATTTAGTGCTAAATATTTTATACTAACTTTATGTTGTAAATAAAATTTTATGTTTATAATTATGTTAAATATTTTATGTTTATAATTTACGGGTTAATTTTACGTTATTTTCTGTTTAACTGTTATTACATTCATTATGCAATTTTTATTTCGAAATTTTGATTTAACGTTCGGATATTATTTTTATAACGATAGCTTAACAGAGTGAGAAAACAAGATTTGCAAGAAGGTGAGCAAAAGAGTTAATTCGGAGTGCAAAACCTACAATAAATTAACAAAAGATTATTTTTCAATGAAAAAAGAAAAAAAGAAAACTGGTAAACGTGTTTGTATTTCGTATAAAATAACTTGAGATTATTTTCTGGTAATTATTTTCAAGGCACGACAAAAATGCGATACAAACCAAACCAAACAACTGAAAAATATAATCCGGCTTTCTTCATTCAGTTTCACTGAGAATGCACGAATTATGGAGCGTTCGAGTTCGTCCGGGAATACACGGGATACGAGGGTTATTGATCAAGGCTGGCCATTATCATTCGCTATCGTAAGGTGGAACTCAGGTAAATGGAACTAGTTAGAAATTCACAACTGAAACAAAACTATCGAGTCAGATACTCTAATAGCTTTCCAAGTTTAGTGCCGAAACGATACTGTTGCGTCTCCCTGTCTCTCACGGTCTTCTAATGAAATTGTACGCGCGCGCGCATGTGTGTGCGTGTGTGTTTATCGTGTCGCGCGCAGTATCTTGATCATCCGATTTTGAAATTGCCGCCACTCAGCCAGCACAATCCATTAGTTTTAAGGGACAATAGGCTCCGCAAGAAATTCGGTAGACTCGGTGAGCTGCGATAGCAACGAATAGGCGGTTCACAAGCCTATTATCTCTTCATTGTACTTCTGTTCCGCGACGACAAAAGCCAATTCTTGGATACGTGGTTGTCTATGAAAGATGGCGCTCGCAACCAGCAAGACGGTGTCGAAAGGGGTTCCTTTGTACCTTTTTTTTCTTTTTTTCATGCGTTTAGCCCCTGTTCTTGACTTCAAAAGCGACGTTCCTGTTGTGTCGTTTCAACGAAAAATCTTTTTCGCGGGGGATCGTAATTCGCGTTAATTAAAAATATTTTTCCCTTTCGTTAATCAACCAGGGATTGCAGAAAAATGTAATTACACTTAACGAGCTACACTGAAATTAGCTTCGTTGCTATCTGAAATTAATTCCATTATTCACGGGATATTTAAAAATTAAAAAAAAGAAATGTAGACACGTGCGTTCCTAATTATAACTGGTAGAAGAGATGTGACATCTTTTATTTCGATTAGTCTGACGATTTCTTATTTTGATGAGGACGTAAAGTTGAGGAGATCTCTCTCTCTCTCTCTCTTCGACACGCGAACATTTCAAAATGAAATTATAACAATTGTAAAAATAAAAAAAATTGCAACGAAAGGAACCAAAAAGAGAGAGAGAAAAAACAAAAAAATGTAGTTTCAAACCCTCTATACATAGAATATCAGAAACGAAATCAGATCACTTCTGGCAGTTTTTTCTTCCAGATTCTTGCAAAAATCTATGATCTTTCGTCGACGATTTGAGAGGCTAGAATCGATCGAGTCCTCCCGAGGGAGAGGGTGATTCATTGCAATTCGAGGAATCCTCGTTGAAATTGGTAAGTTCGCGTCCCCCCCGTATGCCGGAGGATTTCATCAATTTCGCAGTCCATTCAAGTGTAACCGATGAATTATGGTGAGCCGAGCGAATGGCTTTATTAAAAGCGGTCAGCTCCACGGTTGCGTTAATCATCCGGAGTTTTCTTCCCATTGTTTCCACGCAAGACGATTTATTCTTTAGCCCCCATAACAATAGACGAAAAAGTCTAGGCGACGCAATTATTTATTCTTCTACATTTTTTTGATGAAATTTATGTCAACGAGGGTCGCAAGAAACAGTGAAAAATATTTTAACGAGACGTTGAAACCGAGATTAAAAATCGCGTGGGCGATCTTTATGTCTTTCCGTGGAAAGTGAGCAGCGATTTTTCAGGTATCTGTTTGTATCTTGCACGCCAAGTAACCGCGCAAGAAAGTTTTTCGTTTCAAAAACCTTTTGAATTTCAGAACCAACGCGATTCTCGCGAACTCCGAGGGAATTACTTTCGAAAAAATTAATTCGCAGCCACGCTCGACGCCGTGCTAAATAAATTCGATCGAGCCGGGTATGGTTGGATTTCATTATTTTCGTTCCGCTCTATTATCCTGGAGGAAGAAAGGTCACAGATTACTGAAATTCTCCACACGACGATGGGTGATAGAACGGCTGGGTGTCAGGCATTAACCAGGGTAGAATCGACTCGACCCATTCGCCTTCTCCACTCAGTTCGCGCGACATATAATTGAATTAAAGCGGCCCTCGAATGTCCGCCTTCGCAAGCGCTCGAGTGCTCTCTCTCTCTCACTCACTCACTATCTCTCTTTGCCTCGACTCTCGACGATCTAACACAGAGTTCGCTCATATTCCGATCGACGGATCGTCCTGGCCTTCGCGTTTCCTCCTATTAATGAAATTTGTATCGGCAACGCGGCGATGATAGCAGTCAGAGCAGCGACCGACCTAATTGCATAATCTGCAACTCTCTAACCCTTTGTGACGCGCGATCGTTTCACCGAGTGTCCTCGCTCGGCCAGTTGCCGGATGTCAAGCCAAGAGCAAAGACGAAGAAAAAAATGAATCCATATTTTTCTAATACAAACGAACGAGGAATGATTTCGAAGTTGTTCAGAAATTTTTTCTCGAAAATCGACCGACAGTCTGAGAATAAATAATTGTTATTCGTAGTCTTATAAATTTCGTCCAGTTAATAAACACTCGATGATCAATAATGAAAGAAATAAAATTAATCTAATTTTTCATTTTGTTGTCCATTAGTTAAATCAAGGAAAAAATGAATCTACATTTTTTTTTTCAAGTATCTCGATTTTTTTTATTGCAACGGAATAAAAAGGAGAACGATTCGAGGTTGTTTAACATTTTTCGAAAATCGACCGACTAAAGTCTACAGTCTACTGAGGGTAAATAATTTTTATTTGCGATTCTTCAAGTTTCGTTCGGTCGATAAACAAGAGACAATCAATAATCAAGAAAATTAATAACAAATCGGAAAAAAATGAATCTATATTTTTCTAATACAAACGAACGAGGAATGATTTCGAAGTTGTTTAGAAATTTTTTTCTCGAAAATCGACCGACATAGTCTGAGAATAAATAATTGTTATTCATGGTCTTATAAATTTCGTCCAGTCAATAAACACTCGATGATCAATAATAAAAGAAATAAAATTAACCTAATTTTTCATTTTGTTGTCCATCAGTTCAAATCAAGGAAAAAAATGAATCTACATTTTTTTTTCAAGTATCTCGATTTTTTTATTGCAACGGAATGGAGAACGATTCAAATTTTTCGAAAGTTGACCGACTAAACTCTACACAGTCTACTGAGGGTAAATAATTTTTATTTGCGATTCTTCAAGTTTCGTCCGGTCGATAAACAAGAGATACTCAATAATCAATAATCAAGAAAAAAAAATTAATAACAAATCGAAGAAAAAAATGAATCCATATTATTTTTAGGTACTTCGATCTTTTCATTGCAACGAATATTGAAGATTGCTTGAAATTTTTCGAAAATTGACCGAACTAAAGTCTACAGTCTGAGAACAAATTGTTATTATTTGCGATTAAAGTAAGAAATAGTCAATATTCGATAATAATCAAGAAACAAAATTAATCTGATTTTTCAATTTGATATTCATCAGTTCGTTTTATATTCTATGTTCAAATGTCTGACAGGTTGAATATCGTTGCAATATCAATTCGTGGAATATTCATGTTTTATTTTAATAGCATTCGCTTTAATTATCATGAACGTACATGATCTGCAAATGTCTATTAATTCACTGTCAATTTCAAAATATCTCTGACATGTTGTGTTGTATCATTTTATCATTAACTACAATTATTGCTTCGTTCGTACCTGACTTTCGATTAAACGCTGATTGTTATTGATTATAGTCTAAATAAAATCATGGGAAACAAAATTTACGAACGAAACGTCGTGAATGAAAGTTGTTAATAATTTATGTTGAGAGAAATAATTTCCCCGAGATAAATATCGAGAAAAAAAAAAGTACGTTCCGTAAAAAACGAATGGTTTGTTTATTTGATCATGACAACGCGTCAGATTGTGATTATTATATTATTTTGATGCTACACGTCGATATTTATTCATTTAATCAGTGATAAAAAAAAAAATCTTAATTATTATTATACAAGTGCTACTTAAAATTCATTTAATTATATATCTCAATAATGTGTCTCTTTACGAAAGAAACACGAAGTGTTAAAATTAATTGGTTCCCAAATGTTCGATACCGATGAATAACATATTTATTTTCAATTATTAATTATTATAGTTATTCTATATTGTTAACACTGTTGCCATAATGAAAGATAAATAACGAAATTTAACTAAACACTAATCAATTTAAATATGTAATCAATTTAAATATTAAATATTTTTGGAAACGCGAAACAATAAAGAAGAGTTAGACTCATTGTCGGTAAAAATGCACTCGCGGTACCATAAAGGGTGAATTAATACTTCGTGACGTTGATAATCCAACGATCCTAGTTTCCAACACGAACTACACTGCTCGCAAAATCTTAGGGGATATTGATACGATTTTGCGTTTTTTGATTTTTGTCTGACTGATTGTTGTTTATTGACTTTTATTTCATTGGTGAAAATGCACTGTACAAAGTGACTGGAAGTGACTGTAGCATAATATATCCCCTAATATTTGCTCGCAGTACACAATGCGAGAAACTAAAAAAAAAAAGAACTCCGTCCATCGCTCTTTAAAAAATGACGATAATATTTTCTTATACGCTGTGTTCATTTACCAAAAACGCAAGCTCGTTCCGGCTCGTACAAACCGCGCGCCGTTGCATTCCAGATGAGTCCGGTGCGGCGTAAACCACCGGGATTATGTTCGTTTGCATAAGATTACGTAAGCGGTGCAGAAGTCGTTTTCCGCGTGCGTTTCACGATTCGTCGAAAGGTGCAACAACACACACATAGAACGAGAGCATCGGTTCCGAAGTTTCGCCGGGCTCGGGCAGCCGGTGAATTTCAATAACGCGGCGGATCGTTGCGTTTTATAGCTAGGAAAATCCATTATTATTTCCCCGCGAAGCTTGGCCAGCCTGGTTCTCCTCCTCTTGTTCCAGCGTGATGGCGAGCGTGTGCGGGTCCGATTCAAGTCCGAAGCAGCTGCTTCTTCAACCACCGCTCGCCATTCACCACCGCGTCGTATCGTTCGTTGCTCTTGGCCGTGGCACGGAAATTAATTTCCGACGTTGAAAAAACGACGAATAAATCGCGAACAACGTAATTATGACATCTCCACGTCTGCCACGAACCACGGTCTCACGACACAATAACGACGACACGATACGACGATGGTTCGTCGTCTGTTCGTCGCGAATTTGCGTAAATATATGTACGAGTCGTTCATTTTGAAACCGGCCACGAGTGACCATTTTCCTCTCAGAAAAATTATTTACTCTTCCACGTTCGAAGGAATTGCAAATTTGAAATCGCTAAGGTCTCGTTAGCACGGAGAATCATCTGGTCGATAGAATGATGAAAATTTTTATTTTTGAAATTGACTGAGTCTCGTTTTGAGAGTGTCAAACTGATATGAGGGATGTTACGAAGTCATAAGAAAAATAACTTCATTGAAATTTCGTTTCGATTAAAAATCGATTAAAATTAGAGGACGTTTTTAGAAGGTTAAAAAATACCAATGGCGATTTTTGAGAATTAATCGAAATATTATGTAAGACAATCAATGAACGACCGATGCACTGTTCAAAACTCTGGACTTACTATCGCTTACTATCGTCGGGAGAGACCAAGAAACTTTAATAATATTGAATTGACACTGTACAAAAATGTAAGACCGATCGCAACACTAAAGTACAACGATATAATGGAAACTTATTACACTATATACCACTTGTACACTGTAATTATTTTAAATCCGTCCCGCAATACACAAATTTGGGAAATCATAAATTACGAAATATCATTGTTTGAATGCAACGTTTCCTTAATAGCGAATAAAAGTTGGATATTTTTTGATAACACAAAACTGTAATGTTTCTTTTTTTTTTTATTTGAAGGGAATTCTATCTTTTTCAAGGGACTTGTGCCTTTCTCAAAAATTAAAAAAAGTTATTTCGTTAATTTTGAAAGTGGCTCAAGTCCACCATCAGAAAACGTGTCATTTCCTAAACTAATGTTTTATCATACTAACTGGGCCGGGTTTAAATTATACACCCTTAGAAACACAAAAACATTATACCATGTTACCAATACTTTTAAATTTATTGAAACGTAAACCGTTAAATATCTTGATTCAAAAAATAAATGAACTTTCAGAATAAACGGCTCATAAATTGATTAAAAGCGTAAACCGTTAAATATCTTGATTCAAAAAATAAATGAACTTTCGGAATAAACGGCTCACATTTCGTGTCATGTCGAGCGAAGTTGGCGTTTTATTGACAACGAGTTCATTCCATGGTTTCTCGTTAAATGAGCGTTACTTGCGCGAGAATTAAAATTTTATAGTTCTTCGCGCGGTTGAGGCCTCGATAAAAATAACGTGAAAACACACTTCGAACTTCGCTATTTAAAGTATCACAAATATTTCGTATATTATTTTTTCATTATCTTTCATTACACTCTAATTTTTACGTGTTAAAAAAGAAATGTAAATATTTTGCACGTACAAATTAGACACGTTCGCAAAAGAAAATTAAAAAAATAAAATTATTTCTCATCGAATCTATATCCTATATTGCGTCTTCATATTCGTTATGAAATGAAAACTGTTTCTTTTAAGAAACGTCCTCTGTACACGCATCGTTCACATTTCGGGGTGTTTCATATAAAAACATGACCGACAATTTTCCGCGTGACACCGCGAAAATCGATTCCGAGGTAAGGTAATACACGGAAGAGCAAAATGTCGGGGTGAAACGAAACGGGGCGATACAACAAAATACGAAAGAGGTGTTTCCAATTTTTAGTGTCAATATGAGCAAGCTCTCGAAAATTTACAGTTACCCTTATTAAACACACGTTGAAAATAAAAAAAAAATACAACGGTCCACGTTAGCTAACGTGATATTGACGTGAATATTTGTTCGAATAATTGTTCCACCAACCACTTTTCCAGTTTCCTTTCCTTTCCCCTAAAAAATAAAACGCCGCGTTTAACTTCTCAACTCTCAGACTTTAATTTTCCATCAATTTGTCATATCGTTGTTATCAATCCCGTACGGAACTTTCAAAACGAAAGCGACTATTATTAAAGAAACAACGGGATAAAGAAAAAATTATCGTTCGAAAGAAAAGAGAGAAAAAAAAAGAAGATATTTCCCTCTGTCCTTCCGGCTACGTTACATCCGTTTTTATATCAAGGGTTGAGAAACGAGGATCACAACCGGCGGATCTACGCGAAGGATCTTCGAGGCGGAACGAAGGGAAATTACGTGGTGGAAAAATGGTGAAGAATTTCAGACTCTTTAGATTTACAGACTTACGTCCAGCAGATTCATCAAGGAAGCTCGTCTTCGTGGATCGGGTTCCGTCATGGCAGCCAGAACCGACTGAAGTGCCGACGAGGGTGAAACGGAAACCGTTCCTGTCAGCGCAGCGACTCTAGGGGTCGTGTCCAATAATGCCCGTCCCAGCGAGTACATCCACATCTGAAAAGCACCGTGCATTCCATGTGAAACTCACAACTCGTCGTGATGCCGTTTAGACAGATAAGAGCGGAACGCTTGAATATTATACAGTTTTCAAGCGCGTGCAACGCCGGACGGAAATGTTTTTTTTTTCTTTTTTATCGTTTGCCTCTCTTCGTTTCATTTCGAATATTTAATCACTGCGGCTCGACGGTCGATTCGAAAGGTAAAAGAACGCAAGCAAGCTTTTAGGCAGAAATTCTTGCGGAATGGTATAGGCAAAAGTATAGCGAGACGTCTCGATCTCATTACGTAGGTTTTCAAATGTCAATTTTAGTGGTATATTATATCCTAGCACTAGGTCATTTTGACCCCTCAAAAATAAAAAAAATAAAAAACGAAATAAAAATAAAATCAAAATAAAAAAGAAACTAAATAAAAATAATCAAAAATAAAAAAAAATAAAAACTAATTATTATAACTGATGTAATTTTATTGATGTTCGTTTTTTCTACTTTAACTTCATAATAGATAGGTCAATTTATATTTTTTCTAATTAAATACCGAAAGAGGTCATTTTGACCCTTCTGAGAAAACTTTCTCGTCAATTTTCTTCAAGAAAATATCAAAAATAAAAAAAAAATAGAAACTAATTATTATAACTGATGTAATTTTATTGAGGTTCGTTTTTTCTACTTTAACTTCATAATAGATAAGTCAATTTATATTTTTTTCTAATTAAATACCGAAAGAGGTCATTTTGACCCCTCTGAGAAAACTTTCTCATCAATTTTCTTCAAGAAAATATCAAAAATAAAAAAAAAATAGAAACTAATTATTATAACTGATGTAATTTTATTGAGGTTCGTTTTTTCTACTTTAACTTCATAATAGATAAGTCAATTTATATTTTTTTCTAATTAAATACCGAAAGAGGTCATTTTGACCCCTCTGAGAAAACTTTCTCATCAATTTTCTTCAAGAAAATATCAAAAATAAAAAAAAATAGAAACTAATTATTATAACTGATGTAATTTTATTGAGGTTCGTTTTTTCTACTTTATCTTCATAATAGATAGGTCAATTTATATTTTTTTCTAATTAAATACCGAAAGAGGTCATTTTGACCCCTTTGATAGAAATATGTCAACTCATGATAAACCTAGCACTAGTCACAGGCTTCGTTCGTTCTCGTTTGAAAAGTAAATTATGCGTATTAAAAATTTTCCACTCATACGTTATAATGTAAATTATAATGTACTAATGTACATTTTACCAGAACATAATGATTTTTTTCGGAGTACACTGTATTAATATGGTGTTTGGAGGTTATGTTTCTTAAGGATTGTAAGAGTTGAAAGATATCTTCCCAAATATATATATATTTCAGATATACCAATTGTACTTAAGATGCAATAATTCTTTTACATGTATAAACATTTATTATACATAAATATATATTAAATATCGATTTCATTTAAGATGTAATAATTCTTTTTAAAACGAGTCATCACTCGCCTGAACTGAATTCACGTGGACGCTCGAATCGACGACTCAATTCGTCAAGAGTGAATTGAAACGATATTTCTGCTCTATTTTTCTTAACCGTAAAGAAAAATTTTCTTTTTCTAAACATAGTCAGTTTTCATTTCGCTTGACTCAACTGGTGAGAAACGCATGAACGCGTGCCCGAGGAAAGAAATAAGTATCCAGCAAGCAGAAAGACGATAGAAATTCACTGTTCGAAAGAACAGTGCATGGAATAACTCTTGCAAATCCCGTCGTAAAACAATCATGAGAGCTCCGAGTTCCTTTCGCGAGAACGATCGCGGAGATTGAGATAAAGAGACGATCGTAAAACAAGAGTGGAACTTCTGTCTATGGAAAAACAGAATTCCCAGACATTCCCATGTTCTGTCTCGTCGTAGCGCGCGCAGTTCCCCATAAAAATGACGATCTCGAGGCAAACGTCGAATCGGTATCGTCGTCATCGCGTTAATGCTACATCGCGTAAACGTTTGCACGGTTCATTGTTCTCCAAGCTTCACTCGTCCTTTTTCCTTCCTCCACCGCTGTCTTCTTTTTTTTTCTTTTTTTCTCTTCCATTTTCTTCCCTCTTTCCTATCGTGGGTCGAAATGGCACCCAAATACACTCACACACGCGACGGAAGCTGCGGTAAACACAGTGCGCGGCATGCAACTACCGGGAGGAGGAACTAGCCTTCTTCGTTTTGTCGTTCAGTTCTCGACGATGAAATTCGCCAGGGCGAATCGCTGATAGCTACTTTCTGCCAGACAAATCTCACGGACTTTTAATCACCACTTTTGACTCGATCAAGTTCTACCGAATTATTGGATACTTAACTGACTGTTGAGGTCGACTCACGACTGGTGTCGATCGTGCATTTGACTATTTCTCGAAGAATCGTCCACCGTAGTGAGAAATGAAATGAATTTCGTCTTTTTTTTTTTTTTTAATTGAATTTATCTGTCTCGCCAGCGTTATTTCGCTCAAGAGTTTCTGGCCTACCCCAAATAAAAATCCAGAACTTTAAATTGTGCATTTTCTTCCATCTGACGTCTTGTAAAAAATTTTATATTGTTCATCCTTTTTAAATCCAGCATATTTTCATGTTTAACCCTTTATGGTAAGATAGGTATATGTAAAATGTCAGTACGTTCAGTGTTAAGCTAATGTCCGTGAAAAGAATGTATTTTCAAAGTGCGAAACGTTCATTTCCTTTTGTGGAAAGTTCGCCGAAGGAGAAAGAAGAAGAAGAAGAAGAAGAAGTTGTCAAGCGTTGAGTATTGATAAGATCACGCGCGAGGGAAGTTGTTTGGACTGACAATGAGAGACAGTTCACGCAATGTACGTAGCACCGCAGATCGAGGATTAGAGGTTAAAGCTAAAAGCAGAATAGGTCACAGAAAACCATTCGAAAGTGGCGAAACTATCCCGAGCGATCTTAAGCCACAGCTGCGGGATTTATTACGCGTGGTACTACACTGTACTGAAAAATTCTCGACTTTAACCCTTTGCACTCGACTGTTACTTCCTCCTTTGAATTTTCTGATAATTATAATGAACGCATTTGGCGTTTGGCGTTGTATGATAGTATAATATCTGAAAAGCTATAGTAACGACGTGAGAAGAAGAATGTCTACAATTTCAAAGGAAGAAATTTCCGAGGACAGACCTAAATGAGTCAATTGACGCTAAATAATTCACATAATTCGGAATATTTCACGTAAACTAGACTTCTCGTTGCTTCTTCGGAAAGTTTAAAAAAAAAAAAACGGTAGAGAATATTATTTTTTCCAGAGATTTTCCAGAGAAACTAAAAATTTTAGATATCATTGGTTCTTGTATATTATACTTGTTCTGACAAACTCGCGATGCCGCGTTGCACAATTCATTTAAATTTTAACGATATCACATGTTGGAAAGATATAATCGATAAAATTTCGTATGTTTGTAAGTATGTTCGTAAGTTTGAACGATTATTACCTAATGCTATATCACTTTATTTAAAGTGATGATGCTTCGTAAATAAATTGCCGGTAGATGATACAAAAAAAGTTTGTCGAGAGGAAAGGTTTAAATTGACTTTAGTTAGAATTGTCTGGAAAATTTTCATCAACACTCGAAGGACAGGATTTACGCTTTTTTTTTTTTCACGCTAACTGCTTAAGACGAGCTACGTAGATTTATGTTTCTGCATATATTTCAATCGTCTGGAAACATGAAGCAGTACATACATTCTTCGACAAATTGTTGAAAGAAAAAAAGAAAATATATCTTCAAAATTCTTGCAAAGCATGCATTTTCGAAGCGATGTAAATCCATTTATTCACACATTGAGATATTTCAGAGATATTTCAGTTTGAATTGACTAAAAGATACTGGCACACGTCAGTGAAGTCAGGTTTCAAACATTTTCAAAACTATGAACATTTTAAATTTTACTGCGTAATAATAAAATTAATAAAATTGTTAGAGAAAATGAAAGGTTTCAGCTACAAGTAGATTTATAATAATAACTTTTAATAATAATAAATTTCGAAAAACCAATTTTAAAATTTATATTTTAATCGAAGTAAGTTTCTCTGAAATGTATTTTTTTCAGTATGAAAAATAATAATAATTCAAACGAAGACATGGTAAGTGAACGTAAAATTGACTTTATTCAGTTATATGGCGAAAGAATTTATAATAAAACGACTATAAAAAGTAAAGCAACAATATCGTTATATTAACCTCTTGTTGGAGATCTATGAAGTTGCGCACAATAGTAATAAAGTTATTTCGTTCAAAATTTTTTGGCTTTCCCCAGATAAAAATCCAGAACTTTAAATTGTGCATTTTCTTCCATAGAAGTTTAAAAATTTTGTATCATTCATTCCTTTTAAATCCAGCATATTTTTCAGACAATGTATAATTTCTCCGTCCTAGTTTCTTTTTTTGTTTGATCATTGCCTCTTCTAGGGATTTCATCGTTCAGACAAAATCTTCTCGCGTAGAGGACAGTTATTTGTTTTTTTGATAATTCTTTGTCACGTTAATAACAGTCCTGAACAATTAATAATTAACACGGTTAGAAAGTTAATTAACAAGACATTCTTGCAATAATATCTAAGCTTTTTTGGCAGGAATTTACGAGGATATTGTACATACAGCATTGACTGTCTTAATTAAAACTAGCCTTATTCATTTTTTCTTTCTAAATTGGACTCGTACCACTTTAAAGAAAAGAAGAAAAAAATATATACACGTAAGTCAATTCTGCCAGGTTCCATTTCACAAGGGTGAATATTTTACAAAATATCGCAATCGTAAGACGTACCAGACACGGAAATAAGTAACTTCCAAAAATTTCATCGACAACGACAATTAATCGAATGAAACTGCAACACTTGCTTTAAAAACTTGCATGCGTATTTAATTCCTTGAGAAATCTGTCGCAAATTTCACAGTATCCGCCGTATCTTTTAGTTTCAATTCTATCACCAAAAAGAAGAAAGAAAAAGAAGGGAAAAAAAAACGAGCAAGAACGACAAAAGGAGAAGAAACAAAACTAGTCAGGCGTGATATGTCGCGGGGAGTGTCGAGGCTGCATACGGCAGCGCATAATTAACGCACGTTAGGTCAGCCAATTTCACGTGCAATTTGTTCGCGTAATTAACGCGAGTCGATCGTTAAATCTTCTGCCTTTCGTCGGCCCTGACAACATACGGCCACGTCTCTCGACGCCTTTGTATCCCTTTCGTTCTCTCGGTCTCTCTTTTTCCACCCTCTCTCTCTCTCTCTCTCTCTCTCTCTTCTGTCCCTGTTCCGCCGCTTTTCCTCTTTTCCCTTTCCTGTCGGCCGCTGGACAGAAGTCCGTTGTTTCAGCTAGCCGGTATTTATCTCGCGCAGATTAAAGGCAGAATAAACGGCGGGAACAATAAATAAACTTCGAGCTCCGTTTCTAGACTCGCGCCTGCATACAGGGTGTCTTGTTGGTCTCGTTTTCTCTCTACTCTGGCGGCAGACGGGTGGCTGGGGTGTTTCTTTCTCGCGTGGCAACAACATATTGGAAATTTGGGCTAGAAGTAAAATTCTTTCGCACGAATTCTTTCCGTTTTTGTCCGCGGAGCCGTGTTTTCCCAACGTTTGTACCCTCCCCCCTCCACTTTCCATTTTTCCCCCCTCCTCTTCCGCGACGGTTATTCCGTTTTGACGTCGCGAACGAATCGTTGCGAAATCCTTTGAAAATGGTAAAATAATGCAGAGCAAAGGGCAGAGAAAGCCCGGTATTATTCCTCCTTAACGCTCTGTGAACTGGTGGGTATTTAAAATCCGCGATAAACAATCGGGATTAACACGCAATATTAATATTACACACGCAGAGTTTCGTTTCTTTTTCTTTCCGTAGCCTGCGGGTCGTGAAATTCATATCGTTTCTCTGTCGGAAGATGCTCGAAATTCCGGAGCGAAAATTGTTCCCTTTTTTTTTTTTTTTTTTTTTAACGTTTTGCTCAAATATCTCGAAAACAGCGACACCTCGCATCAGCAACACGCGTGGCTTTGATCGAGGTTTCATAACGATTGCGTTAACCAGATTCTATTCCGCGATCAATCCGGCAAAAACCTCGAACCGGTGGCCTGCATCCACCGGCTACCGTGTCGAACTAAATATTTCACGGCCGCGCGCGTACGCGTGGTGGCTGCGCGCTAAACCGCGGATGCGGGCGCAAAAAAAAAAAAAAAAAAAAAAAAAATAAAAAAGAAAGAAAGAAAGGCGCGCCGCCAATTTCCTTGATAAAACGATGTTTCCTCTCCTGTTCGTTCGTTCACTTTGCGATTTAAGTGTACGCTTATTTTCCAAGCTGTGCGTCGCCGCGAATCCGTGTATTGCACGAAGAATAACGTTGTTACGTTATGTGAGAATAACTGAGAAATTATACC
Source organism: Tetragonula carbonaria (assembly GCA_032399595.1). Lineage (NCBI taxonomy): Eukaryota > Metazoa > Arthropoda > Insecta > Hymenoptera > Apidae > Tetragonula > Tetragonula carbonaria. Next base: position 2,485,241 of record JAUCRC010000007.1, on the reverse strand, counting down.
GTGCAATTTTCGAACGAGACAAGGCTTCCACTCCGCGATTCATTGATGTAGAAATGTTGCAATACTGGCTGGAAATACAATATTATACTGACGCGCTTATAAAGGATGATTCACGTAACTTGCATACCTGAGATGTTAACTTTGAAATTATACTCGTTTCATGAAAAATTGTTTAATACAAAAGTTGCATGGTTTTAAGGGATGCAAAATATGGCGTATCAATTTTCTGTGGCTGTTCGAAATTTCCAAGGTAATCTTTACTTTTTTTTTTTTCTTTTGACTAGATCATGTTCTTTTTCATCATAAATCGAAACAATATTAAATTCGAAGTAAAAAAGTATTAAGCCACCATTGGCCCGAAACCTAATGGTTAAGGAGATATTTGTCTCGAGGATGAAAACTGTATAAAGCTGTTAGGATCATTTGCTTGTTATACATTAACGTTTCATGAACGTTGATGATCAACTTCTCTCGTTCAATGGGGATTATTTGGTGCTCAATAATGCAAATTCCGTAAATTGATATTACCATGATTGGTAAATGTTGCTTCGTTCGTAAACAATACTTTTCTAAAAAACTTTCATTGACACACTTATTTGCTGCAAAAATTCTTTTCGATTTGTACAGGGTGGAAAATTTGTCCGTGGCTGTCATAGATGAATTCTACACCTTCCATTTGATGGAAATACATCATGCAATGAACCTGCTGCAAAATTTACTTTGACCTTGAATTTCAAGGTCAAAATTCTTTTTGTTTTCTGCATTGTATTCTACTTATCATGGAAGTAAAAACTTTCCCAGGGAACCATAGGTCGCAACCTGTAATAGTTATCTTGAGAAATGGCAAAAAAGTTACTTGATCATTTAACATGTGAGTTCTAACAACGACTTTATGGTTCTGGATGCGTGGGACGTAATGTTTCGAATAACGTTAACAGTTAGTTTTATCATTTGATTGTTTAGACATATTGTGAATTTTAGAATATTAGTGGAACTTAATACGAAAATAGACATCCACGTTTCCAGAGCTATAAAGTCGCTGTTAGCACGCTGTTAGTCCGCAGCGTTGAATGAAACTTTAGGTTGAAAAGAAAGATAAATTTCTCGACCTTGGAATTCAAGGTTAAGATCAATTTTACGGCAAGTTCTTTACAGATTATGTCCGATAGCCACGGACAAACTTTTCCAAATTAGGATGACTAATTCTCAACAATTGGTTGAATCTCGGCTTTGACCGAATTGTCGGCCAGCGCGAATTATGAAATCGTGCTTGCTCGATTTCGATCGGTGATTCGCAGCTTCTCTTCGCGAATGAGAGACCATCGTCCGGCGGCGATGAAAAAAAAAAAAAAGAAAATTTGGAACGCGGACTCGAGCGATACGAAGAAACCGGACCGTGAATGGGGCTTAATTAAGAAATTTCGAGAGCCTCGCGGGAACAGCGCGCCCCTGTTGAAAGGCGTCGGAGTTAATTGGCCGACTAATTTTGTTAATTGCGTATTACCGTGGCAGTGCATTTATTTTCACTGAAAGTAAATGCCACGAACGAAATGCCAGGCCTGAATGCTCTGAAGTTCAATACAATTCCCCCCGTCAACTGCTGGACAAATCACGCGAATCACAGCATTTTCGATTCTTCGTCGCGAAAACTGATTTTTAAATATATATAAATAATAATTTGTTTGGTTTCCGAGAGAGAAACGAGCACACTGTTATGTGTACAGAGTGGCCAATTTAAGCGAGGCCGCCTAAATAGTATCGAAAGACCAATAACTCTCCAAGGTCATTTTTCTTTTTCATTGGAGTTTTCAACTTTTCATTCGTGTTTTTCCTTTTTTTTTTTCATACAACTATCTTTTTTATTGCATCGTGTATTTGGCGAAAAAAGTACATTCAGATGTGTAAAAAACACGACCTTGAAACGACATTGATGTCTAAAAGATGACTTTAAAAGAAACTTTCTGCATCATTCTGTAAGTTTCTTAATTGCTCCATATTTCTAATCGTGACAGCGAATAAAATGAAACGATTTGTAACTTCATCAATATCACTACTACTACTGAAGAACAAACGAGCATCGTGAAACAAAACAATTCTAGGGCACTAAGAGGGGTTTAAATCATACCGTACTGCCGCGTTTTTATAGACGAAGCTGAACTGAAACATTCGTAAAAAGGAAATCAGTCTTCGAACTCTGCCAATATAATTTTTCATTTCAAAACATAATGTTTCAAGTGAAATAAACATTTCAAATAAAATTTCATTTCACTCCGCGTCTCTTACCTCGTTGTTACGCTTCACGTTTCGTTTTCACAGTCGTGTTTTCTAATATCCAATTTTTTTCGATTTTCAGTTTCAGCGACGACAATACGTGTCTTAATTAGTAATTAAACGTACAAACGCACGCAGTCATTAACGTACACGGCTAATGATTAATATATGTAAACACGTTCGGCGATCAATGTACAAGCTGGAGGGACACTTCAGCTCTTGGAATCGTGCTCTGCTAATTAAGCCTGCACGGCGTGAAATCAGCGTCTAATTAGTACCTTTTCTGAATCGGTGTCCGAATATACACGACCCGGTCGATACTCCGGTGGCAGATACGCTCGAGCAGTTTCCGGCGGTGCAAGTTGCAGCAAAACTCTACCACGTGGTGTCAGCTCCAATGTATGGGGAGTCACCACCGGGCCAACCCTCGAACCACCCACCACACCACCGTCTGTAACAGATTTTAGAGAGAAAATTATAGCGAGGCGTTCCCGTCCACCTATATGGATAGCATGGATAGTATATATTAACCCAATCACATCAAATGACGAGCTGTAGTCATACTATGCAGTTGCTATGTATATTGCTGAGTGAGAATCTTTTATACTTAAATACGATCTCATTGGGTTGAACAGCCCATTAAATTTTAAATTATGTAAATTTTAAATTATATATTTACGAGTTCGTTGAAACTTTTACGACGGGTGTACTTGATTTTGGTTGACTGATAGATATATTAATATAAATAAACAAATGGAAATATCTATTAACATTGGAACAGTTATATCAAGATGTATCGTTAATGCAAATGAATAAATTAATATGATAAATATTAAATAAATTATTATAATTCAGATGAAGGTTAAAATAAACAGATTTGTACAATTTCATGTAGAAATTTATATATTAAGTTTGACAAGAATATTCTTTTAAATACTTGTGCAAAAAATGTACGAAAGTCTGAAATCAGTTTCGATTGTTAAAGTGTTAAAATAATAAAGTTATTTGCAAAACTTCCACAATGATAGTTCCAATAAATAATACATATTTCTTACAGGGAATTGCCAATTTTAAATATCCCGCTGAAAAAGTGTTGACACTTCACTGGTCGGATTTTTAGATTGATCGGTTACTATAAAAAAAATATTGATGTAAATAAACCAATTATAGAAAAATATTAAAAGTTATCATAAAAAATGAACCAATGAAAATATCTACTAACACTAGGACAATCTATCAAAATATTCCGGGTATAAATCATTATAATTTAGATGATAATTAAAATAGATTAATTTATTAAAATAGATTGATTACAATTATGTCTGTGTCCAAACAGAAATTAATATTAATTTTGACAAGGATATTCGTATTTTTCCAGGCACCCTTAAAATAATAAAATTGTACAATTATTTATAAAACTCTTGTAAATAATACATATTTTTCTCAGGCAACTTTACAACTTTCGAACATCCCGCCGGAAAATTGTTAAGTGACCAAATACGACTTTTAACTTTTCCGCTTTATTTATTTGTAGTTTGTATTTGTTACACTTTTGCATCGTATAAATTGAACGAGATCCAATTAGTCGTTCAAGGGCTCGTAGAGAGAAGTCGCTTTTTGTTTTTATTTTTTTATCTTCTCCGTTGTTAGACAGATTCGATGTGGCTCGTCAAAAGAAGGGTGAGCTCTAAAATTTTTTGGACCGATTGGTTTGCTTTCGAAGAGAAAGTTCGAAGCGGAACGTTAGTTGGGATTCAAGCGTTCAGCCGATCCCAGCAATTTTATCCTTGATCGCCACTGCCATAATTCTGTTCCTTTGATTCGCTGCCTCCATTTCCGTCATCACGGATCCAATCTAACTCCGGCACGTCTAATTTCTGGTTGACTTAACTGCCAAGATTGCCGAGTTACATTTACCATCGAATTTGACCGGCGATCGATACCGTTCTCGATCTGTTGCCTCGAAATCTCTCTTCTGCCGCCTTTCATTTATTTTCCGTGCAATGTAAAAGTGAAACACACGTTTCTATGGCGATTTCTCATCGGCGATTCGTGATGTATTTCTTTTATTTCATCCGTGTCGTTCATTATTTGAATTTGCTGTGAATTTGAGAATGTAATCAAACGATTAACGACTCGTGATAATAAATAATCGAGTTACCAAGTTCCCTTATTTTCTTAGACTTATTAACGACTGAAGAACAAAGGGCCGTTTTCACGAACAGTTCTCGCGATCTAAACGTATCTAAAGTTTCTCTCGTTCGAGCCCGACGATCCATTAAATTTTTGATGAACATTCCGAACTGAATTGCTCTTTATTAACGCATTTTCTATTGCGTGGACCGCCAACGATCGTAGAATTTATTATCGTTTAAAAGTGGATATTCTCGTGTGTTATATATTCTGTATACAGGGTGATCCATTAATAACTTCTGGAATTGTGATGATGTAAAAAATATTTTTCACCATGAACGTGAATTTTTCACTTTCATGCTCATTTTTTTTTTTCAAGGACTTTTCATTTTTTTCATACAACTACATATTTCTTACTTCTTTATTGCGTCGCGTAGCTAGTAAAAAAAAACTTACGTTTAAACATGTAAAGAACATGAACCTTGAAAATTTAAGTTTCAAGTATAAATTTATCTCTATCGGGATCACTGGCCTGGGACATCTAGCGACAATCGAGAGCCTCATAATAAATGTAATTAAAGACGTTTACTATTTATCGCGTTATCAGTGATAACCAGCACTTCTAGCAGCTTGAAATCCCACTAACATCCATTATGAATTATTGACAAATTTCGATCAGCGTGTAATGGGATACTCAACGCAAGAAAAGATCGGTATGATATATTCATTTATGGTAAAAGTGACTGATCTCTCTCACATGTTACGCGACAAAAGTATAGCAAAAGAGACTGACATAAGACTATCAAAGTAGAAACCTCGCACGTTTGGAACAAGGCCAACTGGATCGTCGCACGATCTCTTCGTTTCACGAAGTTCAAACAGTTTTTCATCCGACGTGCGAATATACTTTCGTTCACCACCGTGTGTCACGTGCTAGCAGACTTCGAGGAACAAAAAGTATCGAATACGGCGAACTGTTGCCCGTTTGTCTTGTTTTCGCGAGGCAAAACTGGCCTGTCCAAAACTGGCGTCTGTCCTTTATCGTAGCTGTAAATCCAGCGCAATTCCGCCATTCGGCTGTTAATTGCACGCGTGTCACGGACGAACCGTTGTTACGTTGCAGAGACGTAATGAGGTAATCAAGAGACTATACCTTACAATTTTTATTTTATACTTTAGAATTATACTTTACAGAACTCTTATTTGAACAAGGCAAGACTTTTCACTCGGTAACTTTTTGGAGTAAAAATGCTGCAATACCGACCGTGGGTTCTTTTGTAACTTAAATTTTCAAGGTTATGTTCTATGCGTGTCTGAACGTACTTTTTTACCAGCTACGCGCTGCAATAAAAAAAAAAAAAATATAATTATATGAAAAAAAAAACATCAATGATCTTGAAGAGTCGTTGAAAGAAATATTCTTACCAGTTACTAATCTTTTGGATACTATTCATTGGCAAAAAATATTTTTTACGCCATCACAATTCGAAAAGATATTTAAGTGGCTTCACTTAACATACTCGCGACCGCTGACGTGAATTCGCGTCTTTTCAAATTCTATTCCTGATTTATTTACAGAGCTCATGGAACATAACTTCCGAAATATTTTATTCTTCTGCTCTTTTCCATTTGCGGCTTCTTTAACGCAGAGTTCTTCATTTCAAATCGATCGTTGCAAGACCGATATTTCGAAGCAAATTTTCCAACCCTTTCGTCCCGTTGCTTCAACGTCAGAAATTTGCGGCAACGAGTGTTGGAAAAGCTGCTGGTCGCGAACGTGTTAAATGGACCACCCTGTACATCCTTTCCGACACGCGCTTTCGTCCCTGAATTCCAAGTCCAAAGTACCATAGGATGACGTTCGCGTATGACGAATTCCTAACAACGTTTTCACACGGAGAACGTTCTTCCCCCGGATATGACCTAGCAATTTGAGGATTCGTTTCTGCCGAGCCGAAGGAATTCCGGGGCGAGGGTAGTGGGGGCGGAAGTCGAAGCACACACCGGACCGGTTAGAAACAACGACGCGACGGGGACCGACGGGGCTTTCTGTTTGCAACTTGAAAGTTACTTGAAACTCCGTTCCGGATCCCGCGGATGATCAGCAAAGTTTCCAGCAGAGCGGCCGGAAAGTTCCCGATCGGTTCAAGTTTTCCGATTTAACGTCGGGCGACTACGGTTAATTCTGCCCTCGATTCTGATTGTCTTTCATTCTTTCGAAGTTGTTGTTGCAACTTCCGTCGGTTCGAACAATTACCGGCAGGCGAGGGAAAGTTTCGCCAGCTCGAGAATCAGAGATTTTCCCCGCGCGAGCGAAATATTATTAACCGGTTGTATTAACAATTCTTTCGCGGAGTTTACGTTTTTTGAATTAACGCGAATTAATTACACGGAATTCCCAGCTGCCCGTGATAATTCATACTTTAAAAGCCTTTGTGATATATATATATCACTCTCCAGAAGAGTGCGTGTAAAAATATTTTTTACATTGAATTTGCAGTGAAGCTTTTAGTACGATTAAATTCGTTTTCGTACCATTGCGCCGCTTTACATGCTTCAATAATTTGCTGAAATCTATTTCGGATAAAAGCCCGGCTCTCTCCTTTTATCTGTCGCTGCCTTTCGAGGCAGTAAAAACCTTCAAAAAAAAAAAAAAGAAAAAAAAAAGAAAAAGGTAGGCAAGCGTTAAAATCCGCCGAGATCTTAACGCTTAAATGGTAATTCTCATTCTAATAATAAATGGCAACTCCGTACGTGCAACGCGAGAACGCTTCAAGATAATTTCATGGGCAAGATGATGAAATTCACAGTGACAGTTTGCAAGAAGAAACTAATTGTAAGAAATTATCCGAGGAGTTAATTGTACGACGTGAAACGATGAAATTTCTTTCGAATAACACAGCACAAAGTACTATAGTGAACTTACAATTAGTTGTGAAAAGAATCTTTCACTTTGTCAAATTCTCGAGACGAAAAGTACTTTCACTTGCTCACTTCAAAATGATAAATGCTTTCTTAAAACGTGTTTTAAGTTAGACTCAGGCGAAGCCTTAATTCTTGTTTATTAATGTTTCCAACTGTTTTGCTTTTGTTTTGCAGAATATAGTTAAAATAAGAAAGAAAAAAAGAAAGGTATCGAAGAATATTCGAAAATGGAAAAAAATTGAACGATACTTTGTAGAACAAAGGATCTGTCAAGTATTAATGGAACAGTGGATGGAGAAAGTTATCGTACACTTGGTGAAAAGTTATCGATACTTACAACTCTTACAGCTTCGTGAAAAGAGATTTTACAATGAATTTTAAGAGATTTCAATCTTCAAAATTATCATAGTGGATTTAGTTGTATGAAGAGATCCTTCAGCGTAAAATCCCAAATTTTCGAGAGAAAAAGTATCTTTATTTGCCCCCTCGAAATGATGCAAGAAGAACCATTTTAAGAAGAAACAAACTCAGTGCTGTGAAAGTAGTGATTTCACACTTAAAAATGAATCTAGTTTCTGAGTCTACTGCGTATTAATACAGATTCCTTTTTAAGCTTAAATTTTACGAAAAATTTCAAGAAGATCGGGCATTTTATCAAGGCTTTTACAAAGTATGTCATCTCATCGATTTCTCTACTTTTTTGTGCGGTTAGTCGATTTGGCGAAACGAGCTCAAATGCCTGCAAATGTTAAAACTCAAAAATATCCCAGGACTTTTGAGTCGCCAATTAGTGGATATCGATAGGACCCTTATTTTTTCGACGAGCTCGCTGTGACCTGATCGCAAACATAACCTAAACTATCCACAGTTTCGCGAGCTGTTCTGCCCATTGTGGAGCCAGCATAACATGTCATGTTTGACGAAGCATATAGTCTCGCTGTGATTTCGCTGTCTACAGATTTACCACGAGTGAATTATTATTAGAATTGAAGTAATAGTCAGTATACAAATAGAAATCGGCGAAAGGAACAAAGATTGCAAGTATGTATAGTTGATCTTCTGCGTTATGCAAATCGAAACTAATTGCGTAATGTTAGAATGTGACGCAAGCAATATGTCAGAGTATCACATCGCGCCAGATGTGGAACGATTCAACATGTGCAACCATATGCGTACGTTCGTGGATTGAAAATGATAGCTAAAGCTGTTGCAGATATTTTCTCTCTTTTCTTTTTTTTTCCGAAAGACACGTAATATTCAACGATTTTATAATAATAGAATAGCGGGAAATAGAAAATTCACGATACACTTCAAAAATCAGATTACACAATTCTGGATGACATTTATTTAGTGAGAAGTATATTAGTTGGAGAGAATTGAGGAAAATCGTATAAATACCGGGAAATTGCAAATAAAATGACCTTTCTATCGATCTGAAAGTATAAAACAGCCTGGATATAAATTTTACGATTAATAATTACTAAATTAATCATGTCCTTTGAGTGAGACACTGACTACTTCCCTTATTCGGTAATGACGATTTTAATTCCGCGTTAATCTTAATCATTAGTCAGATTTATAACGTTTTATCCAACGCTGGTCGCGTGTAATAAAAATTAAATTAAACCAAGCAAACGCCGAACTTGCAGTTGCGAATCGATTTCTCAAGGTTCGCACATTGATATACACATGTATATATATATATATATATATATATATATATATATCCGTGCGCGTAATTATTTCGCATCGTTCTCGCGTATCCACGCTGAAATCAAATGTTCCCATTGCTTTTGCTACCGGGGAAGCAAAAAAAGAGAGAGAGAGAGAGAGAGAAAAAAAAAGAAAAGAAAGCTTTCCATGTGGGCTGGCATCACGGTTACAAAAGAGTACCGAAACGTACGACTTTTTCAAACGAAGAAAGACAAACACGCGTCGCCAGCCGCCTTTGAGAGTCCGCGAGCTGTTCTGCGGCTCGTTAAATTCTGCCAGCGAGATTAAAACTTCAACAACACTCTTCTTCCGTCAACGGAGGCCCACGCATCGGAAAAGAATTAATTTAAAAGCTGCTCCTCTTCCTTTTCTCCCATTTTCTTTTTTTCTTTTTTTTTTTTTGTACGAAAGACGGCGCTTTTGAAAAGAGCGAGATGCATTTGTCCATTTCGTTTTTCACGCGGCTGTGCCGTAAAAAATTAATAATTGACAACGTAAATTAATAATTGACAACGTTTTAAACGTATTTACTTCGACAATTAATACTTGACGGGTAGACTCGTCGTGCAAAATAATCGGACATTAAATTGGAAAATTAAAAATGCTATTGCAGAGGAACATTAAAGCGTCCGGTAGATCGTTTCGTGAGTTTCGTCTATCCTTTTTTTTTTTTATCGTATCAAATCAAGCACAAATATTGTGAAATACATATGGAACGTAGCGGGTGAGAGGGTACGGGAGGAGGAATTGAAAAGCGAAAAGCAGCTTTCTGAAATACCGCAAAAACGGGAATGATAAAAGATTCGAGACGAGTGTATTAAAAAAATTCTCGAAGGAAATCAGATATGATCTCTAATAAAATATAAAGTGCAACGTCTCTGAGAATAAAATATAAAATCGTCGCCTGATTCTCTGCCTGACTCTTCAAGTCCATATCGGAATATTATAATCAATAATAATAAAGCAGTTGATTTATTTCTTCGGAAAAGTCCGAGGAGGATTATCGATTAAATACATCCAAAACTTCGTTTCATGTTGACACGTTGATCGTTGTCTTTATTTTAGAGCAATGACAGTCAGACGAATATCTCTAATGAATTTTTCTCTAATGACATAAATAACCAGATAATGTTACTAAACAGAAGACACGCTTTCATTGTACTTTATATTGTAATGTAATATCTTGTAGAACAGAGTTAACTGGCAGCTCGATCTTTCTACTATGAGCCCCGCTCTCTCGTGCACGGCGAGGAAATTTCAATGTAGTGGGGAGATCGACGCAGTGGAGGGGATAGCTCTACCAATCAAAGAAGTGGGGGTAAGGGCCCGCGTGCCGCCAGTTAGGCGTTGTTGTAGAAATTAAATATTCTGCCTCATCGGCGAAATGCGTAAGTTTCGCGTTAAATAATAAATAATAAACATAATAACAAGTAATAAAATATTTAGATAATAATCGTGATCGTTTCAAGCGCTCAAAAGGCTAAACTACGTGCACGGAGTCGAAGCGATAGAGAAACGATAGGACTAAGATTGCTTTGAGATTCATCGAAATATCGGTAATATGATCATCTATTTCACCGGCATATCCTCTTTGCGTGTTCACGCGCTCGTGAACTGAGAGAAGAAAGATGAGCACGTATCTCTGTATGTGTTGTGTGCGCAAGCCTGGACATTGATGGATAGTCTACAGGTCTCTCTCTCTCTCTCTCTCTCTCTCTCTCTCTCTATCTGCCCTATCAAACGCTAGCTACTCCACTGACCGTTCGAAATCGATAGTACATTCCATTTTCATTTCTTTTCGAAGGTCTCGACCGACTCGCATCGTGGTTCACGGCTGATTCGCCATTCCAATGGGCGCCGACGTGCACTTGCAGCTGACAGAAGGTCGAATGATAAAGATATGTTGGCTTCTCTCGGTGCAGCCTCTCTCCCCGGACAGAGAAAGAGAGAGAAAGGAAGCGAAAGAGAGGGCAGGATTTTCAAAGAAAGAGGGAAGAACTATGACGAACAATTTGGCTGGAAAACAAACTCAAGCGGACGATGTGGGATTCCTCTGGATGGTGAGTCCACTCCAGCATCGAGTGCACGGCTCGTTAAATTTAAAAAAAAAAAAAAAGAAGAAAAGAAAAATTGAAAAGACAAGATTTGGAAAACAAATCGAGCCTTTTTCCAGATTTCCTTTTTTTCTAGTTTCAGATGAAACATGCGTAGATTTCTCCTTTCGGAGAACGTAACGAGATTCGCGGAGACCCGAAAAGGGCTTTGACGGGGCATTCGAATCTCATTCCCCGTAGTAGTTTCATTACTTTCCTCTTTTTTTAGGGAATTTTTCAAAAAAACGAGCGAAACAACTGACGCGAGGTCAAGAGATCTCGCAGCGCGAGAGAGAATTATTCGCGAATAAATGAAACAAGGAAATAGAAACGTTTGGGAAGGAAAGCGGAGAGAACGATAGCGAACGATATCGGACGATTTGTCGAGAAATATTACGTAAACCTCGGGCATAAATAGTTTCGAGAAATCCCTGATACTGACACGTTCCTTTCGGTTCTTCGATGAAGCGGAAGAAAAATTCGCCCAAGGTGGTGCTTATCGTCAGGTTAAGCTCGGCGGCCAGCCAACTGCCGTGTCGTTAGCATAATCGACCGGAATTTCGTAATCTACTCACTTTCAAAAACTTCGCCCGATAATATCGAGAAGAAGAAGGTAGATACTTGACCCGCAGTCACATTCGCATCCTTGATTATCCATTGATATTAACTATACTTTTCTCCGAGCATCTCCGAGGTTTCTCTCGTCTGTCGCGGTCGTTTAATTCATAATTGTGCGTGATTTTCCAAATTTACGTGCCGCGAGATTGTAGAGAACCAGAACGAGAATTTCGTAAATATGTTTCTGTGCTGGAAGAGAGTTTGTTGCCAGTTTCTATGTATTATAAAAATACAACTACAGGTTTTTTTTTTTTTACTTCAAATTTGCAGACCCTTGTTATATAAATTAATCCTGTATATAATCGTATATCAATTAATCCTTTCAGAGATCGTATTTATCCTTTTGAAAAATCAAATTCATCCATTCACGGATCAAATTCACATTGTAAATGATTCGAGCATGCTTTATTATTTCCACCATCGTTAGTCTCCAATGACGAATCCTGTCGAAGAAGTTTCTTCGAAAAAATTAAATTCCGCGCAAGAAATATTTCAGCTGATCCTTCAAATCACGAACATTTAATGGATGTTATTAGTCATTCTGTTACAATTATCCAAGTTTATAATTATCATATCGTCATAATGCGTAAGATCGTCATAATACGTATATAAAACTACCTCGCGCAACTGCAGACGACTGGTTAACGACATGAATATATTTGAACTAATTGGAAAACAAATTCAAATAGTTAGATAGACGATTTTTCGGATAATCAAAATTATTAAATTATTAAACATGCGATCTAGTCAAATGTTGCAAATCGACTAGAAATTAAACAGTTTTCAAATACGACTAGTTGACGACACGAATATATTTGAACTAATTGGAAAACAAATCCAGATAGTTAGACAGACGATTTTTCGGATAATGAAAATTATTAAATTATTAAATTTTCAACCTAGTCGAATGTTGCAAATCGACTAGAAATTAAACAGTTTTCAAATACGACTGGTTGACGACACGAATATATTTGAACTAATTGGAAAACAAATTCAAATAGTTAGACAGACGATTTTTCGGATAATTAAAATTATTAAATTATTAAACTTGCGATCTAGTCGAATGTTGCAAATCGACTAAAAATTAAATAGTTTTCAAATACGAATGTTTATCGGGTAAAAGAATGCACGTTTAATAATAATGAGTAGTTGCTGTAAAATTTTCATCGTCTCTTCACCTGGTACGTAATTCAAGAGCTTCCTCTTGAATTAATGCAAGATCCATTTATACATACACAGCTCGATCTAATTATCATCGTTTGCTATTTTCAAGCTCCTGTACAGATGGAAATTTCTCTTATCGTCCGAGTTATTTTGAAATTCTGATATAATATTGATTCGCTATTTTCGACGTGGCCAATTTTTCGACTAACGTTAACAAATATTTTTAATTAACTAAATTATATATGTATTTTCGCCTTTTCCCTTTTTAAAAAACGTTCAACGACATTTAATTTGTCTTTTAACTTTAGCACCACTCTTTTTCTTTTTATAGTATTTTTATGGTACAAGTGAAAGACAGTTCACTTGGAGGCACTAAAACAGGGCATTTGAGGCAAGAATACGCGTTCGAAAATATAAAAATATATTGCTCGACGTAGAGTTTAAATGTGTACGTAATAAATATATAGAGTGATCCTCGAGACAAAATCGTAAAATATACCTCCTTAATTATTAGGTTTAGGACCAATGTGGATTAATATTTTTTTTTATTTAGAATTCAATGTTCTTTCGATTTGCGATGAAAAAAATATATAAGTTCACTTTAAAGAAGTAGAGGTGACCTTGAAAATTTCGAAACCCCTCAACACACACAAGAAAATGATACGCCATATTTTGCATTCATTAGAAGCATAATTAAAAAATCATTTCACGTGTGCAAGTTACGTGAATCACCCTGTACATATAAATTTCTTTCAAACAAGTTCTTTTTTTTTGCTAATTTTACGTCATTTCATGTTACTTGTCCAAGTGTTATCACGATAAAATTTCGGAATAACAATTTCACTTTTCTACTGCAACGGCTTAGGAAAACAAACTTTTAGAAGAACTTGATTTGCGAAAGAATTAATTTCACCTGCGAAGGGACGAACATGATTACTCTGAGGTACAAAGCATATAATGATGCGACAAATTGCTAGTCTTGTCGTATTAGTAATTTTAACGTTGCAAAACATGGAACAAAATACAAAAGATCGAAATATTCGGGTTAGAAAAGGCAAAGGAAAAAAAAAAAGAAAGAGAGAAAAAAGAAAATTTAAAAAAGCATACTTTGTGCGCGGATAGACGTGCCCATTTATTTGCTTACGTCGATCCTTTATATCCTGGTAGCGTGAATGCACTCACGAGCACACAATGGTGAAAGCGTCACACGTTATAGGAAACATATTACGTCGCGAAACCGGCAAAGTAAAAGAAAATTAAAAATATATCGCGGCGTCGATCAATTTCATACTACGTACGACGGCGACGATACGACGGCGATGAAAGAGCAATGCGAGTATACTTCGCAAGCATACGAAGGGCAGCATATTTCTTAACATACCTACGAATCTCAATCAGTAAAATTGTGGATTCCGAAAGTGCTCGCGCGCGGTCGGAATTTCATTTCACGCGGGCATAACAGAAATTCCACGAACGACTTTAATTTGCATAACTCCTCTGGCATAAGCCGAGGTTTACAAGTGAGGTATACACCAATTTTAACGTGTATCAATTCTGATTTATGCACGCAGCAAAAACTCGAGTAAACACGGTGCGATATGTCGCGTTGAAGCTCGCTCGGTAAATTGGTTCAGATACACACACACACATACACACAGTTGGGAAACAGTTGGAACAGGGGGAAAAGCGCACGAAAATTGAAAAAGAAAGAAAGAAAGGAGAAACACCGCTTGCGGGAAGTTTGCGGTACAACGAAAAACGAAATTAGATATGGCGATTTAAAAAGCACGAGCGAACGACGCGGCGTGATTAACTGTGAAATTTTCAAACTCGGATCCCCGTTCGAGAGTAGTTGATTGCAAGCGAGTAATAAATGATCTGCTTGCCGATATGAAATAGGAGAACGCGTGAAAAATTACAATTATCAAACAGTTATTAAGTAACGTTGTAATTTTTGCATCGATGCGAATCACGTACTCGTGAACTCACTCGGGCTGAAGAATGCCGGCAATTACTAATTCGCCCTTAAGTTCATTAAACGCCTCTTTTTCTCCTGGGACGTTCCCCGACATTCCCCGAGAGGAGGGAGGGGAGGGGGGACTAAGTCGAGTGTCATTAGCGCGCAAGAAGGAAAACTCGTCGCGGGTAATCAACGAATTTTTTCAATTTTCGAGTGTTCCCTCGCTCTGTGCATAATGAGATACTCATTTCCATTCGGGAAGCGCACTTGCTCCAATTTCATGGAGATTCGAACATGCCATACGTAACACACGTACGAATCTAAGTCGCGTGAACTAGATAGACAGACGCGTAAATAAAAATATTCCAAAAAAAAAAGAAAGAAAAAACAAAATCGAGAAAAGGGACAAGTATGCAAACTCACATTTTGTCCAAACTTACTCTGCTCGAGTCATTGAACGTTACGACGACTTGTGCTATACTTGGCACGTGCTGTACGTATTTGCATTTCAGCGTGTTTTGAAATTTGCCACAAATGCACGAATGCAATAATTGTCGTGGATTGCACGCTATAAATTAACGAACAAACTGAAACTGAGTCGCGAAAGATTAGAGGGATGTTGTTTGTCACTCGTGTAACTATGTTCCCTTGTACGAAATTATACAGAATTAATTATACGAGAAGTGTGAGTAACGTCGGCTCGAATTGCGCGCTTTCAGATTTAGGAGGGACAAACAGCGAGCTAATGGAATGCAAAATATATTTCGTTTTTTTGTATTTAAATGAAAATTAATCGGAGTTCCGTGATTACAAAGGACAAAGAACAGGTAAAAATTGGCCAATTATTTTGGATCTGGCTGCCAACAAAAGTCTCACTGGATATTATTTTATATTTTTTAGTTTGTTTAGTTTTAAAGCAGCATTGGCTAACTGGCGGCCCGCAGGCTCTTACCCCCACTTTCCTGATCGCTGGCGCTACCCCCACTACATCGATTTCCCCCACTACATTGAAATTTTCCTCACCGTGCATGAGCCCCACTCTCTCGAGTGTGTGTACAGTGGAGGGGATAATGCTGCTCAGGAAAGTTATTAGCCGGTTCTGTTTTAAGGAATCCAAAATGCGTAATTCTTTATTCTAGGGATAATGGGAAAGTTACAAAGAATAAAAGTTACAAATAATAATCAGAGTATTGTCATTAATAAATTTTGTTGGTCATCGTTTGTTTTCTGCGAATGACGAAATGAGAATTTAGAAAAGAATCCAATTCTGTGGAATGGAAAGAAACCCATGAAAATGTTTGCAATTGTAAACAGGAGCACAACAATCGACAATCTGTCGATGCTTCTATATTAAACGATGTTCCTTCAAACAGGTACAGTGAATCCCATCAATATTCGAACATTAAATATCGAAACTGTCACAATTTTGTAAAAAGAAATAATAAGCTTGGGCTGATTTTAAAGCTTGAAGCATTTATTTTCAAAGTATAATTGTTTCATAATGCATAACGGTTGTTTTCATAGTATTGTTATCGTGTACATAGTACATAATGAGTGAATAAGTGAAGATACTTCTCTTTTCGAAAATGTTACAAAAATTATCGTAGTCTGTTATCTATAAACATGGACAATTTTTTTCATAACTGGATCTACCATGGATTTGCTCTTTCGCTTCGCTGATTCCTCTAAAAAAAAAAAAAAAAAAAAAAGAAAGAAAGAAAGAAAATCAGTTACCTTGCTATTTTACCTAGCCACGAATCTCAACAAACTTCCGTCCACTTGTATCCCTAACAAGAAAACCCCATCAGCCCGAAAACCACCGCTTCGACGAAAAACAACTCGTCGCGCTAAACAACCCATTGAAAAAGCAGCGCTGTTCTTCTTATCCGAGAGAAAGAGAGAGAGAGAGAACTTTCGACAAATTCCACAGATGCGACAGAACTGAATTTCCCGGTGACCGGGGAAAATTAGCATCACTTTCAAGCTGGGAACGAGGCTGGAACATCCGTGTTCGACGAACGGTTGAGAATTGATCGAACGCCGAGGCCTTTGTCGAAACCCCGTGGCCGAAGTAGCGGTTCTCTAACGAAAGAGAAACACGCGAAAATTAGAAATCCCCATCGGGTAGAACAATTCGGTCTGGCCATTGACTAGCCAGTTTTGCGACGGCCAAGCAAATATTTAGTCACGGCGTGGCGGGTGCGAGCGTGGATGGCAAACGACGAAATAAGGACGAGAAGCCATTAGGCCACTATCTTGCTCACTGGGGGGCAGAGAAAAAGAGAGAGAGAGAGAAAGAGAGAGAGAGAGAGACTTAGCCCTCTCCAATCCTCGAGTAAAGCCGGCGCCAAAGAGGTGAGCCAGATGAGGCCACCTGGCTGCCGGCATACCGCTGTAAAATATTCCTCGCTTTACACGCCTCTCTCTCTCTCTCTCTTCTTTCTCTCCTTTCACTCTCTTCTCTTCCTATATTTTTTTTTTCACTGCGCCCGCTATGGTATTATACCTTGATATAACGGGGCCGGCAGAAGGGTCGATTGTTCGAGACCGGGCGATTAAAATTTCAGAGTGAAATGTAAAAGTTCTGCGGGCTTGATACGGGTAAATCTCATTGTCAGTGAAATCTAAGTGAAATAGGGATATTTGGAACGAGGAACGATGATCTGATTTCTTTTCAACTCTTCAAAGTGTTTCTTTCTTTTTTTTTTTTTTTTGTTTCATTTTGAGAACGTGGAGAATTTCGAGAAAGCGGAGCAGGCGCGTTTGCTGTTTAGTTGAAATAAGTTATGAATTACGACGAAATCTTCTCGAATCATATTTTACATTTGAAAAATAAAATTGCACTGTTTCGTTGCATTATTTCATCGAAAATTATAATACAAAACTTATCACAATGCAAATTATTATACATTGTATGAAATTATGTTATTAATATTGTATATCATATATAATGTATAAGATTGTATATAAAGCAATAAAAAACATATAATTACAATTGATGACGATCTTTTCTTTTTGTCCTAAGGTGTTCTAAAATTACGAACGTGTTTCTTGTTTCACCTAAATTTTACTTTAACAGCAAATGCAAAGTGTTCTTCCTACTACATGACGAGAATACTCGACATAAGCATCGAAAAGATTAAGAAAACACTTTCGTAGAAGAAATATTTGCCGGGAGAATGGACGAAAATTATTGTAAAATGTTAAATGTTAAAAATATATTTTATTTCTGAAAAAAGCTGATTTTATTGTTGAGTGCTTACTGCTTTTTTTTTTTTGAATAGACACGATCAAGACACGATCACTACTTGAAAACTACGTTCATGCCAATTTTCATCGAAATCGGCGATTCACACTTCGATGTATGTTCTCTTAGTTAGTTAGATCTCACACAACACGAACCATCGGGAACTGCGTGACACGAATTGTCATTCCCCTCTTAACTCTGATTGAAATGAGAATTTCTTTCTTTTTTCTCCAAGACGAGAGAGACAAATACTGTCGCCCATGCTGGACAAACTAATTTCCCTCCGTGTTACAAGATCTCCGGATGAAAAATAATACGAAAGAGGCGGAAACAGGCCGCACGATGCTGGCACGATCGTTAATGAGAAAAGACGATTTTCAGCGTGCCACTTCAGAGCGTGGGATTCGAGACGAGCGCATCTCGGGATAATTAATGGTCGAGATGGTACCGACAGGCACACAGGGGATCCATTTCGGTGCGGCAAGTTGTGCATCCAGCAAGACCGATAGACGAAGAGAGATCAAGAGCAAAACTCGAGCCTGAAACTCGAATGCGAAGTCTCTATCTGTTGGCAAAGCCATGCTACGAATTCGAGTTTGCCATTATTTGAAGGAACGGTCACTGAATTACCGGCACTGCGTCGCTCTTGCTTGTACTTTGGAAACAATGTGCACAACGATGTACGATCGAACGACGATTTTGATACGAAGCAAACTTGGATAAATTCTGTCTCGACGACAGTGTCATAACGGGTAACAACGTTAAATAGTTTCGTCTCGTTCGAAATGATATCAATGGAAAATTTGCCATACTAGAGAAATAATATTACAAGAAAAAAAGAAATCTGATTTTCGTTGAAACTTCTGACTTTCAAACTCTGGCTCGGTGAAATTTTCTCATTGTAATTCGAAAAGAAATTGAGAGAAATCGCTGTTCTAATTTAGGAATCGAAAGGAAGCCTCGATCCCTCGTCAAAAAGATTTTATCTCTATTGAAATTTGACTTTCAAACGAGTATCTGGCTTCGTGTAATTGAAAAATCACGAGATATTTACACTGAGATAATTTCATTTAGAATTGAGAGGGAACTAAAATTAAGAGAAATCACGAGTCTCGTCAGACACAATATTCGTTTCTATCAGCTCGACTCGATGTATAATAATTTCGTATACGAGGTATAGTCTCATTTCACGAGACAACGTTTCTTGTCTTCGACACGTAGAATTGCTTAAATCAACGTTGTATTACGGTCGATCAATCAGTAACCAACGAGCACGTTCATCCCCGCCGTGCTAAATACTTTGATACAGTTAGTTCGTGTCAGAAATGCTAAACTAATTTAGCCTTCGAACCACGATATAGCCCGCCTTATCGCCAGCAATTATTACCGAAATATATATCTTATTGAAACGGTGTGCGCAGTATTGAAATTTCACGTTCCTGCTCTCTGTGAATTTAATTAACAATCGGAATGCAAATGACATCGATCCCGCTGGACATTGCTCGATTATTCGTAAGACGAGAACGAATCGAATTTCTTCGTGAAAGTTATCGATCATTTGCCGATGTGGAAATTCTGCGCCTAAATCGTGAGTGTTGCACACGCGATTACGATTCAACGTGATTAGTCGGAACGAAAAAAAAAAAAAAAGAAGAAAAAGAAACGATTTAGTTAGTTGGAAATTAGTTGAAATTATTGTGATATTGAATTATTGTATGTACGTGATAAAATGAGAATATTTTTTTCTTCTGGTTTTAAATTTAAATAGGTTTTTACCCCGGCATATGAATTCGTATTTCGACGAAAATTTCGAAATACCGCAGTATTACTTTCTAGTTGCAAATTCTATACCTTCAAATTTCCGATATAATTCTGCTTGGTTCAGGAAACAAAGAAGCATCTCGTTGCAAACGCGTGAGGACTTTTTATCCGTTTACGAGGAATTTAGATGCGTAAAAATGCACGAAATGCACATGAAGTGCATTCAGATGGAGCGAAGAGAATGAAAAATTGTTATCGTGCAATTTTTATATTCAGTAGTTAAAATATTGTTACATACAATTGTATTTTTCGCAACTTTGAAGATTAAATTCCTCTCCTTTAAAACTTGTTTTACGATTCCTTTTTCTTTCAATTGAACGCGTTAAACATTGATCGGTCAAATTCTGTTCCAGAGTCTACTTTTTCGAATTAAACTTTCGCAAAAATGTGAATCCGTAGAAAAAAATCCAGTCTACCGAATCCACGAACTTTCATGCACGAACAATGCGCGACAGCGATCGCAATTTGAAAAAGGGAAACACGATTCTCGAACGATTTACAGGAGGAATGGAGACGTTGGCCTCGTTCGCAATTCCACGCTGCGAGGGTCGTTAAAAATCACGAAGGATTAATAAAACGGAAACGAGTGACGAGAGGCGAGAGGTGAAGCCGAGTCACCCTTGGCACGTGCCTCTTTTCGATACTGATTTCTCCTTCGTTCGAATCTCTGGTCACATATTTCAGGGCCCATATTAACAGGTGGCATTGATATCGAGCACGGGGTTAGGGTCGCAATCGCGCACCTACGCGCAATGGAACAACCTGTTCAATTGTTGCATAATTCTAACCTCGTTTCGTCAGTGGCACATCGTTCGAATGATTCTTATATCTGTTTGTCATCGCTGGTGAGCACAACTGCACCAACTACGATAGATAAAATGTTAAATTAATAATTCAAACTTTTAACATAATTTCGTATAACGATCTCATTTGGTCTCATTTCGAAGCGTGACACCTTTGAAATTTATTTCGGCAGTCGCGAAGTTCGTTTTTCTCAAAGACGACTTTACATCGTCTTTCGTAAAATTTCTTTTTAGCATCCAGTATTATTTTGAAGACTGAAATCTCTTCGTAAAACTTGTCGTACGATCGTTTCTTGAGTGTTAAATATTACGATCAAAACCTAATCTTAACATTTCATCGTTTAACGTCTCCTTAAAGTTCTCCCGAATTCAATAAGATAATGAAAAAAAAAAGTTGCACAGCGAATTTTAAGAGCTCGTTGTAAAATTTCAATCTTTCCACGCTACACTGGATTTAGTTCCGTGAAAAAAAAAGATTGTTCCAACTAGAACGAGACCAAGTGCATCGTTACACGATCTCTTCTGATGTTACGATTAATGAAATTTGAATTATATAATTCTCTACGTACAAAGCATAGTTTAATAACACAATATTAGTTCCTTAACACGTCAAACGATAGCACGTGCAATGTAGATAAATTGATTAATATTTATTCATTCAATTCAATCAATCTATTTATTTATTTGTCACTTATTACTTTTTGTTATTTATTTATCTGGTTTATTCGATTCACGGCTCTCCGTGATTTCAATGCGCGCGTAACATTTGACCGGTACGTTGAAATCGCGAACAACAATTGCAATTTTCCCGATTTTTTCGTACAAAATAAACAGTTATTGAAATTATTTTTACTTTCTTCGTCGGAGAGGCATCAAAGAGTTCTAAGTTTTTAAGGCGGATAAATTTTCACTCTGAAGAGACGATAGCTCTCTGTGCGTTTTTTAAAACTCGTAAAAAAAGAACCGGAAGACACGTGTTATTCCGAGTGTTTGATCACGTTTCAAATTTACGTTGACGCGTGTGCGTCATATTCGTCGTTTTGTGACTTTGTCCCATTTTTCCCCTTTTTCCTTCTTTTTTTCCTTTTCCATTCTCGTTAGCTTCGCGCACGTATATATGTATATACATATATACGTATATATATATATATATAAAATATTGCATCGAGATAACGCCGAAGTTTTTTATTCACTTAGCGTGGCCGATATTTCATGCGAGTAGTCGCGGCGCGCAAGAAAAATGTTTATTGGGAAACCGTGAAAAATTGATATCATGCGCGGCAACTCTGTTAGCAAGCTGTTAAAACACACACATCGCCGCATCGTGAAACGGCGTGTTTCCACGCCGAACCGAGAGAGAGAATATCCGAGACGAGATGTGGATCTAATGAGAAGACAAAGAGAGAAGTGACAAAAGCTATGTAATCGTGCGGTGAAAATACCGCGAACTTGAACCAAAAAAGCGTTTGAGTAACGCGTGAACTTTGTTAACAAAAATTATAGCGCGGGTTTTGGCATACACCTTGTGGATGACAAACACAGTGAAACGATACAACGTAATTTTTCTTTGGTGATTTTATTTTCACTTGTAAATTGCTTGTCGAAAGTTCGCGCGAAACGTTTGAAAGGCGATCACTCGGGAAGTGATCTTCTTGCTCAAACAAGGCATGTTATTTTATATTATATTGAAGCTTTATCAAATATTTTGGTCGATCCTTCAACACCGTGAACATTCAATGGGTGTTATTAGTCACTACAGTTGCAACTATCACTCCTACATATCGTCATAATTATTATACGAATACGTATATAAATACTATATATATAACTACCCCTATGAAATTGTGCAGTGACACGCGAATCTACGCATGTATATACATTTTCAATGTTAAATAAGTATTTTATTTCAATTTTATTCTATTCTATGTCATGTTTGTTTAAGTATTATTACATATACACATTCTGTAAAATTTTTATTTCGAAATAATAACATTATACAGATTTTAATAACGTTATACAGATTTTGTATATACAAATACTTTCAGTGTTAAATAAGTATTTTATGTGAATTTTATTTCATTCTATGTCATGTTTGTTTAAGTATTATTACATATACACATTCTGTAAAATTTTTATTTCGAAATAATAACATTATACAGATTTTAATAACGTTATACAGATTTTGTATATACAAATACTTTCAGTGCTAAATAAGTATTTTATGTGAATTTTATTTCATTCTATGTCATGTTTGTTTAAGTATTATTACATATACACACATTCTGTAAAATTTTTATTTCGAAATAATAAACACATTATACAGATTTTATTCTTATTAAAATGGCTTAAGGAAACAAATTTGTAGAAGAATTTGATTTGTAAAAGGGTGTGTTTGATCCGTGAAAGGGTGAACTTCATTTGCAGAAAAGCGATCTGCAAAGGGGTTAATTTGGAGGGCAAAACTTATTTATATATAAAGATTGTAACTATGCTTATAACATTTAAATGTAAAGAAAGAAATGTAAAAACGATATAAAATTCGTGTTTTTAATAAATATGAATACAAGAAAAAAAAGTACAAACATACGTAATGAGTTTCCGTTTCTGCTTAATGGAACTTGCAATAATTTCTGCGCCTATTACAATCACGGGCTAACAACAACGGAGCGTTCAGTTTTAAAATTAAAAGAAAGCAAGTGAGAAAAAATGGAACGCGTGTACATTTTGAGCGAACACCGCGAAAGAAAGGCAAACGTAAATATGGCAAGCTCTGAGTCAACTTCATTTGTCGGGATTACCACGTTCAAATTGCTGTTCATCCAACGCTGTACAATCGCAACACGTGCTTGGCGTACGTGTTTAATTCCTGCGACTCGATAATTATGAATTTAGATATGCAAACAAGCGACACCGGTCATTCTTGAATTACAGTCGTTCGTGGAATGTTCGCTCGATGCAATATCACGTGTAACGCTAGAACTCTCGGCGATTAAAATGTAAAATTTCCATCAGAGATGTTGTTAGAGTGCAAAGAAAAAAAAAAGAAAAACTTTAAAATGAAAAATTATTCAAATCTCTAAAAATACACTGTTTTACATCTGTAAAATGTTCAACAAAAATTACAAACTGGTCGTTTTGACCATTTTGACCAGTTTTAGTGTATCAGAGCTGCTGTTGTCCCTTGTTTATACGAATCACAATGAAACGTAATAACGTTTAAATATTTTTTAAATTATTACTAAAATAGGTACCAAGAGGTACCGAAAATTTCATCTCACTCAATATTTAACATTTTGCTGGTAGATTCTACTGGCACTTAGCCTCATTCCATTCTTCTAATTTGATATTAGCAGAGACGGATAAATAAGTACTGAAAGTTTGATAAATTATCAATATAACGTATAATTTTATCTACTTACAATAAAATTATTTAATAAATACAAAGTCACATATTTACAAATTTATTACCTACAACATCCAATTTTCAATATAAAACGACCAAAATTTGATATCGATAACCACGAAACCACGTGCATTTTCATCGTCGTACCGAAACGAACCGCGTTTTGTGCAACAAATGATCACATACCTGTCATCATTGTGGCGCGATCGATCTTTAAGAATCGAAATGGCTAAATGCGGTTGATGACACTCCTTTTCCTGCCCTCTCCGAAAAATGTTCGAAATGAAAAAAATCTCGAGAGGATCGAGAGGTCGACGCGCCTGCAGTCCAACCATCGAAAGTGATACGTCGAGAGAAGAGGAGCTCCTTGAAGAAGAACGGGAAGAAGCCAATTTATCACGGCACTTTCCACTTGACCCGCTCGACGCGTAGCAACCGGCGACAACGCGTTTGAAAACGTCGAACGAGAATTTCGCCGAGTCCGCGACAAAACGGGCGTGATGTGCGCGTCTTCGAAAAAGCGGATAAACGAGAAGCGGCGCGGAGACGATTTCGATAAAGCCTTCGAAAAAGGGCTCATATGTCGGGATTACGCGGCCGCTTCACGTTTTCATCCCCATTCGAGAGCAGCTTCACCCCCCGTCTATCCAACGGATTCTCGTCGCTGTTTACAGAACATCGTGAAATACCAGGCACGCGGAGACACTCGGCACGTTCGTACAGAGTGGAAAGAAAAGTTTATCCGTAGATGAATGCTACACCTTCGATTCGGTGGAGACACATGTAAATTTCGAATTAAAAAAAAAATTTTCTCTTTGTATTGCATTCTACCCATCACCAAGGAAAAACTTTCACTATAGGTCGCCTGATAGTTTATTTTAAAAAATGACAAAAAAGTTTCTCAATCGTTTAACACGTGCGTCGTGACAGCGACTTTATAACTCTGGGCGTGTGGACGTCTATTTTACATAATTTTCGTATTCACTTGAAACTTTGATTCATCATAGCGCGAGTCGAAACGATCAAGTGATAAAACTAACCGTTGACATTATTCGAAATATGAACATTACGCGATATAGCGTCCAGAAGCATAAAGTCGCTGTTAGAACGCACGCGTTCGCAGCGTTAATTCGCCATTTTTCCAAGAGAACTATTAGGTTGCGACCTATGGTCCCTTGGGAAAGTTTCAGCTCCGTGATAAGTAGAGATTCAAGGTCACACACAGTCAATTTCACCAGCAATTTTGCGCTCTCTACACGTGTTTCCACCAAATCGAGGAAGGTGTGTAATTCGTCTATGACAGCCACGGACAAACTTTCCTTTCGACCGGTACATTCGTGTGTTTCGCGGATTGCGAGCGCAAACTTTGCGTGCCGGGCTACCTGGCGCGCGCGTCAGGCCCGACTTCGGTTATTGCCACGTTTTCGGCGTTTCAGCGATTGTTTGTCCTCGCCGTGGGCGCGAGAGCCGCGCGACAAAGCGAGCGCCAACCATACATTTTCTCCCCTGCCAGCAGTCTACGTATAATTCCGGCTTTGTCACGCGGCGGCGAAGCACAATCGCGCGACGATGCATTCCACCGGCGAGGCGGCCGAGTTACGTCGGAGGGCACCTGCTGCATTTCTAACGACCGTGTTACGCACAATCTGTGTTACACGATCTTTATGCCATTGTGGCGCTTAGCAAAATGCCCCGCCGTGGAATGGAATACATACGTACACTAACGAAACTCATGCGTCTGGCTTTGCACACGTCTCGAGCTTTCCTTTGTTAGATTGCTTCGCGCGAGACGGTATAGCTCAGCTAGCATTAAACGTACCGACGTTTTACATATACCTATATTACCATAAGAGTTCATTGCCAACGTTATGAATAAACGTTGATCTTTAGAAAGAAATTCTTAATTTATTAAAGGAAACAATTCGCGACGTAACTTCTGATTTCTAATGAAATAATCAAACATATATATTTTTATTTAAAAAATTTATAAAAAAAGATAATCAATTAATTGCACTTTTTACATATGACTGGAGTTTCTCCTTCGTACGTTTTTCGCAGACAAATTTTTTGCAAATTATGCAAGTTTGAGTTTTTATTACCCGTGCACAATCTTGTTTGACATTTTCTTCGTGATTGGGAAATATTGCTTGGGCTGCTTGATGTTCTTTGTTGCAGGTTTTCCTTTTCTTCTTCAAAAAATTCGCGATACTCTGTGACTAGTTCATTTGCTAATTGTAACAGGAAACGCTGATATCTTGATATCTTTATTCCAGTTGTTTCCCGACAGAGTATCCATGCATTTATTCCAGCTAAATCCAAGATATTGAAGAATACGTGCACAAGCCATCTATTGCATTTGGATTTGACGCCATTTGATCAACCACATCGACGCCAAATTTAGTCTTATTGTAACAACTAATTGTTTCGGGTGTTCGCTTTCTATTATTTTTGACGCATTTATGTCTCGAACTTAGTACCGTAATTTTTTTCGTTGGTTTTAGATTTATAAATTCAGTCAGAAAAATACGTGAATTTCGTAAATAACCTCTCGCGGTACATGAGGTATGCAAAGAATTTTTCTCGGTGAAAAAAATAAGCTAAGAGAAGAACAGAATGCGAAAAATCGAATAATCAGATAATATAAGAATTTACAGAAAGTCAGATTAGCGAAAGAAATAACAATGAATGTACGATTTTAAAGTAAATTTTGAAGAGGGGTCATTTGACCTCGCTTGGTACGTTTAGTGCTAGTGGTAGTGAAATGTCTGCCAAGTTTCTTCTTTTCAAGGTACTTTTTTCAACTTCACAGCGTGAATCAGGTGGTCGTCTCTTTAAAATAATAATTCTAATGTGATAATTTAAAATAATAATTCTTTGTCGAAGAATTGTAACATTTACGAGATAATAATATATTTGCAATTATATACGAGGAGAACAGAACTACAATGACCTGCCAATTCAAATAATCTACGAGACCGAAATTTGGAAGTCAAACACTGTGTTAAACAGGTGTGTAAATGCTGATGTCTGAATATGTGGTTGCCAACCGAGTTTAAAGACTCAGAAAATTCGACGAAACGAAGCGAATTCTTTTGGTTCGAAGTAAGAAACAGTGGATTTCGTTGATTATGCACAGCTTCGATGGAACTCGACTGTTTGACGATGAAATGATATTTTCGAGGCAGGTGTTCGCGCGCAATTTTCATAAACACGATTATCGTAACGTTTACACAATTTTTACAACGATAATACGTTAATGCAGCGATAAATGCATCATCAGTTCTAACAAATCTGTACAAGAGTTCAGATTGTTCGGTTTCTATTGAAAAAAAGCAGGAAAATGTCGCGATGATGTTATCTTTCCAACAGCTTTTGGATACTGACAATCAATTTCATTTTATTTTTTTTTTTTTTTCTCCAAGCACATATAGCGTGTTATAGATATCGTAGGATAAGCATTTGACACAATGTCAAATGGAACAAGATAGCGATTCATATCAATTTTCCACCAAACTATTTCGAAGACTTGTCGAAAATATTATATTCGAGATTTTTACACCTGCGTGTAAAAGAATGAAGTTCAAGCTCGGTTTATTTCAACCGCAATCTAAATGACGAACAAACGCCTACATTGAATTTTCGGTTCGAATTGATGCAAGATTTACGACAGTCCCTCGTCGTATCAAGTTAGTATTACTTCTGGAAGATTAACCCTCAAGTAGAACTGTGTCGTTTTTTTTTTGCCATTTTAGTTCCCATTTAATGTCTTTGTCATCGATTTTGCAATTATACGCTCGTGTAGCGCGACGCGTCGTTCATTTCTGAATTCTCGTAAGAATATAAATCCAAAATTCGTTGACTTTTCATTTCTGCGCCGTTGTTAAAAATTCGTCATACTAGAACTATCAATGTGTTCAAAATGACCAATTTATAATTTCTTGGACAAAATTTGTAATTTTGCGGACTTGCAATGTTGCATTTTTTTGGGGAGAGATTGAGTGATTTTCGTATGATATATGAATTGATATATGTTACGTTATGATATATGTATGGTACACGTATGATATATGTTCATTATCATTAGGTATCGTAAACCTTTTCCTATTTCTTGCATTCTAATTTCTTTGACTCGATTTTTATACTTCGGTACCCGGTAGTTCCAGTGTTAAGATACTGAAGTCGTCCAAGGAGCAAAGTACAAATCGAGAAGGATATATAAGCGCAACGAAAAGAATCTACAGCAAGTATTGCATCTTTTTTACTTCAAGAAGTTGCTTCAACAGTCTTGGAAAAGTTCGATCTCGTTCTAATAAAAGTTCTGTAAAATTGTAAAGTAAAGTATATAATTTCAATTTGAGACCGTCGACTTTTGAAACTAGAGAAATATAATATAATGGCCTATATACAATGGAATATACCGTGTTGTTAATCATCAATTTCGATCAAATTTGGCATGAATGCAGTTTTCAAAACAATATTTCACCCGTAGTTTCTTTTTTATCGGCAATCGTCAATGTTGAAAACTACATACTAACTCAAAGTTTAGAGTGCGAAATATATTTTGTCAAACATCTCGGGAATTATTAAATATACAGCTTTTGTATACATTGATGAAATTAGTGTTTTTTAAGCGTTTTGAGAATGTGCATTGGTGTGCTTAATTATCTCTAGACGATGACGAGTATGCTCGACGGAAACGTAGTAAATACACTTGCTAAGATTGAGTTAAATAACAAAATGATAAATTTCTTTTGTTTCTTTGAAAAATTTTTAATTTTATCGGTTTTATTTAATTTTCTCTTTTTTTTTTGTTTCGTTGCCTTGAAATATTTAAAAATGTGCTAAAATTACAAATATATATATACAATTTTTTTCACCTAAATTTTACAATAAATGGCAAAAGAGAATTTCTTTTCTACATGACGAGTGTACTCGACATTAAACAAAAAAAAAAAAAAAAAATTCATCTTTTCACGACTCGACAGTATACTCGATATAAACGCTTAAGGGGTTGAACGAATTTAAGTAATTCTTTAGTGTACATCATTCGGCGAATGAAAGCGGATTCGTTTGAACAGCATATTTAAAGAAACCTTAAGTGTGACCTCGCCAGATGGTATTTCCGAGAGCCAAATCGTTTCCAAAATGCCTTCGTGCCGGAAGAATCGGAGTTTCAATTGGGAAACGCTCACGCTGTAGAACAGCACGTGGAATCTGGAGTAAATGCGAGAACGCTTGCAAACCGCCACAATTCCTCGATCGTGATCGTCGCTGGCGATCTACGGGCTGGATGCAAGGACAAATCCTTGGCATCCGAGGCTCGAGCTCCCTGTATCCGGCAGGTAGCCTCTTGTACGATACTCGTGAGTCATGCTATGCCACGAACGGTGGCATCGCATTCGCATACAGGATACCTACCTCCTGGCAATTTCAAACGCAGGAGGACCATGAGCGGGAGGCCGGGATTGCCGACATTGTAAACACGCTTATTAACTCGTGCACGCGAGTCAAGAACCACGGGGTTGAAGCGTATTGAGGTAACGCGCATAATCTTGCAACGCCGCGCCGCTTTGTGACCAACGTCTATACAGCGTGTATCTATATAGCGGGCTATTCATGCGAATCTGCCGTACGTTTCTGTCTGTAATACCACTCCTCGTGAATTAGTTTTGCAAATCTGTAGAGTTGATATTTGAGCGCGAAATACGTGTTGCGTTTCGATATTTCTTTCGATTCTTCGTGCACTGATGACAAATGATTGTTTGCAGTACAGCAAACGAAAATATCGGCGCGAATCAGTTCGTGATCGATGAAAAGGCTTTGATCGAGAGGCGATAATATTTTTCAGAACGATGAGGATAAATACGTTGCTTGACTTTTCAGGCGTTTCGTTCATTTTGAGAACGTGCACTCGCGTGGTTTCGAAATTTATTTCGAAGCTGCGACGAATTGTAACGAAACGACAATATTTTCCAATTGCTTTCTTTTTTCGAAACATATTTTCTTATAAAATTGTTGTAAAATTATACATAATTACAATTGACGATACAATTTCTTGTTTCTCATATTAAAGTAACGAATATGTTTTTTATTTTACCTGAATTTTAACAGAAAATGCAAATTTCTTTTTACTACATGCCGTCGAACAAAAAAAAGGCTATCTTTTCATGACGAGTATACTCGACGTAAAACATCGAAAGGGTTAATATGCATTATTGATTTAAAGAAGAATTGTGTAAAAATAGCAACACTTGACACGCTTTTTAAGGAACGTTAGCGAGTTCAAACCCTAGTAAAATTTTAGATTGTCGTGTGTGACAATTTAATAGACGTGCCTTTGTATTACCTCTGTATTGTAGGCTTACAAGTTCCCTTCGAATAAATTTCCAATTGTTCGAGTCACGTATTTGAATCTACATTTACTTGAATTCAGATAAGTTTGCGTTCGTGAATTTTTCAACAGACAGGCTGAAAGTTCAAGTTCAGACATCTGCATGACAAGTGCTTGCGAAACATCTGCATTTGTGCATTTCAATTTTATGAACTGCGAGGATTTTTCAAACCTCTAATAAAGATGTTACTCTTATTTATTAACATGTGACCGTCATTTTGGTCTCTATAAATATGTTAGAATAATTAAAATGAGACGAATATTACTAACAAAGAATTTTAAATACACATATAATCGGACAATATCATACAAACGAAAAAATATTATCGTTTTCGTTGTGCTTTATTGTAATGTAATATCTTATTTATTAACTAAGTATCTTGCCATAGATAAAACATGAAAGTTCTCCGTGTTAAACTAGTATTTTGGAAAGAAATGTTTCACTAAAACATTTCTGACTTTTAAGAATACACTATTTTTAAGCCATATTGTATTTCAAGCTGTTTGGCTCGTGAAACTAAATATGCAACAAAACGCAAAACAGCGCGATAAAGTACAAGTTAACTTTGACACTACTTCTAAAGCAAGATGGCGACCTTTATTTCCGATAAATGAAAAGGTGACTAAATATTAAAATTTATAATGAAATTGAATGATGTAGTAGCTAAATAAAAAGCGTTTTGCTACGATAAATTTTGTTAATTATGTATGATAATAGAATTTGATAATAATAATTTCGTACAACTCTGTAACCCTGCGAAAGGGTTAATAACTCCGGTATGGTCTAGTGGCTAGGATACCTGGCTCTCACCCAGGAGGCTCGGGTTCGATTCCCGGTACCGGAATTCTCTTTTTTTTTTTTTTTTGAGAAAGATCCAAAGTAAATAGAATATATTTTTTTTTTAATAAAACAATTACAAATTCATTTATTTGTCGTGCTTCGCGAATTACATTGTTACAGAGCCGTAACGAACAATTGATTAGATTGTTTATTAGTCAGGGTACAAATAATCATGACAAAAATTCGTGGAGGACGTATCAACCTTTTTTTCTAAAAATGAACTGTAAATACTTCAGAGAAACGGAACAATTAAATTGCTGATAAAATTTCACGAAAATGACAAGTGGAATCGACTTCGAGCACATCGCTATCGAATATCGGTAAAAATCGATAACCATAATGCGAGCTTCTTAAAAAAAAAAAAAAATTCTTTAAAACCGGATCGAAAAAAGAAAAAAAAGAAAAAAAATTGGCAAGGAAGGCTGAAGCAAGCTGCGACGTAAATCAAATCTGTCGTAGAACCTTAGGAACATGATTTCCCGCAGGCTTCTCCCACGCCGTTAATCTCATCAAACAACAATTCATCCGAGAATCAGCATAAAACGGGGCGGTGCACGCTTGTTATCAGAGTGAGGAAAGTAGAATTCGAAAGTAGACGCCTCTTGAGAGAAGAGGATGCACATCGTGCAACGATTTGCAGATGCAACGGTACCCCGACGGTCACGTTTCTCCACGCCCTGCGATTATTGAATATTTAACGTCGGCTGCACGACGTCTGACTTCCTGATCCGATCGTGCAAACCGTAATCGGCGTGATCGTGCGATTTAACAGCTCTGAATAGCCTTTGTCCCGAGATTTAGTGCCATCGATCCGAACCCAACGTTCCCAGCCTCCGTAATAGATATTACGTTTCCGGTTTCTATAATTCGTATGATATCGCGTCGTCGTCGCGTTGAATGTTTGGACACGCGCCATTCAAATTGTGCAGCACACGCGTATTAACTGCACTACTCCTGCGTGTGTGTCTTGCGACGAGAAATCAATAAAAATGAAAGAGAAATAAATTAAGAAATAAGAAATAAAAGTAAATTAAATTCTCGAGTGAAATTAAATTGTACAGAATTATACACGATCAGTAATATTTGTATAGAATATTTCGTGAATTTTGCGAAACGTATGTTCACAACCGATACTTTTTGGTATCGAGAAACTCAGAAATCGAAAAATCAAAACTAATATTTCAAGTTAAAAGGGTAAGTTACGCTAAAGACGAGTTACGCTACGAGGATAAATTACGCTAATAGACGTAAGTCAACTTGAAAACGTTTTCAACAACGCGGAAGGACTATAGTAGCGTGACGTTCGTGTTAACAGGAAAATATTCGGCGCCTGTTTTCCGATGATAAAGATTTTCAATTTTACTCCCGTTTCGAAGAACCGAAACGAGAAAATAGAATTTCTCTACAAGTTGCATTGTCGAACAGCGGAAATTCATGATTCGTAGGTCAGATCTAGTTAGACGAAAAGTAGCATCGCATACAACGACGAAGCATACATTTGTCAAACATTTGAAATTCTCACGAATGGGCGCGCGTGGGTTACATTTAGGTCTTGTAATAATTTACAAGATTACAAGATACTTTTAGTCCCTCGACTAAATGACTGCAAAATACACGTACCGTGGCCTGGTACAACTTGGGCCAAGTGGTTCGCGTGGAAAGAAGTCCTAAGCACCTGGGAAAGTCGCTCAGCGCCACGCGCTTTAACCGATTTAGACAATAGGCCCTTGTATAAACGTCCCTGCTTCAGGGAAGGCCACTTAGGGAGCTATAAAAGCGAGGGTCGTAAGAATCTCGTATTAAAAAGAGAACCGAGGACTCGGCCATCAGATGTAAACCAGAGTCCCAAGAGGAGGCAAATAAAGCCCAGGCCATCGAAGGAGATCACTTCTTGTGATTAATTCTACAAGCAACAAAAGAGGAAATGTTAAAATGTCTTTATTAAAAAAAAAAAAAAAAGAAAGAAAGGAAGAACAAACGCTTGCTTGTCCATTGCATTCGAAGCGACTTTATCAAGATGATCTTCAATTCTTTGTAAGTGAACTAGGTTAATTCATGTTAAAATTGTTGAATGTTTGTAATATCAATTAATGAAACGTTTACGTTCTTCTCGTCAGATGCGAAGGGAAAAAAGAAAAATCCTTCTCGATGAAATTCAGGAGTGAAAGTTCATAAGGACTGTGACATATTTCACCTTGAGAAGCCACAATGAAATCTCGGGCAAGAAAAGTTGTCAGCACGTTCTCGAGCGAGCAATATTTATAGACACCGTTCAGAGTAAAGATATTCTTAGAAAGAACGAGACAGAATGTAATTCGGGTTTTCGTGAAAAATTAAGAATTTACTACTCTTTCTTATAAAAATTACGAATAGACGATGAAAAAACCTTGCCTTTGTTGCTTTTGGTCTAGGAAAAATTCTTAATCTTCTTTGTGAATCTTTTGTTCGTTATGTTTGTTGTATCTGTGTAAATATTTACTTAAAAAAAAAAAAAGAGAAAAAAAATGGCTAAGATATCAAGGTTTTCACTCAGAAAATTTATCTTCTTCACTTTTTTTTTCTCACTTTGTTTGAATGAAAATTTATAACTATTTTTTTCAAATAATGTACTTATTAACATTTATAACAAATATAAAAAAAAATTATGTATTATGTATTAAAAATTTATTATTATTAAAATTTATTAAAAAATTATTATGTAAAAATTTATTATGTAAGAATTTATTATTATTAAATGTTAATAATGTACTTATTAATATTTATAACAAATATAAGAAAAATTATTTCGCCAATTTATGAAAATCTGAAACAAATTCCATCAGAATCCGGTATGGTCTAGTGGCTAGGATACCTGGCTTTCACCCAGGAGGCTCGGGTTCGATTCCCGGTACCGGAAATTTATTTTTTTCCATTTTTTTTTTTTTTTTACTTTCCCAAACAACGTTATATATCTTTATCGTTCGAATAATATAATCTCTAAGTTAAAGCGTATTTTATCAAAAATATCGTTAATAAACGAAAGAAAAAGAGAGGTGTTCTGTACTTCTCGATGAAAGAAATTTCGAAAGCTTCGGACGATCTCGTTACTCCTCTTGGATAACTAAGTGATTCATTCGTTAACACTGCGGAAAACATGCTGAAACAACAATTTATCTTGACTAATTTCAAAATTCTAATGAAAAGACTATTTGAATCACTGTGACAATGAATCGTCGATACTCTCTTCCCACTTTATATTTGACAAGTGGGAAATATATTTACTGATTTAAATAACTTTTTTACGGTTACATATGTTTTTATTATATTTTTTCATTCGTTTTTAATAAATTATCTGATTTAATGGCAAAAAAAAAGAAAAAATTGTAAATTAATGAACTTGAACAAGTACATGTTTCGAATACATGATATAGAAATAAAACTTTCTGTTAATTTATGACATTATTATTATGATTAATTCTTTAATTAGATATAAGTAAAGCAAGTAGTATATAATCAAGACTAAGAGTTCCATTCAACATGTATATATTAAGTAATCATATCGAATACGTGATAAAACTCCTCGAACCATTACTAGAATAGTTGAATTTGTTAAATTTATAAAATTAAATATAAAATTTCAATAGTTTATTCCAATCCATTACAACTACTGGAATTATTCTCATAAACAATAAATTTATATATTCTGACAAAAAAGTTAGAGTAAATAATCTTCTGTAGTGTTCAAGATTAAAAATTTCCATGTCAAATATAAAGTGGGAAGATATATATATATATGTGTGTGTGTGTGTGTGTGTGTGTGTGTCGAATATATATAGGACGAGGTTTTTCGTTATAATTGTCTTGTTTTTGTAAAAATTTTGTTTTTTGTTATATTGTTGCTACTTTCACGGCT
Source organism: Tetragonula carbonaria (assembly GCA_032399595.1). Taxonomy (NCBI): domain Eukaryota; kingdom Metazoa; phylum Arthropoda; class Insecta; order Hymenoptera; family Apidae; genus Tetragonula; species Tetragonula carbonaria. The sequence continues at coordinate 2,449,966 of JAUCRC010000007.1, read as the reverse complement.
TTCACTTTACAGCTACTAGTTTTACGTGTTTTTGAGGCAAATTGTAGTCGGAAGCTTGGGAGCCGAGAATATATACTACTTCCGTAACTGTGCGCCAAGGATTTCTAGATAAAGTGGCTGTTCCTTGCCGAAGAGAAGAGAAACTTACTTGAGAGAAAGAGGTCTTGGAGGGCCTGGGCTGCCTGGCACAGGAGAGCCCATGTCTCGGCAGCGGCAAGTCCTGTTCCTCGCAGAGCAAGCACATCTCCCGCTACTACGGCCAGACCAGGTCCTCCGTTCAAGTCGGTTTGCATCCTGTAAGAAACGAAAAATTCCATATGTAAAAAAGTGCAAAGAAAAAAAATGCAATTATACAATTGTACACTTGTACAATTTGAAACGTCGCTACGGTTCGCTCGACTAGTTCGTATAGAATCCTCGACTTGCGTCTTTACTTCCTAAGTGTCATTTATAGTTTTCAGATGGGGGATCCCCCATTCCTTCTAGTGATTTCGCAGTTTCTAGAAAGTCCGAGGATTCTTTGCGCTTTTCCTTCAATGTGAATTTGATCGTACTTTGCCGACTTTCTTCACGTAATAAATAAATAATCGGATAAACGTCATTGCACCCGCAGCGCGTATATTATGTAACAAGTCAGGTTACACGCTCGAGACATATATAGTTGCAAGATTCTCGGCATAGTTGGCAATTTGGATGGCCGGTGTGACAGAGACTTTCAGTTTTCAAGGTGTATCACTATGATCAACAGTGGGAGGGTCAGTTAAACCGCGAATTCTTGAAGTTTCGTAACTACCCTCTCTCTCTCTCTATGGCCCTTTGTGACGACTTAATGGACAAGTGTTTACAAGTTTAGCGGCAATAGTTGGACGAGCTGGAACAACGTACTCGACAAAGGATTCGCCATTGAAGAACGATTCTCGCGAAGAATTTCGAGGAAAAAAGAAAAAGAAAAAGAAATATTTCGTTTCCTGGCGATTATTAACGGAGAATTTCGATGACACAAGAGAAAGTCGTGAGGTTGGAAGCAACTAGAGAATTATATGAGACCATCGCGTTCGATCGGGATCGAATTAATTAAGAAATCACGCGTTTCGGGGCGTGCGGCAGACTGAAATGGAGCGGAAGGAACGACACGAACAAAAGGGGACTGAAATAATCGAAGCTTCGTGGCCAACAAGCCCCGATACATCCAATATGCACGCCCCGGCCTGTTTACACTCGTTTGTTCTCCAGCTGCGCGACACGTTGCTTCGATCTTGTTTCCACTCTCTTCTTGTTCTCAGCCCTATTGCACCCAGCGTTGGGAAAATCGGAGACCGAAAAATTTGAAGGCCCGAAACAAGACTCTCAGACCCTGTTTCGAGGATCACAGAGCTGGTTTTTATTGGTTTTATTGACGGCTTCCTGCACGTTTGGGAAATTTATGGCGAAATTTATAGCCTTTTCAATGACGTTGCCTCCGCATCTTCGCAACATCACGAATCAACGAGACCAGACAATTTCATTGTGTTTTGTATTATTATCTTAGAATGTAACTAATTTCATTTTCAATTGATCGTGCAATCCAATGGCTGATCAATTGTTCGTTTGATTTTCGATCTCAAAATTTTTCAATTTTCGAAATGAAGAGTCAAATTAAAAATTATCTCATCGTGTGTGCCTCGAAGAAGGTTTTAAACTTACGGCAGCTAAATTTCATTACCTACTAGGGCATTGAATCAATAACAGTTTTTGGAACTCATCGTTGTTTTCTTTCTTATGAAAGAACATTCGGACACACGAGAAAACGCAGCTTACATTTTGGCCAACCAAACGTTTTAACTCTTCTCGAGTGTTAAAAATCCTGGGAATTTCGTTGGGAGAATGTATCCGGAGAATAATTCAGAATGTGCGTGCGCATTCAGCTGCGAAAGAGAGAACGAAGAAGCTAATTATATTCACTTTTATTAACGAAAATCCAAACATTTGCAAGCGTATCTCGTTTCTCTCGCATCGCAAATAACAGTGTTTTTCACAAGGTTGGCAAAATGTTTTTTTTTTCCATTGAGTGTGACTTTCGAAATAAAAAAAAAAACAGCAAAAAACATGCAGCACAATACTCGACCCAAGTATTTCTTATACTATATACAATATTCGTAAGACGATTCTCGTATAATTCCTTATTTTAATCATCAAATTAATTCCTTAATTGCTCGATGTTAATTCCGATTTGCGCGCTGCGCATTGAATTCCGATAGCAGTTCGACGTCCAAAGCCCGGAGTAGCCACAGCTCGAAAATGAGAAAGCCGGCTCGCTTCTCGGCATGAGATCGATTTTTAATCAAAAAGCGAGGGACACCTAGCCACGCCACGAATATTTGCCACGATGCGTGCAGATTTACCGATTTGTAAATCTTCGCGTCGGGCAGCCAGCCTGAAAGACAGTCGACATGGCGTGTCGACCGCGTTTTCCACTTGCTAAAAATTCTCTCTCACAAAACAGTCTCTCGCTCTGGTTTCACCCTCGTTCCAATTCGTTCGCGGTTGCGAAATGAAATATTCACCTCGCTCGTTCGCGCTATTAAACAGCTCGGAAAATTTCACAGACATTTCTATAGGCCTTGAACAATGTACGTATCGCTTTTGCAACGACAGATCTCTTTGACGAGAAACAAACAACCTCGATTCGATCGCGAAGCTTTGCAAATAGTCAGAAAGTTATGTTGCCCGATGAAACGTTTTCATCACGAGCAGTAGTGTAACTGAACGCACGTAGTGATGAAAAATTGTCGATACTTTGGAGTGTCGTAATTATAATTGAAGAAACAGCAGTGACCTTCGTATTTCTTGTCTGGAGGCAAGCTAAGCGTGCCAAATCACTGCCCCCCTCAAAACCGAAGAAAAAGAAATGCATTTGAGATGTTTCTTGAATGACGAATAGTTTTAGAGATGGTTGCGTTTATAGATAAAATAAATTATACGTGTATATTATTATATATGTATAAATTATAATGCATTACATAATTTATTATTGTATATATATTATATATTATATATATTATAATAATGTTTTATAATAATAATAATAATACATTGCATACATTATACATGTGCATAATGTATATACATTATATTATTACATATAAATTATAAATTATATTATTATATACATTATTATATATACATACTAATTACATTGCTAAATACACGGCTACGATAATTTAACGCGACAATTTAAAAATAAATAAATAAATAAAATCGGTGAAAATCTTTTTGTATTTCCCAAACGACGCGAGCTCTCCCTGCGAAGAAAAAAGAAAAATATAAAATTGCACGAGAAATCCATCGATCTCCACTGGCCGCAAGTGTTCGACAAAGGTGGAAACTGCAACAATACACGGAAATACACTAATTTGTGGGACACTAATCTGTCCCAATTGCGGGCAAAACTTTCGCAACAATCAGATCGTATACCATCCGGACGGGGAATTCACGTTCCGGTCAACTTCAATCTCGAAACTTTCCGGTTGCCGATGCCGATGCCCATTCTTTCTGTGTATCGTTTTAAATGCAAATGGCAGAAAGTTATCGGGACAAGCCCTTTCTCCGCGCCAGCTTGGAAACTCCGAGCCGTTTGTGGCCGTAATATTTGGCCGAAACGTTCGTCAAAGAGTTTGCCACCCAAGGTAATTCCCAGCCCCTTTCTGTTCGAGAAGATCGGGCGAACTTTCCCCCAAGTATCAGCCCCATCGCGACGAATATGTCGCGAGACGTACTAATTCCTCCCCGGCTGCTCCCCTTCGCTCTTTTTCAAAGGGAATATACCTCCTGTCCTCGATGGGAGGATGAACGTCAGTTCATAATGCATCGATATCGTTGAACGATAGCGGGGGATGATGAAGTTGCGCCACGTCGTTTCCACGGCTTATTAGAAGTTTCGTTCGGTTTCGTTCACGAGAGCAGATTACCGACGTGCTTGCTAACCACTTGCCGCAAGTATTACATTTGAGAACATGTCCCGGGAAACTTCGGTAAATACGTCACGCGTGCTAGACGAAACCCATTTTAAATTTCACTAGCACTCCGACGAGGTGGACAGCAGATGCGGTGTTTTCTTTTCCAATTTTTTTTTTTTTTTTTGCGATTTAATTTAAGCGGATAACTCTTTTCACGTTTGTGAAAGCGGTCTCGAAAATCGCAACGAGCGGAGTCGAATGGCTTCTTCTTTTAAATTTTCACTTTGCTAAAATTATTCTCCACGTTTCCAATCGAGCTTCCTTCTAATGATTTTTCCCGTGACGATTTAAAAATTAACTTTAAGCAGTGTCTATTTTTCTCAATTTGATACTCGCGTGCCTATTTTTACCGCGAGGGACCATTTGCCTACTCTGAAATCTTTCCATGTGCAGATGTTAGCACACGCAGAGGCAACAAAGTCTGAATTTCCTGATGGAAATTTGGGAACTCTCATTCCAATTTTAAAAATAATTAGGGAATTCGATTTTCAATTTTTCATTCGGACTCGCAATTTGCTGCGGATCATTTGTGCCATTTTTGTTCAAGCGTTTGACCTCGCAGCGTGTTCAAATTACGAATAATGCTTTTCACAACGCCGCCATTTTAGACAAATAGTGAGAAGAAGCTTACGACACTGGTAGTTTTATTTCGGTTTAATCGCTGTTTCAAATCGTAAAAATATTCGAAGAATTTCGGAAAATAAAAACAAGAAGTTATTGGAAGAAAATACAACTGAAGAATGCTTTGAGATCGATGAAAACGGACAATTCGAAAATAAAGATGACTTACAATTTAGTCGAAAGCGACGATATGTCAGTTCGATAGTGAATTTCAGAGTGATCATCAAACACTGAATGCGAACGAAAAGAAAAATACTGTCAATATATTAACAGATCTTGCAACAGATTCTGAAGATAATAGTGAAGGAAAAACAAACGGCAGAACATTGAAATTACTATGGACGGAACAGTTTGGCAAAAGATGCAGGCAAATTCTTCAACCTGGAAGACCATTTTTAATTATGTAAATTCTATTCTTTATTACACAAATCTTCTTTCTTTTTTTTTTTTTTTTTTTTAACTCGAACAATTATTTTCACAGTTACCTGCCCTGCAAATGCAAAGGGATCGTTCGATCCCACTTGGTAGAAATATATATTTATCAAAAGTAAATTTTCGTTAATACGCAATTCGATTGAATATTTCGTTTCCCTTGAAAGAGTTATTCGTTACAAGAGAAATTCGAACCTGTTAATTATCGCGTCGAGCGTTCTACTGTGCCCGGCGAGTGTTTATTAATTTTCGATCGGCCGAGCTGTTGAGTGACGACAGCCACGCCAGAATATGAAACAATGGAGATTTTCAGTAAGGATTAAATTTGCATTTCAACCTCTAGAATTCCATTTCCATGATTTTAAATTAACACCGCCTTTGTCGGTGTTACAGACGATTGCTTTAGAAACGCAATCTTTTATCCCCGTGGAAAATGAAAAAAAAAAAAGATGTCTCCATGTTACGTGAATGTCTTACCTGTTCTTGTTAATTTTTTTCTTTCCTTTTTCTTTCTTTTCCTATCGAGAGTGTGATCTTGTGTGCGTTGCAACACGACCAATATTCTCAAGATCAGTGAATTCATGAGATTCGAGAACTTAAAAAAAGTTCTCGTTCTCACAGTAGTTCTCACAGTACGAACAAATGAGAATTTAACTAGCACAGAAACATGGCCATTTATTGCAAACGAACAACTATTCCAAGTGTTTCTGTTAATATCGTTTCATTAACGCGACTCTCGTAATCTCGTTGCTTCCTACGTAGGGAAACCATTAATTGGACAAAGTTTCTGACACTGACTAAGCGCCTATATAAATGATATCTTTAGTTATTTGGACAAACTAGGCTTTATCGCATCCGACAAATTGCGGACCCTTTGGAAATCAAGGAAATACACAATACTGGGACGTAACTGGGTCATCGATTAGGCGTTTAAAGGAGATTGGGAAGATTATTCAATTTGAATTATACGATTCCCGGACTTGCTTATTCCGGAAATGTGATTCCACCGGTACGGAAAGTCTGCTAATTTCTGGCTTCGACCTCGACGGAAGTTCCGTTTGACCGGATTAGACGCAATAAAACATCAAACTGCCATCGTGATAGGATTCCGGCGAGATGTCGTCGGAATTTTCTCGAGTCAAGCAAGACAATTTTTAATCCTATCGCGTTTACTAGGTCTGGGCCGAATTCGTTTACCTACGTCCTCTTTCAACTACAACTCGAACAGATTCTCGTCGAACGTACGATAGAGAAATTTTTAACCGATCTGGAGAACTGTTGCATAATTTTTTGCATGTATTTTCATCGTATTCCAATATTAAAGAATATACGATTCAGCGAAGAATTGTGCCAATATAGAAAATTTACACTGGTATAATTTGGCGAAAGAAAAACCACGTGATTCGCTTGGATTTTAAGTCTCTTCCTCGTTTTCTCACAGATAGAATACTTTTCTCTCGAAAATTGTAAAAATTCAAACGCATATAAAGGCGTTAGAAATTTCTTCTCACGAGTAAGTGATTTTGAAGATTGAAGTGTCTCCTTCGTACAGCGAACAACGTCTTAAAACATCTTGTACGATTCTTTTTCCATCATTTTGCAAGAATGTTAGTGTTAGACGATAAAAATTTGAGAAATCTTAATGTAATTTGTCTGACCCTAATATTCAGAATTTAAAGAAGTAGTTAAAAAGAAACAACGTAAAACGAGTTTTGAAGGGTCGTTGTAAAAAGAAAACTTCAGTCTTCAAGACCAGATGTGGCGAACTGGCGGCCCGCGCCCCACTTTTCTGCATCCCCTCCACTGTAGTCAGACTTAGCCAAGTACTTGTGTGGCTCGCTACGACAAAAAAAGAATGCACAGAGAATGGAATTATCCCTTAATTTCCACGGGCGAATTTAGACATTCGTCTGAATTTTGGCAATTTTCAAGAAAAAAGTATCGCCATTTCCTCACTCGCTATACAACGTAAAATCATCTTCGAAAAGAACAAACTCGCTACTGTCAAAGTAGAGGCTTTGTGTCTTAAAAAGAGACCAAACGAATCGTCGAGATGATCACTTTGCACACTGTTACATCAGTTCAAATGATAGAGAATTTTTCACCGTTCTTTACTGTATATTTCAAGAAAATGATCTAAACACTTCGCTACATACATGCGTTTACTTTCAAATGCGCGTTGCCACTTCGTGAGAGTTACAATTCTCCTCGACGAGCAACGAAACGTTTTACAATGGAATTCCGCTGAAAGGTGATCGAAGGCTGTTAAACGAACGATAATCGATCAGACGATAAGTGTTAGAGCCGGCGGCGATGAAATTGCAAGCGTGCCTGAACTGACTCGAAGAATGAAAAATTTCCGGTCGTTCGAGAGGTTCGTACTATTAAACGCGAAACCGGTTTAATTGGAGGACAATCCGTTAATGGCGACGCTAGAGTGCGCCTCTCGCCTAATTCCGAGAAATTTCATTTCACCAGCTATAGTTCTACTCGATCGATTTTTCTCCGGCCAATCGTAATCGAATAACCGGCATGTTTATCGTTTCCCCAATATGTCTCCGATATTGCTATCTTGGGCTTGTTAAAAACATTCATCAAGTACAAGGGATCGTCTAATGAAGAGCGAGCCTCGATTCGCTCGGATTATCTCCGCGCTCGCCGCTCTAAAGCGACGCTAATTACGCTTCTTGGGCGCGATTATTTAGAATGAGAGACACTTTCGAGTCAATTAATATAACCAGGATGACAAGTCATGGTAGATGTACAGCGACTGACATTAATATTCACATTGAACGATTTACACTAATATTGACATTGGATGTCAAAATTGTTACAATTTTATGAAAAAAAAGAAAAAAATCGTAGAACTATAAATTCGGGATTATTTTATTTTACTTTGACCTCATACATTTGTAAATACATAAATTTTATTATATATTAATATTCTCAGAATATTAATTATGTAATTATATATCTCAAGTTCAATAAATATATATTGTAACATTAATATTCTCATATTTCAGTATGTATCTGTATTTCAATATTTTAGTCTCTTTCCCCCCCCCTGCAATGTTAAATAAATTTATATATTTAAAATTGAACTTCAATATTTAGTGTCCGAATATTAACGAGAGTCACTGCACGATTCTCAAGATTCAAGCGAGATCGAAGTTCGTTCAACTGTCTCTCGAATGGAACACAACCCTGGGTTGCCAGGGAAACGTAATATGATTTCTAATTTCGTGCTTTGCTGATATTGGTTTCCAAAACAGAATTGACTTTAGGCGTACGTCATTTCGAGTATCCATTTAGCAGTAAGCCGAATATGCATCGACCAAGCGGAACTGTATGCCAATTTGAATTACCTTCGACTGAAACGTAGACAACTTCGTTCCAGTACTTTCAAAAAAATTATGAAAAGAAGAAAGCACGAAATTTTAGTGGAATCGAACGTGATTCCCAAAGTGGCGGAAAAATATTAATTAACATTACGAACGCGTGCGTCCTAACAGCGACTTTACGATTCTGGACGCGTGGATGTCCATTTTACATAATTTGCCTATTACGTTTCACTAACGTTTGATTTATCATAGTTGTAACGTCAGTGTCTAAATAATCGAATAATAAAATTAACTGCTAATATTATTCGAAATATAAACACTACGTAATATAGACATTCACGCGACCAAAATCATAAAATCGCTGTTAGAGCGCACGCGTGCACAGTATTTAAGAAACTTTTCTGCCATTTTTCAAAAGAGCTATTATTTGCGATCTATGGTTCCTTAAAAAAGTTCTACCTTCGTGATGAGTAAAATATAATGCAAGAAAACTTTGAAATTCAAGGTTCTTTACGTTATATCGAGTTCATCTGTGATAGTCACGGGCAAACATTTTTTTTCCACCTTGTATGTTACGCGGAGCCGTGTCGTTGAAATCCAATCGCAGAGCTCGAATTCAATTAACACTTGATTCATTTAATTACGAATTAGCCCGCGCAGAATTGATGAGCTAGTTAAACAGACGGGACCTTTTTCGCCGATGCGTCAATCAACGCGATGAATCGGAAGGCCGTATGCGGATACAATCGATACAAATTAATTCACGCGAAAGCAGTGCAACTTGGGGACGAGCCATATTCTGTTCCATTGTCACATTGTGAAATCTAATCGAACAGAATATGTACAAATGTGTTAAGTTGGCTAAAAAGGTAACTGCGTTTTCTTCTTGCATGCGTATGAAAGGCGAATTTTTCACGAGAAACAAAAAGCTTCATCGGACAATGTACTGTCCATTTTGATCGATTGTCTTTTGCCAACTTTTTCAGGTGAAAATTATTTTTGTGATTTCGCGTTCAGAACAGTTCTCATCTTTTTTCGATGAAAAAACAAGTTGCAAGAACTATTTCATGTTTTCATCATTTGGCAGATCAATTCTGAGACTGCTGTAATTTGAAGACTTCATATCCTATACATTTGGATAATTTTCTATGATCTTGTACAGCGTGTTTTTATTTTCTCTTCGAAGATAGCAAAATATGACGATAAGCGTTCCTTTTTTTGGTTTTCCATCTTGAAATCGGCTGCTAAACAATTTATAAAACAAACTTGAACAATCAGAGGTATCAAGTTGAACACAGAGTGAATTTAGCAGTTTGAAATAAAGTTAGTTATACATATGTCCATCTGTTGGAAAAAAAGACGCAATTAATTATTGGCAGAGAAATAAACAAAACTGAGAGAGTGGGGCTCATGCACGGCGAGGAAATTTCAATGCAGTGGAGGGGGTAGCGTTAGCGATCAGGAATGAGGGGGAGGGGAGGGGGGACAAGGACCGCCAGTTAGCCAGCTCTGTGTTAGGCTATTATAGGATAACGACGAAATAATTTTGAGTTGAACGAAAAATAATGAATTTTAAATGAAAAACAATAAAGCGTCAATTTTGTTGAATATTTCGACGCGGTGGGTAACTAGAAAATACGAATTGGAACAATTTCTTGAAAATTTTCTGTCAGAAATCACAGTTAAAAGAATCATCGGTGACTTGAAAAATTTCGTAAGCAACCGATTGAGTTAAAAAAGATGTTAAAAACATTTAATAAGAAAACTTCGTTCGATCCTAAACAAAATAGAAACTATCGTTTCTAAAAGACGATCCAAATTAATTCGATCTTTCAATTCGTTCAATGATAAAACCAAGGATGAACTTTGTGAAAATAACCGGTGGGTACTTCGAGGTTTTCGAGTTCTCGCGATCCACGCGATCAACACACTGAAATGCGCGGATTCTCGCGTCTGCTGTTGCACGACGTATTTTCCGTCCGTTTAAAAATCCAGCATCGCGAGATACGAGAGGCCAACGAGATACTATTGTCGCCGGAAGTGGAGGAAGCGGAGGCACGGACACATATCAAATCGGACAGCAAGGCCCCCCCCCCCGAGTGCGTCGAGTCGGTCGACAGGAATTTAAATTTCAGCAGTCGGCGATTTGACGAAATATGAAAAAAAAGAGAGAGAAAAAAAAGAGAAAAATCAGCAGACGATCCGCAACCGTGCCAACCTGTCACGGACCTGTTCGAGTTGTTGCGAGCGACGCCCGATCTCCTCGGGAGGGAAAAAGGAGAAAGAGAGACTGGAGAGAGGGGAAAAAAAACAGGATGGACGTGAAACACCACGAATCGATTGTAACGTGCAACGATCAAAGTGTCATCTTCGCTCGAGCGAGAATTCTTCCACGTGGAATCACGCGAATCACGCGATTGTTTCGAAACTCGTCCCGCTACTGGTCTGCGTTAATTACGAGATATTAATTTTCGAGACAGTTTCAAGATGACCAAATGGAAATATTAAAAATTGGAAATGTAGAAATTGAACAAGGGAGAACGCTATTGTTCTTACAAATTTTTGAATCGTTTTCCCCCCTTTTTTTCCTTTTTGTTTCGAGATTAATAACGAACAAGTTTCAGTTGCTGATCTCTTTCGTAAAAATTTCCGGCAACCGTCATTTTTATGGCAACAGAACGTTTAAGTTTGCTGCGATAAAAGAAACTTCTAAAAGAAATTTTCGTCATTTCCATTGACAGTGATTCAAATTTGTTTGCGTTATATTTACATTGAATTGAATTCACATTTACTCGAATTAAATTCAAATTTACTTATATGGCATTTAATATTAAATATTAAATATTTGCAAATTTCGAAGCTAATCGAATGTTAACACGATCGCAAAGCGGGACACCGGTCGGATCGATCAGATTTTTCTTTCAACGAAAGAAAGAAATGAAAAAGGAAGAACAGTGCGATGAAGAACACACCTCGTACAGCATGAGCGCACAGGTGAGCAATTATAGTCCGTAACAAGTTCTATTATGGAGAATGATGGTTTGCCAGATTTGAGGGGGTTGATTTATGGCGGCGGGGTGTTGTCGCGGTCTGGCAGCCTCGCCATGTGCTGGAACGCGACAAGAAAACGTGTATTGTAATCGATCTGTTAACATTTAAGGCGAATACACAATGTGTCCCGCGACTCGTGGTTAACCAAGGGGGAAGCTGATTCTACGTGTAGAAAAAAAAGCGGCCTCGAGAGAAAATCGAGTTTGAGAATTTATCGAGTATACGGGGTTGCTCCATTTAAGCGAGGCCACTTAACACGTTGACTGCCGAAATATCTCGTAGTTTGTTTACTTGCCATATGTGCAGCTACGATGAAATTCGTAGTCGTATCAGTGTAAATATGAATAAATATCCTCAGGGAAGAGAACAAAAAATCATTATCGGCTTACATGAGCAGAGAATTTATTAATAAATGAACGGAAAATATAATAATTAGGAATATATCTTTCCTTGCTGCGTAAGAACCATTATGCAATAGTTTTTATATCTTCACCACACAATATTTTCATTTTCTTTGGGCAAAGACTGCTAGGAATATAGCTATACCAAATTCGAAGGTATTTCCTATACTGTACGTTACGATTAAAGCTTCATTAGCAAAATTATCATACACAACAGCTATACGAACATTCGAAATGAATTCTGTTTCTAAGGAACTAAAAATTTGCCAATTCTCTTCAAGTCGCAAGGATGGATAGTAGTTGCATTCAAATTCATGCTTCCACCATATAAAAATATATTAACTTATAATTCGATAAAATTACAACACGTCGTATATTCAATTACAATTTTTTGTTTTCGTCGTTATAATCATATACCATTAAATCAGTAACTCACTTCTAACAAAGTTTATTCGAAATCAACAAGCGAAAGAATATTTTTATTTATGATAATTTTGAAAACAATCTCTTCTCTTGACAGATTCGGATACTCTGTAAATAATGAAACTCTTGCAATCTAATTTCTTTTTGAAACTGGTTGAATCTCTTCTCCAATCAACGCGTCGACGAATGCTTCTCTAAACGTTATAAGTTTTATTTTAGAAGAAGTTGCTTTATGAAAAAGTTTATGCGCATTGTGTATATATATCTCTATAATATGCAACCTTTTCGGGCCATCTAATAGTCTTTCTTTACATAAGCCAACTACGAAATAATTCGCAAGATCTTTAAAAAAAAAAAAAATACATTTTATATGCTTTTTGATGATTACTATGTACTATAATAGGAGTTTTTAATAATATAATATGATTAAATTGAATTGGCTTCTTAGACCGGGATCCTGAAAAGTACCGTGAAAAATCAACGTGTTAAATATCTTTCCACAGACGATTACATATTCATCCATAGATGATGCAAAAAATATTTTTTGTCTAACATAAATGGTATCCAAAAGGTCAATAACTGATAAGAATATTTTTCTTTTGCGTTGAGTATTCCATTATGAAACACTGACAAATTATAGATAATAATACACTGATCAGAATTTCAAGCTATTAGAAGAGATTATCACTGACGACATAATAAATAGTAAACTTACTATTTAAATTTACTATTTACTAATAGTAAAATTATTATTAATTATTGTAAGACTGTCACTTCTTGCCCAAGGTCAGTGATGAGAGATAGAGATAGATTTATACGTAAAACTTAAATTTCCATGTTCTTTACAGATCTGAAAGTATCTTTTTTCTTACCAGCTGCACGCTACAATAAAAAAAAAAAAATACGTAAAAAAATATCAATGACCTTGAAAAGTCTGTGAAATAAAAAAAATATTCTTGCCAATTACTGGCCTTTTTACTGGAACTTTTTGCGTTATCACAATTCGTGAAGATATTTATCTATTCGAATTTGGCTAATTCTCGACGTGACAGAAAGTATCAACAAATAATTGACAGGAGATTATTCTACGAAAATAAGTAAGAGAACGTGGAATAAAATTTTGCCTGCCAGACGCTCCGTTTATCGAGAAAATTGAGTTTGAAGATCTATCAAATACGTATTATATAAGGTCAAGTTTATTTTCGGCGCCTTAAAGGAGAATACTTTTTTATCCAATATTTTTCATTGATCTTTGCGCGTAGAATATCCTCGTGTCGATCATTCGCGCCTATCTCAGTATGGAATTAGCCAAATATAAATATCCATAGTTGATAAACATTCAAACTCGATTATCTCGAAAATGAAGGCGATCTTCCACTGAATTAATAAATTTTATTATTTCTCTTCGACACGTTTTCAAACGTAGAATTAACCGCGAGTCGCGGAACATTCTGCACGTAAATTTCGAACAAACGCAACATGTCGAACGTGTCGAACGACAACGTCTACGTGGGAGCATTGGAATTGAAAAAAATTTCGAAAATTTGCATAGTTAATAGGTGCTCGAAGGCACGAGAGCGAGAACGTTGATAACTTTTGCGACGAAACAGCCGAGTAAATAACTTCTTCTCCGCGATCAACCAAATATCGCGGCAACTTTCACGAAGACTTCGCCTTCGCTCTTTACGTTTTTCGGCGGCGGATTACGTGTGTGTGTGTGTGTGTGTGTGCGTGCGTGCGTGCACACACACAGATGTATCTAGGAATACGCGAATACGCGCGCGGAAAAGGAGTAAGTTCCCGGTAAAAGAGATCCAAAGAAATTCTCGCGATATTCGCGGGATAGAATTCGAGAGAGATTGAGCTTGTTTCCCTTCCCTCGGCTCCTATTCGCAAGTTTCAGGTAAAGGGAATCGCGCGGTCTGAAAAAATTTACTTAGAAATACACGGATTTTCCTAACGGAAATGAATTTCTCTCGAATCGAAGGGATTCGTCACGTCGAAAAATTTTTGAAAAATTAGACTCCGAATCTTCGAGATACTGAGATATCTTTCAAACTGAATTAATTTAGTCGATTAAATTAACCGGCAAATATTTGAAGAAAATTTTTAAAAGAAGATCGTCTTCAAGTTCTTTACTTCCGTACTGTTAATTAACATTTTGACAATATAGTCGAGGCTTGCATTTGTGCGGCGAAAAAATACACGGAGCAACGGAGAAATGATTAACGTCAAGTTTCTGGAAAATTAGGTTCTGTTATCTAAATACCGAATGTCTTCCTTTGAATTTATTATATTATACACTCCGAGCAAATTGGACATTTTTAATCGATTAAATTAACACAACGACGAATATTTATCTTTGTATACTTTATCTTTTCCTCTTGATCGCCGCAGTTTTTTTAAAGACCGCTCATTTCGCACGCGAATTTTGTTTCTTGCCTGCTTTTCCGAAGCAGCTTTCGAATATATCCAAAATCAAGGAAGAATATATATATGTATATATTTTTCGATATTTTTAGTGTTAGAAAATGATTCTAGATGTCACTGTTAAGAAATAGAAATTAATCTCGCTTTTATTTTGGGTACAGTAATGGCGATCAAGTGGTTAAAAAAAGGATCGTACATCAAAGTCTTCGTTAACCTACCACGATGAAAATTAATTGCTCTGTTAATTAACATTCTGACGATATAATTACTTACGTCTGCTGAACTGTGCAGCGAGGAAATACACACACCTGCGAATATGTAATTACAATGTAAATATAATGTAACACGTAGGAAAATATGTAATATGCAGTATGTTGGGAACAAGTGCTAGAATTCCACGGTCGAGGATCTTCCATCTCGAAGCGAGAGAGGACTGCGGAGTATACGGAAGTAAAAAGGGTTAAAGAGAACGATACACAGTCGTGCAGTACGCTTCTTCGCAACTTTCTTGCGGATCGTGTAAAAATATAGTATCAACGATACTGGCCTGGCCGGTGCCGGTTACGTAAAACTAAAACGATGCGTTCTAAACTGGAAAGAAAAATATATTACCGTGCTTCTTCTCCCGTTCTCGAGTTTCTTTCTTAAAGGAGGCTGTGGTCCAAGTTCTTGTGAACCTTGGACTACTTTGGGAAATATCAAGCTGCAACGGGATGAGAATTTACGGAACGTGTGTTTCAAGTGTTGGACTCAGGCGCGGCTAGATTCTAGTTTATTAAAGTTTCCCAGTCGCAGTTGAAATAAGAAAAAAAAAGAAAGAGAAAAGGAAAAAGGTATCGAGGAATACTCGAAAGTGGAAAAAATTGGACGACACTTTACAGAACGGAGGATCAGACCCATCGATTTGATGGAAATACACGTAAAGAATCGCAAAATTGATCTTGATCTCGAATTTCGAAGGTCAAAAAAGAATTTCTTCCCTTTTGCATTGCGCTCTACTCATCGCGAAGATAAAACCATCGACAGATTTCAATTTCACAAGAAATTTCAACTAGAAAGCATTTTAGAATAGCAAAGAAATTTTTAAACAGCATTTTGTCAAAGTCTTTACAATCTTTACAAAGATTATTATACATCGTCAACGTTCTCTACTTGTTTGCCTCGTGTTTTATCAAAGTTTCTCACAATGTATATTACGTGATCAATCTCTCTGTTACTTGTTTTATGTAATGAACTTTGAACTTGACCTTATCAAAGAGATGAACGTGAAGATTGAAGAAAAGTGTCCCAAGACGAGAGTGTCACGTAGGTGGCACAGACTTATGGCAGTTCACTCACCTTAAACATTGTCGATCGGCCTGTCGTAACGCGGCGGCGTTCTCGCTGTAATGATCTCGTGCGGGGCGAAATCATGCGCCCGTGTGGCGGGCAGGTAGTACATGAGACAGGATACCCCGACGAGGAACAGGAAAAACAGGAACACGATGTCGAACATTAACAGGGAGTTCAAGGTCATCAGCTGCATCGTGCGCCAGCAACTTTCTCCAACATTCCACACATACATACACGCACGGATCGTCTTTAACACGCAAGCGCTTTCTTCACCCCCTTCGAATATATATATATATATATATATATATATATATGTTATATATCTTTTCTTTGCTGTTCCTCTCCGTCAGTGTCACCGATTTTCGTCCTCTTGTCTTGAAATCTCAGAAACTTTTCGAGAAAATTTTGTTTTAATGGCGTCGATACTGGTAACGCGCGAGCAATTCCGAACGTAGCAATCCTATTTTTTTTTTTTTTTTTTGCGAAACGAAACGTTACCCCGTAGTGCGACAGTGCAGAGTTTCACGTCATATACTTCAAACGTTATATTTCATGTAATTTAAAAAACACAGAAATACAAAGTATATGTAATATAATTATAAAATAATTATTATATTATATATATAATTATTATAGTATAATTTATTTACATAATTGTAAAATTTTATACGGTTACAAAATATATTCTATATATTTTATGAAATAATTATTTAAATGTTTCGCGTTATATATTTTAAAGTTCGTCCACGTGTATATTGGTCCCCTCAATAGTCATTTGCATGTCTCAAAAATTAAATCATGCATTCAGTCTCGGTACAGGTTGAATCAAAGTGAAATGGCTCATTAACACTGGAACTACTGGAAAATGGTCAAAATGACCAATTCGTAATTTACGGATAGATGTAATATAATTTTTTTCTTAAAGATCTGAATGATTTTTCGCAAAATGTGTAAAAGTGTATTCCATGTATTTTAAAAAATATAGAAATATAAAGTATACGTGATATAATTATAAAATAATTATTATATTATATTATAATTATTTATACAACTGTAAAATTTTATACAATTACAGAATATATTCTATATATATTCTATATATATTCTATATATTTTACGAAATAATAATTTAAATGTTTCGCGTTATATATTTTAAAGTTCGTCGACGTGTATATTGGTCCCCTCAATAGTTATTTGCTTGTCTCAAAAATTAAATCATGCATCTCAGTACAGGTTGAATTAAAGTGAAATGACTCATTAATACTGGAACTACTGGAAAATGGTCAAAATGACCAATTCGTAATTTACGGATAGATGTAAAACAATTTTTATTTAAAGATTCGAATGATTTTTTGCAAAATGTGTAAAAGGTATCACAAAGTGTACTATTTTTGTGCATTATAAAGTTCTTCTATCTTTCGTTTTTCTTTTCCTTACTTTAATGTCCCTGACTGAAATTTTACTATCGTCGATAGTTTTGGAGTTAAGTCATGGTTTCGCATTTACTTAGATTACTAAATATTCAATTCTTTCTTAAAGTGTCTCTCCCTTTCGAATTCCTTTCTCCCACTATTTTTGTATTATAAAGTTCTCCTATCTTTCTTTTATTTTCTTTCTTTCTTTTCTCTTTACTTTAATGTCTCTGACGGAAATTTTACTATCGTCTCGATAGTTTTGGAGTTAAGTTAGTTATAGTTTCACATTTACTTGGTTTACTATTCAATTCTTTTTTAAAGTGTCCCTCCCTTTCGAATTCCTTTCTCCCACTATTTCTGTATTATAAAGTTCTTCTATCTTTCTTTTTTTTTCTCTACTTTAATGTCTCTGACGGAAATTTTATTACCGTCGATAGTTTTGGAGTTAAGTCAGTTACGTTCCCTAAGTACGCTCTTTCCACGTGTTATATTATAAATCACAGGTGCAGTCTCACGTCAAGCTCTCTCAAAAATGTCAAATTTTTCGATACTTTTTGGTTAACCAAAATCGCCTGGCGGGCGAGGATCGGCCACTTTGGAATTTCCAACGAGCATTCAAGGTAGCCTGGCCGCAATCAGCCGAAACGTCGAACTGCAAATCGAGCCGTAATTGGATTTTCCGCAGGTTATCGATATCAAGTTATGCGCGAATCGTTAATACCTTCTCCATTATAATGAGCTATTCGTGTGTCTGTTATTATGATATCGACTGTTGCCGATGGTACTCTCGCAGCGTAATGGAAATCGTTATCAGTCGCCGACCGGGACGCGGAAGTAAAATTCGAATTCGAAAGTCGGTTTTCGATGCGCGTTACTCTGCCGTTCAATTGCATATCGATTCGATTGCATTGGTATTTAAGTGTAATCGAACTGTAACCCTTGCCACACCGGCATGTTGAATCAAATATCGACACATCGAACGTTGCAAAGTGCAGAAATTAGATAGATGAAGATTGACATTGGGTTATCCAATCAACTTTCTTCTATTTTTACTTCTCGTGAAATTTGAAATACAAGTGCTTAGAAAATATACAATTACCATTTCGTGCAATTTCTTTTCCAATTTTAGCGAAGGTATAATTTCAGCGAAAAGGCATAATACTCGCTGCGAAATTTCTTTGGTTTTTCATTAAAATATTTTTCGAGGTTTCTCTTTCAAGTGTTCAATATTGCCATATTTTCTTTCCATCTTTTGGAAAACAGTCGCTAAATTGTAACCCTTGCCACTTCGATATGTTTAATCAAATATCGACGTATCGAACATGAAAATTGCAAAATGCAGAAATCAGGTAGGTGAAGATTAACGTTAGGTCATCGCACAAGTTTGTTCCATTTTTTGTGACACTTAATTCTGGTAAAATTTGAAATATATGTGTAAGTGTTATGAAAATATATAATTGCCCTCACGTACGATTACTTTCAATTTTGGCAAAGACATAATTTTAGCAAAAAGATATAATACTGTCGTCGTGAAATTTCTTTGGTTTTTCATTAAAATATTTTTCAAGCTCTTTTTTTACAGTGTCAATATTGTCATACTTTTCCCCAACTAAAAAGTGGTGATAATCTGAGAGAGCAATGGACAAAATTCGTGTAATTTTTCTTGCACATTTGATGCCTCGCGTGGCCTGGCGTATTATCGTGACGAAAAATCACGTTCTCTAGATTTGTGAGTCTAGAGCGTTTCGTTGCTATTGTTTCTCTTAGTTTATCCAGCTGGGCACAGTATTTGTCTGAATTTATTGTTTGATCACCCGGAAGCAACTCGAAGAACAAAATTCCTCGATAGTCCCACCGAGAGAACAGAGAGTAAAATTTTGCAAGGGTGTAAACTTAACAGGTTTAACAGTTGAGCTTGTTCTTCTCTTCTATAGAAAATCCACTTTTCATCTCCGCTTGACAAACATTTCAGCAGTGATTCTTTTGCATTGCGAGCAAGCAAAGATATGCACGTGGTCCATGCGATTTCGTTCGATGAGTTGGTCTGACGTGAACTTCCAGTTTCGATACTATTCCCATTTTCTTGAAATGTCTATGCACAATCGACGATGGAATATTTAGATATTTCTTGCTAGAAAATCTCCAAATAGTTCAGATAATACTATCGATATTTCTTGAATCAATAGTCTCTCTCGACCAAATTTCGAACCATATACGTTTCAAATGGACGAACACATGAGATGACCTTAACGTTAGACGAAACTTGTGTGTAATAAGTAGCTTCACTTTCTAAAATTCAAACGACATTCGAAGCATTTCTTATCACAGATGCAAACAATATTCCCTTCATTCCCATATTCAAATTATCTTCAACGACAGAGAGCGTAAGGAGCGACAGTGAAACAGTTCTAGAATTGAATGTGAACGATACAAAGGGGTACAGTTGATCGAAAGTATTATATCGCGAAAGTATGATAAGCCGAACGATACAGTATTGATAATTAAATCGAACGTTTGAGACCAAAGTGCCATTGAAACGATGAAAGGCACTTGACGAGAGATACATACGGGAATTGAATCGTAAATAATCGTTACGGGTGGGAAACTTTTGTGAGAACTTCTCAATCGATCTTTGCACGTCCAGTACACATCTGGCGGAACGAAAGCAGAAGATCCCGATCTTTCGAAACACAATGGATCCGAGCCATTAGTTGCAGTGACAGTGATACGGCGAAAGGAGGAGCATTTAAGTGCAGAAGACAGCGTCGACATCGATCAACGATTAGATGTATCTAATCTGTGGAGGACGTGTGCTCGTTTTTAGATAAAGAAGCCGAGACGTCGAACAGTTTTCTGTTCTGTATACTTTCCGATAGAGTCGCCTATTTGCAGTAAGAAGAACACACGAAGGGAAATACGAAAAATTTTTTCCTTGCTGTTTCAGAATTGAACGAAAGGATCTAAATTTTCGAAACATTGAAACTAATTCTGCGCCAATTAGTCTCGAAAACCTCGCGATATAGACTTGCAGATTCATGATCAGTATTTGACACAGTTTTTCCCTTCGAAGGAAACGTTGAATTATAAAGATAACTCGAGTGAATGCTAATACTTTTATATTTTTCAACATTAGCTTCTCTTAACTACAATAACGCAAAGAAATTAATGCAGTATAGAAATAACATATAAAAATAATATAATATTCTTCGCGCGTATCCTACTATTAAGCACTGCCAACAAACAAAAGCTAAAGCAATACAATCTTCACAACGTGACGACTTTTCTCATACAATTTTTTGCTTTTGTTCTAATTGTTTTGAATTTTTTTTCTACAACATAGACGGCTAACTGGCGGTGAGCGAGCCTTTGCCCCTACTTTTCTAATCGCTAGCGCCTAATTCCTCCACTGTGTGGCGAGGAAATTTCAATGCAGTGGAGGGGATAGCGTTAGCAACCTGAAAAGTGGGGGAAAAAGGGTTCGCGGGCCGCCAGTTAGCCGGTTCTGTTTTAAAAAATTGTCACCCGATCCTGGTTTATCTCGTTGTTGTTGTTTTTTTCCATCTTACAGCAGAGTTTTCTCTGTAGACTCGTACGTGAAGAACCGCAATCCTCGATTTCACTAAACTACTACTATCGTAAAGATAAAATATCGTAAGAAACAAGTGAAAATCGAAGGAAACTTAGGCATTTCAGCGCCGGCGACCTCTCAGTAAAATAAATCTGTTGTACATCTCAACTCATTTATTGCAGACAATATTTCAACAATAATATCTATCGTACAACAACAGATTGACGTTGGCAAGTCGTGGGCAAATTATGTAAAATTAACGTGGCATTAAACGTGTTAATTACGTGTTAATTAGTAACGAATTGCGCGAGAAATTTATTAATAGCCGGCGGGTAGCTCGGCTTGTTTGCCGCAGAATTCGAAGAAAAACGTGCGATTTCAATCGACGTCTTGTTGAACCACTTGACATTATTTCACCGAGCCCGTTCAACGATCCCGTATTCCCGATTCGCTCTCAATCACCGAGGCGTGGTTGACACGTTAAGGTTAACCGGTCTTGCGGAGTTTATTTTAATTTGTCAAGAAACGAACGTGTAAAAAATAAATTCGCTTCTTTGAAAGGCAAAATTTTCTCTGTCAACCGCGAGAGAAAGAGAGAGAGAGAGAGAATTCGTTTGAACCTACAGTTATACAGGGTGTCCCAGGGTTATGAAGCTCTTAAACTGTTCGCTATAGAGCAAAATGTTCACAAATATAAAGCTTAGATTGTTTCGCAGTGCGCATCTGTCCAATCACAAATTTTGTCCAAGATTTCAATGATCCTGACAGATCTCTGGTTTGAGAGAAAATTGCGCACATGGGACACCCTGTACATGATATACATAAAAAGAACGAAACAGTCGCACAGCGAATTTTTTTACACAAAAATGACATTTTTTCATCCCACTTGAACTTTGCTCGTTAAACGTCCACGAATTCGCCGCCCACGGTCTCGCGCGTTAATTGAAACGCGTAATCCGCCTCTCTTTCGAAGGAAATCGTCGCCGAAACCCCGGATAGCGAGGTGGCTACTCGAGCGAGAGAGGGGAGGGAAAAAGCCGTAAATTTGCAGCGTTGAACAGCACCGAGGTTTATTTTATTTTCGAATCGCTGGAGCAGATTACGTCGGGCGGGCCGACGATATTTCCAGCGTGTATGCTTCCTACCGGCAATTAACGCAACTGGCGGTGTCATTAACACGGCCCCCTGTTATCACGGTCGATCTGACCTACGCGTGAGCGCGTGTGTCTGCTCCAACGATTCGCCACTTAGGCAAAATTCACGTATGCAATCGAACGGGCGGACGGGCCGATCTTCAGGGCGCTCGCGACGCGACCGACTGCTGCCGGAAATTTCACGGGGCATGACATAATTTCCGTTCGGAAGCTCGGCGCTCGAACGATAAACTTCCGTCGCTCACGTGGCTCGCGCGCACAGTCGGAAGTACGGCCGCACGAAAAATTTTCAAGTCGCTCGAACGTAAAAACTGTGGGTGATCAAATTGAAATTTGGACACTAAAACTACCAAAATTAGTCGAAACGATCGATTTGTATTATAATGACTTTTGTTGGATATTTTACAGATGTTTTGCAGATTTAAATGATTGTTCGCGAAATGTATGAATAAAAAAGCTTCGCGTCGCGTCATCGGGGCACATCGATTTGACATTTTGACACTGGAGCTACCAAAATGGTCGAACGACCAATTTGCAATTTTTATTTTTACAGATGTGAAACAGTGTACTTTTAGAGATCTAAATGATTCTTTGTAAAATATATAAACAAAAGCTTGTGTATTATAAAGTTTTTTATTCTTTTTCTTTTTTTTAGTTTAGCTCTGATGGAAATTTGACGTTTTAATCGCCGGTAGTTCCATAGTGTTCTATGGACTTTTTAGGTGTAAAGTATTGATTAGGTTGGCCAAAAAATGACTGCGTTTTTTTTTGTGTGTGCAAATTTTTTAAAGGAAAACGAAAACTTTATTAATATAACATTTGTTCAATTTTTCTTTATCCTTCAGGCAATTTCATGATTCCGCGATTCAAAGAGCTTCATTACAAAGAACATTAGATTTCTACGTTACAAACATCATTCGCAATTTATAAACGTGAATGACTTAGTTAAAGAAATTCTTTAGTTAAAGAAATTTGTTAGTGAAAAGAGGAACGTTTCGTTATTCCAACACGAGTGTTGGATTTTTATTTTTACGCTCGCGAGGACAATAAATTTTCTATCTAGCAGAAGCAATACGTAAACTCTGATGCTTTTATTAAAAAAAAAAAGAAAAAAAAAAGATTGAAAAATACATTGAGCAACGTAACGCTGTTGTCGTATTCACATACGAAATCCTTAATCCAACGGTGAACGTTTTATCTAAAATCCGTATATAGACAGATATTTGTTTGTCGACAAAATTAAATCCCTGAGAATTGACGAGCGTTTTTCTAATTAAAACTACGTGGCCGAAAATTAATTTCACAACTTTAATCCCTGCGTTTACGCAGCGTGCTTCCCCGCCCCCAAAATATTATACGATTCGTTCGAACAATCGAGCTATGAAATTAATTTCGACATCCACCGTCGTTTCATCGTTGCTACGGGAATTAACTGTGCCAACGACAATACCTTTCTATGTTCAATTGTTATTATTTGTTGAGTGTTCGAACTGCTTGACGTTATCCCACAGTCGAAAGATTATGAAGGTAATATGTTTGTTCAAAGCGTTAGAAACTAAACGCTCGATCTACGTATGACGAAAACAGATCATAATGCGCTGAATGTCGTACAATTTTGTTCTCGCAATTTAGTAAAACCAAATTGAAACGATGGTGCACGTTTGAAGTTAAGAAATGAACAAAAATACATCATAACGTATTTATTTTCCAAACCTGTTGCTCATTTTTCACATACGCTGGCCCATGGGGAATAACAAGTGAATTTCATTTAATTCGAAAAATCCATTAGCTTCGATATATATAGCGACTCACGTTAATATTCGGACACTAACTATTGAAACAGTTATAACTTTGTAAAAAAAAAAAAATTCGTCATATATCTAGAATTAGCCGAATTCAAACACGACAATAAATTGATGATAAATTTTCAATATCCTCGAAAACGGAGCATCGCGTGGAGAAATTTTATTCTTTTCTCTTTTTACACGTAGACTCACGCCTTATATAAATATATCGTAAGCAGAAATATATACCGTAATCAAACGATACTAACAAAAGACGTTCAAATTGATTTTACACGCGAAATGTTGCGGCAAGTTTTGTATAGTCCTGCAAGTACGCAATGGAATATGCACAGGCGGCGAAGAACAGGTGCTATTTGCATTACATAATGAAGCACGACGTTGTTATTATTCCGTTTAATGTAATTTTGATATTAGAGCTAACCGGAGGCGAATTTAATTTCCATCAAAGTAACTGTATACTGTATGCGTTGTTCGACTAATTAATGCGATGTAAACGAGCAAGCGCAGAAGAAGGGCAATTTTTGAGAATTACCCGAGAAAGAAAAAAAAAAACAATTAAACGAATTGACAGAAACAAGCTGCGAGCTTTAGTATACGCTTGAATTTTAATGAACATTTCAACATTTTCCTGACAACAGACATTTGTTTTAATTAATGTATTTTAATTAATAAAAATAGGATCTTCGACTCTTTCGGCGATGGAGATCTCGCCTCTTTCTTAATTAACGAGAGAGAGAGAGAGCAATTGTCATAAATTTTGTTCGTCGCTCAGTGTCCGACGTGTAGTAAGATAAAAGGAAAAGTAAAATCACGCATTTTGAAAGTACAGGCTTCGAGAGAAAGAGAAGAGAAGGAAAAAATACACGAAACGCAAAGAGACGATCGGAAAGCACTTCGGCAAAGAGCAAAGTGGCACAAATCACGTTACACACCGTGCAACCTATTTTCTTTTTTTTTTACCCTAGGTATCTCTCGGCAATTCTCCCCCCAATAACGAGAAATCGAACGATCGCGTGAAAGCACCGCTCGAGGAGACGAGAAAAAAGAGAAAAGAGGACAGGATAGTTGGTCGCGCGAAGAAGGTGAAAACAAGGAGATGAGACGGATATAGACGGCGATATGAACGAAGCGTCGCAAGCATAATGCAGCCAACTTCGGTCGCTGTCATCGGGATCCCCGGTATCGTCCCTGCCATAACCTCTTTCCAACCTCGTCGCCCGAACTCGGCCAAGAGGACGCGCGCGGAAAAAGAAGCGAGAAACGTCCCTGCGAAAAGCAGTTGCGGGAAAACAGCGAGAGACGATTGTCACCGGAACGACATCGATTTCCCATACAACCGTGTGCTTCCTGCACACACACTTGGAAGTCGCGCGTCATTTCTCCGCCACGCGAGAAAGAGATTTCGCCTGAAGTTTTAAGATTAGGATGCGTATAAATTTCGCCGGTCGATTCCGAGACTGGCACAGTCTGAGGACTCGGGAAGTAATTGTCGAACGATTCTGGTTCAGTTGTAATCGATTCGAAAGCTGCTGCCGGCTTGCTGGCGGTCTGAAAAGGGATTCTGATCGAAGCCGGTGAGAATTCGGTAAATGAGAGAGAGTTCGGGGGAAGAGTTTTGCAGCAATTCGGCACCTGCTGGAAGATCTAATTTTATGATTCGAGTTAGTTGCACAGCGTGTTTAATGTGAGCGACGCCATTTCTCGGAGAGGAATTCACTGTTTCTGTGAAAAATCATGCACGGATCGAAAGTACACGTAAAATACCATTAGTGATAATCTAGCATATTTCTCGAATTCGACGGAAACACGTGCTCCTCTATGCAGTCTTTGATTGACTAAACACTTTTAAACGAGCCTGGTCTGTCGACGAAAATCCAATTGTCCAGAGAGCTATCAAACATCCAATGAAAGTGTATATTTTCAGTTGTTTCAACACTCGCGTCTGTAGAAACAATCTAGACTCTCAGATGATGATCAAATTGTATGAAAGAGGACTTTTAAAGTTTGTGAAAGTTTAACGAGGAAAACCAGACTTGGATGCTTCATTACTTGGGTGCTAACAGCGACTTTATGAACGCGTGGATGTCGTTTTACGTAATTTTCCTACTAGATTTAGGTTAGGTTCTAACAGCGACTTTATGAACGCGTGAATGTCGTTTTACGTAATTTTCCTACTAGGTTTTACTAACATTTGATTTCTCGTAGTCGTAGTAATACGAGTCTGAGTAATTAAATAACAAAACTAACTGTTAATATTATTCGAAATATAAATAATACATCCACGCGTACAGAATTATAAAGTCGCTGTTAGAACGCACGCGTCCGCAGTGTTAAGAAACCTTTTTGTCATTTTTTTAAAAGAATTGTTAGGTTACGATCTATGGTTTCTTAAGAAAGTTTTATCTTCGTGATGAGTGGAATACAATGCAAAAAGAGAGAGAAAAAAAAAAGAAAAATGAGCGGCTTTAACGTCTTTAAAGCCTGTCACATAGAATATGTCTGACTTCATTTCTGTAAGGAAATAAAACTTGACACCCTTTCACGTATGTTTGCTTTATTTCTATTCCTGTTAATTTTTTATGAACAGAATTGGTTGGTGATAACTATAATTTTATTAACTACTTTTATGTTCCTCACAATCTCGCTTGCTCATCATTTGTGTCTCGACAACCTTAACACTTCCCTTACAGTATCTACAATCGATAACACATCGCTTGTAAACTTATCTCTCTCGTGACGCGTTTTCGTTGCACATTTCGTTACATTTTTTTCCCGAACCACCCCCGGTAAAACATATTCTATGTTAAAACAATTTTAACCTTGAAGCGAAGAACGTCATCGCAAAGAGCGGAAATATCATCGAAGAAATACGCGCGTGGGGTAAACCGAGTGTGAATCTAACAAACGCGGAAACGAGGGAAATTAAGTCCAAAATTTTCACGCGACCGTTCTTCCGAGTCCGAAGCAGATAACAAGTTGGACAGTTAGAGGGAACCCGTCCAAATGTGAAATAGACCGGGGCCAGAGCTATCTTTCGTCACTGCTTGCCACTACCAAGCCAAGTGAAAACAATGGTTTTTCACCGTTGAACGCGATGATTCAATTTCGACGAAAGGGGATAATACGATGTCGAAGGACAGCGAATCTCTCTCAAAGGATACGTTTTTAATTGGATTCCGTAGATTATTCGGTTGCTGGAGACAAAAGGCACGGAAGACGAAAATTGAAACTAAGGGGGGGGGGAATATACTGCACGAGTTGAAGTTGGACAGTTCGGAGTCGGTTGAATTGATAACTAGTGACGGGATCAAATCCAATATACAATATATGTATTTGTAAATCCCAGTCGAATCCAACACGTAAAGTACGTTTCGTGTAGGACTCGAATACTGTTGACAAGATTCTTTCACGGTAATATAGTGAAATATTCTTCACGAATTAGTTTCACAGGAACATCTGATAAATTCTCTTCAACGTAACTGTTCAGATAGTATTTATTTGACATTTTATATCGTCTGTTTCTACCTGTTAATAATAAGTAAGTTTCGAATGTCTTGAGCAGGCATCGAGTTAACAGACATCTCTCTCTCTCTCTTTCTTTCTGGCCAACAAATATTTTCTTCTCATCTGTATGCTAAAAACTGAACGAGAGAACAAGAACTCGCGGGGTTTAACCGTGGTCTAATAACTTCTTCCATGCAACGTTAATTCCCTGATATCTGGAATATCAAATTAACACGCGTTCTCACCTACGGCTATTCCCTCCCCCCTTCCCTCGTTTATATGCTAAACGGTTCAAGTTGGCCGGCAAAAAAAAAAAAAAGTAAATTCAAGAGCACACCTACACGTATCGCCGGTGTGTTTAATTAGAGGAGCGAAGGAAACGCGTATTTCGAAGGAAATGGATGAAACGCGGGGGTTAAGGGCCGCGGTATTGCACGAACCGGAAGATAATTATACCGCGGGACTGTACGTGCCAGCATTATGGGACAGATGACAAATGGTTTCTCTTCGGTTCGTTCCAATTTCACGGTGAAAAGTGGGCATCGCCCGAACGAAAAAAAAAAGAGAAAAACAAAAAAAAAAAAATAAGCGCGCATCGGGGCAAATTGAATTCCTACGGCCACCAAAATGAACCTCCGATGTCACGCCGATCTTGCGTTTTCATTTTTCGTTCATTTGCCTCTGTTCTCTGCTCGCGCGTCTCAACCAAAAATCCACGGGAAATTAATTAGAATGCAGATATACAATAGATACAGGCTGGATCAAAAATCACTTCCTGCTAAGATAAATCCGTAATTTTTTTTGTCATGTTTGTCACGTTTCTTTCCATTTATGTTAATTCTTTTATTTTTATTTCGAACTTTAAATTTAATTTGAAATTAATAATATCAGTAATTTCCTTGCATCTTAATATTAATCGTTTCTTTATGGATGCAGTGGAGGGGGTAGCGCTAGCAATCAGGAAAGTGGGGGCACGGGTTCGCGAGCCGCCAATTAGCCACCTCTGTTTCATGACATAAATTTGTGTCCAAGTATTGGAACGTTCTTTTCAAATGATTTTTGGGAAGAGATCAATTCTATGGAATCTTCTCTGCCACTCAATGTTTGTAATTTGACAAAGAAGACAAGCAAGTTGAGCTTTTACACGGGCAAATCGCATTGACGAACCGAACCGAATCAATAGTAATTTTCTTTTCGTGCAAGTAATTTTCCTTTTTTTTCTCTCTTTTTTGCAATCTTAACAGAGAGATTTCCTTTCATTACAATTGCTTAGAAGATACTAGTATTTCTGTCAAAATTAATATCGATTTAGACAGAGACACGTTTGTATAAATCTATTTATTTTAATTACTGTCACTTGAATTATAATGATTTATATGTAGAATTTTTTGATTGAACGTATTGAAGGCCGGTTGTTCTAGTGTTCTAAGATCATTAGCATCGACATCAAGATCATTATGACATATGGTGCTTATATTTTATGGCACAGATTTCTGTCCATCCATGTATTGGAATATTCTTTTCAGATGATTTTTAGGAAATCAGAGCTGAGATCTTCTCAAAGTTTGTAATTTCCTTTTCCCTTTGGAAACGCGCGTGGCAAAATGAAAACGAAGCAGACTTATCTCTCAGCTTGCCGGAATGCCAAAACCGGGGCCAAAAAAAAAAAAAAAATACGTCGAATCCCGGAGGAGGTTTCACAGAGCAGCTTTCCCTTTTTCTCGTAAATACGACACGATCTCACTCCTCGTTCGGCACGTATCGACACGTTTTACGAAATTCCGTCTTTATCGGGATGAAAAGTACACTCACTTCATGTTCGCGAACTTAATTTCAGGTATACCCGAAGAAATGAACGACGCATTAAGAGAGAACAAGGAGAGTTACAGTTGCTGGTAATTGGCGAAACGCGAAAAGACCGGGAACAGTTTAGTTTCAGCGATTCCATTATACGCGGATATTTTATCCGGGCATATTTCAGGAAAATAATTTCATCGATTTTCATCGGAGAGAGAGAGAGCCGTCATCGACGGCTAGGTGTTTGCAAATGAAGACGGATAAAATCCTCGGCAGGCCCGAGGCATTATTCCGTAGAAATAATCCGGCGATCGAAGATATCACCGGGTATATCCTACCACGCTTGAAAAGAGAAGACATTTGCATCGCCCGTGGGGAACGTCGAACAATCAACGTCACAAAAAGAAAAAAAAAAAAGAAGAAAATATTCGACAAAATTTTTATTGACGAACCGTGCCCGTTCGACGTGCTATTTTTAATGAGATTCCAAGAATCGACGGTATTGTAAAGATAAAACATTTGATGAAACATCAGTGCCGGCTCTGAACAAGCATCTGCGCACGCATGTTTCCTCGATTTTCAAGGCCAAGAATTAATCGCTAAAATTTGCTCCCTTTTCTTGAAAATTTGCGCTAATTTCTTATCGTGTAATGTTTATCGTAAGTATGAAACAAATAATAAACTGTTTCAACCAATATTTTACCTTGGCTCGGCACGAAAAGCTGATTTTTGATTAACCTCCGCTCTCCGTTCGATAAAAAAACAGAAATAACAAACAAAAGTATTTTTAACGTAACCTAAATAAAAATTAACCGGGGCAAGCGCGAGTTGCGAAAAATAGAACACGCAATGTTTCATACGTAGTGATCGTATCAAATTTCCGTCGTCAAACATTGCATATAAATCAATCAATTTAGAAAATCGAATTAGAAAATTAGAACGGAAGTTTCTTCGTTGATTCCACTGTTTATTCGTATACTAACAAGTATTTAACAAATTTACTAACCAGTTTAATTAAATAAAAATCGCATGGCTATTATATGTATATCGAAGCATGATCTTACGAGATCGCCTGTTTCACCGTTTTAGTGTTACGGGCTATTTAAAGAATATCGTATCGTATAATGCCGTGAGACGCGATAGCGTTTCCTTGATGTAACTATGTCGAAGTATCTGCAAATAAAAATAGATAAAATAAAAACGGCCAATTTATGCAGTTTTTAGATTTAGGTTAGGTTTAAGTTAGATTTAGGTTAGGTTTAGGTTCACGTGATTTAGGTTTAATTGAAAAGAAAGTTAGATTTAAGTTAGGTTAAGTTAATGAGTAATAAAATAAAAGTATAAAAGTAGAATAAGTAATAAAATAAAAGTATAAAAGTAGATAAAGTAAAAACTGTCTGCTTATGCAGTTTTCAGATTTAGGTTAGGTATAGGTTTAGATTCACGTGATTTAGGTTTAATTGAAAAGATAGTTAGGTTAGGTTCGTGTGATTAATGAGTAATAAAATAAAAGTATAAAAGTAGATAAAGTAAAAACTGTCTGCTTATGTAGTTTTTAGATTTAGGTTAGGTCTAAGTTAGATTTAGGTTTAATTGAAAAGATAATTAGATTTAAGTTAGGTTAGGTTCGTGTAATTAATGAGTAATAAAATAAAGGTATAAAAGTATAATAAGTAATAAAATGAAAGTATAAAAGTAATAAGATAAAGTAAAAACTGTCTGCTTATGCAGTTTTTAGATTTAGGTTAGGTCTAAGTTAGATTTAGGTTCACGTGATCTAGGTTTAATTGAAAAGATAGTTTGATTTAAGTTAGGTTAGGTTCGTGTAATTAATGAATAATAAAATAGAAGTATAAAAGTAATAAGATAAAGTAAAAACTGTCTGTTTATGCAGTTTTTAGATTTAGGTTTAGGTTAGGTTTAGGTTTAAGTTAGATTTAGGTTAGGTTTAGGTTTAGGTTCACGTGATTCAGGTTTAATTGAAAAGATAGTTAGGTTAGGTTCGTGTGATTAATGAGTAATAAAATAAAAGTATAAAAGTAGATAAAGCAAAAACTGTCTGCTTATGCAGTTTTTAGATTTAGGTCAGGTTTAGGTTTAGGTTCGCGTGATTTAGGATTTAATTGAAAAGAAAGTTAGATTTGGGCTAGGTTAAGCTTAAGTTCGTGTGATTCAAGTTCAATTGAAAAGAAAGCAATTAGGAGGAGAAACTTCAATATGATTGACGACACGCTACAACTGGAAAGGAGCGCGTTGTAAATTGGCCAATCTATGTATGGCTCTATTCGAAGTGAAATCTGAACAGCGCGATCGCGCTGCATGTCACGGTACTGAACTCGGTTCACGACTCGAGAGGATATCAAGGCAATGAATATCATTCATCGTTTCAATTTAACGCACTAACTTTTGCCACTTGCGCCAACGCGATCGCGCGCTTGTTGGCTCGCGTTGGATTGGCCATTCAATCAGCCATTCGATGCGCGTGAATTTAAACCGGAAGCCGTGAAAATGGAAACAACAACAGCGTTCCGCTGCGGCCAGAGTTGCGGGGAATTGATTTTTCGAATTATTAATCACCGGGTTGATGAGTGCTCGCGCAAAATGAATACGTCCCCTCCGTCGTTTACCATCATCGTTTAATAAAATGGCGTGAAACGGCCACGTCCTTTGTCCCGCCACGCTAACTCGCTCCCATCGCGTTAATTAGCACCGTATAAATTCGCTCGGCCAACGTTTCAACGAAATCAGAAGCGAATCACGAAGAGAACAAAAGACCCGAGGTAGAAAATACCGATGAAAATGAAAATCGTTTCCCCAAAAACTTGCGACCTAATAAAGACGTAACTGCGACAACGAATTTAGCCAGCGTCGCGACGATTGCGACCATTTAACAAACGATGGTTTCACGAATTTCGTAATTAAGTTAAAACGTCGTGTCGGATGCCTGTCCGCCCTTCGTGAGTTACGCAAACAAATAAATTAGATTGAGCACAGGGTACAAGAGTCAGTAAGATTCGCGAAGACGCGTCGCTTGCATTTCTTGCCATTTAAATACTTGTAAAAATGTAGATACGCGTAATCATTCAGTCGCTGACTAGAACGTATTTTCTAAATCGAAAAGCGAAGTAAAATTTTTGCTGATAAAAACCGATGTATGTCAGTATTTTCTATTAAGAAACAAGTTAAGAACACTGTGCTTCTTTTTCAATATGGATTTTAATGGAATATCCATAATTGGCCCGACGAGAATTGGATCGTTTAAAATACAAAATTTCATTTCATTCTTAAACTGAAATCTATAAGATAAAGCACAGTGTTGAATTTTCGTGAAATTTCGTAAAATGATCGTATAAATCATTATGATCAGGGTTCGAGGAGTCAAAGAAGATCGATAGTTAATAATCGCGTGGTTTCCCGAACAAACACTAGCTTAGGTTATTTATAAAAATTGATAATATTGATAAGATTCACAAGCTTAAATAAAGCAAAAAAGTAATTGGCAAGAGGAAAAATTCGTGAATAATTTTTTCATATTTTTTGACATTATAGTAACATCTCCAGTCTTCAGACAGAAATGGACCAGTGTTCATACATTCGATGAAAAATTATTTCTGTTTAAAAAAAAAAATTCGCGTATCAATCCAGTTGACCTCATTTCAAAGTGTGAAGCCTCCACTTTGACCGCCCTAGTCAAATTAGTTTTTTCTTTAAAAATTTTGTTTTCACATCGTGTGACAACAAGTGGGAGAAATTCAACAAGTTCTTGAAAATTATAAAAATTCAAATGTCTCTCAAAATATAAATAAAAATTTGTTTCACTAAATCTACCATGGTTTTGAAGTCTCCTATTTAGCCAGCTTACGATTTTTTTTTTTCATTATTTTATCGATTATGATTAAATATCAAAATTTTAGGATTTCTTCTCCTCGTTCAAGGTACAATAAAATAATAAACAAAAAAATATTACTCGTACAGCAAGTTTCAAGAGATTGATGTAAAGGGAATACTTCAATCTTCAAGATTATGGTAGAAAAGTCTAGCCATGAAAATAATTTCTCAGCGATTTTGAAGTAGACGAAAGGAACTTGTGTCTTCTTCATTTCGTGTCAGAAGTGAGATCGATTCGCACATGACGAATTCAGCGAATGAGAATTATAAAACCATAACTCGCACGTGTAAGCGAGTGGCAAAAAATTTCTTTGCGAAATCGGGTCGGGTTAAACAAAAGAGTTGCCTGAAAAAAAAAGAGGGACGCTTTAATAATCGTCTGGCGCGAGAACAGACAAACGTTCGAACGAATTTCTCCGGAATTTCTCGGAAAATTACGAGCTGCGACGCGGCCATCAAATTTCCTTCGGCCACCTCGAACACTGTGTAAGCCGTTCGTTTATCTTCGAGCGAGAGATTAACGACGAATAACGACGAGTTTTTACTCCCGCTTGCCCGAGGATTCCGCGAAAAAATTATGGCTTTCGAAGCATAGTATGAAGCATCTGTAAGTGCCTGAATTTAAATATCGCAGAGCATAGAATGTAATTTTCCTTCTTCTTTTTTTTTCTTTTCTTTCTTCGCAAGATAGAATTTTAATAAAATATATTTAAAGACGTGTTTCGTAACTTTCGCGAAAGGAGCTTATAACATGTCGAAATACTCCTACTTTCGCGCGAAACGACGAAAGTTAAAATAAACAGGATACAAACGCGAAGGACTTGCGGGGCTTCGCACGAAAATAGCTTTAATCAACGGGCAATTAAATCGATTTGCGTCACACGATTCCGTGCGGAATTGAATATTCCACATGCTTCTGAGCCACCGGAAACTATCGTCCTACCTATGACCTATGCCACGATGTATTTCTAATTTAATAATGCTCCCACGACATCCGACAGTCAACGTTCTCTAACTTTACGTTTTGTCGAAGACTGCAGGGTTCTTTTGTCAATGAACTAACTTTCCTTATTTCGTTACAAACGCAACTAAAGAGAATAGAATCTAGACAGAGGTTTCTTTGGTTTCTTAAGTATGAGCCATTTTTTTTTCTTAAGTTTTTTTCATATAAATTCAATTGTGAAAAGAAATGAGTCAAGGTTAGTTTCAGATAGGAATGGACGTCTTCTTTTCATATCTGTAATAACAAAGTTGATGCTATTGTGTGTACAATATCCTCGTAAATTTCCCAAAAGAAGCTTAATTATTACTGCAAGAATGTCTCTTCTTAAAGTGTAGTGATCAATAATCAAAACAACGTTTCAACCGTGTTAATTAATTGTACACTGTTGAAGACACTACGTGACTTACGAATTATCGAAAAACAAATAATCGTCTTTTGCACGTCACAACGAAATCCCTAGAAGAGGCAATGATCAAAAAGAAACCAAGATGGAGAAATTATATATTATTACGTTATAAAATTTTTTACAAGACGTCTATGGAAAAAAAATGCACAATTTAAAGTTCTGGATTTTTATTTGGAAAACGGGGAAAAAATTTTAAGCAAAATAACTTTTCGTGCACAATTTCGAGACCTCTAACTATATTATTGCTTTTACTTTCTTGTAGCTGTTTTATCATAAATTTTTTTTGACCATAACTGAAAATATTTCTCAATAAAGTAATTTTTTTCATGTCTTGAATTATTATTTTTTATATTAAAAAAAAATACATTTGAGAAATTTTATTAAAATATATGAATTTAAAACTGGTATTGTTCGCGTTTCTCTGAATTAGTTATTATCGAAGTCCATTTGTAGCTGAGAAAAATGCTTTAATTCTAATTGTTTTACAATTTTATTGATTACTGTTACGTGCAAAATAAAATTTAACATGTTTGTAATTTTAAAAACGTTACCCAGTGAATTTATTAACGTTCGCCAATGTTTCTCAGTCAATTCAAACGCAAACCCTCGAACATTTCAATGTACGAATAAACTTTCAAAAAAACAAAAAAAGAAAAAAAAACGGCTCACATTCTAGCATAGCGTAAAATTTTGGATATTTCGTATACCTTCGGGTGCTCGATTTACCAATGTTAAACAGCCACGGTATCAACAGCACAACGATATCAAGGCACTGTTTTACCTGTAAATTCTCATTTAAACTTCTCTCGTTTCACAGCCGAATCGTGATTTGCGAATGCCGCGTACTTTTTTCCAACCAACTATTGTTTCACTTTAATTACGCGCTCGAATTCGATAACGGAGCTCGCATCGAACCAGGGGGACCCGGCGTTACCAACGTGATGATGAACTCTGAACTTTGGAACGAGGAACTCGCAACAACGCGATGTCATTTCACGAAGAACCCCTTGAAGAACACACACACACACACACACACACACACACACATCACGTCCTCGGGTCTTCACGGGCGACGTGATCGAAGGAAAAAAACCGCGCAACACCCACACGCAGCCGACATACATACCTACAAATTAGGTCGTTATTTCATAACCGGAGGGATCGATGGAAACTGTTGAAAGGGATGTACCCGTTAACCCTGAATTACGCACGCCGTGCTCATTTATAGAGAGTTTGGCAATGTGAGTCGGAATTAGCTGACTCGTGGCTCGTGATTCGTGAAAAAATGCACGTTCGCTGGTATTTCATCATTGCGAAGAAACGCGCGTCTTTCGCGCGTCAGAAATTTCACGGGTTTAATTAAAAACTGCCGGTGTTTCTTTCGACCAAGGTGACCAAGTCGCCGCGGAATCGTTCTTGTTCCGGTTTAAAAAAATTTGCGCGTCAGGAAATCAACGATCAAAGTTAGAGAAATTTGTCGAAGTTTAAAACTGACGATAGATAAATCTTTTCTTCTTTTTTCTTTTTTTTTTTTTTTTTTTTTTAAGCGAAAAGATCTTTAAAGCGTCTGTGCCCGCCGGCTGCGTGGATCCTCGAAACAGCACGTGCGCACGAAATGTACGAACACACGTAAATATTTCTCCAACTCGAGCCGAAACTATCGCGAAACGGGAGTGTTTCGAAGTGAAGTAAAAAACACGCGAGACAACATGAGCTTGAAAAGCTCAACAGTGCTCCCGAGTGAATTTTACGGAATGGGATGGAGAAAAAGGGAAACGAAGATATTCTGTATTCTGCATACTTGGATTCGAGCAAAGTAACATCTCGCGAGAGTTTCACGAGAGTGCAACAGTTAACACCTAATGCCTTACGTTCGAAATGTAACGAAACCTCGATTCATGAGAGCATCGTGCTTCTCACTCTCAAGAAGAACGTACTTGGATTGCTACGTTCGAAGCAATGCACCCTTAGAAACGGCGTGCATCCGCGCATTTTCCATCGCGCGGGCGAGCGCGAGGCCGAGAATTTCAATTCCGCGTGATTACTCCCCGCTTAATTCCGCGTTATTTCGCCATCGAGACGATTATTATCGATTGACGGCGACTGTTAGTTCTTTTCGAATAATTTCGCACAGGACGTACACTAGGAAACCGACAAGACGGTGGTCGCAGATGGTCATGGATGGAGCGCGCGGCGAGATGCTCACGAGTTGAGCTTCGCGAGACCGAGTTTCCACGTCGAGGCGCGAGACACCGCGGACAGGGTTGCTCACAGCGTGGATACCAGATGAATACTGAGGCACGTCAACGGGTACTGGGATCCAACCCCCTTCTACGTGTGCCTCTCATCCCTCTTCCGGCCCCTTCCAACCCCTCCCCCCTCTTCCCCTCCCTCGTCGGACGCGCATCCACCCACGCAACTGTTGCGCCCCCGCCTATTAGCGATCATCCCTTAACATTTCGCAACTGCTTAACCGCCCCCGGTGGACCTCTGGACCTCCGGACCTCCGAGCGCGTGGCCCGTGATCCAACCACGTGCGTTAGATCGATCGAGATCTACACCAACGCGCACGCATACACGCACGTACGCACGTTCAGCTCGGTTCGACTCGACGGCCGGTTATCTCGCCAGACGAAAATGCGACAACGGATGGATACAATGGGATTAATTATCGGAGACATTAATCATAATTACCTCGTATGAGGGTGTTCCGTGGTATACGATCTATACTGCGGATCAGAGTCTCGTCGAACATGAAGAAAAATTTATTCTACACTTTCCACTGTATATCTTCCTACGCGTATTTCGGCGGTTGTGGAATAGATTTAGGAAAGATTTATTCTACATTTTCCATTTTCCCTTTGCACGTATTTCGACGATTGTAGAATAGACTTTTTTATTTATTCTAAATTTTTTTCTAAATTTATCCTAAATTTTCATTTAGATTAAAAGAATGTTATCCTGCACGTGTTGTACAATAGATTTATTCTCAATTTTTGTCTAGAATAAATAAAAAATAATTTGTACTACAATACGTGTAATAAAGCGTAGAATGAATTTTTTCTTCGCGTTCGAATGTGAACTAACTCTGATCACAATTATTACAGTGTATATTACGTACCACCGAACACTTTCTATTTATTCTAAATTTTCTTTCCAAATTTTCTCCAACCTTTTATTCGGAATAAATTTATTCTACAATCGTGAAAATACCACGCAGAGAAACGTAGTAAAAGAAAATATCCGTGCTCGCGAGACCGAGAAATCTGCCGAGCAATTAAGCCGAAGACAATGTTCACGCTGGTTGGAACGCGTCCTCCTCTGTTCGGCGTCGACAATGCGGCGGGTCTCGCGATGCACAAACGCCGTCTCACTCCCTTCATACGATTCGCGTTTGCACGGTTGTTTGTCACGGTTGGTAATGAGGAACACGGCGCGGTGTCGCGCATTCTCGCGATGTTTCGCGAGGAAAAAAAAAAGTCAGCCTTCTCATTTTGATATTTCTTTCAATTTACATTGATTTCTAAATGTCCATCGACCTCGAAAATGATGGAATTAATGAAACGTGGCGACGATCCTAGCCGAAGCAAACACATATTAGACACTACTTTGATCAACATCGATTTTTCACCAAGCAATTTGGTCTTTATTCCTTAGAATGCCCTGTTCAGTTTTTTGTCCTGAATTCTTTTCTACACTAAAAGACACTCTTTCTTGGTGAGAAATTGTACTTCCCAATTATGATATATATTAAAATATATATATTGGACGGAACAAAGAAAATTAAAAATTTTTTTTAGAGTTTACGAGTGATGTCTTTCAAGTTCGCAAAGTCCCACAAATAGAAATCTTTTCAATGAACTTTTCTTTAATTACGAGCGCCGAGTACCTTAGAGTATATAATCACATATTAAAAATACACTTTACCCATCAAGACGAGCTACTTCCATTTCTTTCTATTCGACAGTGGAATATATTTACAAGACAAGAAATTATTTTAACAATCTTTCTTAATCTATCGTAATTCAAAAAAAATCGACTATGGGCGTAACTGTTAATCTCTTAAAAATCTAGGTTAGAGGTTTTAGGTTAGATTTTTAGTTAGATTAGGTTAGAGTTGGGTTTAATTGGGTTTAAGTTGGGTTTCAGATTTTTGTTCGAAGAATCAAAGTCTGTTTGAAAAGAACGATCTAGGTCCTTGTCCTGGTCAATTCCCTTTACCAGGGAATTGAATAAAAAAAGAAGATTCTATTTCAAAACGGATGAACGAACTCGGAAAATGATTCGATCAATGTAAACACTTTTGGCGTGAGAATTCTCGTATTCAGCAACGACGCTCCCGAAGAGGACCGTCGTAACGAAAGAGGTTCTGTAATAATAATGCAAAAGATCTCAAAATTTCCCACTCTTCGAAATATCTTATCACTGTGTCGCGAAATCATCCGCGAAATCGTCCAGCTGTTCCAAAACAAATCTCCAGCACAGCGTCGCGACGCGATGATAGCACGCGCGCACCGATCACGTGACTCGTGGCTCGATGACGACAGTGGAAATCGAGTCCCCGAACTTGTCGGCGTTGAAACGCTTAACCCAGATTTAACGAGCAACTAAAGTAGAATACCGAGCTGTCCACACAGCTAAATCCGCGAATGACGTCCGAGCGAAAGTGCTATCTCGGGAAAATGATAATCTCGGTTTGGTTGGAACGACGGCTAATTAGTCACCAGCAACTAAATCAACTACATCCTTGGAATCAACAACTCGTTTGTCGTTTTTCCTGTCAGTCGCTCGTCGACGAGCTCGATTTCTTGTTGTCGAACCAAGCTTATATCTCTGTGGAAACATTTTGAAAAATGTGTTGCTAAAAAAGGGTTTTACACATTGAGTTAAATCCTTCTGTGGATCATGTTCTTCTTGAACTGTATAGAATTAACCCTTCTAAAGATCACACTCACCCGTTTGCAAATTAAATTCACCCGTTCGCAAATCGAATTTATCTTGCTTAAAAATGCATTGACAGACTTTATTATCTCTGTACGACGAACCTCATTGATGATATTAAATATTATTTCTGTGCAATTATTGAATATTAAATTCTGTGCAAGAAATATTTTAGCTGATCCTTCGAACCATGAACATTTAGTGGATTTTGGTTATTAATCGTTTTGTTGCAACTGTCATTCCTACAAATCGTCATAATTATTATACAAATATATATAGCTATCGTTATAAAACTTCACAACAAGTGAATTGTTAAATATTAATCTATATATGTGTATACAGGGTCGAAAATTCATGGTACAAATCGGGTCAGAATCCTATGGCTCAAAATTAGACGAGAATCAAGAATAACGCGAAAGGAAAATGAATCAATTGAAAATCAAACTTGACTAATAACCGATATTATGGATTTCATTGCAGTTGTTCTGATTACTCTGACTTTTAGTGTTAAATAAGTATTTTGTGTTAACTTTATGTCGTTTTATATTATTTCCTGTTATTAGGTACATGGAATAAAATTTTTATTATAACATTACATCCTTTTTACTTTTAATACCAATGGCTCAGTACGATGATTAAATTTGTAAAATAAATTTATGTAAAATAAATTTGTAGAAAATCTTCATTTGCAAAACGATGAATTTGATTTGCACACAGTTCGTTCGATGCTTGTAAAATAATTACAGCGATCAATTGCAACCAGTGGCGACAACCGACAGAGCTTTCTCGGTATAATAATCTAAAATTGAATACTCGTTGGCAACTTATGAACTATGGACGAGAGTATGAAAAAATGAACAACTCCTCGACGAGAGGAGAGAGGTGCAAAACGAGAAGAAGATCCTGGCAATTTAGCTTCGGAGAAAGGAATGATTCACGCTGTCGCGTTTGTAACGAAAACCCGTGGAAAATGCAAATTCGAAGAAACGCTGAAAATAGGATCGTCCGCTAGTAAATGGCCACGCTGTTTCTTATTACGACTGCAAAATGAGAATAATTTGTCCTTGGTCTGCTTCCCTCTTTTTTTCTCTTCTTCTTCCAGTAATTTTTCAGGCAACTGGACTTTAAGAATACAAAACAACACACAGCATTCGCTGCGTAAATGTAAGAACCGAGTATTTTCTTTAGTTTCCATTTTTCAACAAAATTTCAACTTCTGTCAGACAAGCCGACAATACACAGACCGCTAGTTCACTGGTTAGACGTTGTTCTTTTTTTTTCTCGTTGCATAAAAAATCGCAAGAAGAAAAGTAGAAGCGTACCAAAGTGTACGTCTTTTTTTGCAAACAGATCATTTGTTTTAGAAAAAAACCAGCCTCGTGTCGTAATTTTCGCTTCATTCGCCGTTCGCGCTGCTAATTAAATTAACCCTTTGCACTCGTATTTATATTTGAGAAGATTACCAATCAACTCGCAATTATTTTTCATATTCGATCAAAATGAAGAAATTTTTCTGGGAATATATTACAAGTTAACTTGCCGTTCTAGTAGAGAAAACTTTGAAAAATACACAAATTTTATCTGCATCACAACATCTATATGGCGACATACGAGTGCAAAGGGTTGAATGAAAGGTGTGATGAATACATACCTGCGAGAGTGATAATCCGCAGCATCACAAGTTATCGTCACTCGTTCGGATCCGAGCTGAAACAAAGAGACATGCGTTTGCAACACAATAAATTGGAGCGGGGAGAGTACCGTGGCGGCGCGCGTATTTTCAAAAGCTGATTTGAAATGAAGAATGAAGAAAATGAAATGGCAGAAAATATATATTGTATTCTCGGTTGTTAATAATCGTCCAAGGCAAACGGTCGTCTTAAGTGAAAAATCTTTGTTATATAAGTTGATTAAAATGAATAATTATCAGTTGCAGTTTCTCGTTAAATCTCGTAATATGTTTATTTAATGGAGCAAATACGCTTGCACGCAAATGGTTGCGATCGAATGGCGACACGAGGGACGAACGATGGAATTAGCGAAAGAAAGAAACGACGCCGAGGTTGAGGACGCCTCCGATCTTGGAGAGGGCGCGATAATCGCATTATTAAGAACTTCCTCGCGAATGGGAAAACCCGGAATATAGGTTAAGACTCGCACACCTAGCCTAGTTGCTCCGAACCAGCTTGGAAGAAAAGTCGTAGTGCACACACGTAACAGCTAGATCGCCGTGTACAAAGAGAAAAACGCCGCCGGGCATCCATGAGCTCCCGAGGGACTTCCGTGCGGCGCTCTTCTTCTTCTTCCAGTCGCGCGAACGAGAAGCTACACCCTAATAGCTGGAAACTACGGATTGCCGACTTTTTCTGCCAAGTCTGCAGAAGTTCGTGATGATCCCCGGGGCAGAGATCTCTCTCTAATGATTCGCGTAGCACGGCCGAACGATCCAGGAAGCGCGTGATAATGAAAATTTCAAGCTCTCTCCCCCCCGTTCGTGTAAACGAAAGAAGACGATCTTCCTGAGAATCGATGAAAAATCAAATTTGAAAATCTCGTTTAGGATAAATAAATTCTAAAAATACGGGCACACTGCGGTCGATATAATTTTGCCAATAGCAATCATATTCTGGTGACATTAACATTAAGCAAATTTGAAAATGTTAAAAATTGGAAAAACTTTGAGATTATAGGGAAAAAATAGTAGCTGAATATTGCTTTTATTGATATTTATTATGTAAACAGTATAATGATAGCAATAGTAATTTTAATGGGTTTTGTTAAAACAGTTTAGGCAAATATCAGTCACGTTTGTTCCCAGCAGCGTTGTATTTTCTTCATAGCAATTTTTATAAATCTTTTGACTTGGGATGCTGGACGTAATCGCACTGTGATTTTGCAAAAAAAGTACGTAATACACAAGGTGGACATTTTCACGCTTCACGAAAGTAAAGAAAAGAAATACAAGAAAAAAAAGGGAAATTCATCGCTCAAGGTCTGCCCCGTCGTGAGACGAATGAATATACCGTGGCATTGTACCCAGCGACATTTCCCTTACTTATATTTCATTTTGTTAAAACAGTTTAATATTAGAATTTTGTAACTTTTATCAGTCACGTTTCTTCCCAGCAGCGTTGTATTTTCTTCGCAATAATTTTTATAAATCTTTCGACTTGGGATGCTGGACGTAATCGCAAACAAAGTGCTACGGCACGTAATACACAAGGTGGACATTTCACGCTTCACGAAAGTAAAGAAAAGAAATACAAAAAAAAAAAAAAAATAGGGAAATTCATCGCTCAAGGTCTGCCCCGTCGTGAGACGAATAAATATACCGTGGCATTGTACCCAGCGACATTTCCCTTATTTGTATTCCAGAGGGAAGAGCCCAGTGTGATAGCAGCCAATGGAGAAATCACAAAAGAACCGTTCAGATAAGTCACGTTCACCTTGACGGACTTTCGGCCCGGTCTATAAAAGAGACGTAGCACGATGTGGCGCAGTCACAGTCACAGTGAAAACCATAGAAAAATGTTCCGTTCAATTGCCGGTGTCCTGATCGTGGCCCTGTCGCTGCTCCAGGCCGCGTTCGCTATCGATGTCTCGCAGGACAAGAACGTACGCGTGGAATTCACCAGCAACGATGCCGTCCAACAAACGAAATCGGTGAGTGACCTCGAAATCGGTCGTTCAGCCCGCCAAGTTAGTCAAGTTCAAGTACATTTTATTTTCAGAGGCTTCGTTCTACATCATATTTAAGACTTTTCTTTTTTTTTTTTTTTTTTGTTGCAATCGATGAAATAATTCTCCGTCCATTGAATTCAAATATACTCGTAACCCTTTTGCGAAACTCGAAGCGTTGCTTCAAGCAAAATGACGTAGCATTGGAAATAATTATTTTGTTAATTATATCTTCCTATGTGGTATCGTTTAACACTAGAACTACCAAACCAGTCAAAATGACTTAAAATTTACAATTTTATTATAAAATTTCTATTTCATGTTACAATTTTTCCCCAACAATGATGCAATGACTTTTACAGTGATAACTGAAGAAATAATATAATGAATTTCATTGTATTTTTATTTATTAGAAATCAAAATAATTTTGGTAGAAATAACTTCGTCTTAACTGTCGGTAGTTCTAGTGTTGAGTTTCAAGCAATTGTCAACGTGAGTTGCAGGTTTGCTGAAGCAAGCACAATATACTAAGAGTTAACGACAGTAGTTTCAATCTCTGGAAAAATAATATACTCCGCTATTTTTTCAAACTTTCGTAAGAAGCAGGAGGGAGTCTTTGGTTCGGGAAATATAGCACATTTCGTGTACCATTAGGTGGGTCCCTACCCTGAGGAACGCGGACCAATATTCATCGGGGATCTGATCGCCGGCCAGCGCTACGCAGACGAAACAGTTTTTCGTAGAGTAATCGAATTCA
Organism: Tetragonula carbonaria; assembly: GCA_032399595.1. Taxonomy (NCBI): domain Eukaryota; kingdom Metazoa; phylum Arthropoda; class Insecta; order Hymenoptera; family Apidae; genus Tetragonula; species Tetragonula carbonaria. The sequence continues at coordinate 2,406,024 of JAUCRC010000007.1, read as the reverse complement.
ACAATCCGACCAACACGATTCAGAGCACAACGTTGGACGTGTCTGTCTCCAGCGGTAAAAATTCCTCGCTCATACTTGGAGAATAAAAATCATCGAATATCATTTAAAACATTTAAAACTATATTATATAAATCATATTTTTCCATATTACGTTCTTTCCGTGTCATTCATTCCGTTTCATGCATTAAGCTTTAAATCTTCCGCACGCGCGCGCGCGCGCGCGTGTGTGTGTGTGTGTGTGTGTGTGCATAAACATTCGCGTATCTGTTCACTCAAATTTCAAAAATTCGAAAGATATTCTGAAAAATTTCCACGCGTGTAGATGTTATGCGAGTAACACGATTTCCCTTCTTACAGGCGCGATTCATTACATCAACGTCCGGAACGTACAGGGCAGCCAAGCAGTTGTATGTGGCAATTCAAACGTTCTAGGGGTGAGCAAAACCAGCATTAGCCTTCGAGTACCGCCAAATTCCTTGGCCACTTTGAACATGGTTGTTGCGGCGCATGATCGCAAACTTTAAAACGAAGACACCATCGTATCGTTTGTCGCTACGACGTTTCACTTTTCAATCGTACACTAATGAGCACCTCAGCACCCTGATGTTTCTTTCTTTCAGTGGAATGTAAAATATATACACATATATAATAAACACTTTCTGCGTTTTACTTTTTACATTTTTTTTTTCAATCAAACAAGAACCGTTGCCTTGCACTTTTCGAAACCTTGTCGATTTGTGACGAGAAATGGTGAGATGAAAATTAACGAAGCAATCGCAAAATTCTCTAAATTGTGTGTATAAATATATACATATATATATTTTTTTTTTGATAAAATTTTGATTTTTAATAAATTAATAAATAAATTTTAATAAATCACAGTTCAAATCGACAGAAAATGAGCCGTTCAGTTTGAAAATGGCACGAGTCACTTTGCAGTTTACTTTAACGAAGAATGACGATTCGTTGACGTTTGTGCTGAGAAATTATTTATACTGAGAAAAATATGCAAGTATCCGAGATAGAAAATAGCAGAAAATCTTTTCGAAAGTTAGAATCAATTTCTCAGGCGTCTCAAAATGCGTTCTCCAATCGAGACAAACTAAATCGGTTCGTTAATAACAACCATTGACTGTTGCGAATAATTGTTTCCTCGTGTAATCTTATGAGAATAATATTTTCAAGTAAATGATTTTCCATATATTGTATTTGCTCGACATGTTAAATAGATGGAAAGCATAAATTTAAAGTTGAATGAACTTCAACTTTAAGTTATTGTAAAATATTGAAATAAAAATATTGACTAAATATATTAATTAAATTTATTCTAAGGCCTGATTTTACTTCCACATTTTGTTAATTAATATTTCTGTGATTGAAACACATTAATCTGATATTTGTTAGGATTCCTCATGATTGATTAATGGATAGATGTTCGAAGATAATTTTGTTTTGCTTCCGAAAGGATAAATTTATATCTCGTTTATTATGATACGATCCTCTTTCCCTTGACTGGGAATTAAATTTTAAATCATTGTGGTTTAGTCGACTGAAATGACGTCGCGCGATAGTGATTGATGGTTGTTCGTATCATCAAACATTTGATTGCGAGTTTTGCTCGCTGGATACTTCCAATTGAAACAATTAAAGTGTTAAATTACGCGTGTTTCGTGCATTTAAATTGCACGATAGAGATATCTATACGCGGAACGAGATATATCAACTTTTCCAAGGAAATGTATAATCTAACACGTCTATCTAGACAGGATGTTATTTACCTTCACACGTAAATACAAATTTTTCGCGACAGAAATTTTCCTAAACAATCGATAATTTCATTCTAATTGTAAGACCAATTTTGTGATAACTCGTAAAAATTCGTAAGAGAATAAACAATAACTATCTAATGCGTTTAAATAGAATACGTTCTGAACAAAAATAATCTGAATGAGTCGTGACGAATATTGTCATCGTCGATAAAATTGCGATTTGCAAAGTGTTTCGATAAAGATGCTGAAAATAAATTAACTTTCTATGTGGATTATTATTTTATCTGATAAAGATACCGAAAAATGAATTAACTTTCTATGTGGATTATTATTTTATCTGATCAAATCTCAAAACATCAAAAGATTACATTTTCAATTATGGAATAATCTATTTTGCAGAAATTCATTTCTATAAACCAACATCAATTGGGACATGTTATCGAATAGAATACTAAAAAATAATAAGCATGAGAAAATGATATTTCATATTCGTCGAACTAATATATCTTCTACCTTAAATATATAATATCGAAGAAATAGACATCACTCACAATCAGATCTAAATCGTAATACAAATTTAGAAATTAGCATTAGCGAATTTAAGAATCTAAATTATTTCGAATTACACGCAAAGAGAGATCTATCGACAATTTTAAATTGTAAAAGAATAGACAATAAGTAATTTTCTAACGCACAGCCGGCTAACTGGCGGCCCTTGCCCCCACTTTCCCGGTCGCCAGCTATCCCCTCCACCGGGCATCGATGCAGTGGAGGGGGTAGCGCTAGCAAAGTGGGGGCAAAGGTTCATAGGCCGCCAATTAGTCGACTGTCTAACGTATTTGAATGAATGTACACAGATACGCGAAGTATCTTAAAAAAAGAAGAAGAGACTACTCTTCGTTATTTTATTTGTCTCGTCCGTTTATCTAATCTAAAACGAACCTAAAGTAATGAGTTCCTGCAATGACAGAGACAGCAATTCATCAAAAAGTGCCGTCATACGTGAAAAGCAGTTTTCAACGATCTCTCTCTTGGAACAGTTCGATCACTGCGTTGATCGATCGATATATCGGAAGATTACCGAATGATGACCCAATTATAGAAAGATAACTGTACAAAACGCGAATACGTTTTATAATGTTGCGTTTGAAGCAACCGTTCATTTGATTCTCCTTGTAGTTTCATATTATCCACAAATGCCATCGCTAGTTTATTTCTAAATACTTTGCTGTTTGTCACAAAATTGAAAACAGACGCCAGATTATTATCAAATGAGATATTAAGAAAAAGCAAAAGTACAAAGTTGCACGCAAACTTTGCTACGGTAATTAAAACAAAATTAAGCGATAAAATTTCAGAGTAACGTTATGAATTTCTAAATTGGCGAAGCAACTGACTTGCATCGTTATTGCAGCAGAATGCGACGGTCAGTGTGGAATATTTCAAACTAACAAGGTGACCGCTCTCCAAGCACGACCAAGAATGTTTGGAAAATTTTATTTCCCAGCTCCGAAACTCAGCTACTTCTAAAACTAAGAAAAAAAAAAAAGCAACAACTAACGCGTTCTAATTAAAGATTTGCAAATTTTCGGTCGAGTCATGATATTTCACCGAACTGGCTCTAATTACGTAATTAGAAATTGAAACGTCGTACTCTTCTCGACAACACCTTTCTCGTTATTATATCGAGAAGGAAGCAGATAAAATCCGGACATTGCTCTTAATAGCTTCGTACAAACGATAAGTTACGAGCATTTCGATAAACTTTCTAATCTAAAGAGTATAAAAAGAGGCACAGATCCTCCGAACGATGATAGTTACAGTTTTCCGTGAAACCGTACAATAATGTCCCGTTCGATCGCTGCCTTCATCTTCGTGGCCCTAGCCGTGCAGGCTACTTTTGCACTTATTGATTATCCTCGTGAAACCGTTACCTTGGAACTAACCGACAAAGACCTCGTGCAAGTAAGACCGGTATGTGATCAGAAAACTTTCTTTCCAAATTTACGTAGTGCACGGAATGAAATTAATGCTGTCGCTGTATTTTCAAAATTCCGATTTCCGGAGAACAGCGATTTACTGCTGTTGACTTTTTACGTCAACAATGGTTTCTTTCCAAATTCAGGACAGGATACACAATATTAACGAAATTTAAATTAATTCTCTGGCTGTATTCGGAACGATTCATTGTTGTTCATTTTACTAATTTAGTCGTTCGTGAGCGACGCAGAAGACTGAAAAATTACGATTGTAGACTGCCATGTATTTACTTACGATTTCTACGTAATCATTTTATACAACGTTCCCGCAGAAAATTTGATCACAGTTTTCTCGTCTCTTAAAAAAAAAAAAAAAAAAACAGGGTACCTGTCTCGAGCGACACGATGCCGTGCATCTCGGAAACCTCGACGTTGGCAAACACGTCGCGGGTGAAGAAACTTACAGCAGGCTGATTGAGAAAGTGAACACCCACGATATAATTTTGCTGTATACTCTGAACTTGAAAATGAATGGTAAGGATTCGAGTTTGCGGAATAAAATTACCGAACGTGACCATTCGTTGCTACGAAAACAGACACTGACAAGAAAAGAAAAGAAAAGAAAAGAAAAAGAAAATATTCGAATGTTCAAGTATCGCGTATACGTCTCGTTTACAGGAATCATCAACTTCGTAACTGTTCACAACGTAGAAGACAGCCAAGCAGTGGTTTGCGTGAATGAAAACTCCTTGGGAAGAAGTGAAAGCAGCGTCGTCGTTCGAATCGCGCCGCACTCCGTGGCCAAATTGAACGTGCTCGTCGGCATGCACCGACAATAAGCGAAAAGAATTATTCTCTTTTACAATGCTATGATCTTGCACAGTGCTCCTGAAGAATAAGTACCTTCGTCTCGTACGCAGATGATTACAGACGTGTATAATGAAACTCAAATAATAAACATGGAATAACATGTGACGATCGAATTTGTTACCATTTCTCATCTTAAACTGGACGAAAGTATTCGCACGCTTGATGAAAAATCTAAACTGTTATAACTTCAAAAAAAAAAAAAAAAAAAAGAAAAAAGAAAGACAATTCGACATAACAATTGGCTTTGTTTTAAAGTACGAAGTCTCCACTTTGACAGTTCTAGGTTACTTTTCTTTTTTTTCTTTTTTTCAATCATGTAGCAGGCACACTTTTATTCTCGAAAATTGTCCAAATTCGAGTGCCTCTGAGAATGATAAAAAATTTTTTTTCTCACGACTAAATCCATCGTGGCCTCGAAGATCGAAGTCTCCTTCTTTTGAAACTTTCTGTACGATTCGCCAATTCATCGCCGCTCCGAACGTTAAAATTAAAAAGGCAAAACGCCCAGAATTTCTTAAATTTTTGTCGAGAGAAAAAAGAAAATCATACAGCAAGTTTCAAAGAGTTGTAAAGAGAGGACTTCATTCTTTAAAATTATCGATAGATCTAGTCGTGGAAAAATCGTTTTCAATGACTTTAATGAGGCGAATCTTTACAGTTTTCGACAAACGGAAGTATCCTTGCCGCTGCATGACAAATGTAAAAACATTTTCGGAAAAGAAGAACTCAAGATTGGTAAAGTAAAAATCGCACGCTCTGAAATGAGAATTCGATTGTTGTACGATTGTTGTTTCACAAAGTTTCAATAATTTAACCCTCTGCGTACAACATCGTGTAATTTGAAAGTTACATATCCATACGTATACACATCCACATTTTATTCTGTATACCATTTCCACATATCGTTAGAAAAATACCAAATTTAAAAAGAACTACCATTTATTTAAAAAGAAAAAAATCGAATTAGCTTTAGGAATAAATAGCCACGATCGATCGATCAATTAGAAAATTATCCGGTTATAGAGATTTGTCGATGATTTTTCCGAATACTTATATCCGTCACACGTCAGTTTGACATTTTCTTATTACATTATTACGTTACGCGATTGCGGTGAAATCTTCCAGCGCTCGCATTTATTGTTGGCAATTAATTGGTTAGAGAGACAGGCACGACGCGCAATTAGGATTGCGCAAACGAGATTGTCGAACGATCTTGCAAACGAATCACGTCGCTCGTGTAACGCAACGCGCGCCCGCAGCAAACGGGCCGATTGTACGCGTAACAGGTGAGCCACTTGACAAATGTAGATTTCGCGTGCGCTATTCTCGTCGCGTCACGTTGTTTAAAAAATTTTTACGTTTCCTTCTTCGGAACGACGGAACGACGATTCACGAGCGTACCAACAACTCGCGGATCAAAGAGCTGTTTTTTCGCGAATAACGAAAACTGCTGCGAGTGACGTGGCGCGCGGACAAGTGTTGAAAGAGATCCCGATAGAGATCAGCGATACAGATCGATAACTGTTCGTTCGTCACTATCAGCGTAAGTAATAAACCGTGTTCATCGTGGCTGCTCCGAAAATCGCATGAGACTTTATCGAACGACTCTAAACCCCTTCAAGTGAGTATCATTTCATTTCGAGAACGAGAGAGAGAGAGAGAGAGAGAGCACTTGCACTTGATAATTTTCGAAACGAGTACGCTCGACGAAAGCGGAATAAGAAAGAGCATTTGCTTGTAAAATTGAAATAAATATTGATATTTTTTTTTCCTTCTAGAGAAATACAAGAGAAAACTAATTCTATTAGTTTCAATTTTAAATTCATGTTCGAACGAATGATTTCTTTCGAATTGTGTTTCAAGTGTTGGACCGCCAGACCAAATTTGCGAATTTGTACTTTTTTTTCTTCTGTATTTTAGGAGGAAGTGATTTTCGGCCAGCCCTGTAGAACGACACAATTTTCCAGTTATATATGAAAAATTCTATTACAAATGTCATCAATCATAAAAATTGTATTATTTCGTAAGAAATCGTACGTAATTGCAACTGACGACAATTTCTTCTTTCTCGTCTTAAAATATATTCCAATTCGAAATCTGTTGGAATTGCGAATAAATTTCACTTTATTCCAGCAAATTGCATGTTGCAAATCGCTGCGTGACAAGTATACACGTCGTTGAACAAACATCGAAAGGACTAATTTTATTTTATAGAATACATATATTACTGCTTCGTTATTTTATACAAAAGTTTCGCCTGGCACGAAACATTTGGCGTCGTTCTCAGCCTATCGAACTCGAACTTATTTTCGTTGCTTTTGCCATCTATAACACACGGATTGTGCCTGGTCGCTGTAATTATTTCTCGTTACTTGGCGAAGTGTCTTCTAGAGTCTTTGGTGGATGTAAGACAAACAGAGAACGAAAGAAACGAGTTCGGAGAGAGACTCTTGACTCTCCTCGTATGTGGAACATTAGTTACGAGCGACCTGGAAATTTCTCAACAATACGGCCAATAAACTGTACTCCCTGACCGTGAGGAAAGCCTTTCATCCGTTAACTGAGTCTTTTCCTTTCTCTCTCTCTCTCTCTCTCTCTCTCTCTCTCTCGAGGAAATATGGCCACGGATCGACTGGCAACAAAGGGAACTGGGACCACACAATTCCAAATGTACGTCGCGTGCAATTCTGCGAATTATCCGTTGCAAATGGCCAATTCACGTCATTGGGGGCAATATTTATTAAATTACGCAGCCACGTGGAAGATTACAGAAGCAAAAATGCATTCACGCTGGGTTTTTGCAGCGTTTCGTCGTTTCGAAAGATCGAGGTAACTACGTTAGAGTTCAATTCCTCCATCAAGGAGAAAAAGCAATCCCTTGAGATAGCTTAATGAAGGGACTCGGCGCGCTCTCTTTCTCTCTCTCTCTCTCTCGATTGCTGTCGCGCTCGTACTCGTTTGCGAGTACTCTGATGCGCTGAGGCTTCCCGTGGAAGAATATACAGGGAAAAGTTAAGAATCAATTAAAAATAAATTAAACTAAATTGCATCTTACTCCTTCGCTCCTAATAATTCTAATTATAGAGAGTTAATTCTAGTAGAATTCTATTAATATTACGTCACTAATATTGGGGGGGGGGGGAATATAAAATTTTCGAAATATTTATAGATTTACTTGGGATACTGCTTCCAAACAAGACCCCTGAAATTTGGAAATATTATATAGTATAAACTTGCAAGTTTGTCATCATTATTTTTATGAAATTACTGTGACTTAGTACTTCTCTTTTTTTTTTGCAAAATTATGACAAGTATCTATAATATTTATAAGTTTCAACAAACTTTATTGACGAGTATAAAAATTCTTTCGAAATGATGAGTTACTTTACATTAATTGAAAACAATAATATTTATTTCCAGGTTTCTTTTCTACCTTCTTTTCTTTAAAAAAACATTACGTACATGAAACACTTTTTCTTTCTCTTTTATTTCTGCCCTAACGAAGTACTAAACGTGTTGTCTTATTTTGTGTTATACAGCATTAATCTTATTCCGTGTTGATAAACATCTATTTTCGTGTTTCCCGTATCTTCAATAAAAGAAAAGGCTTCGAGAATCGTAGTTGGTCGTAACGAACAAGTAAACAAGAATATTCACGTGTGCCAACAGAAAAGCCAGAAATTTCGATTTCGGCGAGGGAAATAACTACGTTACTTCCCGGTAGCCTTAATAGTTCCAAAGTCGACGAACCAAAGACACGAAAAAAAGAAGACAACTGGCTTCGTATACATATCTGGCTTCTAACGATGTGGCACAGTTACGCAAACTAGCGGATTAGAGGATCGTTATTGAATATCGAAGTACCCACGGCACACGATCCCGTCCTCGGAAAAACTTCCCTTTACGTACGTACGTGCTGCAATAACAACGAAACAAAATGAATAAAACGAATCAAAAAAAAAGAAAAAAAAAAAAAAACATCTGCACGATAATACGCGCGTGTCTCTTTTAGAAAACACACAAATGGCGAACGTCGCATTAATGCACTTTTTGTAATTGTCGTATAGTTTTCACGACAGAAGGCACCGGTAGTCTCCGGAACTAGAACAGAGAGTGATCTGTTTTAATCTTCCTAAGTTTCCAAGCGCTTCGAACTGATAATTAATTGAATTCGAACTGATAAAAAAGTGAAAAACTTTGTGAAAATTTACAGAGCAGAAGTAGGTGGCAGAACCGGTCGGCAGCGTTGCGAGGCGACAGAAAGTCGTGTCATTCTTTTTTGGTATTCTTCTTTCGCGGAAAGCGTGTTGCGCGAGGCGTGTGATTGATGAAGCGTCCCTTGTTTTAACAGGCGCGGTCCAAATGGAAGATAACACATCGTATTTGAAAACACGTATCGATCATCGTGCAAACGCCATACTACCCACCGCCATTCGATCATCGGTGCATTAACTCCTGGATTTCCTTCCAGGACAAAACCTGAACTAAGCTAATGAAAAAAAAACGCTTAACGTTTGCCGTACGTTCCCCTTAACCCCTTTCATCATGAGCGTCCATCGACGCGTCGAATCATTTTAATCGTATTAAAAATACACTTTGGCCAGAGATAATACATTCTAGCCATCAGAAACGAGCTTTCTATTCGACATGTTCGGAATATTTATAACATAGGAGATTAAATGAAATTGCAATAAAAAAAAATCTTTCTCAATCTATTGCAATTCGGAAAAGATCGGTTACAGGTATATAACTGTTAGACTCTTGAAAATTTAAGGTTAGATTTTTGCTTGGAAACAAACATTTTGGACTCTCGGCAAAAGTTCGACAGTGGAATATTCACAGGACAAGAAATTACTGTAACAAACAATCTTTCTTAATCTATCGTGATTCGGAAAAGACCGGCAATGCAGCTGTTAATCTCTTAAAAAGTTTAGGTTAGATGCTAGGCTTTAGGTTAAATTTTTAGGTTAGGTTCAGAGTTTCAGTTAAATTGAGTTTTAGATTTTCGAAGAATCGAAAGTTTGTTTAAAAAGAACATTCTGGCCCTTGTGAAAATGTTATCGAGGACGTGTAGAAAAGATTCTATTTCAATTTCACCAATTCGGAGAATGATTCGATCGAATGTGCGAATCGAACAATACTTTTGGCGTGGGGTCTCGCGTTCAATGGCGGCGTTCCGTCACAGTGAAATGGTTAATTCCATCAGTATCGCCCTTACGAATTTCCTCCGCTACACGAAAGATTTCACGGGGCTTTCTTCCATGCGTGATAGAAGCTTCAAAGAGCCCTTGACGCGAGCAGAAAGTCTCGTAATGAGCTTACCAACTCGAAGAAGCCCTATCGACGCGATCCACGCCGATGCGGAGGAGAAAAACTGGCAGCCAGTTGGAAACGATCGCTTCACCCGTCCACCGCGAAGAAAAAAATCCAGAGTAAACGGGAAAAACCGGTGCGGTGATAAGCACGTTCGAGGGCTGGCCAAAAACCGGACGTCGAGTCGTGCGATTCGCTGAACAGATCGACCGGTGATCGACGGGAAACTGATTCATCGCGGTGAGTTCACCGATGAGATCGCCGATTGAAACACCGGGATTTAGTGATTTAGTTTAGTACCGCGAGGTACCTCGTTGAAGTACCGATTTTTACCGAGAAAAGAGAAAGAGCAGGCGAGGAACGATCGTCGAACTGTGAAACATCGTATTCGCGGAGGTAACTCGCCTCTTGTTTCGTTCAGATCGCGATTTATGGCTAACGATCGATATAGAATATCGTTAACCCATTTGCATCACGATTTAAATCGCACTCGTCCACGTTTCTGTGTGTGTGTGTGTGTGTGTGTTGTGATTTATTAAATCTCGATTGGAATATTAATTCTCTATTAACACTGATTGTTAGGTTCAGAAAGAAGTCATGTTCATGAAAGACGAATGAGAAACGAAGATAATATATTCTGTACGATTATCTTTTTGTGATCTTTCAGACAACTTTCAGAAAGATTTCGCGTTCAAGAAAGTATTTGTCTTTTTCAAGAAGAAACAGTTCCAAGAACGATTTAACGTCCTCGTCAGCAGTGAAATCGAGCAAATCAATTTCGATACTGACGTAATTCGAAGGCACGTCGCATAATTTTTTTTATGAAAACTTGCACGATGTTTCTAATCCTTCTAGGAGTAGTGCAGCAAAAATATGAAGAAAATGTTCTTTTTTTATTTTCAAATTTTGAAACAATTTTCGTTAACGGAATCGTGTATTTTCTTTTTCTAAAACAAGCTTGAACGATCAGTTTACACGACGAATTCGCGGTTTAAAATGAAATATACATATATGTCTGTTGGAAAAAAATGCGATTACTTTTTGGTCAATTCGAATGAACAATGAAATACCAGAATACATAATATTGTAGGGATACATAATGTTGGCCAACATAATATAATATTGTTCAATATGCTTAGTATATAATATCGAGAGCTCATATAATCTAATCAATGTAAATTTTGATTAAAGAGAATTTGTGCCAGAAAAACATTCTTTTCTTAACAAAACCTTCAGTCAACAAACGAGTTTCATCATTATTACTTAATAATTACATTATTATTCAGTTATCATCGTGGTAAAATAATTATTAGAATAACTAAAAATATCATTAAAATAACATTACTATCTAAATTATTAGGAGCAACAACTAAACTGTTCCACGCGACAAAAATATTTGCGCAACACAAAAAAATTGCTAATAAAGATAATTGCTAATCACTCAGATTGATTGACTTCTGAGTCTTTCATATATTGATAAATATAAGATTCTTAATCGCTGCTCGAGAATTCTATCATTTACTGTTTAATGTTTCGCCCCGCGAATGCAAATCGGACAATTCCCATTGGAATTCCCACGATACAAAAACACAAACAGACTGAAGAAAATATTTATCGATCTCTTGGATCTAACGTATCGCTGACTGATAACGAAAACGCGTGTAACTCGCGCGACGAGAGACAACTTTCCAAATTAGATATACCTATGATGAAACGCGTAACGTTCGAAGTATTCAATATCGCGATATTGTATTTCAATTTCTGCCCCACGTGAAAACGGATAACAGCCGATAAGAGTCTCTACCTTATCAAACAGTATCACAAACAATTTGAAAGAACGATCGTGCAAGGAATTGTTTCGCTCGTGCAACGCGTCGGCGCTAACTTTCGGAGGGCAACTTTAAAATCGCGTTTCGACCGCGAGCGAGTCGAAGGCTCGAACACACAGTTTCAAGCCCGCCGAGCAGAGAAAAATTTACCTGCTTTACGCGCGAAAACAAGCTTGTATTTATTCATGAGACAATTACAATATGCTGATCCGGTCGCGGCGCAATTTCAGCGATTGAACTCGCGTCAGCCCGCGATATTTTCGTTTTCACGAAATACTCGAGTTTCTCATTGGGCTGACAGAAGAGAAAAGGAATATTCAATTCCTTTCGCTTTTCTCGTTCTGTCAGATTTGTTACCTTTGCACTTCGCTCTTATCTTGCTCGAGTATGAGCAGAGCGCGACATTCGCGTCGATATATTTATTGGAATATCAATTAAATCTCTCTCTTAACGAGAGAATTATGTAACATTAAAGTCTAGCGGGACGATCGATACACGACGACGCGAAGCGCGTCGAACGAAGAGAGAAAGGAAGACGGCGGAACGAAACGGAGCGGGCAGCATCGCACCGATGAAGAATCTTATAATTGTCTCTCGGTTTAACAGCTAACTATTTTTGCCAGTGGCACTCTCAACTTTTGCCATACATTATGCAAGTTCTAGCAGAAATAATGGAAGAGCAAACTTCGGTAATTAGAAGCTCAATCTAGAGGTCCAAGTTTTCGAGGAGAAACAAGTCTGTGTAATAAAGGGTGGGAAGTTTGTTTCTATAGTGTACTGGTATCTCGCGTCGGAATTTTACAACGGAGATTTCGCGTGGTTGTTGCTCTGCTAAATTTAATATCCGATTACACAGGAATCCGACTAACACGCTCAGTACGTACATTAGCATTGGTTATTTGTTAAACGATTTGGTCGCTTGGATCTTTCGTCGTTTCTTCTATTTTGGAATATTCTAGAATTTAACTTTTAGAATTTTTCGAATTATTTAGAGTCTAATTTTTATTAAGATACAAATGTATTTTAGAACAGAGCCTTGACCCCACTTTCCTCGTCGCTAGCGCTACCCCCTCCGCTGAAATTTCGGCTCGCCGAGCCCCAGTGGAGGGGGTAGCGCTAGCGATCAAGGGCCCGCGTGCCGCCAGTTAGCCGCCTCTATTTTAGGATAATCTAGAATATTACTAATCAATTTTAAATTTTCAACATAAATAACCAGATAATATTACGAAAGGAAAAGTACGCTTCCGTTGTGACACAATATCTTACAGATATTAAATACGCTGTCCCACAGAGAGAACGTGAAAGTTTCGCGCGACAATCGACGAGTTGATTAAACAATGAGAGCTGATCATAGAGTATCATAACGACTGAAACTCTGTTATTCTCTGAGAGAACCTCTCCAGACCAGAAAACTTCAGCCGGCTGGAGAGCAAGATACTTGCGAATTATCGATCTAAACAGAGATAAGGGATTTCTCGAGTGGCGAGGAACACGACGCGTGGGCGCAGAAATGCACGGTTTCGTCGTTCGGCCACTCGTCCGCGTGTTTAAGTGCCTGCATTCTCTACACGCGCGCGAGTGAATCACGCGGGTAGACGTGAGATGACGATGGTCGCGCCCTTGCTTCCTCCGCCCCGGGTACTCCGTTCGTCTTCCGTACGTGCCGGAATGTCTGAAACATCCTGGCATGTGTGTCTCCGTCGCACGCGGAGGAAAGCTAATGCACGTGGATCGGCTGACATTTTCAAAAGACAAGGCTAAGGGTGGGCGTACTCGAATCCAGGCGTACTCGCCGAAGCCCGCATCGATTGTCCCGAAACTGTCGTGCATCTCGGCTGAACGCATCGACGCGACACGGCGATCGGAGCGGCTCTCCATTATCGAAAGAATTGAACGTAGCCCAATTAGTCGAAAATTATGATGCCGATGCTTCGATCTCAGAGTTTTCCATGTTTCTCTTTTTTTTTTTTTTTTTTTTTTCTTTTCTAACGAAGCGAATCGTATATTCGTTTATCTCGCAGCTTGATTGAATTTTACGCGACGCAGCCGGTGGAGACGTTAATTCATTGCGATTCATATTTACATTTCACGAGAATTCCTTGATCGAATATCGTGTTTCATTTTTTTTTTTTTTTTTTTTTTTTGAATATTCGCCTCCGGATCGTAGAATCGTGAAATCCAGACATCCTGTGTGTTAGATATATGTGTGTCTGTCAGTTTTTAAAGATGGGCAGAGCAACAAGCGATGATATAACGATGTTAATTAATCGAGTAATACTTTTACGTTACGCATAAATCGTTACGAGATTCTCGCGTTAATTTCGTTGCATCAACAATTCATCCCAATGTGGAGCAGATTTAACGATGCAAGCGAGAATTCATGGAAATGCTACAATTTTCAAACTCACTGAGGTCTAGTCTAATTTAATAACACCATAATTAAGTACATTCGAGAGTGAATTAAACATTGCAGCTCCATTTTTACCGTGAACTTCCGCCGACTCCTGAGGCAGTGTATTTTTGGCGTGCTTGTTATAGATAAAGGGGAATAGTATTTCAGAAGGATGATGTCCGAAATTAAACTTCCACGTGATACTTTCCGTGAAACTCGCATTAACGGGAATAACTCGCGCAACAAAAGCATCGTTTTGATTTCAGTGGAACGGTGCATTTGTTGAATCATCCCATAAGTTCGTTCTGCCTTTCATAATACTTATTCAAAGTAAAATATGAAATATAAGTGTTATGAAAATGTGTAATCACCTTTTTGTTTTACAACTTCCTTCCATCTTTTGGAAAACAGTCACTAAATCCCTTGCTATTTCGATACGTTTAATCAAATATCGACGTACCGGACATGAAAATTGCAAAATGCAGAATTTAGGTAGGTTAGGTTATCGCACAAGTTTGTTCCATTTTTTGTGACACTTAATTCTGATAAAATTTGAAATATATGTGTAAGTGTTATGAAAATATATAATTGCCCTCACGTACGATTTCTTTCAATTTTAGCAAAGACATAATTTTAGCAAAAAGATTATTATTTAGCTCTTTTTTTACAGTGTCAATATTGTCATATTTTTCCCCAACTAAAAAGTGGTGATAATCTGAGAGAGCAATGGACAAAATTCGTGTAATTTTTCTTGCACATTTGATGCCTCGCGTGGCCTGGCGTATTATCGTGACGAAAAATCACGTTCTCTAGATTTGTGAGTCTAGAGCGTTTCGTTGCTATTGTTTCTCTTAGTTTATCCAGCTGGGCACAGTATTTGTCTGAATTTATTGTTTGATCACCCGGAAGCAACTCGAAGAACAAAATTCCTCGATAGTCCCACCGAGAGAACAGAGAGTAAAATTTTGCAAGGGTGTAAACTTGGCTTAACAGGTTTAACAGTTGAGCTTGTTCTTCTCTTCTATAGAAAATCCACTTTTCATCTCCGCTTGACAAACATTTCAGCAGTGATTCTTTTGCATTGCGAGCAAGCAAAGATATGCACGTGGTCCATGCGATTTCGTTCGATGAGTTGGTCTGACGTGAACTTCCAGTTTCGATACTATTCCCATTTTCTTCAAATGTCTGTGCACAATCGACGACGGAATATTTAGACATTTCTTGCTAGAAAATCTCCAAATAGTTCAGATAATACTATCGATATTTCTTGAATCAATAGTCTCTCTCGACCAAATTTCGAACCATATACGTTTCAAATGGACGAACACATGGGATGACTTAACGTTAGACGAAACTTGTGTGTAAACGTGATTCTTAAATAAGTAGCTTCACTTTCAAGATAAGTTATTAAATTCTAAATTTCGAACGTTTGCGAGGGAAAAGAATTTTCGACACTTTTCGAACCGAGAAGGTCTCTCCCGTTCGTCCACTAAATTTCGAATCGTACCATCGTACATCTCGGACGAACGCCCGGGATGACCCAGCGCAAAGCGATCTTTCTCCGTCCAATTGTCAGAACTGGAAATTTCGTAATTTTCAGATGCGATCCGGATAGAAACGATGAAGAAACGCGGCAACCATGAGGCCAAAGCTGGCAAGGGACGACAGAACGAAACGAGCAACGCGGGCGACAAGAAGAACGAAGAGAAGGATGACGCGCGTTTGAACGACTTGGAAAACCAAGGGTTCAGCGAGTGGCTCCGATCTAGCAACGGCCTCGAAATGATGCGGCTGTTCGTCATCGCCAATTCGATTCTGATCTTCGTCACGATGGGATTCCCGAAAATGCAGGAGGCTTACGGTGTCCTCAAGGACTACTATTTCGGAGAAACGGAGTAAACGAAAACTTTGAAAAATTCGAGGGTCGACCTCGTGCCGCTGAGAGGTTAACGACGAGCGGAGATCGATATTGCCCAATCCTGTGTTTCCTCGAAACAATTCGACGTAACTCATCGTAACTCATGCATGCTTCGCGAATTATCCTTCCTCGCTTCCTGAAGCCCTGCACGCGTAACACGATTCGACATCAAATAGGGTAAAACGATATACAGATATATTTATTTCATCGTGCTCTCTCGTAACGCGGTATCGAGTATCGACGAGTATCGATTCTCTATGTCGCAAAGTCCAATCACGAACGTTCTATCGCGAATTTTAATACATGTCGATTCGTTGATTGAAACTCGCGGCTGATCATGCTGGGACTGATAGTTCGCGGCCTGTTTCTCGTTGGTATACTCACCTGGTACAGCACCAGCGTGTGGAAAATGATCGACGGCTACTTCAGGGATCAATTCCGCAGCTACCTGGAGGAGGAGTATCGGAAGAATCCGCGAATGAGATCGGACGTGCAGAGCGGCTCGGCCGATAAGAGCGATCACTCGCTTATCGACGCGGCGCGAACCGACTCGACGACGGAGCCACCGCGAGAGATCCTCGAAGCTGTGGAGACTGCTGCGCGCGCGGTCGAGGCTGCAGAGAACGATTCCGCGGCAGGGACGAGCGGCGAGACGCAGATGACAGGTGGCACCAGTGAAAACAAGGCCGCCGCAGGGGGATCCGCCGATAAAAATGCATTCCTGGGAACTGTCGCGGAATCGGGGCTCGCGGAAAGGAGGAAGCTGCCCGAGAGCGAGCAGGAAGATTCCCGTCAGCCTGTTAATCACGACGACCGTGACCTCGAACGCCGCGACGAGAACGAGCGTGGTCGTCGATCAGTCTCCCAGGCGTCTAAGGGCACGAAACCAAAAGCCAAAGGAACGAAACGCGGCAGGAGGCTGTCCGTCCCTAGGGACATTTCACGCGAGGGCCCAGAGCTGCCCAAAAGGCGGAACGTGAGAACGGTGACGTTCACCGAGAGGGATTTCAAGTCGGTGATCAGGGACTACGTTTCCAATGACGATTTCTGGGAGTTCGAGGAGGACGTGGACGAGAAGGAACCGCTGGAGGGCATTTTGGTGTCCGAGCTGCCGTTCAAGCCCAGAGCGGACATAGGGGATTTGGACAGGGTCACCGCCGACGAGTACTGTCCCTTGAGCTTGGAGGACGAGGCGTCCTGCGACGAGACGTTCAGGTGGCCTTGAAAAGTCTAACGCCGATCAATTTTAGAATAGTAGAATATAAAAGAATTTAGCGAAAAGATCGGTCGTCTCGCGAGGCCCGACGTCGAGGACATTTCAAAGCGATCGGTTCCCATCCACGATCTTTAATTTCGATAATTGAACAACAGCTATGAAAATATTATGTCTTCGATATTTTACGTAAGCATTGGGTCTTGTGACTGTGAGTTGTTGAAAATAAAAATATACTTTCTTTGAACTCTGTGAATACCTCTTACTTACATGCTAGGCTGCGGATTTTTGTGAAAAATATGAAAAAAGAAAAAAAAAAGACAGAATCTAAACAGAAGTTTGTTTCCAACAAGTATATCTTATTTTCGATATTTTATGCATTCTCACGTACCACGTATGAATTGTATGTTTAAATTTCCTATAAATATATAGAAATCTACAGTCTACGAATTACCTGACATCGCGTCACATTTTCGATCGAAATCTGGCAAAAACTACGATGATTCGAACAACTTTTGCCGGTCGTCGACAAAAACAGCAAAAATTCACGGCACGGAACTTTTTCCCTCTTCGGCCACTTTTTCCCGTAATCTTTAAAAATCGCCCGTCAAATAAAAAACACAAGCATAATAGGTCGGCTTTTTGCTCGGCAGGAGGTTGCAAAATGCACGGCCCGTCACTTCAAGTGCGATCGCCCCGCGAACAAACTTTCAAGCTTTACGGCGAAAGAAATTCCTCTCTCCCTAACTTTGACGCGATAAACGATTTTCCCCCCTGGCGATCAATCACGCGCGAAGCGCTATGACGGCTAGAAAGAAAAGAGAACGATCATCTGGGTCAATGTTAACCGCTGCGAGTTTCCCGTGTCGCGTCGACGCGCGGCTCAATGGTTCGAGAAGAAGAGCAAAAATTGGAGAACCTAAAGAGCAGGATAATCAGGTTAATGCGAACCGATTAAATCACAGTAAAAAGGAAAACCGTATCGTCGCGACAAGAAAGAATTGCGACCGCGCAATCGGGGCTTCTTTGATAACTTGATTGCATTCTGTAAAACAAATTCTGTACTTTGATAACTTAATTACATTCTGTAAAACAATTCGGGGAAGACCGAATAGAAAGTAAATATAAAAAGATTGAGTGCGCAGGAGAAGCATGGGAGAATAAATAAGTGTGTGTAGAAGGCCTAATTTTCTTACACAGTTGAGTTACAAGGTGCATGAAATAAGAAGAGACAAGAAAGAGATAAAACTGTCGAGAAAAAGACAAATACTCTACTTTACTGATTTTGCTATCATACAGGGTGATCCATTTTAAAACCACTCAAATATCTTTTCGAATTGTTTGATGATGCGAAAAGTATTTTTCGCCTAGCATGAATGGCCAGTAACTGATAAAAATATTTTTTTCCCAAGGACTTTTCAAGGTCAACGATATTTCTTTTCATATAACCATACATTTTTGTTTTATTCGTCGTGTAGCTGATAAAATATATGTATTCAGGTATGTAAAAATTTATCACGTATAAATTTATATCTGCATCGGGATCTCAGACGCGAAAGCCTTATGATAAATGTAAATAAAGATGTTTACTATCCATTACACCAATGATATAATCTCTTCTAAAATCCTAATCAGTGTACTGATACGAAATTTCTCACAATGGAATAACAATAATTTTTTTCGCGATCTTTTCGTTAGTGCTTCAAGTCTGAGCAAAACGTGAAACTATGTTTTCTCTCTTAAAACAGGAACAAATTTAAAATATGAGAATTCAAGGCAAGAAACGTAAAAAACCACGCATCGCGTACCCGTGGCTTTAATTACTCTTAATTGACAAACGAACGTATCAATTATCATAAATCAGCCGTTCAGGCACGAGGGTCCCCCGACTTGGTAACGCGGCCACACGGTTACTATATCGATTCTGTTAATATACTTTCCACCATAAACAAACATTCGTGACCAGAATGGTCGGAGGAATCAAGGTTACAGGGGTATCCTTTGACCCTGAAATTGCGGCCTCGCACTCACACAGGGGGGAAACTAGGGAGCTGATGTGAAAGTACAGAGAAATTCGCGATTTATGATCTGGGAGCGAGCTTACGCTCGCCAGGGAAAATCGAACCGAGAAACCGAGGTTCCAAACAGAGATCGAATACCGATATATATATATATATATATATTTTTTTTTATTAGCTTCAGGCCTATACTTGGCCTATGTACTATATAGTCTTACATGCTGTAAAACTTGTATGTAAGACACAGCTTCAATATATACAAAACAAATTATGTAAAATGGTATACACAATAAAAGTGACTTGATACAATGGTATAAAAAATATAATATAGGAAAATAAATAAGAAAAGAAAATAATGTTGGAGAAAGTCTAATACCCATATATTTTTTTTATCTTTAATTTCTCTTTTATTTTATTAAAGGCTTTAGGCCTGTGTCTGGCCTATGTGCCTTACAATCTTACAAATTAGGTAGCTTAAGGTTAAATTAACAGTGTATATAATGAGATCTCACGATGCGGAGATTAAGCTGTGGCAGGTGCATAAAAGATAAATAAAAAGAGGATAGGAAAAGAGTATTACTATAGAGGAACTTGTATAAAGAGCTTGAAGGCTTATGACTAGATTACATTTTTCTTGTGCCGTTTATATTTTGATATTGTTGATTTTAATGAAACTATCTATGATTTCGAGCAGCTTGATGTCAGGTTCGATTAGAAGTTGCTTGATAGGGATTGGGGGTTTGACGTTACGTTTTTTAAAGAGAGAGAGCATTTTTTCTCTGTTTTTGGAGTAAATCGGGCATGCCCAAGTTATAGGTCAAGCTCTTACATTTTGTGCCTACAATTACAGAAGGCATCTTGGATTAGGCCAAATCTAATAAGTGATGAGACAAGACTGTGATGCCCTGCTCTCGCTCTGTTGATCTATACTGTCATGTGCCTTGCGATGTTTTTCTTATGAAACCAAGGTGTGATTGCTCTGTTGTAGTAATGTTGAATAATACCGATATATTAGGGGTATCCATAAGTAATGCCATCTAGTGACAATAATTTAACTTGTTACGACGTAACCTATATTTTAGTTAAATATATTGGCATTCAGTGTGCTTATTGTTAAAATTATATTACAGATTAAAATTGTGTTAACTCTTGAATAAAATTTTGTACAGCGAAACGTACTCCATTACTTATGGATACCATTAATAATACAAATTGAATAAAATTGCGCCATGTCAAATGAAAATGGAAATTCCGATACAGATGAAGTAGAAAAGAAAAAATGCTAATACAACCGAAGCAGCAAGGGAGAGCCAATTATATAATAATTTAAATATATTATATAATTTCTTTGATTTTGAAGGATCGATTAGAAATATTTCCTGATGTTTTTTGCTCGATTAAAGAGAAGCATTTCCAAACTTCTGGAAAAAAGGATAGAAATATTAGAAACTATTAGAAACTCTACAAATTAAACACGATTTGATCTGATTCGTGTTTCTTCGTTCTATAATATTTGCCGGTGCTACATAGATATTATATCGAAATGCAACTATACCGGTATAACCTCGCTTCAATGACATCATACCGGTCGAAGCATTTAGTTTCCATTGTGATAGTAGAATAAATTACTTAAAAAAAAACACCGGTATTTTACTGATGTTTGTAACACCGATTCGATCTCTGGTTTCCGGGCGCAACTGAACGCGAAAAATTTGTATCTTCGTCTCGTGTGTTCGTCTCGTTGCAGCTCTTTCGCCCGATAAGATATCATCACTTATGCTTCCGTTCATTGAGATATTGTTGACCGATTGATGTGACACTGTTGCACTGTTTTGCTCGTTCATGAAATATTTTTTATATAGATCGTGATCGCAGTCGTACTGTGCCTTTTTTTTTTATATTGTCTTGAATTTCATACACGGACAGAAATTGATACATATCTCTCTCTCTCTCTCTCTCTCTCTTTCTATCGTCGTTTTGTTACATAGAAACACACCGCGTATACTCGTATAAATTCCTGTCGTCCGAATCGAATGTGAATTTCTAATGAAACGTCTGCGATGTTAGATCATCGGTGTCCATAAAGTCAATAGAAATTATGCACGTATACAGAGTGATTCACGTGACTTGCATACCTGATGTAACTTTTATAAATTATTCGTCTAATGAGGAATTGTTTAATACAAAAGTTGTATGGTTTTAAGGGAGGCAAAATATCAATTTCTTTTTTTTTTTGGTTTCTCGAAATTTCCAAGGTTATCTTTCTTAATCGGACCATATATTTGTTTTTCATCATAAACCGGAAGAATATTAAATTCCAAGTAAAAAACAGTATGAAGCCACATTGTGATCCTAAATCTAATGGTTAAGAAGATATTTGATGATAATTTCTCTCGAGAATAAAAACTGCATGGAGCATTAGGATCATTTGCTTGCCACACATTAATGTTCCATGGACGTTGATGATCAAATTATCGTGAAATTATTGTAAAATCCTTAACCATTAGATTTAAGTTAGGTTTAGGCTCAATTTTTCATTTAAAATTCAATATTCTTCCGATTTATGATAAAAAAAAAAAAAAAAATAAAGGTAACCTTTAAAAATTTCGAAACCTATAAAAAATTGACACGCCACATTTTTCCTCCCATACAATTTTTGTATCGAACAATTTTCCATTAGACGCATAATTTAGAAGTTATTTCAGATGTGCAAGTTGACACGAATCACTCTGCATATCATTAATTAATCCTTCGACGCATGGATTTGTAGAAATTCTTCGTCTAATGATCCAATGATAATGCTGCGTACATTAAATTAAATTTCTCATCAAGTTAAATTTCAGTTAAAGTTCTGTCTTCGGTTGCGAACAGTTACGACCTGCTAAGAAAATTTCAAGAAAAATCAACACTAACTATGAGATACTGAGGATTCTGTATATCATTGAATATAATACTGCATAGTGTAACGAGCATTGTATCTAATCTCTCTCTCTCTTTCTCTCTGAACGAAACGTTCGTCTCGCTGCAGCAGATAACAAACACGATTAGAAGAAGAAAGAAAAAAAAATGAAAAAAGAGCGCGAGATCCAATTACTTCGATTGTATCGTTCGCTCGCGATTGTAACGTGCTCGCTCGCCGCAAATAAACGAATTCGCGTAAAAATTCGCATCGTTGAACGCAACGTTCTATTTTCCAGCGTAAAACCGTTTCGCAGTCGGCATTGAAATTAATGATTTACTAACGGACATCTGAGGCAACGGTTAATGTAAATTGGAGCACGGTTAGCACTAAACGATAGCACGAGGACGCACCGCGGACGCAAGCGGATTCAGGAAATTCGCTCGTTTATTTCATTCGGAGGAGAAGAGGCGCGAATGTCGTCATTTTCCAAAGCGCTACTTTCGTTTTAACACTTTACCGACCGTGTATCAGCGGTGAATAGTTAGCCGATTAATAGGCTACCGGTCGGTAAAGTGTTAAAATATATTAGTTAGCCGATTAATAGGTTACCGGTCGGTAAAGTGTTAAAATATGTTAGCCGATTAAAAGTGTTAACATAGAATATGTTTTACCGAGGATGTTCGGGCAAAAAAATGTAACGAAATGTGCAACGAAAACGCGTCACGCTCAGGAACTTGGAGGAGGAAGGGGATGTCACGTGATTAAGGAGAGAGATAAGTTTACGAGCAATGTGTCATCGGTTGTAGATGCTGTAAAGGCCCCCATAGACGTTGAAACATGCATGCATCACTGAGAAGCAAGGAATCACTGATGCAGGAATAGACTTCTAGCATTAGTTGGACAAAGAAAGTCCGTGATAATAAACCTACTGTCACTAATATTGGAGCTGAAAGACGATCCGACATTTTAAAACACTTGTTTCAACTTTGGCGTCATACGAAGAATTGAAGGATCGGTAGAGTGGAGGCAAGCTGATTCTGAAACATCGTCTGATGTTTCATGAAACCTAGGAGTTGATGCATGCATCGCGGCATGTTTTAGCGTCTATGAGGGCCTTAAAGAAGTGAGGTGTTAAGGTTGTCGAGACACAGATGATGGGCAAGGCGGGATTGTGAGGAAAATAAAAGTAGTTATAGTTAAATAAAATTACAGTTATCACCAACCGATTCTGTCCATAAAAAATTAACAGGAATAAAAATAAAGCAAACATACGTGAAAGGGTGTCAAGTTTTATTTCTTTACAGTAATGAAGTCAGACATATTCTATGTGACAGGCTTTAAGGGCGTTAAAGCCGCACATATTTTTTAATTCCACATAAGCAACGTAATTTTTATTAAAAATATAAATGTACGTATAACACAGAACGAAAAGAAACAAAAAATATTTACAGATCGTCTTTCGCGAGGCCAATTAAATCAAGCAAGAGTAACAGAATCGATAACTGATAATTTACAAACTACCCTCTTTTAATAGTAGAACCACAAAAAATGGTCAAAATGGCCAATTTGTGATTCCTATTGGAAATTTTGTAGATGTAAAAACAGCGTATTTTTAGTAACTTAAATACTCAGATGTAACAATTCAATTACTCACTTAATAACTTAAAATTGACAATTTAAAATTTAAAATTGACTCGAATTTTTCGTAAAATGTATAAATAGAAGCTAGTGTACTCCATTGTTCTATTTCACTTACTTTTAACGTGTCTAATGGAAATTTTCTGTTTTAATCGTCGGTTTGTTCTAGTGTTAATTGAAGACTCGTTCGCGGAATCTTCATTCTCGCACCAGAACAATCTGATCGCTCACTTTGTTCCGTCAGACTATAATCGACTATAATTCGACGCCTTTGAAAACTAATCGAGTCTTGAATTTTAATACGGGTGTGAAATTACAGGTCGACGTCGCTTTCCTCCCCCCCCCTCGCGCAGAATTAGGCGTGAAAGTTAACCTAATTGCTGAGGAAAATTAACGAGCAAAGTGACGAGCGAAACTGAACACGCGTATGGAATTTTAACACAGATAATATTTTATCAAGCATTTGCACGCAGAAATCAAAACTAGAAAAATAGAAAAACTTGTAGGATATTTTAGATTTTCCAAGAAAATTCTATCGCTGTGTCTCATCGTCACCGTTTCCGTGAAGTCAATTTTGCAAATTAATGCAAATGAAAAATTATCGCATAATAAAGCAATATAATGAATTTCTATTTTTACTTGTTCTGAATTTCTTTCTTTTTTCTTCCAAGATATTTTAACACCATGTAGCAAATGGAAAAATTAAAAAAAAAAAAATATGGCAGAAATTCAAACGTAACAACAGTAAAAATTTTTATGGACGAACTGAATCCATTGTAGTCTTGAAGATTGAAGTTTTTTCCTCTATAATAGGTCTTTAAAACTTGTAAGATTTTTCTTCGTTATTTTATTGAACTCTTCGAACATTAGAATTAAATAACAAAGACTCGAGAAATCCCAACATTCCGTCATTCAATCTTGACGTTCAAAGTTTAATAAAATGTCAAAAAAATAGAAGAAAATCATACAACATAATTGTAAAAAGAAAATTTCAATTAGTTAAGATTGAATGGTTCTTTTAAATATTTTTTAATACTTTTGGAAATGTTTAAATTTTTATAATATTTATAATGCTCAATTTTCGAATAAAAGTACTCTTACTTTCCCATCCGCTGCATTATATGAAAACATAACAAACAAATTGAATACAAATAACAAACTTTGGATGGTGAAAATAGAAGCTTCACGCTTTGAAACGAGACCAGATAGATTGTTGTACAATTCTTTTTTCACAAAGTTACAAATAGTTTGAACTATCGACAATTCGTCATCGGTATTCGTTTATGCTTTCTCGCTGTACATGCAAGAACGTTTAGTTTATCATGTTTAAACAATTAGAAAATGTATCGCCGAACAGAAATAGAATGCTCGACTTTGCTTGGAGAATGAAAACTTTTTTATCTCAGTTTATCCAATTTGAACAATTGATTGTTGCATTTAAATGACGATCGTGTGTATTATATATTTAAATTTCCCTAACAATATCCTATATCCCTTCTTTCCTCTTTTTTTAAACTAGAACACGCGATAAGTCACGGAATGATTTCGATCGAAGGTTTCAAGACGTTCCGTCGAGGTATTAGTCAACCTAATTTACATTCGAATGCAAATAGTGCGACGAGCGCGGCTAAAAGAGGCAATGTCCGTGAACGTGTGCGGCATATCAACGTGACGTTTTTAATTGTACGGAAATGCGCCTCGAAGACGAATGTACGTGAATTCGCGGTTCAGGCGAATTATTACAACGAATTATCCTATCGCTATCACGAAACTAGGGAACAACGCGGCGAATGTTTTTTTTTTTCAGTCAAGTGATCGGAAAGTGTAATTTTTAAATTAATATATAATAATTTAAATATAATAATTTAAATATAATAATTGAAATTAATAATTAATAATTTAAATTAATAATTTAAAGTGTAATTTTTAAATTAATTTTTTTTAAATTAAAAAAGAAAAAGGAGAAAAAATACATATTCGACACCTTTAAAAAAAAAAAATACATATTGAACGTTTCTCTAAAAAGAAAAATATTCAACTTTGTGCGAAAAACTTTTCGTACGAAAGCGAGAGAAGTTTGCCTTTACGCTGATAGAGCCACACTTCGAAGATAAAAACAGAAACTGGCAACTTAATCGCACGACGAAGCTCGTACGTACGTTTACCAAAGTATCAATTTACATTGAAAATTATGCGCGAGGCGCGGGCTGAATTTCACCGGGAAAAACTGGCGGTGAACGAAAAAAGAGGAAGTGTAATAGCACGATACGAAGGCAAAACGATCAGGCGCGAAAAATCCGTACCGTATACTGCTCTCTCGGGCAATTATGCAAGGCAAACCGGGAATGCGCGAGCGGTTGCTTCGTTTTACGTATCCATGCCCATGGTCAACATGGTGTTACGACAGGTGCAGGAAATGCGTACCAGCAGCCTCAAACCATTTCTTATTTGAGTACGTAGAGAACGAATAATCAATGATAAATCCATTGTACGTCACCATGAAAAGATCGACGATTTTCTAGTTGATCGTTCTGTATGAAATTGATTTTCTATGAAGAACAACACGATCTTAAAATTCGTGAGTTGAAAAATGTCTAGTTGTTTCTAAGCATTCGAAGGACGCAAAATTTAGTGCGCCGATCATCAAATCCATCACGTGTCCATCCATGAAAAAATCGATGTAGTTTAGTTCGAAGATTTCTGGTTGATCATTTTATGCGAAATTGATTTTCTATTGAAGAACAACCTGATCTTAAAATCCGTGAGTTGAAGAAGAATGTCGTTGAAGAAGTTGTTTGTAAGTATTGGAAGAATGCAAGATGTAGTGCGCCGATCAAATCCGTCACATGTCCATCCATGAGAAGATCGGCGATTTTCTGGTTGATCATTTTGTATGAAATTGATTTTCTATGAAGAACGACACGATCTTAAGTTCGAGAGTTGAAGAGTGTCTAGTTATTTTTAAATAGGTATTGGAAGGATATAAGATGTAGTTTAATTAATTCGACATCGATAACGATCGCTGAGGCATGCATTCCATTGATTCAGTTATTTAAATAATGTTGCTGACACGATTGCTATATTACACCTACGTGCTTTAAAGCAAACAGTATTATTTAAAGTGATAAACTACGATCGATTACAATTCTTCTATCGTGAGTAATATTCTTCTCTAAACTCTGCATGAGTTGATCATTATTCGCAGAATGTTAAATATCAGAACAAACTTACGAAGAAAAAAAAAACATCGTGACCAACAATAATATATATCAGGAGAATTAATATATATAAATAAAAATATAAATAAAAATTAATATATATATATAAATAAAAATATAATAAAAATTAATATATATAAATAAATATATAAATAAAAATTAATATATATTATTTAAATAAAAATCAGGAGAATTAAAGAATTATTCGACTGGTTTATGAATTTATATGATGTATTCTTCTACTATGAGTAATATTCTTCTTATAATAATTAAACTTTGTTTGCAGAATATGTTAAATATCAGAATATTTACCTACGGAAAAAAAAGTACGAGAAGAAGCGTTGTATCCAACAATAATATCAAATGAAAATCAAGAGAATTGGAGGTATATTTTATTAAATTACTGATTTATAGATCTGTATATTATATTCTTCCATCAAGAGTAATATTCTTCTTACGATGGTCAAACTTAAATAGACCAGAACAAACCTAAAAGCTCGGGAAAAAGCATTGAATAAAAATCAGAAAAATTAGAGAATTATTTGATTAATATATAGACTTGTATGTTGTATTCTTTTATCACATATCATGCTTAATATTATTCTTGTATTATGAGTAACATTTTTCTAATCAAATTTCATTCGCAAGATGTTACATACCAAGGCAAACCTACGAAAAAAAAGTACGAGAAGAAATGGTATCCAGCAATAACAAAAATCGTATAAAATTATTCGACCGATTTACAGATTTCTACTAATTGAACTTTTTCTCGTGGTCTATCTATCGTTACAGTTACATTCATAGTACGGTTTACATTTTTCAGTTTATCTCATGTAGAATGGAAATAGCTCGGGTCATCGGCTATCGTGAAACCTGAAAAGTATTTCTGCAGAACGATCGTGCTCGACTTTTAGCTGTCTCGTCGAGTTTGTTATGTAGCTCACACTGCAGGAACAGAACGATGAAAAAACACCTTGCCATGAACGGACGAAACCGTTTCCTACATAACTGAGAAAATACACCGGCAATGGCCTCGTTACGAGCCACCACGATTTCTCGCAATCGCTTCCCGCATGCTTCGATCCCGATCGATCTTCTCCCTCCCCCCCTATTTACTCCTCGCGTCTTCGAGTAATTACACGAGTCACAGTAGGAAGTCTCTAACGATGTAACTGATAAACGTATTGTAAATTCTAATAACGCGTTCCACGTTAGACGAAAGAATGAATATCGATCGTCTCTGATTACGGAGAATAACTTCTCACGTACATAAATTGACACAAGTTGTTCGGTTAATTTTATAGAAGCAAAAATAATAATTACTTTCACTCGGTGTTTACACGAAAGAATGAATATTAAGTCTCTGATTGCAAAGAATAATTTCTCAAATGCATAAATTGCATAAATTGACAATTGTTCGGTTAATTTTATAGAGCAGAAATAATAATTATTTTCACTCGGTGTTTACACGAAAGAATGAACATTAATCGTCTTTTATTACGACGAATAACTTCTTACGTGCATAAATTGGTAGTTGCTCGGTGAATTTCACAGGAGAAAAATAATAATTGTCTCTCGGTGTTTCTAATTGATCTATTATTGTTAACCACGATAAATTGCTCTGTTTTCATCATTACAAACGAACACGTACGAAGATAATTCGTTAAAATCATGCTTGACGATCGAAGTCTTAATATTTGAAATTTGAATATTATTTGAATTTATTATTTCAAATTATATTTAATAATGTATTAAATAATATATTATTTAGTATAATTAATAATATATTAATATTATTAATATATTATATTATAATATTAATAATATAATAATAATATTATAATATTAATATTAATATAATTTGAAATAATATATTATTTTATATTACTTAGTTATATTATTTCAAATTATAATATTTGAAAATTAATTATCCACTCGCATTTCCCTCGATTTCAAGCGATAAACATCTTTCAGTCTTACTCTTCTCGTTATTGCCGGTTCGTCCCCCCCTCTCCTCTCACTTTCTCCTCTTTCATTCAAACAATTCTCATTATCCAATTACAAGGCTAATTGCAAGTTCTTCGAAGATTCGGTCTTATCTGACTGAATGAGTAACGCGAAGAATTCGAATTGAGAACTCGAGGCAGATCTCAGATCGCTGCCTCTTGATAGAAACAGCTCCGTCGCGTTCGTTTCTCCTTTCCTAATTGTACACTTGAATCGTTGCGCACACATTTTAGCAGAATCGTTCGCTTCGAGCTGAGACACAACTGTTGCTGTGCAACAAAAGAGCATTCATTCATTCCATGCCGAGTGGATTTCACTTTCGATACACGAATTTCAATCTCGTCGTTACTCGAGTTATACGTACGTACAGGGTGGAAAGGAAAGTTGGCTATCAGAAAGAAAAGTTATGGCTATATCATAGATGAATTCTAAACTTTCGATCTGGACGGAGATACGTGAATTTCAAGGTCGAAATTTTTTTCCGCATTGTGTTCTACTCGTCACGAAGATAAAACCGAATAGTTCTCTTGAAGAATGGCAGAAACGTTTCGTATTTCTCATTTAATTTTTTCATGCGGACGTGCGTGCTAACAGCGACTTTATGCGACTTCTGGATGTCTATTTTATACGTAATTTTCGTATTAGGTTTCACTAACGTTCGATTATATCGTTGTAAGCATCAGTATGAGTCTAAATAATCAAGTGATAAAACTAACTGTTTCAGACATAATTCGAAATATAAACATTTAGGTAATATAGACATTCACAACTATAAAGTCGCTGTTAACGCGCACGCATTCACGATGTTACATTAGGAAACATTTTTTGTAAGATTATACTATTAAGTTACGGTTCCTTGAAAAAGTTTTACCTTCATAGTCAATAGAATACGATGAAAAAAAAAGAAAAATTTTTTTTGACCTTGAAATTCAATTTCGCGATACATGTGTCTCTATCAAATCGAAGGTGCGAAGAAACTTTTCTTTCCGCCCTGTACATACGTGCACACACACGGTTTTGAAAACACGCGTCGCAACAGCAACTGCAAACTTTCTTTCTTTCAGTTTTGAAATCGAGCCGAGTTGTAACTTTCACGATTTGACAGTCTCGGAACGGAATAAATGTCTGGGAAATGAAGATGACAGGCACGACGTTAACCGTTGATTTCAAGGCTGGCAGAACAGCTCGATAAGCCGTCTCGCGTCCCGTTCACGGTAATTACGGAAATCATGTAAATGATCCGTGAAACGCGACGTGCTCAATCAAACAAATCGCTCGCGGAGAAAATCTCGTCACTTTCTTCCTCTAGAGCTTTTTTCTCCCGCTCTCAACTTAGAATCAATTTGGTCTAACGCGTGAATGATGCTTCTGGCGCATACAGCACGGATGACGAGAATTTTCTCGAGAAATCGGACAAGACATGCTAATTAGCTAAATCGCTGCTCACTTTCTTCTAACTTAAACATTTTCTCTTCTTCTCAACTTTGATGAAATAAAATTTTTTTTTTCTTTTTGGTCAATTTGCTACCAATATTTCGTTCAACCTAATGTTAATACCAAAATATAAAATTTGTATTGGGACTAAAGTGTAAAATTTGTATTAGAGATTGTACAGTGTTCTAACTATTTTCTCTTCTTCTCAACTTTGATGAAATAAAATTTTTTTTTTCTTTTTGGTCAATTTGCTACCAATATTTCGTTCAACCTAATGTTAATACCAAAATATAAAATTTGTATTGGGACTAAAGTGTAAAATTTGTATTAGAGATTGTACAGTGTTCTAACTATTTTCTCTTCTTCTCAACTTTGATGAAATAAAATTTTTTTTTTTTTGGTCAATTTGCTATTATTACGTTCAACCTAATGCTAATACCGAAGTATAAAATTTGTATCGGGACTAAAGTGTAAAATTTGTATTAGAGATTACAGTACAGTGTCGCGCACTCGGTGAATTAAAGCATGCTGTTTGAACACGCGGAACGTGTCGAATCGCGGCGCGAATAACCGCGAAGCGAAACAGCACATCGAAATTGTTGCAGATTACTGTTCGTTCTGTTACAAATTCGAAATAAATTTCTGTCGTGGAAATCATTCGTATTGCACGCCAGACACGGTCAATCATCTATTTGTACATCCGGTAAAAGTCACGAGGCATTCGGTGCCATTGTCGAGCAAAATGAGTATCCTTCTTTCATCAAACCTGGAATAAATATATGTATGTACGAGTGAATCGCAATCGTCCAGCTTAGCTTCGAATATTCTGTTGAACTTTCCATTCGCGTAACTGCATTCATCGTAATTTATCACAATTTATTATAAATCAATCTGACTTGCAATTTATTGTCACGTAAATTATATTAATTTATATATGTAACATATTATAATTAATTTATATAATTCGCGTTGAATTATTATGTTTATTTTATATATATTTATTACAATATATACAATTATATTATAACATTGCGTACATATTATTACAATATAATTGTATATATATATATATATATATATAGTGTATATATATAATAAATCATATAACAATTATAATGTATATATATATTTAATACAATATATATATATATATATAGTGTATATATATATATATATATGTATGTATTGTATTAAATATATATATATACATTATAATTGTTATATGATTTATTATAAATTACAGCTAGTTAATACATATAAAATATATAAACTAGAAACGCACTATACCAAAGTAACCAGTGGCTTTTTTATTCATTTGCGTAAAGAGCAGAATTACTCTCCAATACCGATGAAGCGCCATTAACCATTACGATCAATTGCTCGATTAAAATTAATCCTCCATATCCGAGTAATTTAAAGGGACGAGCGGGCTATTTTTACGTTTACGTAATTCAAGGTTCCACTTTGACGCGATTGGGAACCGATCGATGCGGAAACAGTGCCCGTCACGTAAAATTTGCGGAAGGCGTAACGAGGAGATCGAACAATCGTAAAATCAGCGGAAGATCGCAATGAAACGGAACGATTATCGTTGATGATCTCCTCTCGTAAAATCGTACGGAAGTGATCGTAACGCGAACGCGATCCGAATGGATCTCTTACGGTTTAATTACATCAAAACTGGATCCTTTGAAAGTTTCGACTGGCAACCTGTTGCTCGCGTTTCTGCGATCTACGGTCTACGGAACGATCTACAAGATCCATACCTATGAAATTCTTGCTTGCTTTTCTTGCGATACTTTAACAGTGAGGCACGATCGCATTGCATTCTTCGGTCGTATCATTCAGAAACGTGTTTCGAACCGACGACGTTTCGAAGAAGCTGTTCCACGAATTCGCTGCAATCTATTTCCTTTCTTTCCTTTTCTGTTTTCCTTTTCTCTCTTTTTTTTTTTCGTTTTACGAACACGGTTTTCATTGTACACCTACAAACGCGTTCGTAAAATGACGCGCAAAAGTTCCTGAACGAGGCGAGATCCTTCGCTGTGTGTGCGTTGTTCTTAAAGATAACCAGAGATTTGCAATTTGCAAGGATAAGTCCGCAAAGATTCGACAAATTTTCACGGGATTTCAACGAGTCTGTGTTTCAATACGGATGAGACAAACGTCAAGTCTTTACGAGAAATGAAAACTGCACGTATGATCCTATACGTTGCCATAAATACTTGTTTTTCCTGTGGAGCAAGAATTCGAAGGTAAGCATGGGATAAAAGTTAAATAGCAAACGAGTCTTCGAAGACGACTAAGAGTGGAAATGGAAACCAACCTGTGCTTTCATCTTCCTTTCCGTGATGCAAACACTTGAATACAACCCTCATACAAGGTGATTTTCTAAATTATTCATAAATATTACACACCGCGTGCTTGAAACACGCGCTCAAGCACGCGAGTTACTCACTTTCATTACGATTTAAATCCCGTAAAATTCTGAGTGTTTCCTTACTTGAAATCGAATTCTGTAGTACATCAAATAGGGGCGAAAACATGGCACTGAGCCATTCACACGATTCGTCACGATATTTAAATCTTGAATCTTAAATCAATGGTTATACTTTTTATTTCAAATTTCAAATTTTTGTTCAGTGCCGGTGACAAAAGTAAACCCGAGAGAAATGTGCCGAGGCGAATTGACAGGCAGTTTGATAAAAGTTGGGGAAAAAGTTACAAAAGTTTTGCTCGAAGTGAAAGCTACGGAGATCGATGAAAAGATTTGCTAAGAAATAAAGAGCCAGTGTATTTCGAAAGGTAAACGAATAATTTATTATATATAATTATATTATATTTATATTATATATAATAATATTATATAATATTATATATAATATAAATACAAATAAATAAATAATATAATATAAATATATAATATAAATATATAATACATAATACATAATATATAATATATAGTAATTTATATAATATATTTTTATATAAATTATTTTTTATATAATATAATTATTATATATAATATATATTAATTTATCTATAATAATAATATATATTATTCGTTTTAATTAATTTTATAATATTAATATATATTATTCTGCGATGCATAGTATCAAGCAACGATATATCGTAATTAAAAGAACTGACTTTAACTTGAAAATTATTCCACGACAGACTGTTCAGAGTAATCTCGTCGTACGAGATTTTTATTCTCTTCTTCGCTCCGTATCTGTTGTCCGTAACGTGAATGAGAAATGCAAATGTATCTTATCTCGTTTCATTCATGCGCGTTTCCGTGATATCGCGTGAAAACGGAAATACAGGACGCTCGAAAAAATGAGAATAGAATCCAGTCATTACTAGATTACTGCGGATTTTTATGCAATTAAGTTTGATGGTGTAAAAATGCATATAATGTTCGAAAATATCCAAAGATTACTAAATATCTAAAAATATCCAGATATCTTATTATAAAAGTAGATGTAGAAAAAACAATTCTCTGTTTAGATTCCATTTCTTCAATAACGTTCGTGAAAATGTAAAAGTGAAAGTGTAAAAATGCTCAGAAATATCTAGAAATTGATTGTAAAGAATATATAGAAGAAACAATTTTCTCTTTAAGTTCCATTTCTTCGATAATGCTCGTGAAAATTAAAAAAAAATCCTCATTACGCTTTCGCTGTAACAAGAGTTGTTATCATGCTGGATACATTTATGATTTATCACTCCTTTCACGATACGTTATAGATTCAAGAACATAACGAGTATTCCTTTGAATTCTCTGTTTAGATTCCGTTTTAGATTCCTTCAATAACGTTCGTGAAAATATAAAAATGCAAGTGTAAACATGCTCAGAAATATCTAGAAATTGATTGTAAAGAATAAATAGAAGAAACAATTTTCTCTCTAAGATCCATTTCTTCGATAATGCTCGTGAAAATTAAAAAAAAAATCCTCATTACGCTTTCGCTGTAACAAGAGTTGTTATTATGCTGGATACATTTATGATTTATCACTCCTTTCACGATACGTTATAGATTCAAGAACATAAGTATTCCTTGTCTCTTAAAAGAGAAGACACCACGTCGATAAATCCAAAGTCCGAGTATGAAACGAATCTTATTTCCAGTTCGAGGACTTCTCAAAGTGTGAAATATCGACGCGACAGGCATCCGATTACTAAATCCTTCCACGTTGCGTAAAAGCACATAACGTGCAACGCGAGTCGAATTGCATACCGAAAATCGAGCACGTATGAATGCAACGGTACCCAACGTTAATATCCATGAAGCACGTTTTTCGAGCGGATACCACTAAACGTTCTCTACGATTTCTACACTCTTTGAAAATCCAGCGCGAAAATTTTACCTGCTGACAACTGCTGAAACACGTCGACTGTCGTGTTTTGTCTGTGGGACAAAATATTTAACTTCCTATAGTGTGCTACATATTACAATAAAGTAAAGTGTATTTTTCATTTTATCAATGTATCATCTAATTATTATTTATGTTATTTAAAATTCTTTGTTGATGATACTTGTCTCATTTAAGTTGTTCTAACATGTTTATTGAAATAGAAACAGCGCACAGTGGGGCATTCGACTCAAAAAGTTTGACTGGCCAAATGTCAATTCTTTTTATTTCTTTTCCTTGGGAGGTAAATTGAATGATATCTTGTCACTATGTTCCCAAGTATGTATGCGAGTAAACTAAGAAAATCCTTCTTTCGAGAATAATGAAATTCAGTGAGAAATGCAAACATGAACATTATAATCTGTCGAAATGTCGTCACTCAAAAATATTTTCGACCAGCTTTTCGGATGAAATGTAACGTCGTAGCTGTCAACGTGTTAAAAAGCGTGTATATACACAAATCTACGTATATTTGATATAAATCAACGAGTGATAATCTCAAGTGAAGAGATAGACACGACATAGTAATTGACCGAGTAGTCAGTCTGTTCGTGTGCAATAAATTTTGCGCAATTTACATACAGAAATAAGTAACAAAAATGACAAAGTCAAAGGAGAAGAAAAAAAGAGAGAGAGAGAGAGAGACGTTCGATGGTAGACGAAGCGTCGGGAGGTACTCCGAAAAATTTCACACGTATTTATCGGAACGAACGTGACGTGATGCCACTAACATAGACGATAACAGAGACGAAAGAAACCTGCGAGGAAGACCGCGCGCGTCGAGGCTGGTCCATCGCTACCTGTTGCAGAGGACGACTATATATATATGTATATATATATATATATATATATAGTCGAATCGCAGCAGGACCCCGAGGAGGCTCGCATACTACTTAGAAAGGGGGGATCGAGGAGAAGGAGAGACGTATGCGCCGGCACGCATCGTTTAGGAGTGAAAAGGAGGCTTTTTTTAGGCCTGGACTCGAGAGGACCCGGATGCCTGAACCCTTCGAACGGCGATATTGTTCGCGAGCAAATGCGCAGCGTACACTGCGGACCACCATAGGGGAATGTCTGCTCGAGGGAGAGACTCGACATAGCCCCGCGCGACCTAACCTCAAACACGCAACACGATGGCACCAAGTGGTAGAAAAACAGTGGCCGGCACTCACCTCGATGTTCGTTGTTCCCGCTACGTTATTCCCAGTGCGTAACAGTGTCCTCTTCATTCATCGATGCGCGATCATTCGCCGAGATCACCGCGCCACGCTCGTGTCAAAACACTCCGGTACACTCGCGTCACCGCGGCACATAATTCTCGCCGTTTGAAAAGCTCGCGGCTAAAAGCACGTAGGAATTCGCCGTTCCCTCGGTCGGCCGTACCCGCCGAATCGCACACGCTGTTCAAAGACGCGTAACCGCGCGCGTTCGCGTTCACGTTCGTTCACGTGGCTCGTGCAAGGCCTCCTCGCTCAGATAAATTCAGGACGCGATTCGACAACCTCCGCTACGCTCCGAAACTAGGAGGCGAACGTGACAGAGACACTAACCGATGCGCTGCCGTTTGACCTGTCTCTGAACTGACCAATCGCCTTGCAGGTGGTACGCTACGATGTTTCTCGGTGAATGGTGGGAGAGAGGCAACAAGAGGGAAAAAGACCACCTGACGCGCAACCTTTTGGGCCCTGGTAAAAGATCCAGTGGGGGCCTGAAGGGGGGCCTTTGCTGGATAGTTGGCATTTGTTTGCGCTGTCGTTCGACCAGTGGTCGGTAAGGTAGTCGGTAAGGTAGAAAAAGTAAATTTCATTTTGAAAACGAAATGTAGTTTTAAAAGGTCGCGCGATGAAAAGTACATTACATATCATATTCGTTCATTGTACTAATGAAAATTGCAAAGTTGAAACGTGAAGGCTATTGTCATTATTTTAATATTGCATGCGATATTACCGACCTAGTATGGAGTAAGCACAGACGAGGTCGTTGTGTTGCAATGTCAATGGCAATTGAAATTGAAATCAAATGTAATTATGAAATTATAAATAATCATTGCAATATGAAACACGGAATTCTATGCAGATTGAGCAAATAGTAAACAGTTAATTGAGACAATAATTTTAAGTAGATCCATTTGCTTTCAATCCTTTCTAATTTCAACGTATTTTAACCTAATACCTGAAATGTTGTCAAACTTGAATTGAAGACTTAAAGGACAATATGATAAGAAAGAGAGGGCAGAAAAATCGATGTACGTCAATAAGACACGTTCGTCTCGTCACATTTTCACTTATTTTGTCACAGTAAAACAGTACAAGAGCGCGAATTTAACTGACATTGAACCCACGCGACGGCTCGTTGAATTCTCCCGAAAACGACTGGTTGGCGCTGTCAACGGAATCGTCCGAAAATGGCCGAACAATTACGATCAAAAGCGCGCGTAAGAATGCGGCCGTACAAACACTTGTATCGTACACGCTTGCGTTGTAATAACTTTAAACGACATTCGGGAACGTTGTACAAATCTATTAATGATTTAATTGCCATGAATATGGCACTAGAGATATTAATTAATGATTAAAAACTTAAAACATCCAGAAACTTTATTGAAATTCGATTTACGAACGTGATCGATGCGTAGGAAGTTTGTCGATATTAGCAGAAGTAATTTTCATATTATAACAATCAGCGACTCGATAATTTTTAAATTACTTATGGAAAAATTATATAGTTCTATCGAACTTCTTATCGCGAATAATTGTTCGCACGAATAAAGTCTCCTATTTAATAACGATAAATTACGAAATCTCTCTTTCTAGCGATAAAATTAATGATCAAACGGTAAAACATGGAATAAAGAAAATGTACATATATTCGAATTATTCAGTTTTTCACGAACATAGCGCTACTCTCGTCAGTTTCGTGTATCGTTCAATCCAGAAATGAAATTGCAACAATTTCTTGTTGAATGTTATTTCTAGATACGTTATCACAAAAGAACGAAACAATCCAAAATTTCAGCGTTATTTAATATTTCACGGGATACCGATAAGGTAGCGAACGAAGGTGTTTGGAATCAGCCTGTTATCACATATGAAATCCATACGCGTGATACGGTTTGGGTAGTACGGTTGGGAAAATATCACGAGCCAGGCCTGAAACGGTGCTTCAAGGCTGCCCTGGCATAGGTACTTATTATATCAAGTCTCGTTAACGGAGATGTTCATTCACTCGTACTCCTAGATGACCAGTGTAGTTCATGCAACTCGTGACGCTCCGATTGACCCCGTATCACCGTTCTGAGAGGTGCCAGTGAGAAATCGGCGTGATCTATCGTAAAATGTGTTTAAGTTCGCACCATTTAGATCCGTGTCGCGTAATGAAAACTCGAACTGTTCATCGATACGAGCGATAAAAAATATGGCAGCGCTCGTTCGTCTTAAACGGGGAAGCGTACAGTTGAGACACGCGGCGCTGGAAATGAAAGGTATGGAAAAATTCTTCATTCACCCGGATACTCGAATACGATGATTTCAAGCTTTGACGAAACATCGAATTACTTTAGCATATTATTGTTCGATTAAACGACGGATGTGTTTGTTATCGGGTGAAACCGATTTGAAATTTTAGAAATTACGTTCTAATTACGTTCACCAAAATGAAACGCCAAAAATGTTGCGTTGCTTGTTCGCTGTGAATATTATTTTCTTACTTGTGCGAAAAGCGAATTAAAAATCCACTTCAAACGTTGAAGTAAGAAGTAAAAAAGTTGATGGTAAATACAAAGACTTAATCAAATCGTAAGAAAATAGTAAAACCAATGTAAACATTAGCATCCTTCAATCCATAATCTATGGATTGAATCTTCTGGCAATTGTCGCTTATCACTTGTCCGATTAAAAACTGTGCGTATCACGAACGATGGAATAAGTACCGCGATAGGTTGTATCTGAAATTATATAATTATCTTCTTTTCTCGCTCGATGTACACATTATACACGTTTTGTATCGTATCTGTTATCGCTGCACGAAAACAAAGATATACACCGCGTAACGAGTGTATGTAGATAGAAGATGAATAAAAATTTCCTTATCGTCGTATTTTTAAATATGCCACGTTTTTGAGAAAATCAAAGTCGAGGTCGGTTACACTGCACCGGTGATAGAGAATAGATAATAGGCGGTCCTGGAATCCAACAGACAGAGAATGATAAGAGTATATATGCGCTCGTTGATTTTCATCTTCTCGAGTGTGAAATGGAAGACTTTGTCAAAAGGGGTAGCGTGCAGCTGGTGAAACAGAGCAGCGTTCAAATAAAACAAGCCGCGAAAGAAGTTCGAGGTTCGTTTGCACACATAACACGATTACGTAATAATAAATTCAAAAAAGTCGATTATCAGACAAAAATAAATCTTTTTATATCCGAAAGTTACGTAAACGTAGCGCGATGCGCGACGTTCCGTCAGAATAAGAATTTAATAATGTTCATCGGGGTAGGACAAACTTGACCAATATTAGTAAATTCGTATTTCCATGTATCGTGATGTATAAACAATTGAAAGGATATATTCCCTTAACTCTGGGAAATTGGA
This sequence comes from Tetragonula carbonaria, assembly GCA_032399595.1. Taxonomy (NCBI): domain Eukaryota; kingdom Metazoa; phylum Arthropoda; class Insecta; order Hymenoptera; family Apidae; genus Tetragonula; species Tetragonula carbonaria. The sequence continues at coordinate 2,366,521 of JAUCRC010000007.1, read as the reverse complement.
AGGCGGAGATTGCGAAATCAACTGTTTAATCAACTTATCAACGTCAAACAGTATTCTATTAGAGACGACGTGTGTAGTGTCGCCGATAATGTGTGTACGCTTGCAATGCACATAACAATTGCTTGCTTGCCTGTCGCCTGATAACAAAGAGCCCCCGAATGAATTTAAAACTAAAAAATTATACTCGATTTAGCGCTCGATGTAGCAAAAAATGAACGTCTTTGATCTTCTTCGCAACAGAAATTTTCACGTAATATCTCTGTCTCTGAATATTGCTTAATAATTCTATCATTAATTTAGCGGCTGTACGAGCGCGACACGTCGTTGCTGCGCTCGTTGCAGTGGGATTTGCACTTTGCGGTGCAGTGGAAGTGAGTTCCTCGGTCGCATTGCTTGCCAATCAAAAAGACAATCATGCCATCATCGACACGTCGTGGCACTGCGAAATGCTGGTCAACGTCAGTAGCCGTAACCGTACCGAAGACTTTGAAGTTATACTGATGGAGGTGAACACAGTGTTCTGCTCTCTGTTTATCATTTCACTCGTTTACTGTATCGTATCGATTGATAATTGAATTCGTCGTAATATTTTCAGTTACCGCCGGAAGAGCGTGCAGAATCTATAATGAGAGAAGCGTTTTTATGGGGCCAAGTGGCCGGGCCGATTTTAGGAGGATGTTTAGTATGGGGAAGATCAGGCCCATCCGTGGTGTTTTCGCGTGCGGTTCTCAGTGCTTGCCTGGCATCATTGTTGGTCCCAGCTGCGTGGAGAAGTCCGTCTCACGTTGCGCTTCGTCTCTTTCAGGGATTATGCACAGTAAGGATAAGTCACAAATCCAAGACCATCGACGAGATTATTGTTATTATTATTATTATTATTAATATTTATTAAGACATCTTATGCGGGTGAGCAAACACGGCGAGAGCAGAAAAAAATTAGCAAAAAATTGAATAGAAATTGCACATACCTTTATAAACTTACGTTCGTAAGACTGTGATCTCAGTTTCCTTTGATACAACGCCCAGAAGTTTTCAAAAACGTAATCACAGCCTCGCGCACTCAACAATTGGCCGTAGTAAGACTGTGTTACCCGCAAACAATGTGTTAACGTATTCTATGAAAAATTCTAATGTTACGTCGTCGTCAACTTTACAGGGCGCAACTATGCCTGCTGCTCACATGCTCGCCATGACCTGGTTCAAGAGCACTCACAGAAGTTGGTACTTCAGTTGTTACGCTGGTAAATTTCACGATGACAGTGTTACTCGTACGATTTAATTTATGTTTATTTTATTTATATATTTGTATCGAACGATTGCTAATTCTTTGACGTTTAAAAGCTGTCAGCGTTGGCTACTGCCTCACCGGATGGTTAGGCACGGCTGTCGTTCGAAGTTTTGGACGAGATTCGCTCTGTTACGGTCTCGTTTGCATCGCACTGTGTTGGTACTTCGCTTTCGGCCGATTTGTCAAAGACACGCCAAAATCCTACCAGCACGATACAAATGTAAGATTCTTTCCCTTCAAACGCACATCCGGTGATTTTTTAGCAATCTTCAATCAGGTCGTTATTACAACACGAGTCGGTAACAAAGAAAGGCTAATGTTCTACGAATTATGCGACATTACTACAACGTGTGCAATCGCAACTATTATACTATTGTTTTAAAAGATTAATGAGGCGTCGTGTAAAGTTAATTATTTCCGTGCTGCTAAGTGTTGAATAAATCACGTTTTTGCGAGTCCTTTTACTACCAGGACTTGCCAAACAGCGAGCAAAAATGATTTTCTTTTTCATTTCGTGAGATTTTTAAAACGTCGCTAGATCGTAATTAAATCCCTCCCAATGTCGATAACGAAAATAATGAGCTGCGAAGTGTAAAATTAATGACGAAACAGGCTGCCGTGATCCCATGGGGAAAGTTGCTGCGATCAGTTCCTGTTTGGGCATCGGCTGTAGCAACCATGGGAAATCAATGGGGCGATGCGACGCTTGCTCTTGGTATGACAAAATATCTAAAACTCATTTACGGATTTTCAACGGCTAATGTGAGTATTCCGACATTTCGCAAGAAGTAGACACGTATTTCAAGTCTTTGCAATCTTTGCAAGCTTGCACGGGCAAATTAATTTTGCAGTGAAGCAGCAGTGAACGTGAAACATTTGGAAACTTTCGACTTTCACCTTCTGTTTCAGGACTCTGTTCTGACGACGTTGCCGCACATCGGCCATTTCATGGCTGCGTTAACGTGCGGTCTCCTCGTGGATCACGTTCGCGAGTCGAAAATCGTTTCGACGACCACGGCTAGAAAGCTGGTCGTATACACTGGTGTGTAATTTCATGGAGGAGTTTCTTTTCGAAAGGCGAAATTCCTTCTAATTCTATCGAATTACGTTCGTCGATTCGTCGACGAGGGAAATCGATATCGATAGAGTAATTCAGCTTTGCTTTGGTTCGATCGCAGCTCACTTCATCCCCGCTGCCCTGCTTTTCGTCGCTGGTTACGCCGGTTGTCAAGCGTTAGGCGCAGCTTGGTTGGGCATTGCCGCTCTCCTCGTTTCTGGGACCGCACCAGCGGGTGCTCTAGCGGCTATAGCAGACCTTGCCCCTGTAGAATCGCCAGCCTGCGCGGCAGCTGCCTGCGCACTGTGCTCGACTCTAGGCGCAGCGGGCCTCTTGGCTGCTAATTACTTTGTCACTCAGGCTCTTCACGGTTCTGTGAGTCCCATTTTTTTTCTTTTTTTCATTTTACTCTTTGCAAGTAAAAAACAGCGTGAAAGTAAAATATAACCATAAGAAGAAAGCTCTGTTTTATATAGCGAAGGGCCAACAACCAATAACAGTGAAAAATTGTCGATAATTTAAACTGATACGACTTCGTGTGAATTTTTATAATTTTCGAGGGAAATGTGCTTTCAAAAGAAACGAACTCACGACTCTGTCGGAATAAAATCTCTTTAAAATGAGACCAAGTGGATTACTATATGACTTTTTTCTTCAGTTTTCAAAGTTATGTCAGTTTAAATGATTCGTAATTTTCCATTTCTTTTTTTTTTTTGTCGTTATTGCTACAATTATGCTCTTCGCTGTATATTTTAATTTTCAATATCCTTTCACGAGCAAACAGTATCTCTGACTATGTAATAGGTACCTCGCAGGAAATTTCAATCGTTTTATGATCGTGAAAATTATTCACGAAACCGCACAGAAACTTTGAATTCTAAACTTCCTCGTCTTCTTTCTTATGACTTTTTTTTATTGACTGTCACTTGCAGAATATAGTCATTAACACTTTAATGGCCGCACGTCTACGCAGTCAAACGTCGCCAGGGACCGGCAATATTTCTGAAGAATTAATTTAAAAGAAAACTTTATGTAAATTCACGAAATAATTCAACATATGCGAATATACACAAAAAACAACAACAATAACAACAACAACACATTTAATACAACAAATTTACATTCATCAATCATCACACAGAGAGTGTGGTACCTGCCAATAACTTTCGGCGGTAGCATCACACACATGTTAGCGGCCATTAAAGTGTTAATTAATCCTTTGCGGTCGTATTAAGTTTATACATAAATGTCATGCTGGTCGGAATTAATTTTCGTTGAACGAACAGTAACACATAATATGCAAGATTATAAAGGAGAGACAATATTTATTAATTTTTTTTAAACTTTAGATATATGTAACGCAATAATATGATCTAATTATATATGTAAAAATTATATTTTATAATTCACCATCGTGTGGTATTTTTCAAAGCAGTCTCCAATATGAAGCCCTAGTTTTCGAGAACATGTCTCGCAAAAATAACTAGTTTTCGCGTCTTCCGCCCTTGATTTTTCTGTTTGAGCATACAGAACAATCTTCACTCCTCACATCTTTACAGTGCTGCAACATGTATTGGGTTGGTGCATAATTATTGCGCATTTTTTCGCAACTTTACATCTTCACAGTGCCGCAGTATCGCATAAATGGCGTTCGTTTTGCCATTTTAGAGTATTACTTTTAAAAGGTATTTCACGAAGCGAAATTGCCTAATTACACTTAAACGCAATTTGCGAAATATTATTTCGTATTCTACGTATCTCCGAAGCTTGTCGACTTGATATAATGCAAGATCAATATGGTTCTTTGTCGTGGTGGCAAAGGGTTAAAGGGCTGTTGCACTTCACTTTCTTCCGATTGCAAATATCTCGCGGTAGTTCACGGTCTGTTTACGGTGTATTTTACAAATTTGCCGAGAAAATGAATTGGAAAATCTGACTGTTTCAGATCGCCGGCTCGTGGCGGCTGGTGTTCGGCGTTGCTTCCGTCGTTTTGCTAACGACCGCCGCGGTTTTCTTGGCGCTTGGAAAAGGCGTGCCGCAGCCATGGATCCCTTCCGTACCTCGGCCGCGAAGTCACGACGCAATTTACGAGCAAGACGCGTTGGAGCTCGATTACGAGGACGTCGGCGTACAAACCGAGCCTTTCAATCCGTACCCGCTCGAGGAGGACGCCGAAAGCGCGAAAAACGTGCCGCGTTCAGCCTCCGTCGACTCGAAAGTTTCCCAGTCGTCCAGTTAAGCTCGTTAAACGTATTTAACTTTAAACCTTGTTTCACGATCCACGACGGATGCTTCGTTCACCGACGATTTGATATTTATTCAGTATTTCTCTAGCGTTTCTTCTTCTTTTCTTTTTTGACTTTTTTCTTTTTTTTTTTTTTTTTTTTCTTTTAGAATTTCCGTTGCGTTGAAATTTGTACAGAACGACGAGAAAATTATATTTTAAGCGTCTGTATATACGTAGAACTTTTCAAATTGCCCAAAGTTATCGGCTAATAAACAATTTGCGAGTTTCAATTGTAAAATTATTCTACGCTAGGCTACTTTATATAGTCATTGCTTTATATTTGAATTGTCGATCCTGCTTGATCTTACGAAACCGCGCGCACATGTTGGCAATAAAATTTTTAGCCAAGACGAATTCGATTTACTCTCGTCAACAGCAATCGATACTTTTTGGCAAGGCGAATTCAGATTGATACATAAATCTAATAAAAAAAAAGAGAGAAAAAAAAATGAGGAGTTTCCTCTTTCAGAGGAAAGGATCGTTAAATTTGACTTTTCATTTCTACAATTCGTCTCCATTTATTATCGTAATAAGTTTCAGCACGCTTGCGTAAGGCGTGAAAAGTAAAATCCTTCGCAGGGTATGCCACCGTACATTCCCCCCCCTCTCTCTCTCTCACTCTCTTGATATTTTACTACACGATTGTTAGTTGAACCCGAGAGAACTTATCAAGATCGTATCTGATCCCTGCGAATTCTCCTTTCTTCCTCTCTGTCCCGTGTTCCTTCGCTGATCGTGCACACGCCTGTGTATCGTACATGCTCGACAAGACAATGAAACATAACCTCCTCTTTATAACTTTCCATCACCAGCGAAGAGGAAAGTCGATGAAAAGAACGGCCGGTTTAATTAGGCGGTTCCCGAGTATATGATTTGCCCCTACATGATCCGTGTTAAATCGTACACACGCTACTGGATACTGTTCACAGGATCACCGGAAGTTGCAGCTTTGCGAAGCGTGAGTGTCCAGTTGGAGAACAGCTCTGTCTCTCTTAACGGCAACCTTTCACTGTCTGTCTGTGTGTGTGTGTGTGTGTGTGTGTGTATGTGTGTGTGTGTATCCGGTGCCCGCGGAAAAATCGAAAGATTGCTTGCGATTGCGTGAAAAAAAAAAGAAAAAATTCTTTCCTCTGTTGCTACTAAACTACACGTTTCCGCTCTAGTTCTTAATAAATACCCCCGTATTATTGTAATCACGGCTCTGACGATTTTACTTTTATCGATATTTGTCGAACGTTCGTGAAAATCGTAAGTCGAGAGTGAAAGATCTCTTTCTTCGGTGCATTTCTTTTTTTTTTTTTTCGAAAAACCTCTTTTTCATTACTCTCTTAGCCAGCGGTACCGCTTTTGAATGTGTTGTGAAATTGAATTAAATTATAAGGAAAAAGACGCTAGTTCTTTTCTTCTGGGAAATCAATAATTTTATTGTTTAATGTAATTAACACATATCCGTCCGCACGACGAAAATTCGTCATTTCTATATTGCAGTAAATAATTGATTGTTGTTTTATTAAATCCGAATAAATTAAACACGTAATTTTTACCAAACAGAGATAATTCTACGAAAAAAACTGATTTCAGCTTAAAAAAATTAATTTAAAAACGTGTTAGTCGATACTGCGTGTAGAAGAAGTTTATTCAAAAGTTTAAGCACTTGGGTGTTAATTACTACTAATTATTAACAAAATTAAAGTTTCGAAAATAATTTACTTCGTCTAATAAAATAATGAGTATGTTTTCAGTAATTCGTTTCAACTTTTTTGTTGATTTAATTTTTACTTAACTTCAGAAAGAAAAAAATCAAAAACAAAGGTGTATATATATAAATACAAATTCATTTTATTTCATTTCCCAAGATTTCACTAAAAAATATATGACTTTTTAAAAGTTAGGTTGTTTTTATATAGAGCTTTTATATCATTTCTACAAATAGCGTCGAAAAATGCCGGCCAATTTGGTCAATGGCGGTGCAAATAATGCCGGACAGGTGTAAAAAGAACTAGCCAAATCTAGTCTCAGAATATTCTGAAAAAATGTCCAAAACTCACGAATACATTTCATTTTATTAAAAGTTTAATTCAAGTAGCAAATTGCAATTACGTTTCTCGCACGACGAATGTATACTCGTCGCTGCAAAAAAAAAAAAAAGAAAATTGCCATTTCTTCATTTAAGTATTCTCGTCATTCATCGTACAGCTAAAAGGTTCAAAGCGTTTCCGAGAAGGGACCATTCTGTCACCTTTCAGGCGAGAATGAGTCCTCCACGCGCCGAAACTTTCTCGGAGCCGCAACGTGTCCCCCATCCGGAGGTTTGGCAAGAAGCAACAAAGTACAGAGAGTGCGTGGAAACTACGTGCAAAAGTCCCATGATCTACGCCCCCTACGTCTTGTGGCCATCGTGCAGGCAACACGACCGTTCTAACTAACGAATACGAGTTCTCGTACCCGACAGAAAAGTGTCGCAACCGGCGATGCTAATTACCAACATGTAGGCACGTTATTATTCTTTCCTGGCACGCCGGCTCTCAGAGGCTTATGAAATGAATTCTCACACCAGGGTCTATCTACCATCCAGCTCGTTTTATTTCGGTATACGCATACGTATATGTATATTACACTAGTTTTGTATAACATTGTATTTACAAATAGAACAGGCTAAAGGACGATATTGTCAAATGGCGGTTTCACTGTTATTATAGATTCGATATTCGTTCCTCGATTATTCACACACTTCGAACTAGTAAACGTGAAACTCTACGGATGAAGGCTACAATACAATTTTTTTTTTTTAACGAAATTGAAGAACAGCATTAGTAGACGAAAATTGGAAACGATAATTCGAACAGTATGTAAAAGGAAAGAGAAGTGGTTTGATAAATTTCCAAAGTCTTGCATTTCATATCTAATAAATATTCACATCGAATTGAGTTCAATTGGAATAGCTTTCTGCTCGTCTTTCGAGATTTCTACAACTCAACGTGACACGCACGGTGAAATCAACGTAATCGCGTGTATCTGCCTGGCCATATATACACGTTGGTTTAATTGCATTACCGGCGGCTTGAAAGTACCGACGAGACAATTCGACGCGAAGGCAAAAAAGAAAGAAGAAAGAAAAGAAAAAGAAAAACAAAAACAAAAACAAAAAAAAAACGAGCGTTGCGAGATAGTTGAATGTTGTCGTGCGGAAAATCGTTGGACGAACACATTCACGTGGGACATTTCCCTTTCCGAGAACGGATCCGTTTCGCTGACGATGCCGGCCTGTTCCGTGAAAACTGTGTCGCCACGATTGTGTCGAATCGACGTTGCTTTTCCTTTATTCTCACGCTTTTCTACGCGGAGCTCTTCGTTAAAGGAAACCGCGGTTTTCTCTCAGCTACTGCAATCAAATCTGTAACCACTGTTGCATCGGAATTATCGACTGTTTTACTTGACGAAGGGAGATCAACGCTAGAACCACCGACGATTAAAGCATGAAATTTCCATCAGAGACATTGAAGACAAAAAAAAAAAAAAAAACAAGAAACTTTCTCGTAATACATATATCAAAATATAAAAAAACCTGATTTTATTTTAAATTAAATTTAAGTTCAAACATGATTTCTTTGTATTTTTGTGTGATTGTATTTTAAAAATCTGTAAAAGGAAAATTAAAAAAAAAGTGTATAGTGAAAACTATGGATTTATTTTAGCAGATAGTGATTTTTGGCCCACCCTATACAAGCTTCTATTCATACACTTCACGAAAAAAAATTATTTGTCAAAAATAAATTAATTTCATTAATTTCAAATTAAATTTAAGTTTAAACATGATTTTTTCATTATGTTTTAAAAATCTGTGAAAGAGAAATTAAAAAAATATATATAATAAAAATATTATGAATTTATTTTAGTAGGAAGTGATTTTTGGCCCACCCTGTACAAGCTTCTATTCGTACATTTCACGAAAAAAAATTATTTGTCAAAAATGAATTAATTTCATTAATTTCACATTAAATTTAAGTTCAAACATGATTTTTCCATTATGAAAAAAGAGATTTAAAATATATATACAATAAAAATATTATGAATTTATTTTAGTAGGAAGTGATTTTTTGGACCACGCTGTACACTCTTCTATTCATATATTTTACAGGAAGTTGTTTAAATCTTTGAAATCTTATTCTTTATAATCTCATCTTTATAAAATGCCTGACAAAAATTACAAATTGGTCATTTTAACCACTTTGGTAGTTCTAGTATTAATACGACAAAGAATCGTGCTAGCTGTCGAGTTGGTACGAGTGTGAAATGTAATTTTTCAAGGGGACTATGACAAACAGAATATGAACTATCAGTACGTAGCAAGTTCTACAGATATTTAACATGTACTTATGTAATGTATAATTCAAAGTGATACTGAAGAAAGTATATAATAAATCAATAAATGACAGCGTGTCGTGACTAAATAGAAAAATAAATAGTATATGTATTTTGAAATTGTCTAAATCTTACAGACGTAGAAGGTTCTTTGCCTTGCGAAGGTACATGTATTATACTTTTCCCTTGGTGTACTTGATATCCTTTGATATTTCGATTCTACTAATTTACTCTCTCCGAACTATGAAAAATATCTCCTCGTCCAGAAAAATTTGTGAAATTTGTGAACAACCAACTTTCCGCGGTAACTATAAATTAGAAATGTTCCAATTAGTAATTTTTAATTTCTCGGCCACCTGCGTCTATAGTCTCGTCTTTCTACAATCGAAACGTTCGAACTAAATTCCCATGTGATATGACCGTCTTGAACATCGTCCTTCGACATCACCTCTGTCGTTTCGTCATCAAATCGTCAAACGATTTTGGAAATTAATTTTTTACGAGAACGCGAATTTCCGCGCGGAGGAAAGTAAGAACCGCTCCAACTGGTTCAACAAAATCCGATTGTAATCTGACCGTTTACATTTTCTTCTTCATCGCCTCTTTCTCTTCCTCCTCCTGGTCGGTGATGATCTGCACGCTCCTCACTGGTCCGGTCTTCCTGTACCTCGATGCTGGCGTCGTGGTCGTCATAACCGGCGTGGACATCATGGGAGGCCGTTCAGCGTTGATCGCCAGCTGCAACATCCTCAGCAACAAGGCCTCTCTAATAGGAGCGGGCAATATTTCGTCCCCGTCGTCGGCCACCTCCTGCGTGTAGAACTTTTGCCTGTAGACCCTCTTCGTGTACCTTCCGTCGCTGTAATCTTCGTACTGTTGAGGTTGGTAAACAGGGTTCAAAGCTCTGGCATAGACGGGTCGTCTCACAGGAACACGATCACCGTACTGAAGCGGGATTTGCTGATCGTAGCTGATGTCTGGTCGCGTTGGGCTAGGCTGATAGCCCGGCTGATAAGAGGGATACGGCTGCTGATCGTACAACGCATCCTCCAGGTAGCTTTTCGGGTAAGAAAGTGCTTGAACGCCGTACTGGCTGACGAGCAACCTTCTGAGTAGCAGCTGAAAGTCGCGTCTGCTCAGCGGCGGATTGATCGGATTCGGCGGTTCCGGAGGCAAAGCGAGGGTGCTCCCTCGGTAAGGATACTCCGAGGTGGTTTGGTACTCTCTGTCGTCGACGGAGTGAGTGATCGCCGGTGCAACGGGCCTCAGAACGGGCCTGGGCCTTGGTTCGGGTTCCTGGAAGATCACCGGTCGCGGGAACGGTCTTGGACGCATGTATCCCTGAGCCATGGCGACTCTCGGATCCTCCTCTTGCTCTGGCAGAGGGCTCTCCGTCAGGTAGTGAATGTTCGCGTCCGTGGTCGTGGAATAGAGCGGCTGTTGGTTCGGCAGAGGACGCAGCAAGAGTCTGTTGATCGAAACGGGCCTGTAAGCGGGATCCTCCTCGATGCTCTGCTGCGAGGGGACCAGGATTCTTCCGCCTGGCAGTTCGCGCAGAAATTGTTCGGGCTGCTGCCGAACGAATATCGGCTCGGTGCTCTGTCGCAGGTACTCGCGGTTCTCGACCAGTCGCGCAGGTCCTCGAATCAGCACCGGCTGGGTACGCTCCTCCGGAGGCGTCTTCGTCTCCGCTTCGAAAACTCGGCCGTTGTCGTTCACGTTCTCGAACCTCGACGACGGCGCGAGATTCTCCCGATTCACGTAAACCTTCGGCCTCTCGACTCGATTTGGCGAGACGCGTTGCAGAACTCTCGGCGGCGTGGTCGTGGTGAACAGAGGTCGAGTTGTGGACAAGGAACCACCGTAAACGTCCGAGTGGTCGTCGCTGCTGCCTTCCACGATTGGATTCGGTTTCGTCGTCTCCTCGTGCAACTGCCTTCGCAGGTTATTCCCGCTCGTCACTTTCTCGTCGTCCTCCTTCTCGACGAAGTCGTCGGAGATAGGCCGAAGGGTTTGCTCGACCGGTCGCTTGGCGAAAATGATCTTTCTGTACGTGGCGGTCTTGTCCTCCGTGCTCGGCCGATTTATCTGCGAGTCTTCGTCCTCTGTGACCTCCTCCTCAATCACCAACGGCCTTTGTTGACCATTGATCACGAAACGCGGCCTGTTCCTTCCGGTCCCCTTCAAATAATGACCGAATATAGTCTTCGGCTGTTCCGTGGTCGTTGTGGTTGTTGTCGTCGAGGTGGTCGTGGTTGTCTTGCGGTTTCGCGGTATCGATTGCACCACCGATGATTTCGCGTACGATTCCGTGGACGAAGGATAGACGATGTTCGGCTTCTTGGTCGTGGTCGTGCGATTCATGCGCGGAATGCTCTGCACGACGGACACGTGCTCCTGCAATGGCGACACGGTGGTTGCTTTAAATCCTGTCCCGTTAGAGGAGGAGTACGACACCCTTTTTATTTCGCCGTCCGCGTCCACGAAACCGAACGTACCCTTGATGTTGCCTAGAACGTCGCGACTCTCGACCTGACAATGATTTCTTGCGTTCAGGAGACTATCGTTGGTTGAAACATTTTTTTTTTTTTTTATTTTTCTCGGAGATACTCCGCAAATGGAAATTGCAAAAAGATTCATTATGTTTATGCTCGAGAAAGCAACAGGTGCTTCGAATCTATGCATATATTTAAAAAAAAAAGAGTATCGTGAGAAACTATAATAAAATGGCGCAGCTTGACATTTTCAAGGTTTTCTACGCTATTCTCTGCGTCACGAATCTCCCGAGAAATACCCAAGTTACGTATCACGTATGTAAAACGATGAATCGTTTGCACAAGTATCAAGAACACGCCCATTACGTGCCGTTCGCATTGAACCGGTGCAACACGGCTATTTAATTTTACCTTGAACGATCCGTCGCCCGCCTCGTAACCGTACGTGTAAGAACCGTCTTCATTCACTTTCCTGATCTGTTTCAAGATCGCTACCTGCTGATCGTGATGCGTCTCAGATGTTTGCTGATCCGTGACGTTCGAGCAGCCAGCGGTAACCAGACAAAAAATTGCCATCAGCCATGGCGTCATCTTAACGGCGGCAGGTGATGTTTTCTATTGACAGAGAGAAAGAAAGAAACAGAGAGAGAGAGGGACAGAGAGAGAGAGAGAGAGAAAGTTAAAGACGATTATTAATAATTAATTAAACATTTGAAACATTGACGTGCGCACGTTGTCGTACACGAGAAATATACGGACGAAATGAAATGAAATCGTGAGATCGCAGAGTCGAACTAACAATGGTAGAAAATCACTACGGAACACTTTTCACTGAACGCAAAACGCCGTGAGTGAAACTGAACATTTACGGGTATATATATGTATATGTAATATATGTGTTAAACACTTGGCGACGAACTGTGAAAACTGTACACTAAAAGAAGCGAAACGACGCACTGGCATGTTCACAATCACCGAAAAAAAAAAAAGAAAAAGGAAGAAAAGAGAAAAGAAAACGCACAATGAATTTTTTCATAAATATATCCCGGTGTTCGATCGTTTAATGAAATTTCCGTTTGCTTTTGTAATTAGCTTTTGCAGTTGCAATTGTGCTAAGGTGACTAATCGGCCGATAGCTCGGACAGACACGTTGCCACATCGATCGACGAATCGTGAGCGTTTCGAGGAGTAAGTACCTTGTAACTGGAAACCATGTTACCGCAGATGCGGTGAACGTTCTTAATATCGCGTGGGGTGCCGACTGCTGTTATATATAGAGTGACACAGTATGCAACCACCACCCTTTCCACCGAGTCGAGTGCTCTCTAGCGACACGTTCAACCTTGATGACCCCTAAACGTTACGGGAAGGTGTAATATTGAATAACACGAGATAATCGAGCATTCTTGAGCCTCCGGAATTGGAAATTGTGTAACTTTCATTTCGACCTCTCTCTCTCTCTCTCTCTCTCTCTCTCTTTCTTACTAGCTCTCTTTAATTTGGAGGTTAAAAGTTTCCCTTCCATTCTTTTTTTTGTTTTGGATATGCAAGATAAATTTTTTATTAATTTATACGAAGAGTTTCACTTTTTTCACTTCATAAGCGTTAGTAAATTTTTGCTAAAAACTTGGATGGCCATTGAATCGAATAGAAATTTGCGAATTTAATTTTAGATTCGCGTTAAAAATTAGAAAGAACGTCGGTACTATAAATAAAGCCTCAACGACCTTAAAATCTATTTCCCGGCACAATTCATAAATTACTTTAATACATTTCACGTATCTACGTGCGATTAACTTATAGACGGCGATTCGTAGAAGTAAACTAGTTGCACAGTTTAATTCTATTTTCTTCTTGGTTGCTGCCAAGTTCTCTTTACTTTTCGTAAAGTAACGCTCAATTCCTCTCTTGCCAGCAAATCTGGCATAATGAATTGCAAACGTCTCTGTAACAATAGCTTATAAATTTTGCAGCCGCAATTATCGTCCGTCATACGTAACTCCTTTTAAACCTATCCTATCGTTCGCCTTTCGAAGATTCATTCGCAAACCTGCCCCCCCCCAACAATATTTCGATCGCATCTTTCTCTGCACCGTGCATCTGAAATTCTTTTAAAATCAGCAATAATTGATCCTTCTCCTTAGGGATCTCTTCCCTAATATAAATCCCTAGTATGGTATATAAATTTCCTTAGAAAGTAAGAAATCGTCGAAAGAAAGAAAAGGGGGGAAAAAAGAGGTTGTAGGTTCGTGTCGATCGCGATGAAAGTGCGCGTAAAGCGTGGACGAGAAAGGGCGGAAGTTTGGCGACGGGCAGAGACGAAGAGGAAGACACGGCGACGACACGGGATGAGAACAGAGAAGGCGAGGAACTTTTTGGAGCCGCGGGGACACCGGTGAGTGAAAGCCACGTGGGAGTTGGCGGCCAGGCAAGAACAGTAGTAGACTGTAAAATCTGTAACAATAGTTCCCATAGTGTGCAACACTCGTATTGTGGTATTCGAATTCTATTCGAAGGCACTCCCACAGGGACAATTATTACATCATGCAATTTCCTCCAAGTTTCGTACAGAAGGCTTCTCTTTCCTTTTCTGATGCGCCACCTTGATATGCCACGTCGCGGACCTATCGGTTGTATATCTGCATCTTACTCTCTCTCTCTCTCTCTCTCTCTCTCGTCGTTGTATTTTCCCCCGGTCGCAGTTCCGAGTCATTGTTACGCGGAATTTGAAGACAGTCGAGCGTTGCTCAACTTCGTATTCGCCATTCTGACATACGCGTGTTTACGCAAATTAACGAGCGATAAGCTGTTGCATTAAAAGATATTAATTGTCCAGCATCCTCTTGTCCTCGAGCCGCCATTTTCGCTCGCAGAGTATACTCGTCCTTGTTTTTCGTCTAATTGCTCACGGAGGAAATGACGGTTCAGTTTCACTTTATCTGCAGATATTAATCCTTTCTTGCAGCGCCTATGAAATCTTTGATCTCACTTTCTGATTGTTTCAGGATGCGAAGATTCGATTCCGATCACGTGAAGCAACACTGCGTTTAAATTTCGAGCCGCATCCTTTGGTTCTCGAAAAATTGTACGAGACGGAAACAGTCAGAAACTTTGTGTGAAAACTTGTTTGCTAACACGTAGCATAAGTTATGGAAAATTCAAGCAATGATAAATGTGCGAACAGGCTTGTCAGAATTTCGACTTTTTGCTTTGCTTTTTATCACTTCGAATTTGAAGCCAGGGTTAATGCCACTGTGTTATGTAAAAATACCATGCTCGTGACGAAACTTCGTTAAACAGGTTAATTACACTACGGACTAGATACCAGGAATGGAGGAATCTAAACCGAGATACCTAAGGACGTGAAATCTGCAACTTTCCGGAAGACGTTAGCTAGTACCGTGTTAATTGTAACGCAACCGCAGGCCGCTCATTATCGCATATTTTTGTGGACACGCTCACATTATTACCTGACACTTTTGCACCGAGAATTGAACAATTCTGTTTTTAGTATTCCGCAATGTTGGATATGCACCTCGATTCTAATGTGATTCAAATTCTATGCAGTTAGTTTCCAGGATTTTTTACTTTCAACATTTTATTCTTGTAATATCGTTGATACTCGGTATCGACATGAGTCTCGGTAATTCTCACCCTAGATGCATATTTTATCATTCGGAATAGAATATCGAGTGTATATATAGATAATGACTCATTGATGACATGGAACACCTTGACTAGATTACAGCAGGCGTAAAAACTAGTGCTACTACGTGAACTATATTTATTCTGTGGAAAGAGAATGAAATCTTATGCGCAGATTTATAACGTGTATATGAATAAAATAGCGAAATTTCCTGAAATATATTCTTCGACGAAAAACTGACCAACTCTGTAAAAAGAATATGTATAACATATATCTAATTTTTTTTAATAACCTTTCAATGATCTGAATCAAAATCCGATGCGTGTATATACGATGAAACTAAATTTTCTTCTCGGTTTAAATCGTCGTATGTTACTGAAAAACTAGTGCTACTACGCGAACTATATTTATTCTGTGGAAAGAGAATGAAATCTTATGCGCAGATTTATAATGTGTATATGAATAAAATAGCGAAATTTCCTGAAATATATTCTTCGACGAAAAACTGACCAACTCTGTAAAAAGAATATGTATAACATATATCTAATTTTTTTTAATAACCTTTCAATGATCTGAATCAAAATCCGATGCGTGTATATACGATGAAACTAAATTTTCTTCTCGGTTTAAATCGTCGTATGTTACTGAAAAACTAGTGCTACTACGCGAACTATATTTATTCTGTGGAAAGAGAATGAAATCTTATGCGCAGATTTATAATGTGTATATGAATAAAATAGCGAAATTTCCTGAAATATATTCTTCGACGAGAAACTGACCAACTCTGTAAAAAGAATATGTATAACATATATTTAATTTTTTTTAATAACCTTTCAATGATCTGAATCAAAATCCGATGCGTGTATATACAATGAAACTAAATTTTCTTCTTAGTTTAAATCGTCGTATGTTACCATCACAGAATACCTTTCTAAATGTGATATACTATACGTAGTAACTCTCTAAGATTGCCAACGTCACGTCGGATGTATGATTGACGGAAATATTAACGCCGACAACACTCGCAACTCTGAGTTATGTCAAGCATTTTAAAACCACTGCCAGACAATCAAGAAGGAAACGAGCGTCATTTCTAACCGAGCCGTGTTTAAATGGAACGGGAAATATTACTTGAGACGCTATGTATGTCTACTTTGTTCTGCGTCGAGTGACAAAGCTCTGTATCTTTTCACTATTTCTATCTGTTATAGGTGTTGAAAGAACAACGAATTACGAGTTGATGTGCGTACATAAATATGTTCAATGTGTCCTGGCATTAATAAATATAATAAACATATATTAATCATCATTACTGAAGATTACATTGCACAGTAACATTACATACAGAAACATTTCCAACTTTAATTGCATGTAATCTGAAATTCTCATCCGTTTCAAAATTTCAGACCTTAAATTTCGATTTTTCCGTCGAATTTATTGAATGATATATGCAAACATATTTCTTAAAGTATCACTTTACTCGAATGTGAAATCAAAGGAAATAATAATTAATTCTGTGCCTTTATCTATCTTTTCATCTTTTACACGTAAATAGACAAAATTTTCTATTAAAGATTACAGATTAATGACCATAATCGGTGATATTTTACAATCGGACACTTCTGCGTTTTCAAATTCTCGCGCTACTGCGTTTCATATGTCTCGTCTGCGCGCGCCACCATCTTCCAATAGTCGCATTTGAATTTTCAACGTACCAGTCGCGTCGTGAGTGTCGGTGAAACATTTTAGTGTTTTAAGTGATTAAAAGAGGATACAAACGTGCAAATGAATTACATTCAGTTTAATTAGAAGTAAGTAAATGCTTTGTGCATATAGTACTTTGTTAATATTATACGGTTTGAATACATTTCGTTATTTGATCCAGTATTTCTTAGGTTAGACAGAGAAAGAAATTTACATCTTTTTATATCATAAGAGATTTATATCACTTTTACGTATTTAAACTGTATTTTTGTTACTAGGTTTGTGAAATTCGTCGTACTTTCTTGCAAGTCATCGTATTCGACATGTACGGGGAATTGTAATGGTAAGTCCAGCTTGTATTTTTAAAATCAATAATAAATATTATATAAATAAATTTTCATCAATAAATTTATATTGTTTAATATAATAATAAATTAAACAAAATTTAATCGTTAAATTATCATCATTAATACCAATATATATTGATATTTATGAATATCTGGTTAACTACGTTTACTTATTATTATTTTTGTCTTTACATCTGTCTGTATTTACATTTTTCGTCTTAAAAAGATTGATATTAGTTTGTAAATGAAAGTTGAAAGTAGAAACATAAACGAGGTGCAGGACAAACATAACGTTAATACATTTTTGTGTCACACGCTCAGAGACTCTAGAGCTCCCTTACCATTTTCGTGTCACATTCTGCCGTACCGATCTAGTTAAGTTTCGTACCGCAGCGCTACTAGTAATAGGAAAATTATTTATTTAACTGAACGTAACGACACACAGGTGGCGCTGTAATACAATTTTTTTTTTTTAATTAAGGATTACGAATCTTTTATTATAATTTGGACTAATCTTTAAAAATGTGCAATTCAATATATATTTATTTCCTTCTATAAAATATTTATCACTTGCTGCGTGTCGAGAGTGTTTGCCTCATAAATTATAAATCATTCACACGACTTTCCCAGTTTCGAAGCGTAGTCTCGAAGAATGGTGTTGCAGGCAACGACTTGCCATATATAAACTTGGCGCGGTTTGATTTAACACTACAACCAGATCCTTTCGTTTTCAATCACTTTCACCGAAGTTGTTGCATTGCAACTTTTACCGCAGAAGCGAATTTATTTATAAAGAAATACATGTATTTCTCTCTGCTGAAATCCTGCTTCCTTACCTTCCTGTTTGATTCCCCTTTGAACCATAAAGTTGACCCTTTATACTTGAAATTCGCAAATTTGATCCAGAAAGTATCGATCATTCGTAAAAGAGCAGATTTCTCGCGTAAACTGTTTACGAAGAAATAAACTTGTCCTCCGTTGAAATCGAATTTATGGTCGTCTATCGTCGAAATAATAAGCTGATCTTTACATCGTTAAATCGATGCTGTTGCATCAGTCTTGTTGCACCTCTTTAGATTTCGATCGATCCATTTCGAGCGTTGGCTTTGATCGAGCGAGAAAGATTACACGCGTGCTATTTATGAGCAGATCGAGTGAGAAACGTTAGCCGTTGGACGACACACATCTCGTGCCGTGGTGACGTAATGATACTTACATATCAGAGAGACGCTGGCTTCCTTATTTTTCTAATTTCTTCTTGCGGAAGCGGCTTCCGCGTGCGCTTAACCACTGTAAAACACGAATAGAAAATAGCCTGCTGTCAGTAGCGGGCTCGTTAGTGTTTGCTCGTTTGCGATTGCATGTCTGCGAGTACGAATGCTAAATACACACGAATAACTTCATTTCTTCTCTCTCAACGTGTGAACGCTGTAATTTTCTATAACACGAACGAAACGAACAAAGACATTTGTTTTGCACCGAGCAAAATGAAGTGAGACTTAATTCTGGAGGAAACTCGAGGTTCCTTAATATTAAAAAAAAAAAAAAAAAAAAAACTACGAATAATACCTGATAATAGGTAAAGACAAATAAAAACTATTGTGCCACTCGATACCAATCGAGTTGATTGAAAGTTTGCAAATTAAAAAATTCGAAAACTTCGAAGGGGGAAAGTTAGACTACAGCACGTTGAAAATCCCGGCTGTCAATTAATTCTACGTGGAAGTTGCAAAGCGTATCGAACGTTGCGCAATCGCGTGCAGAAAAGGCGCAAAAAATCGCGGAAGATGTCGCGTATCGAATCGTTTATCATACTCGCGATTTCTTTCGATGATTCTTTTACCTTTTCGGTTCCGTAACGCTTTCGTTCAGCGTTTCGCAGGTGTCCAAGAAAAGAAAAAAGAATGAAAAGACACAACGATTTTCGTTACGATACATTATTTTTTTTCTCTTTCGATCACGTTTACAAATAATACAATTCAAAAAAAAAAAAAAAAAGAAAAAAGAAAGAAGAAAAAGAAAACAACTATAAACGTATAAAGAGAGAGACGTATTTCCTTACCGACGTAGTACTGAGTAGTACTGAAACATATAAATCGCTAAGTAGATCGCTAGATATTATTAAATGCTAACGAGAAATAGTATTTACAAATGTGAATAAACAAGTGCGTTGTCGACGCTTTTGCATGGTCACCACCGACAAGAAAAAAAAGCTACAAGTAATATCGTTATCGTAAACGTTAATTACGCTAGATCCGCGTTTCCTTCTCCTGAAACGCTGCTCCTTTCCTTATATCCTATTCCCGTTTTTACGAGAAAAAAACATATAGCAGCGTATTTCTTTCGTCTCCGACGAGAAGAAATTTTCCGTTTTTCTTCGATGCGCGGAATGATTTTCCCCCTCGGTGAAAAGCACGTCACTTTTACCTTCTCGCGAGACGAACGAAATACGCTACAACTTCGTAACGTCGATATTTCGTCTGTTCTCTGCTCGAGCTGTCTAGCTGTAAAAATCCGCTTGCTAAAAATCCCGTGTTACCCGCTTCGTGTTGCTCGCGTCCAACTACCATACCGCTAATAAATAGATAGATAAATGCAACGAACCTCGACGATCGTCGACCGGGCGTCGCGCGTATCGCAGAAAATATTCGTCAAAGTGGTCGAGTATGGCGTTGCCTTTGCCGATGCGTGTGAAACGTTTCCACGTGATCAGGATCCACGCCTCTCTCGAGTCAGCGATCGCACCACGTGTGCTTTATTCCACACACGGGAATATACGTGCGCATAGCTTTCCATAGGAATCGAGTCGTAGGACGCGTTAGATTCGAATCGATTCTCACACTTGCGACAGGGAATGCAAATAGAAAGTTCGTTCGGCCCGAGTAGAATGTCTCTGCGCGGCGGACCACGCCAATGAAAGTATGCTACAGTTCTCCGCCATAGAAGGCTCCGGACTAATCTCTCTCTCTCTCTCTTTCTCTCTTTCTCTTTCTCTCTCTCTTTCTCTTTCTCTCTATCTATCTATCTATCTCTTTCTCTCGCTCCGGTCCACGCTTGCAAAATTTGCCGTAACCATTGCAAAACGACGATTTTACTCCCGATATGTAGCGCGATCCTGCCCGCGATCCGCGCGTTGTTCCGATGCTTTTGGAATCGAATGTCGCCGACTGCAGGTGCCGATGAAAGGTATAGTATTCACGGACGGGACGTGAAAGTCGACCGAGGGAATTTTATAGAAATACGCCGATACTGGCGTGTTTCCGCGCGATCCTTTGAAACATTACGGTTACTGTAGACGTTTGTGCAAATTCACACAGAATATAAACGAGGTTCGATTCACTTTTTCTAAAAATATTCTCTCACGTATAAATGCATGAATAACCACAGCTCTATTATGAACGTATTAAATTATCTGAAGCTTGTTGTTACGATACGAATTTCATTTACTGGAACGTAAGCAAGTTAATGCTCGATTGACCGAATCTAATTAAACTGTCGGCTAGAGGTTCGCAACTATTTTTCAAAAGTCACAGCTTTAGTCGTGACGAGAGTTTCAGATAATTTAATGTTCATGTAGCTGCGAATATTCATGCGTTCATACGAAATAATCAAAGTTAAAGAAAACGTTTCTTTCACGTTCTGTCGCGATCAGTTTGCACAAACTGTCGGCTAAAAGTTTGAAACTACTTTCTCACTTACAACTTTATCGTAACAAGGCTTCCAATAATTCAATACTCACGATCTGTGGATATTTACGCATTCAGATATAATACGAAATATTTAAAGTTGAAGGATGTTTAAGTCCTGTCTAATTGTCTGGATCAATCCTTAACCAAAGATTTTTCTGAGGTAATCTGCAATTTTAACTTCTCGAATTCTGTGTAATTCATAACGACTCCAATCTCTCGAACAACACAGATATTACTCATATTTCAAATTGTTCAGAATATTTCAGAAAATCTCGTTTCAAATAAAATATACTTTTCTTTGGAAATTAACGTCTCTCAGATCGTTCAAAAAATGCCAGAAAAGATTAATTTTTCACCTGTAAATCGAGGTGATTCGATCTTGTAATTTAATTCGTCGACGACTTGTTACGCGTTCAGCTATGAATCATTTCCCTGGGAAACGCTGTTCCGAGATGATTGAACTTAGCACCGTTATTACGACAGCGAGCGTCTATTTGATTACTCGATCGATCGATCGATCCTGCAACGAAACCACGTAGGTCGGAGTTCCGTTCGAAAACTACTTTATTTGAAACGTGCACGCACGATGAAAATAAAATTTCTGGTCTGCGCGTGTGGAATCTGCGCGGTGTAGCACGTTTTACCAGTAAGGTTCGACGCGACGAGAAATCACTATGGTAATGTATTTCGCGTGCGTGACGTGTTGCGCCAGGTCATTGACTTTCACTCTCTAACGATACGAGTTCTCCGCCACGAAAAAAAAAAATCGTCTTTCCGAAGCGAAGCTGCTCTCGAAATTTGACTCGATGTTCAACACTCTTGCGACGACGAATCTTTTCATGCACTTCGGAGAGATTCGCGGTTGGAATTTTGAAAAGTCGAAAACGAGAAACTAGTTTCTATCACAGATTGAGCACTTGGCGCAATGTCGACGTTTCGATGAAATTCGTACTTTCGGGTCGATGTCGTCGATGTCGTTGCGTTTATGCAAACGTTCGTGTCCATTTCGCTTTTGTCTTTCGTTTAGTCTCACGTCTAGTCTTGAATTGTTTCGTTCTTGGAGCACATTCGAGCGATCGAAATTACAATAAAGAAAGAATCAATTTCGACTCGACTAATAATAGCCAAAAAAAAAAAGAAAAAAATCCCAGAATCAGATTATCCAACAAATTGCCACGTCGTAAAAAAGAATCTTGATATATTGCTGCTCGACATCCTTGAACGAGACACATTGGGCATCGATTAAATTCCGGATACGCGCGCCAGGTCTACTGACAGCACCATCTCGCTATTCAAAGTGCCGCGGGTGATCCGAACGCGTGGTCGGATAGTAGAAGAAGAAGAAAGAAAAAAAAAAAAAGAATCGAAAACGTGTATTCTATAGAGAATTGGAAAAAAAAGGAGGAAAAAGAGAAAAAGACTCGCTGGCTAGATGGGATCAATAACGAGAGGCGGAGGCTCGGAGATAGTGATCGATCTGACCTACGGAAAGAGGCGCGCTGGCAGCGTTGGCGGACCTCGCGGGAGCCACGTAGTAAAAGGACTGTGGTTGCGTTTGAGACTCGAGCAATTGAAGCCTGTGCGACTGAGCCGATTGCTGTTGCTGTTGCTGTTGTTGCTGCTGCTGTTGTTGTTGTTGGCGTCGTTGCTGTTGAGCGTAGAGCTGTTGCGACTGCTGCAACAGCTGGGCCTGCTGCTTTCTGTAGAGCACTTCCTGGGGTTGGCTGATGGCTGCTGCGGGGGCGGATTGCGCGGGCTGGGTGGCCGGTTGCTTGTAAAGCGGGGACTGACGCTGGGGCGGCTGCTGGGGCTGAAGCTGCTGCAGCTGCTGGAGTCCAAGGTAGGACTGGGGCTGGGCTACGAACGGTTGGAGTTTGTGACTTAGGGTGAAGTCACCCACGGTTTGGGGTAGCGTTTGATAAAGCTGGGTGTTGTACTGACCGGTGGCCGGATCGTAAACGAGCTCCGACTGGTAGATGGGGTCGGCGGCGGAGGCAGCAATCGGCGCTTGACCGGCGGTTAACTTAACTTTCGACGATTGGGAGGAGGACAGTTGAGCTTGGGGCTTGGAACTCGGGGCTACGCCGACGGTGTTCACGTAACGCTCGAGCTCGGCGGCAAAGTCAAGGTGAGGAGACGCGGCTGCGGATGCGGTGCTGCTGCGCAGATTGCTGCTGGGCGAGACGGTGCTGACGGCCGAGGGGCGGTTGTACGCTAACGCTGAACGCTCGGTGCTACTCGGGGACACGTACTGGGCAGCGACTTGTGCAACGTGGGGTCGGGGAGTGATTGCGACCGATTGCGGCTTCGGGTGGCGGGTCACTGGGCGACGGGTCGTCGTTTCGAGGGTTTGGTACGCCGTCGACGAGACGGTGGGTTGAGCGCGGATGATCGGCGAGTCGGTGCTCTGGTACTGGGTCGTCGAGGAGGCTAGTCGATAGAGAGCGGGACTGGCCGTGGGCGATGGTTCGTAAAGAGCTGTCGACGGCGTGACTTGAACGTAGGTCGGCTGTTGCGCCGCTGTCCTGTACCCGCCGCTGTGTACTCTCAATTGCGATGGCTTGACGAGATCCTCGTCACTTAGCTCTTGACTCGCGTCATCGTCCAACTGATAATGCGTTTGGAAGATGGTAGTGGGTGCGCGCGTGGTCGATTGTTGCGCGTAGGCTGGTCGCGACGACACCGGTCTTGGTATCGGTCTCACGGACGGATAGTTGGCCGGCCCGGAGATGTCCTCCTCCTCTTGCTTGTCGGCGAGGTCGTCCTCGTCGTCCTTCGGCGCGTTCGGGTCGCACGGATTGCCAGACACGTACGTGAACTCCCTTTTATTGCCGTCAGGGTCGATGTAGCCGTATTTACCGCGCACCACGCAGTCGGTGCCGCGGGTCTCCTCCTTGAACGAGCCGTCGGCCGCCTCGTAGCCGAAAGTGAAAGACCCGTCGTCGTTGACCTTGTTGTAATTGCGAATGGTCTGGACTGGCGGCGGTTTCGACGAGTGCAAAGCGTCCTTCGAACGTGGCGAAGGAAGGGCACGGGTGCGCGGTTGATAGACTGCTGGACTGTAATCGTCCTCAGCCGCTTGGCTGTCCTCCTCTTCGTAATAAACCTGCGGCTCCGCTATGCGTGGCCGGATCTCCACTCGCTTCGCTTCTGTTAGCAGCAGAAGGCATAACGGGATTACCTGCAAGTTGCGAATCGATTCATCAATTGAAATTGGTTGAAAGTTGTGCAAAGTTGATCGAACAATTATATTACAACGTCGCAAACAAAATTGAATTTGATATTCGTGCGATTATTAAACGCCACTACGAGCGTTTACAAATTTCACTTGTTCGGTTTACGACAATAAACATAATTATTTTAAATTTAATTATAATTTTTAAAATAAGCGTACGATTACCTATAAATCCGTTCTTTCACGGATAATATCTCGATTTCACAGAACTTTAATTCGAATTAAATTTAACAATATTAAATATATTACTTTTTTCAAATTAATTTAAAGTACAATTCTAATTAATAGATTTATTAAATTAAATGATATGATAATGGATCATGGTCTGTTTTTAACTGAGAAATATGGAAAATTTTTTTTTCATTCACTTTAGTTTGATTCCTTTCAGCATAATGCAAGTAAAATTGATAAAATTGATGATAGGCTTGAATAACTGATATTGAAATTTCCAAGATTAATAATACATTCCGAATAATTATAGTAAGAGATATAATAACTAATATACTCGTTATAAAATTTCTTAATAAAATTAAATGTCCAGAAATTAAATTTGATGATAATCGGATTGACAAGGTCAATGATCGAATCATGTCCATCCAATCAGTTCAACGATTACTATAAAATGTATTAATAATTTTGGAGAATTACAGGGAACTAAATGTACAAAAAACTCAATTGGATATTTGTACAACGAAAAATAAAAAAGAATCTTAACCAAATGTACAAAGACATAGATAAATTAAATAATAATTGTCTAGTTAGTGGAAAAATGTATGGAAATAACGTAGAAAAATTTATAAATATTAATTATAGTTTCCATTCTCGTTTCCACGGAAGCGTTCACGAACCTCGTCGCCGTTTGAAAACCGCATAGCACGTAATAACCACACCCCTGCGTTGCGAGCGACACGCTATCAGTCTGTTAGCGTAATGGTCGTCTCAATTCCACTCGTAAGGTAATTACCCTGATAGATACACGTAACAACGAAAAGAGACGTTTTCAAGCGGCGCGAGACGACGCGAGTAGAAAGGAAGGCTTGCCGGCAGTTGCGAGCAGATTGCAGGCTGGTGGAATCGAGGGAAGTCGATCTACCAGCCGCGATGCAAGAGGGAAACGCTTTTATCGCGTCACGCGAGTCGTAATCAAAATCGTTTGGGATTAGAATGTCTCGGCAGGCCGAGAAGCCGACTTATTCTAGTTTCCAGCCTACGAAACCGGATCTGCATTGGGATACGGTTTATAGTCAATAGGAAGCAGAAGATGGCGAGGAGAGAGCCAGTTTCGCGGACTGGTGAACTCGAGCACGCGCTCGAATGGTATGCGCGGCAAAATTCCTTATCGCTCGCACGAACCAGCCTGCGTTATTCGCCAAGAACGAGCCAAGTAACCAAGGAAGAAAAATATATTATTGCCAAGTCGATGCAGCGAGCGCCGGAATTACCATTCTTCGTTCTTCAACCGCGCGATTTTTTCGTACCACGAGATGGGACGTTTGGAAATGATATGATCGCGTTGTTATGCAAATCAGTGGAATGACTTGTGCGAACACGATGACTTTTATCGATCGCTGTCGATGAATTTGCTCTTTCTCTGGTCGGTGGATGCAACTGGGCGATTTAAAATGCAACTTTGTTTGCGTGGGTGTTTAGCTTGCCTCGATCTACGTGCAAATATCGCGAACCTTAGGCTTTAGAAAATTCAGAAAAACTTTTGACCGTGTTTCGACGATGTGCAGGACGAAGCACGTATACTATAAATTTTAAAAATTTTAGTGTATGGATTCTTATTTACGATAGTTTTGGTCGTTTCTGTCCAAATTTAATTCATTTTAATTGACTTGGAAATATTGTAGATATTTAGTTTATAATTATATCGATGTATAGTATAAATTAAAAAAATTAAACGAATTTTAGTGTATGGATTGTTATTTACGATAGTTTCGGTCGTTTCTGTCCGAAATTTAATTTATTACTTTGAATTGGAGTGCAACCTCGCACAATGTTTGCTTGTTAATATTTATCTTCTAGAAAACCTTGAAAGCGTGCATACTATTCTATTACGCGCGTACATTAAGGTTAATTTCTCTGAGAGATATGCAATTGTGCGGAAACTTGAGCTTGTCTGTAATGGCGTAGAAACTGCGGTAGATTCGGGTCGATCGGTAGAAATCAGACTCGAAAGAATTTCAAGCGTTTCCACTCGCGTGAAATTACGTTCTCGTAAAATGTGGAAAGTTTCGATTTATCGTACAGCACGTTGTTTCGCGAATCGTGATCTTCGAGGAAAACCGAAGGAAACGGTGACTGTGATCCGCGAAATGCGGCGGCTTACGTTGAAAGATGGAAAAATAAATAAGCAATATTAATATAATGTCGTCTTAATGATCATCGACACCTGAAAGCTAGAATCAGTTTTCTCGAGAACAAGAACGAGAGACGTTCGAAAACGTTCAACGTGGCAAACATGGTTTTCGCAACACTGACGAAAATGACGCAACGAACGAAAATAAAGCCTCGAGTGATAAAGACATCGAGCGTCGCCGCGACGCTGAAGAAATAACGAAACGGACAAAGAAGTCCTTGAAACGTTCCGTTGATCGATTTCTACGATCGCGCGCGCGTCCGAGAGAATTTGGAACGCTGTGACGAAACTCAAAGTAGCGACCTAGCGATTATACGCTGTTAATTGGCCCCCGGAGGCGAACCGGATAACAATCTCTTCTCAAATTCTCTCCTCTTCTCCTCTTCCAACTGATTTTCCACTCTCGTTTCCTTCTGTCGTGTTCGCCGGCACAAGCGTCGACAGCTTTTCCTTGTAACAATTTTCAACCGTAACCGATTCGTCCTTCGAGGATGAATTTTTCCCATTATGACGAGAGGATTTCCCATGAAGCGTCGCGCTGACCTGTACGTTGACTTGTCCTTTACGGCAAGGCTTCTTACGTCGTCGTGGTCCCGACTTCCGGTAGAACGACTCGGTGGGAACCGCCCCGTCGTAGCTCGTGTATATACGCGTTACGTAATTTCTACTACTCGGCGCTGACCCGAATACGGGGCGAGGCAGGATTATGGCGGCGTGCTTACCGTGAGAGATTCAGATTCAGAGCGTCGTAAACTCGCCTCTGTTTCTCTACGTCGCGCCGTTTCGCTTCTGGATCTCCTTGAACCGCGAGCCGAGCGAGCAAATGCCGAGCGCACGAAAGACAGCGGCAACCACGCCTCGCGACGACCCACAGGAAACGATCGAAACGCCATACTGTCACTTCTCTAGGCGTTTGCTCGTTCGTTCGTTCGTTCGTTCGTTCGTTCGTTCGCTCGTTTCGTACACACGCGAGACCAAGCTTCGCCAAGCTCGCCGCCATTTTCGCCGTCTTTCGCCACGTTCTCTTTTCAATTTATCACATCAGTAGTGGCTGATGCATTAATTCGTGTCATCATCTATCAACGAATCATCACTTCAAATAGATGACGTAACATTGGAAATAATCATTCAAATGGTATTTAACACGAAATCTTGTTGATTACATCTTTAACAACACGTGGTATATCGTTTAGATTTAAAGCAGTCGTCAACGTGCATTGGTTTGAGGTTAAGAGCAAGTATAATATACAAGAGTTAACGATACATAGTTTCAATCTTTGGAGAAATAATATCATTTAATAATGCCGTTTTTTAAATACTGTCGTAAGAAGCAACAGGAAGACATCCAATAGATAGAATATTCTCTCGAGCTACATCTGTTTGGACTACTGTACGTGACAAAATGGTAGAATGGGTACGATTTAACCCTTTGCACTCGAGGGAAATTTGTCCCTTCTGAGGGAAATTTATGTGAATTACTCCAATGAGCGTCAACTGACTCAGGGCTGTCTTCAGAAATTTCTTCTTCTGAAATTCGCGTCACACAATATCAGATGTATACATTCGTTATAATTATCAGCGAAACTATAAAAAAAAAAGCAAGTCCGAGCTGTTGGCTGGATTCAAATACGATATCCTCTCAGGCGAAGGGTTAATATGATTTCCCGTTAATGAAGTTTAAGGTTACAATAATACGACAACTTTGTGACACGACGATATGGTCCTTGAAATTCAAGATGTTAATAATTTCTGCGATATACTTTTTTCGAATTTTTATATATAAGTTACGCACTTTTTAAATATTGATTGATTAATTTTTTTATATTGAAAACATAATATTTAAAATAAACTATAAATTAGAAATAAAGATTTTTTTCAATTTGTCGTATAAAGTTAGAAGCTTTAATTTTTTATTTCAATCAAATTAGAATATTAATTGAATATTTTTATTAACAATAAAATGCCTCTTTTTGGCTTTAATTTACTAATATATATATATATAATTTATATATATATTTTAATTATAATATATATATATATATATCCCCTTCGCAATTAACATTTTCGCCTACCACTCCTTTGCAAATTAGCATTTTCTTTGCAGATCATGTTCACCGATTCGCAAATCAAATTCACCCTTGTGGATGGCTCAAAAGTCGTACATTTTAAGATGGATTCTGTCAGTTTTAGTTCCGAACGGATGTAGCTCGAGAGAGTATTCCATCTGTTGTATCTCTTCTTCTTCTTTTTTTGCCACACGACGATGCTTTCCAGAAAACGTGAAATCAATTCGTTTCAACGTGAAACCACAAGCTTCTTACATGCAACGTTTTATAAAGATCGTCGGATACTTGTTTACATTATACAACATTATGCCTCTGTTCTGTTGTGATAATTATATTCTGTTTTCTCGGGCCCGATTCCCTCGAGTTGAAACTGCTCGCATACACGCTCGTCGACTTGCAGGAAGCGTTGTTGTGTTCAACTATCACTTTCGATAGTTGCGCAGGCTTCAGAACGCCAGTAACTGCGAAATTCCGTCGCTTTTAACACTAGGTTTGCCAAGGGTTCATTTTTACCCCTCTGAGAAAACTTTTCGTTAATTTTCTTCAAGAAAATATCAAAACAAAAAATAAAAAGAAATAATAAAAACTAATTATTATAACTGATGTAATTTTACTGAGGTTTGTTTTTTTTATTTTAACTTCATAATAAATAGGTCAATTTATATTTTTTCTAATTAAATGCCGAAAGAGACCATTTTTACCCTTCTGAGAAAACTTTTCGTTAATTTTCTTCAAGAAAATATCAAAAATAAAAAAAAAAGATAATAAAAACTAATTATTATAACTGATGTAATTTTATTGAGTTTCATTTTTTCTACTTTAACTTCATAATAGATAGGCCAATTTATATTTTTTCTAATTAAATACCGAAAGGGGTCATTTTTACCCCTTTGGTAGAAATAGGTATATGTCAACTTATGGTAAACCTAGTGTTAATTATCTATGTCTTAACAATTCCCGTTTTCTCGTTCTTCTCTTTCGTTTTGTCAATTCCACACATATAGTTTTCTCAGTTCAAATGTGTATAATCACCTCGAGACAAACTTTCCCACTCTCAAAAAATGTTAATCGATAATTCGAGATCGATTTCAAAGTTGCAGCTTGATGAATCTCGTGTTATTTACCAGCGAAGAACCAACAGATTGTTATTTAATTAATATTTCACTTTATCGCTTTATCGATCAACAACACACAACTCGCTCAGGCTCTTGATAACCATCGAGTGTTCTATCGAGTTACGTGGATACGTATAAAATTACGCGAACGCCTTGTTTCGGCATGTTGCGGTATGTACGTACGTAGAACCGACGTAAGAGAAAATTCTTGCATTAAAAACGCGCTACACGCCTTCGTGGTTGTCGGTGGAAAGCGATGCCGGTTTAAAACACCGGCTTTGGTATCCACGCATACCAGGAAGGTTACGTTTTTCAAATAACAACACGGCTCGGAAGAAAACAGGTCGTTTGTTCGCCGTTTCATCTCGTCCCGCGGCGCTATAAATTGCAAGGCGATTTGCTTAACAATCTGGCGACACTTATCACGCTGTTCCTAGTTGTAGTTGTTTCTAGTTAGTTGTTGTCAATGTTGTACGCTCGTCCAAGTAAATATTTCTTGTTAAATGACAATTTGCAAGCAGTTATTCTCTGAAGCAAATATCCCTCGATATTTAGATTTATTGTTAGTCTGTCATATTCCTCTCGAACAATTTTTGTTCTAATATTTCGATATTACATTATTCAATGATACTTAAAATATTCTAACATTGTATGTATATGTTATGCATACATATATATATATATATATATATATGTATGTATGTATGTATATGTATATATATATGTATATATTGTACATGTGCATGCAGTTATACAATTTGTATATATGTATACATTGTATACAATTTCTTACAAATCCATCTCAGATTGTTCTATATATTCTTCAACTACTGGAGTATCTTTATTGATTCGATTCTACGCCGATGCCGACAGATTTTTTTCTGCATTTTTTAATAACACTGCTTGTACGGATGGTACATTTCGTAGTGAATTTATCAAGAAATCACGCTTTACACACAATACTACGGTTGAAGGAAGCGTCTCATCGAGAGTAAATAGTCAATATCATACTTATCGTTAATAACAACTCTTTCGAAGGTACATTTTCTGATCTGTATAGTAAGTAGCTTGCCTTGCAGACGTACTTGATCCTCCAGCTTTATTTTCAGGATATTTTATTAGCTGCGCGAAGTCTCGATTAAGTGTAAAACGAAGCAGTGTTGCAACGCGCGCGTCAAATTCGACCTCGTTCTGCCCCCGTTGCGAACTTTCAAATTCCACTCCGAGAGTGCAAGTTCACGCGAAAAGAAGAAAAAAAAAGAAAGAAAAAAAAAAGAAAAAAGGAAACGAACACGGAGGATAAAACGAAGCGTATCGACACCGAAATCGTATTGTTCCCCTTGCTTTTTCCAGCAGTCAAGGTTGAGAAACATCTCAGCCGCAGAACGACCGCGGCGCGAAATTACTGGAACGTTGCTCGTTCGAACGTGACCCGGCGAAATTTTCATTGTCGAGTACAGTCGTGAATTGATGTTCGACGAATAAATAACAACGATAGAGAACAGTGTGGGGGGACAGAAATCGCTCGTCGAGATCTACATCGACATCGGCGACTCTGATCCACCGGAGGAATATTCGAGAGGACGCTGTGTGTTGGCACACAGCTCGTCCTTGAGACAGGGAGGTACGTCGTTGCGCGACTTTCGAACGATACGGTATGCACCGTGCTCTCTTGAGCGTGCGCCGATTAATTTCCCGAGGCCCGACCCGTGATAAAATGCGACTGTTCTTTCCACGCGTTCGCCAAACCCCAAAGCGCAGCCAAATACACGTGCGAACGTGCGACAAATGACACCGGGAAACGAAAACAAGAAAAAAAAAAAAATTTTTCTTCGCGTTGCTGAAAATTTGAGAGCGTAAAACATTCTAAAAGTGATATGATGCGATCGAGGATCCTGATTTCGTATTATACATTCACTTTGGCTAAATTATATCTGACCTACAAATCGAAATGTCGACCTGTTCTTGAATTTTAATTACCTCGCGAATGATTCAAGAGCCTGTTTCACTTGACGTCGGTACACTAAATTCATTAGCAATTTCTTGAAGAAAAAAAAAAAATAATAAGAAGAAGAAGAACTTGTTTCATTCAGTATCAGTTTAACTAGTGGCCTCGTTTGAGTAAATATTTAAAACGAGCATTTTTTCACTCGCGAAAATAGTGTGAAAAAAAAATAATAAGAAGAAAAACTTGTTTCATTCAATGTAAATTTAATTAGTGATCTCGTTTGAGTAAATATTTAAAACGAGCATTTTTTCACTCGCGAAAATAGTGTGAAAAAAAAATAATAATAATAAGAACTTGTTTCATTCAGTGTCAGTTTAACTAGTGGCCTCGTTTGAGTATATACTTAAAACGAACATTTTTTCACTCGCGAAAATAGTGTACAAATAATCCTGATGTATTCTGTTATATTTGTCAATATAAAAATAATCACGGACTTTGTGAAACAGACATATTTATATCAGGCATATTTTGGACAACAGTACATACAATTTTCTACGTAAAATTTGTAAAATCATGTGTTGAATCACCTGACAATTGGACTAAGGGCGATAGAAATGGAGTCGCATTCGCGGTACCTATGGCGTAGAGTGAGCCTAAAGATCATTAGCAGTGATCGCTATTTTTCTGCCGTAAATGTGAAGGGTATGAGTCGATTGAAAAGACGCCAATGGGAACACGTTAGCATGGATTCTGCAAAGTCACACGGCAAAGAATTTATTATTGTTATTCACTGTGTGAAGTGTTTTCATATCTGTGTCTGAAGTGATGATATTGAAATATGTTTGTTATATTTTTTAATAATGTTATATTAAAAAATAATGGACAAAAATTATATGGTTATATGATTGAAAAGACGCCAATGGGAACACTTAGCATGGATTCTGCAAAGTCACCGATATCACACGGCGAAGAATTTATTATTATTATTATTATTCACTGTGTGAAGTGTTTCCGTATCTGTGTCTGAAGTCGGACGTGATGACATTGAAATATGTTGAAATTGTTATATTTTTTCAATAACATATCGATAAATAATGGATAAAAATTATATGGTTATGTTCTTTTTTCATTGACTTTGTTTCTTTTGATTGAACATTTGGAGCAATGGTTGCCAACCTTTTTTCTGGCCATGCCTCACCTAAGGAAATAGTGAATTTTTGACGTGGAGGAAATCATTAACTTTTAATCTAAATAAGCTTCCAATGAACATGACATCCCACGAAGATGAAAAAATAAATGAGAAAGCAAAATTTTCATTTAAAGAATATTCAACCTCTTTGCCTCTATAAGGGAACATCATCACTTAAATTTAGCTATTACAGCTGAAATTATAAAATTTTTTTATAATTGCTGACAACTATAATGAACGTACGGTGTTGTATGATATAATATAATATAACGACGTGGAGGAGGAATAATAAAATTTCGAAAGAAGAAATTCTTTCGTCATCGAACTCGTTCATCAAATTATTATTCAAATAATTCGGGATAATTCGCATAAACTAATCTTCTTGTCGCGTCTTGCAAAAGTTTATGAAAATGGTGAAGATTGAAGTTGTGTGTCACTAATATATTACTTCTATATACTATACTTGGCGATTGCTTCAAACGAGGCCACACATCAGAGAAATAGAACAAAATTTCACGCTCAAATTTAAACAATTAAACAGGATAATTACTTCCAGTGCTGTATCATTTTATTTGAAGTGATACTTCGCTCATTATTTTGTAAACAAATTGCTGACAATAGCTGATACAAAAAAAAATGTTTCCGAAGGCAAACAACTCATTCTCAAATTCCCCCCCCCCTCCTTAGAAAATCTAATTGCTCTCGGAAACCACGGTTTTAAGTCATAAGCGTTTGTCAATCTAGAAAAATCAGCATAGCACATTCGTAATCAGAGGTCTCTGATTGTTCGTAAAATCGACTCGTAAATTCGATCTTTGGCAACAGATCGAGTGTTCCCTCGATGTGTGATCGTTGCGCAAGATCGCGCAGAGAGAAAAACGTCGAGGAAGGGAATCGTTTGAAGCCTGCGCCTGGTGCGAAAGTTATCGAGCAACGTCGAAATTTACGATAGCACGATAGATAATTTCGTGGCAATCGTATTTTACGGCGACTTTGATTCGGACGGTGTACGTGTCTGCGGATACGCGCGCGTGCATGTGTGTCGCGTGTGTGAAAGGTCACGCCTGGGAGAAAAAGTCGAATACAAAAGCTCGGGAGGGAGCGATCGCGAATGTGTGAAACGTACGGTTTCTCAACCGTGATTTCAAGCGTTGTCGAAACGTAAGCGAATTTAGAAACGTAAAATGGAAAATTCGAGCGTGAAAATTCCCATTCCTTGGGCGTTGTTTTCTAAAAAAAAAAAAAAAACCGCGCAGAATGTGAAACTTGGCGCGAGCGAATTTTTCTATCGAAAGCCGATACGATGGGATTTCACTTCTCTCATCGTTCAGAGGAACGTGATTTTCCATTCGCAGGACAGCTAATTGCAGTTATTACCATAAATACGTGCATCGCCAGTCAAACGCTCTCGCTCTGATTTGTCGGAGAACCGTAGCGATTTTTTTTTTTCATCTTTCAAGATCTTCATAATCATTTAACCCTTTTAAGAGGGGACAGAGCGAACAAGCGGATTCTCGGAATCGAGACGAACGATCTTGCAAACGATCGAGCGATTCGAAACCGATGGAGCTGCGTAATAAAAACGAATCTGCCACGTCTACGAGATAGAAATTGCGGGCCCGAAGGTAGAAAATTGAAGAGAAAGGCCTCCCGAAACGACCGAGGCCACGTGAGCCGAAGGGTGATTCTAATTTTTCGCCAACGTTTCCATTATCGAGTTAATCATCGGCGAGCAGCTTGATTAAAGTCACACGAAATCGCTTTGGGTAGCCGTCGGTATTATCGTCGTTCGTTATTATCGAGATTGGAGCGTGCAGAGGGTCCCTGGCCCACTGAAACGTCGTGCACAGAGTCATTAGACTCTGTGTATATCTCGTCTGGTAAATCGTGACGCCGGAGCAGGCCTTCCGTAATCAGCGTTGCGAGTATGCCAGTCACACACAGTGAGAGGTACTACGAACACACATTCGGTCGATCTCGGGTGGAGGTGATCGGTCCTGTGTGCTCTACCACGCCCTGTTCAAACCCTCTGGCAAACCGACTTTCCAGAGAAAGGAAGAACAAGCGCGAAATATACTTCCACCGTATCGAAATACTCCTGCGAAACTCCTACACAATCGACACGATCGTTTCCATTGCGTTGAAGGCTTCAGGATGCCCTCGTTTGTCTTGCAATTAGACGAAATGAAGATAAGTTATATGTTGCAAAAGTAGAAGCGGAAGTGGCAGGTTGCTGTCTGCTTGGAGGGACGACATTCTCGGAGTGATTCGTAATAGTTTCAAGATTATCGCGTTTGAAGAGCTAAGACGAGATTAAATCATACCAGGCTATTATTGGGATAAAATTACGGAGATATCATGGAAACTTTAGATGCCGTTTGTTAAGCGAAATGAACCAGGCGAAATGACGTTGATAGAAGCGGAGGTCGTTGCAGTATACTTGATTGGAATAACATTCTTGGAGAATGATTCGTAATAGTTTGAAGGTTATCACGTTTGAAGAACTAGAAAGGAACGAAGATAACGTGAAATTAAATCATCAATTGCCATTATTATTGGGATGAAATTGTGGAAACACCGTGGCTCGATAAGTTGAGCGACAGGCAACCATGACGACTTCAATTGCGACCAGACATTGAATAGAACGTATTTGTCACTTGTTTTCCATTCGTAGTAGAAAACATCGCTCAAGCCTGCCGTCCGAAGTCGGCCGATTTCTAATCGTTGAATGATTCAAAACTATTTGTATCTCCGCAGTCAGTGAACTATGAGTGTCCAATGATTGTCCAGTATTATTTGTACCTACGACTCTTGAAACTTTCCCTTCGAATAACGGCTCGTAAGACATTCGACCGATCGCGCTGTTCAGATTTTCGTGTCGAACAGTGCCACAGCGTTTGGTCAATTTACAACGCTCTTGGTTTCGATTACAGCGAGTAATTCATATTGAAGCTTACTCTCCTAATTACTTTCTTTTCAATTAAACCTAAATCACATGAACAATAAACCTAACGTAAATTTGACGTTAAACTGTA
This sequence comes from Tetragonula carbonaria, assembly GCA_032399595.1. Taxonomy (NCBI): domain Eukaryota; kingdom Metazoa; phylum Arthropoda; class Insecta; order Hymenoptera; family Apidae; genus Tetragonula; species Tetragonula carbonaria. Next base: position 2,330,696 of record JAUCRC010000007.1, on the reverse strand, counting down.
TAAAAACTGTATAAATAGGCATTATTAATGTTTATTTTACGAGCCTGAACTTAACCTAAGTCTAAACTTTCTTTTCAATTAAACCTAAATCACATGAACGATAAACCTAACCTAAATTTGACTTTAACCTAGAAACTGCATAAATAGGCATTATTAATTTTTATTTCACGAGTTTAAACCTAATCAAAGTCAGTTGAATCTAACCTAAATCTAAACTTTTTTTTCAATTAATCCTAAATCACATGAACGTAAACAATAAACTTAACCTAAATTTGACGTTAACCTAAAAACTGCATAAATAGGCATTATTAATTTTTACTTTATCTATTTTTACTTACAGATATTTCTACATAGTTACAGAGTTACGTTGTCGGTCATATCGAAGCTTCCTTTCCTAATTACTTTCTTTTCAATTAAACCACGTGCATAAATAGGCAATTTGTACTTTTATCGCGTCTCTTAGCATTTTTTTCGCAACAAAGGAAGCGGCTTTTTAAAAAGGTGCCACTGGAATTAACGATTAATGAACGCGAAAACGAGAATTCGTTGGTATTTCTGGGACGAGTTAAACTCGTGCCTCGCATTTTCCAAAATTTATTCGCCATAATATAGGAAATTGTACGAAATTGTACGAAATTAGCCTGTTGACGCTGTCAGGATTGCCTCGTATTTCCAGGAACGGACATGAAAAGAGAGAGCAAGAACATGGTATTAGATCGATCGGTTCTGAAGTAATCTTTCGAAAGTAAAAGTTAGTTCCTCGAGGAGGGCAGTGGCTGGAAGCAATGTTCCTATTTACTGCAACCGCCTCGATTTATTTTCGTACCACCCGTTGTGCAGCGTAGGACGAAAAGTAGTGTACATTATTATTGAAGTATTATGTACTTTCTTCTCGTATACCGTTGCCAATCGATATTGCTATTAAGTAATCTTAAACGCGCTTAAGAATCAAAAAGTAGACGTATTCGTAAACGAAACAACGGAGATCAAAATGACAATAATGTAACGCAAACGCAGAAGATTGAAAGGAAACAATTTTGAGCCTACCTTTCCCCCGTTTCTTCAATGAACGATAAATTCATCAGGTAAATTGATAAACAATGGAATCGCACAAACAACTTCTGCACAGATTGAATACAATCTTACGACACTTTCTCTTATTAATGCTCCTCGTTAGTGCAGAATGCTCGTTAGGATAAGTAGAGAAGAAAAAAAGAAAAAGAAAAGGAAAAGAAAAAGAAACGACTGACACAGATGCTTTCGTTTTCATCTTCAAGGGAGAAAGTATCATCTTTAATTAATCGAATGGCAGATCTTCCAAATATCGTAGCGTACGAACGCGACTGATTGCGAGGATATATATCTTCGAAGTAAATACCGAACGAAGAGGATTAATTAAAGAAACGAGACGTTGCTTCGCCGTTGTGTGTGTGTGTCATACAGAAATAGTAAAACACGATTGCGTAACGATCGTGTTTGCGATTTTAATCTACGAAGGATGTTACCTTCGTGATTAGCACTTCCTGGATCGATAGTATCGCGATAATCGTGCGTGTCGATTCCATGTTCCACAACGTGTATTCGCAGAGTGAACGTAGGAACCGAGGAATGAATCGCTTTCACGGTGAAGGTGAAAGAAAAAAAAAAAAAAGAAAAGAAAAAAAGAAAATCACCTGGTGCAACCGATCACATTTTCAGAATTGCGCCGAGAATCGCCCGTGCCAATCAACTCTGACTATCTAGCCGTGCACGCGTAATGCGTGTATATCTGATTTAGATCCGCGAGCAAGGCTGGAGCTCTGCGTCTGATTATACCACGCGTTTCCAAGGAGGAAGTAGTTAAAATGTCTCTCTCGAGCGAACTTTCTTCGCTCGTATATCCGTACCGGAAGCTGCGCGCACGATCGATGACTCGTTTTCAGACTAATCTACCTGCCGGCGTGTTCTAATTAGCCGAGTGACGTGGTGAACGGCGACGTTGGATTGTGTCAGGATCACGTTCAGCCGTAACGCAAATGGGCGAGTGGCGAGTTGCAGAGAAACGTTTTCGAGGGAAGTAGGTGAATTATGAGACTTACGACACGTTAGCGGATATAAATAAATGCGAGGGATGTTGGAATTCTTAAAAGTGTGCACACATAAATGTGAGCACACACGATTTAGGGGGATACATAAAGTTTCAATGTTTTTTCGTTAATTCGAAGACTCTATTGATGATTAGCGACACGTTAACCCACTATTGCATGAACTACTACTTAAAAATGAGTGTAATGTCATGAAATAAATAATAAAATTTTATTAGAAAATTTTGTTGTTTATTGCATTTTATGACTGTTGGCAGACAACTACCGATAAATAAATTGTCTACTTAATTTACTATAGAACATTTGAAAATTTAAGTTCACAATTGGGAACGGAATGCAATAGAAGGTTAAGGGGTATAAGTAAATGTGAGAAACATTTGAATTCTTAGAGGGACGCATAAAGCTTGAACGTTTCGCGTTAATTCGAACATTTGATTTCGAAGGCTATTGATAATTAATAACACATTAGTGGGTATAAATAAATGTGAGAAACATTAGAATTCTTTATTATAGGGGAGCCTATATTTTTCGTTAATTTAGAGATTTGAGATGTGTTAATAATTTGTGATATGTGTGATGAGTGAGATGTGAGGAATTCATAGAATTCTTAGAAGAGTGCATAAAGCTCGAATGTTTTTCATTAATTTAAAGATTCGACGTCAGCGGATGTAAATAAATGCGAGAAACGTTGGAATTCTTAAAATAGCACGTAAAGTCTGTAAATGTCTTTTTTTTCCGTCAATTTGAAGATTTGAGATCTATCGCGGGTATAAATAAATGTGAACACGATTTAGGAGAATACATAGAATTTCAATGTTTCTTTCTTTGGTTGAATTTGAAAATTCGAGGTCTATTGATGGTTGATGACACATTAGTGGATATAACTAAATGAAATGCTGAAATTTCATCACATTTTCTCGTTAATTATAAGACTCGAGAGAGCAGCTGGAATTTGTCGAAATTTCGCTGGGATTGGTGAAAATTTGCTAAAATCTACAACGACTTGCTAGGTAACGGAAATAACGGATTTCCACGCCAGGAGGAAATTAATACCGTGTCTTAGAATTAATGCCGACCTTGTTGATCGAGTTCCCTTTCGCGTGCTTGAAACGCACTGATTGTGAATCACTGAATCGAATGTTAAATAAATTCAATACGACGTGTTACGCATATGCGCGCGAACAAACTGTTAAACAAAACGACATAGAACGATAATAGAAAATTACGATTCGCTGCAGTTTTACTCGCGAAGCGATTAAATCTATCTAACAGCGAAAGGACTGAATAACCAACCGGTTGATGTAATTGAATAACTGTCTGATGCAATTTGCAGTACTAGATGTTTAGATGAGTCAAAGGCTGCGCTCCAAGGTTTCGTTCCAAGATGTGGGTAACGTTCTCCACTTCCGCCCAACGTTCATTTCTCTCGACACGAAAGAAACATCTGAGGTGCTGAGAGAAACACCTGAACGAATGAGAACTTTCAAGACTCGTTCAATCTTCTCTATTCAGAACCCTTCGAAATACGTATACGTATACGTATACGGAATGGATTCGTTTCACGCGAATGAAAATGCCGTCGTCAGTGGGAAACGAAAACAGAATATTGGAAAGAAAAGCTGGTACAAGTTGTGTAAAATGTATATTTATTTCACACAGGTTAACAAAAAAAGAAAAAGAAGAATAATAATGATAATAAATTTTATTTATTGATAAACTATTTATTAATATATATTAATTATTAATATATATTAATATAATTAATAATTTATTAATATTAATTCAATACAACCGACCTTTTCTTTTTAATTGGCTTGGAAGTATTTGCAATATTTTCATGATTTAATTTTCATCGTTAATGTTAATTTTTTCGAACGATTTGTTCTCGAAACTTACCATTCAAGCTGTTGTCATAAATTCGACGTGCTCGACTAATCGTAATCGGCTCGTAGAAAACTCACAGTGTCTGTTCGAGAACAATTGTTCGAAAAAATTAACATTGACGATGCTTTCTCATCGGTGTTGCTGTTGTTACTTTTGAAAATCTTGGAAAAATACATTGTCCGATCGCGAGAACCGATATCGCGCATATAATAATGTAACCGTGTAAAGTAAATAGTATACCGCGTGAGAAGAGGCTGGAGCAAGAAAACTGCCACGCAAATTGAAGAACGAATATATAAATTTAGAAAAATACATTTTCCGATGGCGAGGATCGATAACGCGCATAATAATGTAACCGTGTAAGTAATTAGTAAAGTAATTAGTAAACCGGAACGAATATATATAAATTCGTCGTATTTGTCATTTCTCGTGTTCCAAGATATCGCTCGATATATCGCGACGTAATTGATGAGAATTGGCTTCACACGTGGCAGGCGAGTAACTGCCAAAGCGAAAGAGATTAAGAAAGAAGCGACAAGTGAAGAAGCCGCGCAGATTTCTCAAGATCGGCGCGTCCGACAGCTCGAAGAGGATGCGAGATGACACGCGTAGTCGTTCTGTTTCCCAGCAAAATGTATCCGCCGGAAGTGGAGGAAGAGGTGAAAGGTTTCGCGAACGTCGTGCACGCTATGGATCGCACTGTGGCGTCGATGAAGAATACATATATAAAAGAGGCGAACGTTGACTAGTCATAGAGTGAGAGAGACTGTCTTTCTCTCTCTCTCTCTCTTTCGAGAAAGGGTAAAAAGCATTTAGACTCTAAATATGGTCGCGGAGCGGAACAGTGAGAGTGAACGTGACTCGTTTCGTATGGGCGTCGAGAACTCCTCCTTTGCATTATATCGGTATGCATCGGCCGGTGTGCCCTTGTCTTACGTGAACTCTGTCTTTCGTCTGCTTTTTCCTTCGTTCCAGCCGTTGGAAAGCTGGTAGCGTATTGAAAAGCAACGTTGATGAGGTATTGTTAATCATCGCGGCTCTCATTATGCCGTATTTCAGCACGGCGGACCTTTCACCGTCGCCGTGCGTTGCATCGTTTACAATAGCTGCACGAAGGCTTGCTTCGACCAACTATGCTATTTGCGTCCGATTCGCGTTCCCATCTCGCGATTTCTGATCGTAATTGGAGACTTGATTGGAGAAAATTGAAACTGAATCGAGTGAAGCTGAAAATTCATTAGGCGGCACTAAAAGTCTCAATTTGTCGAGTATAATGGTCGGGACCATTCATCGAGAAAGATACACCCGTCCTTCAATTTACGAGGAACTGATTAACGCGATCTTATTTTAAACGGTCACATATGTATATACATACATATTTTCCTATAAGTTTTAAAATTGACAGTTTTATACAGTCAGTATTGTGAGATCGATTGGCGGAACGCAGAAAGAAACTTTGTTGCGTTAGGCGCGAACAGTGTGTGACTTTGGACGTTGAGAGGACGACATTGTTACTATACTGTTTAGATTTATAATTTATCTTTTATTATATCTTTTAATTTTAACCCAGTCGTGTCTGACTGTCACTTTCAATCACACGAAAGAAGAGAAAGTCGATGTCTTTGGGCATGAAAATGAAAATTTTCAACCGAACTTGAAGAAGGAGAAGAACCTACGGCGATTGCTATGGCATATGGAATATTTTATTTATTTTTATTTACTTATTTATTTATTTTTCCTTTTATAATGACAGATTCAATTTACACGATTTCTATTCGCGTAAATCAAATCCACGTGGAACAAATTATATTCGCGTAAATTGAGGGACGGGTGTATTCGAAAGATCGGCAAAGCAGATCTAGCAAATTACCTACAGAATTGGCGAATTACCGGCCGAACGAGTCGTTTCTTTCGTTTCCTTCGCACTCGCAGAAAAAAAAACAAAAACGCGCGAGAAGGAGAGAAGCTGTAATTGGAGAAAAATTCCTATCGCGATTAAGGAAGCATTGGAAAATTAGATAGCGCGCTACGAATCAACGAAGCATGACCAGGTTTAACCCTTGCCTTGGATAGATACGTTTCCACTCTCACCGCCTCTATCACCAGTTTCCCACACTTTGTTTTGCATTTCGTTTCTCACATTTCACCACCGTTCGAGACGTTCGAGACGAGTCGATCTCGAAAGCTTCTCGAGTCAGTAGCGCGCGACGCCGATTCATCATCGGTGACTCTCGATCCGTGTTATCACTCTGAGCGCTCTGAAAATTTCTGCGCTCAGAACAAAGAGAGTTCTTCAAGGGAATCAAAAGCTCTCGCGCTTTGACTCGAAGCGAGAGAAACGACGTTTCGCGTTTCTCGTTTCGATCGAATTTCTTACTTCGAACAATTCGTAATTAAAATAAATTGTTAATGTTTCTAGTTCTTCAGTCTTTGGGAGGATAGCTCAGTCGGTAAAACATCAGACTCTTAATCTGAGGGTCCAGAGTCGAGTCCCTGTTCGAGCGAAAAAAAAAGACATTGTCCTTTAGGACAACAGCACGGGAGAGCTCTGTGTGGTGTATAAAAAAGGTGTCCCGAAGCTCTCTCTCCCAACGTGCGGAGGACGTTTTTAGTCGCGAAGGTTTTTAGTCGGTAAAAATCCGACACTACCTGGGTCTTCCCTTTAACTCTTTGAGCGCTATGAACGCATATATGGGTTCTCACACAACCACTCAATCTGGGCTATGAACGCATATATGGTATTCTCACACAATCAGTCCAACAGGCCCTTCGTCATAAAAAGTGGGCAGCCCAAAGCACACGCTAAACGTCGCGCAACTCAGCGCTCAAAGGGTTAAAAGACTCAGGTCTTCTTATGAAGATTTCCTCCACGTAAAAAAAAGAAAAAAAGTCCTTCGGTCTGTGTAATAAAACGTCTCGATAATTTTCTGACCAACCCTCGTTACGCCGCCGAATTCCCGCGAAAGTTCCCCGGCGTGCACTTCGTTTGACGCCTAATTAAACCGGCAGCCGTTGGCCGAAGTTTGATGGCTCGGCGCGAGATTGAGAAAGCACGCGGCTACACTGTTAATTAAGAGGATTTGTTATCGTCTTCTTACGTTTCTCGCGAGCACGTCGCGCACCGTCTATAATGATACCAATGTTCCTTGCGAGCAGGATAGGTTTAGTTTTCGTACTGTTCGGCGGCCAGCCGAAAGCGGTCTCTTCCTGCACTGAAATATTTCTCGCTCTCACTTTTTCTCCGGCGTTGGCTGTCTAATGAGCCTGTTCCTGGCGTACGCGCGCAAAAACGGGAAAGTCCGTGCTAAAACACCGTTTACTGGAAACTGTTACCCGTCTCCGTTTCGCGTCACACCGACCGGCAGCGAGCCATTCCTCGCTTTCAACCATTCTCCGCTCGCCTTATTTCGCTGCACAGTAGTTTAGGCTTTTAGGCTCTCGTCGACGTTCCCTCTCTGATTTAATTACGTGCCAGCAAATTAGCCCGAATCACGCGTCTGTGAGACTACTTTGCTCTCTCGTGTTCTCCTTATTCACAGATATTCCCCGTTTGTCGGGACAACACAGTGCAGAAATTGCGGAAAATATTTCCTTTCCATCAGCTTCGTTGTCCTTCCTCGGCTCGATCGAAAATATCCAGTCGCTGTTTCACAACCGCTTACGTAATTGTTGTACATAATTGTACACGATGGTTGTGCTTGGCTTTGCACAAGGAAATCAAATTTTCGAATTTTATTAGCACCGATTACTATCACGCACGTCGGTCACTTTATCGAACATTGTATGCAAATACAATTCGAATTTTTTTAAGATAATCACGACGAGCGTATATGCCTCGATATATATTTACGAACATATCTTAAAAAACGAAGGAATAGCTTCCAAATATTTTGAAATTAGCATCGAGTATTGTGATATATGTTGGTCTCTATCGAATATATTGTATTTGCAAATATTTCGAATTTTTCCCTAGATAATTGGGAGAAATAATTTTATCAGCACTGACTATTACGATGTGCGTTCGCCTCTTTATCGAATATATTATATCTGCAAATATCTCGGATTTTTCCTAAGATAATCGCGATGGTCGTGCTTCGGTGCAAATGAAATTTCACGTAATATACACCAGTCTCTTTTTCACGCGAGTCTCTTTTTACACGGTGAATTATGACACTATTTGCGCGATACTTTGTACACTCGCGATATCTAAATTCACGCGATCAGAAAATATGTTTTCCTAAAATTTTTAAACGTAGCACCGACGAGAAAATTCACACTGTTTGTTTTCAACGATCCGATTATGATTATTCAGCGATGTTCAAGCACGTCAAATTTACGAAAACAGCTTAGAAGATAAGTTCGAGAAAATTAATTAACATTAACGATGAAAATTAAATCATGAAAATATTGCGAATATTTCCAAGCCAATTAAAAAGAAAAGGTCGACTGTATTGAATTAGAGTGCTGATGATGACACTTTTTAGGAACAAAATTTATCCTCATTATTATTCTTTTTTTTTGTTAATCTGTCTGAAATAAATATACATTTCTATAACTTGTACCAGCTTTTCTTTCGTACTGACAGACACTCCATTTACGCGATTTTCATTCGCTGAAAACGAATTCACGTGGAATACTCCGCGTAAATTTATGGAGGTATTTATGAATAATATATATATATATATATTTGCAAGAACATCTTGAAAAAAAAAGAAGGAGAAGACGGAGAACAAGACTTTGACCAAGGAGAGCGACATAGCGTCGCAGCACCGTTATTAATTAGACCACCGGCGGTTATTTTCTTCCTGTTGTGTAACGAGAACGCAGAAAAAGAAGAAGAAGAAAAAAGAATGAAACGATCGATCGTAAACCGGCTTTTAAACAACGACCGATTCCACGAGCCGGACAGCGCCGGGTTTTTCTCGTTGTCGTGATTCGTAGAGAAAGAGAGAAAGAGAGAGAGAGAGAGAGAGAACAGCCACGCTGATGACCGTTCATGCACGAGGAAAGCAACCCCAGCGTCTCTATGTATTAGCCTCGCTTTCGCAATTCGTCGATGGCCAGTTTCTCCGTCACACCGGTTTCTACGGTCGTCGAATCTAGGTCTTCGTGCGGCCCGGTGGCTAAAAAATCGACGTCACAACGTCGTTGTTGTTATGACACGCACGATCGATGATGTAGTCATACCGATGGTGATTTTTCATTCGCCAGTCCTTCGCGCTGGCTTTCTTATGTTAATGAAAGACGCTGGCAAAACGTCTTGCGCAGGATGTGCAAAAATCGGTGGCTAATTACTGCGAAACTACGAGCAACGAATAATTGGATGTAAACCAGTTTGTTTTCAATTATCTTGCTCTTTCGCGAGGGAAAAAATTTACTTTACCGTATGAGAGATACCGTTCTACGATTCTGTAAATAAATGGCGAATCAGTGATTATCGCCAATTACGGAGTGAAGAACGTTCTGCGTTAAAAGTTTTACGACTCAAGTAATTTCGATAATTTGTTAATAAAATTGTTCTACTTCGAAGAATTTCTTTCATCTTCCAGCCAAAGTCAAAATCTCAGCTGAGAAAGAAAGAAAGAAAAAAATGATCGAGAAAGTACCGATTCACGTATTATTTGATAGAAAGTCACACACCGGTGTGTATTTTATAATCGGATAGAAAACGAGAGGTTTCACTCTTATGGTAACACTCAGCTTTCATGATCGATGGTTGTGATTAGAAGTTCCAAAGACGCGATTAATATAGCTGATTAATCTGGGAAATCAGTTCGCACGGGATAGCGATCTCTGAGGCATTAACGAGGATTATATAATCCGTTGAAGCAGGGATTAAATTAAAGCACAAAAACGAGCAAAACGTTCGGCGTACGTGGCAGAGCGGGACCCCTTTGATCGACAATGATCGATCTTAGCTTACGATAAGGAAATTATTAAATTTCCCCACAAGCTGGGTAGAAGAAAAAAGGGCGCATGAAATATTCATAACCTGTAACCAGCCAGCTTATTTCGATCGCGTACGTCCCATCGTTTTTTACGACCGGCCAAACGGAGTAAAACGGAAAGTGAAAAGCATATCGATCGGTTTTCACTGTAGAAATCGATCCGTTAGATAATAATCCGTTATACTACGATCCATATATATAAAAAGTAAAAAACTCGACATTTGCAGGAGAAATTCGACATTTATAGAATAAAATTATACGAATGAAATTCTCGCGAAATGTATCACGCACAGTGGAAGAATGTCAAATGTGGATAGACGCTGGTAAAAATTTAATTAGACGTAATAAAAACTGCAATGTGCAATGGCAAATTATAACGATTGCTCGGAATTATCGCTTTGTTCTGTTCGTGTTATTCTTGAGGCGAAGTAGCAGTTAACGATGCCGATTAGGTTCGCGACAATGAAAATAAACACACCTGGTTGGTCGAACGAAAAAAATTTGCAAAACGACAGGTTCGATGCTGAGAATTGGTGAAAGTTGGTGCAATAAAACTTCCCAGCTGATTCTCGATCAGGCTGTTTCCTTCGAACAGCCTCGCGTAAGCTGAAAGTGCATTTATGGTAACGAAATGATCTAACGTTGGCGTGAGTATTTCGAATCACTTTTTAAATGGTTCGGGAATATAATACACTGGGTTTATCCATTGGACAATAATTGTCTATAATTAGGAATAATTAATCAGTTCACACGCAACGAGAGAGCGTTTATGATTTATTTGAAGTGATACGATAGTGATGGAAAATTAACCGAAGAATGGCTTTCCTCGCTCGGGGAAAAACGGAGAAATTGAAAAGCGTTGCTCGTTGCTTTCGCGTGGATTTTTCGCACAATTAATTGTTCGATCTCACGAGAGAAGTTGACGAGTGAAAACCAGAATGGATGATGAGTTCCCACAAGGATGAGGAAAGAAAGAACGCTTCCCTTTTCGCGCAAGAAAAATTCCTTCGTTAATTATAATTAATTTTCCATGAATGGAAACACTCGAAACTCGAAACGGTAACAAAGTCACGTCGAATAGAGCAAAGAAAAGAAAAAAAAAGAAAAGAAAAGTGAAGTTGTCCTGTCACTTGTCGGATAGAATAGAAAATGGCTGACGAACGATTACGATCACACTGAAGAAAAAATGATCGTCATGATTTTCTTTTTTTTTTTCTCGCGTCGAAGAAATAATCAACGAAGTCTTTGGCCTCGGGATGAAGGATAGCATGTTTCGATCTATTATTTAAAGAATAATGCGAATTCTCCTCGTGACTGAGTTCGTGACTGAACTACTGTGAGTGGAAACAAGTGATAATAACCCAGAGAAACTGCGAGGCGAATTAACGAAGGTAATTTTACGAAATCGGTGAAACTGAAATAAATGTGTAAAAAGTAGCGAATTTTACTCGTGAAGAACACCGTTTCTGCGGGGGCTTTGATTCATTATTGTTCCACGAAGCTACCTTCGCAATCACTGTGAAAAAGAGCTACTTCCACTCACTTTTCATTCAATAAAAATTACCACCGCCTGAATTATTCCACCAATGCCAAATAAGAATAAACATCATAATTCCACTGTTTTTTTCCCAACAATTTTCGAAACGAGTTTCTCCGAATGAAATTCAATTAAAGCGTCAATTGGCAGTGATCAATTTCGAGGAAACGAGGTTATATCGTAATATCGCAACCACCTGTTTGCCTAATGCACCGATCACTTCAACTGGTCGCCTCCAAACATGGGGGCGAAAGTTTGTCGAAAGTATTCGAAGCACATTTCGTTGCGCAATGCCCTAGGTCTGAGAGCCTGACACTTCGTATTTAGAGCAAACGGCATTGAAACCAACAGTGGTCGATGTAACGGTATCAAAAACTACTCGAATGTCATATTTAAAACGGATCGCGCTAACGTTACACGTTCGTTCATGATCTTTGCATCATCGTCTACCTTTGGAACAACTAACGAGTTATATAAAAATTTGATAAATAAATTTAGAAATAATTCATAATAAAAAAAAAACGAACAGATTGAATTTTGATGAATTTCGTCGACATTGTATCATTTAAAATCTAACTGTAAAAGCAGCTCGAATGCTACAATGTTAACATTATATTCTGTAACTTCTGCATTCTATCTATTCCTTTTAGGAATAATTAACGAATTGAGCTCGATAAAACCTTGGATGAAGAAATCTCGTTTCGTTAAAAAAAAAAAAAAAGCAATCACCGAGTTAAATACACCGAAAAGGTGCTGAAAAGGGCAGCTTGATCAACACGCGAGGGTATCTACGAGCCTAATTCATCGAGTCGATTGTCGCGAACACTATCAATGGAACACTATCACTACAGGGACAGCTGTACGTGGAAATAGACAGACACGTGTACGACGTGTAGAAGGGATAGACAGCAGATAGAAACGAAACGAAAGTCGTATTGTTGTGTACGTACCAAAGATATAATCCTCATGGTGCACGCGAACAAGGAAGGTAGAGGTACAGGCGTCGGGGAACGATCCTCCGAGAGTTTCACTGAGAGAGTGCAGTGGTATAGTACGGAGCTCGGTCCTTTATAACCTATACGAACGGTTTTGCTCTTAGTGGGGGCCAGTAACCGTGGCTAGTAACCGCGTCCTCTTGAACCACCGCGAACGTGTGTCGAACAGTCCCGCGAATTAGATTCCCCTCCCCTGATGGAGGCCGACAGACTTCGACGGCCATTGCCAAACACACACCAGAAGAACGCCACCGCGGGCCTTTCGCGTCGCGTTGCCAAATGTTTTCCTTTTTTTTTCTTTTTACGTGGAGGAAATCTTCATAAGTCATGAGTCTTTTAACACTATTCCTACCACGACCGGTCAAATGACCGTTTTTAAAATTTCAATTAGAATTTCCTATATACAACGTTTAAACTTCACGACTTTCCCTCAAATATACGTATAATACATTTTTCAATATCCACTTCTTTTTTCATTTTTTATTCGTTGAGAAAAATTTGTAGTCTGTCTTACCTACCACGACCGGTCATTTGACCGGTAAAACGATTTATATCTTTTTGCAATAGTATTCTCTCAAGGACTCAGTTCCAAAGCTATAAAGTCGTTAGAAACGAAAGGCAACGCAGTTGTGGCATGATTTTAGCCGAAAAGTGCCTTCCACGGACTGATTTACTGATTAAGCCTCGCGGTGTAACCACGGACAATTTTTTTACAAGCGTGTCTCTCGCAACAAAACTTTTAGCGAAGAAAACTACGGTTGTTGGAACAATTCGAGCAAATAGAAGAGAGCTACCAAAATTGGCGAAACTGAAAAATGACAATACGACACGTTTCTCAACAAAATTATATCGTTCAAATAATTGTACTCTGACAATTTACAAAGCTGAACCAAATAAAAAAGTACTGATTCTTAGTTCAATGCATACTTCCGTACAAGTTGAAGAAAATGATACTCGTATATCGGAGACAATAAGATTATATAATAGCACCAAATTTGGTGTCGATGTGACCGACCAAATGGCCAGAAATTACACGGTGAAGTCTAAATGTCGGAGATGGCCTTTACAGGCATTTTTTCAATATCCTAGACTTATCCGGGATAAACGCATGGGTTTTATATATAAAGAAACCACGGGAGAAGAAATTTCGGGACAAGAATTTTTATTTCAATCGGCAGAAAAACTTGCCATCGAATATCAAAAAGTGCTACAGCTAGGCAAAGATCAACCAACGCCCATCACAACATCAATCACAAATACAAGTACGGGTTCACGTAAACGGAAAACATGCCAGATAAGATATTGCAAAGGCAATAAGACTAACAAAATCTGTCTAAAATGTAAAAAAGTACGTATGTGGAAAATGTACAATCGAGAAGCCTATTTGTAAAAAAATGCGGTGAAAGCGAATAAAATGTACATTATATGCTTCTGAATGAAAGAAACTATGTTTTTATACTGTCAAATTGGCTTTTATCTTCATTCACATATTAAAAAATATAAGTTGCGCTAAAGACCGGTCATTTGACCGGTCGCGGTAAGAATAGATATACGTGAAGTATTTTTGCTAGGAATAGTGTTAAGGGAAGACCCAGGTAGTGTCGGATTTTTAATTAAAACCTCCACGATGGCCATTCTCCGCGCATTAGGAGAGTTCCGGGACCTTTTCATACAGAGCACTGCCGTGCTGTTGTCCTAAAAGACAATATCTTTTTTCTTTTTTTGATGCTCTACCGACTGAACTACTCTCGTCATCTCACCACGTTGCCAAATTCTACGCCGCGGTGCGTGAACGTAACATTGCATTGTGCGTGAACGCGTCCGCCTTGACGAGTGGTCGTATGTAGGTCGTGTTGCGAGCGCAAGCAAGGATTTTATAAACGCTCGATAACGATCTGCCTGGGTCGCGCCTTCGTTTCGATTGCGAATTCGCGAATTCTCGAATTTTCGAAGAACTCGGGATCTAAGGCTTGTATCAAACGTGGAGGATAATTTGAACGGACAAGATTTTTAAAGAGGGGAGGGAGAGGTTACTTGCTTGAAAAATTATTTTCCAACAGCTTGAAAAATTATTTTCCAAGAGCTTCATTCGTTCAAACTGCTTTGCCAATTAAATCCAGCCGTTCGAATGAAAAATTCGGCAAGTACCGGGGAAAAGTGAGTAAAATTCTATTCTAGTATATAAAGTGTAAGTTCTACCGTACTTGTACATTCTTCGTTCGTTCCTCGTTCTTCGCCGGAATGATTAATGACATGATGTTACCTTATTAAGCGTTACGTTATTTGCAAATGATATCCCTGCCTTGTTTCGGTAATTACACGTTTCTAAAGTTAAGGTCTTGGTTAAGCGCATCCAAGTGAGTGTGCTGTTACGCGCAATTAGCGTATTAATGAATGTCTCGATTGACAAGGATTCCAGCAATCGTGTTTTAAAACACCCGGGTTACGAGCTACGTGCAAATTGTTTTTGCAAAAAAGTTTTTTAAAATATGTAAAATGTATAAAATTATTTAAATATATAATTATTTAAATAATATATAAAAATATATAAAAATATATATATATATAAAATAATATATAAAAATATATAAAATACATAAAATTATTTAAATTATATAAAAAAAATTGTTGAAACTGACTACATTACGCACATTTTAAATATCTGTTCTACTCTGTATATATTTTCACATTTTAATATTAAATATCTGTTCTACTCTGTATATATTTTCATGTCGTTTTCTTTTTCATGTCGTATATATATATTTTTATCGTATCCAGAACGAAACACGATTCACATAAAAAGAAAGTCTTACACTAACGCGTATCTAATCAACTCGCTTATCAATAAAAATGTGATGGAAAAAGTATTGCTTCAGGACCAGCAGTGATGATGAATTTACTATGGACGAATATGAAAGTGATTTAGAAAATGATTGTTTTACGCGATTAAGCTATGATTCTGATGATAGTGACATTACTTTACCAGTGAAGGAAAAAACAAAAGTATTGCAAAATACAGTGATTCTAGTGGCAGTGAAGGAAACGTATCGCAAACTCTAAATAACGTTATCTATAGTGAAAATCTTCCATTCAATAATTGGCAAGAAATCCTTGAAGAAGACACTCATTCCTCAACGATTTGATTTTTCATACCCTCGAAAATGACAAATAATTTATAATTCGAATATTCATTTACAAAATGTTCATATTATGACAATAATAAAACAGCTTTGAAAATATATTGCCTTTTTGATTTTACGTGCAATTTTTGCCTTCGAATAACTGACATATTACATAGCTAGATAAAGTTAAAAATGTCCGAGCTGCTGAAAGCTTTAGACGAGAAAAAGTTCGAGCGCAAAAGGTTCATTTGGGAGAATCGTCGTGATCGAAGTTTCTTATTTCGCGCGGGACACGTGCGCCGTTCGAATCATTGAGAAATCGGTTCGCGCTTTCGCTGGTATTATTATTACGAACGAAACGATCCACAGAGAATTATCGATCTACTGGATTTCGTGAATTCCAAGGAATGAAAACTGTATTGACGCGAACGTGAAAATTTTAAGTTTGACGAAAGTAATAACTATCGTGTACTAATGTAGGAACATTGTAGAATTAATGCCTAAGAACGAAGCATAAACCTATCTATATACTATACACACCTTACTTTGTACTACTTTACACATTTATTACTACTTTGTACTACTGTACACATTTATTTGTTTTCACTGAATTCATTTGTTCCAATTTTACTAGGATTAACCGTAAGTAATGAGACAAAATAAGACTAACGTGCAAATAAAATAAGTTATCAGTCATTAATTTAAGTTCAATTTGAGTGGCGATGGGTCAAATATTTGAATATTCTGTAAAATACGACGATAGATATACTGCGTAAAGTAAGTAAATGCAGTTGCAAAGTAAATGATATTCTTTCGCTTTTAAACTCTGAGCCTTTTTCTTACAATGCGTGGCAATTGCTTCGATAATTAAAGAAATTACAACGTTGTTGATTAATTGAGTTGTTAGTTGACTGCTAAAAAGTTTAGACGAAACTGTATATTATATTTATAGATACAAAATGTAATTGCCACGTGTCTATAGATTGTACAGAGGCTATAATAATCATGGTTCCTATCAACGAATCCTATCGAACTATCGTTCAAAAATATTCTTAACTCTCTACTTCTCTACTGTGAGATAAAACGTAACAATTTCTCCGTTAATAAAGTGTTAACTTGTCGAAAGACGAGTGTTTTACTTTCAGAAAATAAGAAAAAGAAAACGAGGTAGCGTCGGAAGGTAAGTATTAAATATTTGATTGACGTAGAAAGCACAGAATTCCTGACTATATTATATCGACGTTTGAACGCAAAGTGGAATAAAGTCAATAACGAGAGCAGCCTACTTTATCGGCCACGATTCATACTAATAACCCCAAAGCCGGTTTCTCGATGAAAATGCATTTACCTACTTTCATTGCTGGGATCAGTCGATGGTCGAACTTCACTTTCGATATCACCGAACGAAAAAATACAGAAGCAAGACTTGTTCGCAACATCGTCCTTCGTAACATGATCGCGATTTCAGCTCTAGTTCGATGGTTCATTATCGATGTAACTACTTGTAACTTGTATACATATATTTCACAGAATAATTTGTACAATCCGTTCGTAATCAATGATAATCGTTACTGAATTGAAATATCAACTTCGAGAACATAATATATCATTTTTGAAGTTGACATTTAAATTCAATTATTATAATTAATTACGAACGGATTAATATATTATTATATATAATATATTACTTTTTTTATATTATTTTAATCGTTCAGATTATATACAGACGATGCACGATTATGATTGATTTATAGAAAATTAACGATTAAAATAATTATTGCATTATATCAATCGAAAGAAATATCGATTATGTGGGGAATTATTTTCGAAAAAATTCCCTTCGATTTTCGTTTGTCGAAAAGAAAGAGAGAAATTGCTCTGTGTTAACGAATCATTTCAGTTTCCACTGACCAAACGTTATAAAAATTATAAAAATGACAATGTATTTTTAATTTTAGTTTATAAACTTTTGAAATTACATTAATTTCGTGGCGAAGTATTGCGGGATTGATGAAATGAAAATTGTTTCGACGTTGTTTCACGTTATATGCATTATTTATGTACAGCAATATATTTTCTAACATGACGATAAACCGATTCGACAGTTACTTAGCTGACCGTCTTAGAACTTTCCTATGGCGAAAGTTATTTTCACGAGGCTGTTTTCGCGTTCGCAGTTGCAAGAGTCGATTTACAATTTTCATTCGATATCTTTGTTCCCTTATAGTGTTACGTAAAAGTGTAAAAGCAACGATGCGTCTTAAAAGGCGCAGTGCCTTTATCAATCGTCGAACGCGTCGAACAAAAGTCGTTAATTTTATCGAAAATTTCTCTTTACTTCCACGTGTCGAATTCTCTCTCGAGTCGAATTAAAATCGATTTGAAAGAGAACGATTAAAAAAACGCGATACCTTTTTTTGTCAGTATCATTTTCATTCAAACTAAATTCTCCTACATAGATTCTTCTTCTTCTTCTTCTTCTTCTTCTTCTTCTTCTTCTTTTCATCGATTCGAAGTAATCGAAACGAAACGAAAACGCTCCACTAGAAAAAAAAAAAGAAAAGAATTCCTGTTTCCTATTTTTGACTTGCGTTCGACACGCCACATACGTCAAAACGCGAATACGTTTGTTAACACGTGAGTCGCGTGTGTGTTGTCGCTCGTTTAACGCGAAACGTTAAGCTAGTCAACGAAGCTGGCTCACGAAATCGCTTGCATCAATCGATCGACGATTTCTGCGTTCCGATGACGATAAATTCATGCAAAATGGGAGCCAGTGAGTTCTTGTAACCGTGCAATGTCGAAACCCGCGGGCAGATTTTGCGTGACTCGCTTAGACGATAATAATGGCCCGGGCCATTTCTCGTATCACCTAGTATCGATACGAGTTTCGATAACTCCTCTAAAGCTAACGAGTTTTAAATAAAATATTGAATTGTGATTTCAAAGATGTAAAATTATTTTAAATTATTATAAAAATATTAACTTTCACGCTTGTATTATTTTTTTTTTTTTGAATATTTACATTATTTATTTCGATATATTATTTAATTTTCAATAATGAATTAATTTTAGAGTGAAATATTTTCAGAATAAATTCAATAAAAATGAATATAATATTAATTGTTAACTATAAAATTTTATTATATATTTCCTTAGTTATATTTGTTTCTTCAATAATTTTTATTTATAGAATTGAATACATAAAGCTTGAATAATTTTTTATTGAAACGTCTTTATTATTTAATAACAACATTTTTATTTTCTATAATTTTATTAATTTCAAGTCCAAATATATTAACAATTATAATAGGGTGAGATATATTAAATTTAACTTCTTACTGTTTAATTGTTTACTATAATGAATTAAATTCATATAATTCAGGAATAACAATTATTTTGATTCGATCAGGTGATTTAAGATTATTAATAATTATTTCGTTACTAAGAATATTTGGCAGATGAAATTTAATTATTTACAAAATAAATAAAATGGTAATGGTTATGTTATTAATTATAGCTTTTACGAAGAGTTCCTTTCTTTGTATGATTACCAATAGCAATAATAGCTCCTACTCCAGTTTCGTCTTTAGTTCATTCATCAACTTTAATAACTGCAAAATTTTACTTTAATAATCTAATATTAAATTATATATTAAATATAATATATTAAATTAATTGTAATATATTAAATTATATTTTATTGATTTCTGAAATAACAATACTTTTTTGTATGATTACTAATAGCAATAATTTAAATCTAGAATAACAATATTTTTTTTTATGATTACCAATATCAAAAGCAATTTTTTCTTCGTATGATTACCAATAGCAATAATTCCTACTCCAGTTTCGTCTTTAGTTCATTCATCAACTTTAGCAACTGCAGGAATTTGCTTTAATAATCTGATATGGTGATATATTAAATTATATTTTATTGGTTTCTGGAATAACAATATTTTTTTTTCACGATTCATAGCAAATTTTGCAATGCCTTCACGCAAAATTGCCCGCAAAAGATCCCCGGTCTCGCTTGTCGTTGTCGTTCGTCATTGTCAAAATTTCCAGCGCAATGGGCAACGTTCACCAACAATTCCGCGGAATGAACGCGGAAGGAAGCGAATGGAACGAACAACACACAATGGTGACTTTCCATGTCGAGTCAGTGACTCGTTAGGTGGGTGGAATGACGCAAGATACGAATCTTCTCTCGGTATATAATGTTACACCTGACGGCGAACGTGGCTGGCTGTAACCTCGTTGCACACAGAAGAAGAAGGTCAATGCACATGAAGTAATGCTCACCTCGAGCGGAGGTGAGCATCGTGACACGATCGTTTCGGCACGATGCCAACGCCATTGTCTGCCATTTGTCCTGTAATCCTTAACGCCACGTTCATACTAATTCTCCACCTTTGCTAATCCACCGCGTGCTTAATCCGTAATTTGATTCACGATGTTACGTATATATACATATGTGTGTATAATATAATCTGTTACAGGATCGTACGAGGTGAGTCGATCGAGACTAGCAGGCAATTTCGTCGTAATTGGTGAGTCACGTAAAATTATAAAATTCCTCTTTTTCGCACACGTGAAGGAACCCTCGTCTTTGACGACTTGTGAGGCACGCAGAAAAGAAAATACGAATTAAATAGTTGGTAGAAAGTTTGCTCGATACATATCTGTTACATTCTAGCTAATAAATTAATTCTACCGCCATTTCTTTAAACATAATCAATCTAAAACATTCGAGTAATCGTCAGATGTTTATCATCAAATTTCCTTCTTTCTCTCTCTCTTTTTTCTTTTTTTTTTTTTTTTTTTTGTTTAAGAAAGCAACACGACGTAACGCTTCCATTCGGTGAAATTCAAAGTTATCCTTTGAAATTATGTCAGACAATACGTAACGAGGTAAATCGTGCCTCCAACGATAGTCGTTACAACAACGAATGAATATTCATGCATTTCGAAAAAGAACGAGAGAAAGGGGAAAAAAGAAAAAGGAACACAATAGGATCGTGTTTTTCTCCGAAATCTTTTGAATGGGCCGGTCTTTCGTCGAGTCGAAACACCGTGAATTACCGTGAATTATACGCATATTTTTCGAGTTCGAGAAGAATAACCGGTGTTGAGACATCGTTGATGAAACGTCGTTGCGACGTAGAAAACTAAGCTAAATTGCGACAAAAAATGAACGTACGAGTCTGGGAACGTACGAATTTCGAGATCAAATAGACAAAACGGAAACTTCTTTTACAACTGCTTTCGAGCTTGTCTGTGAAAAAAACATCGCGGCGAGCTCTATTCTTCGATTCGCGCGAATTTCATCATTTTACAACCGCGAGAAGGCACGAGAAGGAGAGAAGTCAACGCGAGACTCGCCTTGCAGATACGTAAGACTGGTTGCCATTACTGCAGGCTGCGTTTTCCATCGTGCAGGCGATCCTCAACGACGATAACCGAACGATAGAAATATAAATTCTTTTTTTTTTTTTAAACATAGAATATGTTTTACCGATGGTGGTGTTCGGGCAAAAAGTGTCACGTGATTAAGGATAGAAATAAGTTTACGAGCGATGTGTCATCGGTAGATGCTGTAAAGGAGTGAGGTGTTAAGGTTGTCGAGACACAGATGATGGGCAATCGGGATTGTGAGGAAAATAAAAGTAGTTGATAAAATTATAGTTATCGCCAACCAATTCTGTCTATAAAAAATTAACAGGAATAAAAATAAAGCAAATATACGTGAAAAGGTGTCAAGTTCTATTTCCTTACAGAAATGAAATCAGACATATTCTATGTGACAGGCCTTTAAGGGCGTT
This sequence comes from Tetragonula carbonaria, assembly GCA_032399595.1. Taxonomy (NCBI): domain Eukaryota; kingdom Metazoa; phylum Arthropoda; class Insecta; order Hymenoptera; family Apidae; genus Tetragonula; species Tetragonula carbonaria. The sequence goes on along the minus strand of JAUCRC010000007.1, from coordinate 2,309,301 downwards.
GAAGCCGCTCATTTTTTTTTCCCCCTTTAATTTTATAGTAATATATATTGAGTATAATACAGAAATTCAGTTCATTGCATCGTCTTGGGATATATTCTTGAAAGATTATCGATAACATTGGTAAAATTTTGCCAAGGCTTGCAACGGTGAATTTGAGAATAAATGTGGCGTAGGTTGAAGAAAGCGTAAATTGCGTGCGTGCCGTTATCTCTTATGATAATTCTCTGCCACGATTTAAGAATTTGTTCCTGGAACGAGGTAAAATTCACTTATGCCATTTTCACACTCTCGTTCTCACGTAATTGCCCTACAAATACTAAGTCGCTGGATTTCTGCTCTTGTTTCAAAATCTAATATAATATACAGGGTGTCCTATGATTCGTGATCAACCTGTTGAAAGGTGAGTAGAATTTTTTTCATCGAAGCCCCCGTTTTTTTTTTTGAGAGAATAGAGTTTGAAAATTTATCGACTGGACAGACGAGAATAATCGACACGAGGATATTTTACGCGCAAAAATAAGTAAAAAAACGTGGAATAAAATTCCTCTCGTTGAAGGCGTCGTTTTCACGAGAATAAACTTTGAACGCGTTAAAAATTGACTTGGGCGCACTTAATAAATTTTCAAATTTCTCAAAAAACAGTGCTTCCATTTTTGTAAGTTTAAACTTTCGTAAATTTTATTCCGCGTTCTTTACTTTCGCACGTAGAACAACCTCCTGTCAATTATTATTTTTCCGTCATGACTATATAATTAACTAAATTCAAGTTCACTTTTAAACCTAAATTATTTTTAAACTTTTTCAAATTCAATTTTTAAACTTAATTCGCTGAAACTCGATTTCCTCGAAAACGGAGAATGAAAAAGTTTTATTTCTTTTCTTTTCGACACATTTTTACATGTGGAATCAGTCGGTTGACCACGAGTTGCGAGACACCCTGTGTATATATATATATATATATATATGTATCGCACAGTATCATTGTTATACGTGTTATATAGCGAACCGATCGTACTTCGTGCCGAAGAAACGCGAAGGTCGTTCGACGTAGAAATTTCGTAACTAAAATTCCGATCGGCCGAGTTCCGGTACAAAACTTGATACAGTTCAACCTCGCCGGTCGCCTTCTGTTATTTTTATCGATTAAAAGAAATAATAATCCGAAAGGTCGTCTATCGCGCGACCGGTTGCGCGAGTTCGACTACTGGAAAAAAAAAAAAAACAGGAATGATTTGAAAGTTGGAGGATACAGCTTCGAATTCGATTCGTCATTTGGATCGAGAACCAAGTTTTATTAATATCTCTTTCGTCTTTATTTTTATCGTTACAATTGTTAACAAAAGGAAAAAAAAATGTTCACCTGCAACTTGCGTGTAAACTACAATAGAACGAGAGGAGAGTTCAACGAAAATAATACTCTGAGTTTGTTCATCGTGGAAACGTGATATTTGCAACATTGTGAATTTATCCCGATCTAATTTACCTGACAACGATCTAATTGATACAGTACGACGTAATAGCTAGAGTGTTGAATTTTTTTATGCCGCGAGACGCCAACTCGAAGACGCAACTTTGACAAAAAAAAAAAGCGAGGTTCTCCTTGAAAACGGAATCTCGTGACGCCGCGGAAGCTGCGTGTTCGTTGCGATTGAAACTGGTGGAACTTTTATTTACATTTCTACAACACTTCCTCCGCGACACGCGGCGCCGACGATCACCAATGGAAATGTACGTGAAAGAATTTTCATCCGCGAGCATCCGAATTTAAGAAATAGTGACCAAACTGATTTCACTGGGTGTGGACCCACCTTTCTTCGCATTTCCACGTGCTCGTCACGTGTTCGATTCCAATGGCAAGGAAGGCAGACTCGGTAGGCAGCCATGACAGCTTCGCTGATTCACTTATTACCGAAAGAAAGCTGAAGAACCATGATCGTTACCACCGTTCTATAAGTTCTAAAAGTGCGAAAGAGAATGAAAATGCAGTGGTAGATAATTCAAATTATCCCGGTCATTTTCGCGCCTTGAGTTTTCGACGTAATTTCCTTCGGTAATAAACGGACAAGCGATCGATCTACCATGTAGATTGGCCACAACATATATACGGGTACAATACAGATGGTAACGCACGGAGAGACCACCCTGACGGACACGGGAGGGACTAGAGAGCTGGGGCTCTAGTAGTAACCGAAGCTGATGTCGTGCAACGGCGGCGCGACGCCCTGAGGCAAAGCGTAATCCCTAGCTAGTTGATCGAGGATACCGCCATTCTGGCTGCGAGGTTGCGGTTGGGAACGGTGTTCCTGAACGGGAGCGGGGCCAAACTGAGCTGGGCCCTGGTTGTACAACTGAGAGGGTGGTGCCGGCTCCTCGGGCTGGATGAGAGGGGTCTGTCTGAGGGTGGATTGAGGAGCAGCCGGCGTGAAAATCGGCGGCTTGGGGAGACTTTGGGCTGACTGCTGCCTGGGTGCTAGCTGAGGCGAGTAGACGGCCTGAGTGTGAGTCTGGGGCTGTTGGTATGTAGCTGGCTGCTCGTACTGAAGCTGCTGAAGGGATGCTGGCCGAGCTGGCGCAGGCGCGACCGCTCGGAGCGGCGCGGGTCTAACAGCCGGTTGCGGGTAGTCCTCTTGATAGTTCGCCGGCAGCGGCTCCTTGTTCGTCGTCTCGTCTACCAGAGTCGGTGGCGCGACCGTGATACCCTCGCCAGCCGGCTGGAAGCCGTACTGATTCGCGCCGTACTCGACCACACGCACCTTCCCGGTGTCGTCCACGAATCCGTATTTACCCTTCACCTCGCCGGTCGGTAGCTTCGTCTCGATCTTGAACGAACCGTCCGCGCCCTCGAACCCGTACGTGTACGAGCCGTCCTCGTTGTGCCTGTTGATCTGCTTGAGGATGGCCACCGGCGTTGGTTTCGGCGTGGCGGGGCCAGCGGATTGCCGATTCGGCGCGGAATCAGCGGCGTAACTCCGCGGAGTCGGATGGGCCGGTCTCGTGGGCGACTCGTACGCTGAGTATTCGTCGACGTAGTTGACACCTGGTTGCTGGTATTGCTGACCCGATACCGCGAGCATGGCAGCTAGCAATAACAGTACCTGGAGGTAGCAACAAGCTCGCGTTAAATTTGAGAAAGAAAAAAGAAACTGAGAAAGACTCGTTAATTGCAGAGTGACGTGTGTACAAAGGATTGTTGGATCGATGATGGACTGTGTGTTACAAAATTGTACCGAAGTATATATACTAAATTATCGGCGTCATCGTTCTCAATCGATCGACGAGTGCCTCGTAGACAGGTTCAATTATCGATACGCCTATTACTTTCTGTTTTCGAGAATATAGTATATTTCGTTGTTACGTAAGCACCGTTTCGTCCATAACGCGTTTCAACGAATTGTTCTCGAACCCGGATTAGCACGACGTGTATACACGTCGATGACTCGTTTGCAATGAGGACGATATTTTCCAATATTTTTACTTCGTCTTTTTCTTTCGCTAGCAGTTTGCGTTTCGGATAATTTACGATTGCCCAGTGGAAACGTGTCTAGCGTGTCGTGACCACCATAAATTTAATAGTCGTGCGGTCAGCATCGCGGTGCTGTTAATCCGGGACTTTATGAACCGTAATTGTTCGCAGAAACGCAGCGATGCGTGACCCTCCGAGTCCACCAGAACCTTAACCGCCAGACGTGACTTTATTACACACCTTCGAGTAGATAACCGCACTCGAAGGATACCGGATTCTCGACGATAGCGAGACTCTCGACAGCTGTTGCATTAGCGAACGAATGCGACGAATGAGCAAATAAAACGCGAGTGCATTGTCCGTAAATTGCACATGAATTAAAAGTAAATGAAAAAAAAATTTTCCATATTTTTTAAATATAGACCATGACCAATTATTGACCATTATTATGACGATTATTACATCATTAAATTTAACAAATTTGCTTTAATAAATTTAATAAATTCTAATTTATAATTATTTATAATTATTTTTTAATTAATTCTAATTTAATAAATTTAATAAATTAGAATTATTTTATGAATTAATTTAAGAAAAAAATAACATTAATGTATTTTATATTACTTAATTTAATTTTAATTAAAATTTCACGAAATCGAGATATTATTCGTGAAAGAATATTCATAGGTAATCGTACATTTATTTTAAAAATCATAATTAAATTTGGAATAATTATATTTATTATCTCTGAACTATTTTTCTTTGTTTCTTTTTTTTTTTTTTTGAACATTTTTTTCATAGTTCTATTTCTCCATCAATTGAAATCGATATAATATGATCGCCAATATATGTATATTTCTTTTCTCCCCGCGGAAGATGTACGCGGCTGGTTGATCGATCGTGATTCGTTCAAATTACACACGCGACTCGAAAGTAACTCACTTCCTGCCTGCAGTTCTGCCCGAATGGCCACGAACGAGAAATCGCTTGCCACGCGACATAATTCGCCAACGTGTTCCTGTTCCCTCGGCGTAACTCGTTATATAATTCTCTTTCTTCGAGCGAGTGGGCGGCTGTCTGTACAGCTCGCCTTTGTAATTTTTCGAGAGAATAATCTCCGAAATAACACGGCTGCGAATATATAAAGCTTGTGTTTGCAGTTAATGTTAATTCGCGCGACGACAATCGCGACGATTTCAAACGAATGATCCTTGGTCGAGTGAACCTTCGCGACGAGATCACGATCACGATCATGAGGCGAACCCCTCGATTTACGCGCCATATCGAGAGGCGTGGATCGATCGATCGATCGCTACTGACATTTGTCTCTCGATCCCCTTACGAAATAAACTCGCACGACCGTGTCCGTGTTCTACAAACTATCTACATCGATCAAACTGACTGACGAATTCGGCGAATCGCCCAAGACGATCGGCAACGCACAAGACACAAGCACAGTTGTTCCGTGAACGATGAAGAACAATCACACATCACACGCGAGAAATTTGAAATTTTCGAAGGTAGGTCATCGGCAGAGATATCGGCGGCACAGTCGCAATTTGGCAGAGTGCTCTGACGTTTCGAATGGAAAAGAAAAAAGAAAAGAAAAGAAAAAAAAAAGAAACGATGACGATGAATGACTGAGCGGAGTGCACTGTGAATACGTACCGTCGCGACGGTGTACATTGTGTTTTCCAGGTGGTTGGTGTGTTAGTGTGTGTGAATGTAAGTAGGCAGCGAGGCTAGAGTACCAGCGGTTGCTCGAACTGAGGCCCTCATATACCTTACTCGGGTCCCCCGTTCCTACCCCCCCTCTTGCCCTCTTGCACTCTTGTTAGCTCTGTGGGACTTTCACTATCTATTCGAACTCCTGTATGTACGGGCCGCCTTGTCTCGTTACAGTACCTTATATCCCCTAAATATCCCCCACCAATGGCCAGCCCGGTTTCTCCAGACTCTGGAAAATCGGATCGCGGACCGGGCAGCGAACGCGTTTCTGTCAACGCGTAATTCTTCTGCGTAAGTTTCCGTTCTCGACGAGATTCAACGTTAATCGAGATTTATCTGTTGCAATTTGTTAATCGACATTTACTCGCTCGGAGAATTATGAAAGAGTTTCGAAAAAGAAATAGGCAAGACGATGTCGTTGATGAAAATCGTTTGCAATACTTGCGTACAACTGACGTACAGAAATTCCTTTTTATCAAAACACAGAATCAGAATTCTTTCTCCAGAGAAAGAGAGAACAAAATTTTGAATGGAGCGAAGAATCTGTGTAGAATCTGTTCGATGGATCGATGGATCTGTTCGTAGACAACACGCGGCGAGGATTGTTCAAACGTCAGGTTTTCGATCGAGAGAATCGATCCAATTTGTCCACCGTGCGCTCTTATGTTACAGTAACTGGTACAGTAACTCGTATACGGGACACATTGCCCGGCAGGTTGTTCTGGTTTCTCGTCACTCTTGAAAATCATTCCGAAGTCCTCCGTTCGGACTGATCAATACGCTGATCTGTCGCTGATCAATTATTTATTGTCCGTCCAAAATCTTTCACTGCACTGTACGGTCCACCGTACGGTCCTCGTTACGACCGGGTGTCGGTGTATCCATTACGAATTTACTGCTCCAAAACTGTTTAAGGTTGTGTTCCTCGATGCCGAGGCCCGATTTCAGTCGGTTGCTCGACTTCAACGAGAATGCCATCGTAGAAATCCGCGCGTAAATAGCGGCGAAATTCGTATTTTTATTGAAGGTACTTCAACTAATTGGAAAGACTTCGTACAAGAATAATTTCAAATATAGAATATTTAATTGTGAAAGTTTCCTATTTTGTTATTAATACGTTGTTTCTAGTCTGTTAAAATGTCAATTGATATATTATATTTTTATATATTAATTATAATGTATTTTAATATATATTAGTTATTGTATATATTATATTCGTAATTATATATGTATATATATATACACAGAATTTATTGACATTTTAATAGACTAGAAACAATGTATTGATATATTAATATATACACAATTTATTAACATTATATATATATATTAATAATGCAAAAATAATAATAAAAAAGGTAAAGTATTTTCAGCCCCGAGTTCCTATGGTGAAATTATTATGTAAAAGTGGCGATGTAGATATCGAGGTCACGCTACAGAAATTAAACGACATTACGGCGATTGAGTGGGACAAAACGAACGCACTTTTACCGCGAGTGTCGAGTATTTATTCATCGATTTATCGGACACTCGGAGAAGAAAGATACCTTCGACGCGATTTGAAATTTGAAATTTTTCTGCGAGCGAGTTCACACTGATTTTAGTTCACACTGGAATATTAACACCGACGATTAATAACGTAAAATTTTCGTTAGAAATATTAAAGTAAAAGAAATAGAATAATTTTATAATGCAACGAAGTACGCAAGAATTTATTTATTTATACATTTTACGAGAAATTGTTTAAATCTCTAGAATTACACTGTTTCACGTCCGTAAAATATCCGACAGAAATTACAAATTAGTCATTTTGAGTTTTTAATTCCTGAAATATTAATTCGTATTCGTGGAAATGGAGAAAAGTGCAAAGAAAGTACGATCGAAACGTCGAAGGAATTTAAATTACAGTTACTAATTATTAAACTTATTATTACAGTTACTAATTATTAAAGCGTGGATTTTATGTACTTGTGGAAATTTCGAAGTGGAAAAATGTAAAAAGATCTCCAAAGATCTTTGGATAGATTGAATAGGTCAAACAATTTTTATGAAATTGCATAAATATTCAGTCTGGTGTTTCTTTTATATGATTCGAGTAATTTAGATAATTAGTTTAAGAACCAAACAGAATGAGTAAGAATAGCAATGGATTTTCTTTCGCTTCATTTTAGCGTGTAATGCAGGCAGTAATTATTTATCCTTCGGCTTTCATTAAGTGAAAAAAAAAATTGTAAAGTTCAAACGTCGTTCAGGCACTACCGTTAGAAGCGGTGTTGCCTACTCTATTGTCACTTTACACCGATTTAGAGCTAATCGACGGTCGCCTCTGCAAATCAGAAACTATGTTTCGAAACGTTGCAATTCACCTACGAGCTTCTGTTAATCATTTCAAATCACGCGATGATTTTCTGCTAATTTCAATATCTATCGTTCGAGTTATCGTTCTCAACTCTTTGATGCTGATTTTCGCTTAAAATTATCGTAAATCTAAAGGTTTAGGTTAGGTTTAGTACCGAATGAAAGGTATATTAAAAATTCAAAATACATTCATGTTTGAATGTATTTCTTCTTTTTTATATATATATTTATTCAATATATTGCATGTTTATTCAACGTGCTACATTTTTTGATCCTCCGATAAATCCTCATGGTATAATAAATTACAGATTGATAATAAATTATTGTATCGTTGATTACATGATCATCCGTACAATCCGTCATTTCACGATTATTTCGATTATATTTTAGATTACAATTTATTTCGATCGTATTCTGGGCGTTTTGCAGATTACTTGCATAATCCGCCGGGCGATTACGGGATCGTAAATTTAACTAAAAGCGAGCAAGAATCAGAGCTTGATCTAGCTAAAAAAACTAGCTTCTCGTGGAATGGAACGAGACAGAATAAACCAGCTAGCACGCGTTCAATCCTTGATTACAGTGCTGTCTGTAATACCACTTTCGATCTTGCGAGAATAATTACGCGGATGAAGTAGCGTTTGTATAATCAGTTCGATCGGTTGAAATCGTGTGTCAAAGCGCGTCTTTTCTTCCCCCTGTTTTCGATTTTTATCAATTAATAAGCGATAGGTTATCTAGATTAATCTATCTATCGCTTACTAATTGATAAAAATCGGGAACAGGGAGAAAAAATTTTAAAATTTTCGTCGATTAGACGATCTCGATTATAAAGATGTAAATTATCCAAATTATCACAGAATTCGCAATAGGCGCACCTTGACACACGATCGCTTAGTAAGCGATAGATAGATTAATCTAGATAATATTTCGCTCATTAATTGATAAAAATCGAGAACAGGAAGAAAAAATTTTAAAATTTTCGTCGATTAGACGATCTAGATTATGAAGATGTAAATTATCCAAATTATCACAGAATTCGCAACAGGCGCGCTTTGACACACGATCGCTTAGTAAGATAGATAGATTAATCTAGATCACCAATTGATAAAAATCAAGGGGGGAAGAAAATTTAAAATTTTCGTCGATTAGACGATCTCGATTATAAAGATGTAAATTATCCAAATTATCACAGAATTCGCAATAGGCGCGCCTTGACACACGATCGCTTAGTAAGCGATAGATAGATTAATCTAGATCACCAATTGATAAAAATCGAGGGGGGGAAGGAAATTTAAAATTTTTCGCCTGAATCGCTGAAGCGTGATTCATGTATCCTCAAGTTGTCGCGCAACAGGATGTTCCTTCGTTTCTGGAGTTCTTTCGAGCGAAAACTTGCGAGCGAAGGGGACGAGCATCGATCCCATCGGCAGTCACCTTGAAACTGACCGAAGCGCGAGCAAGGCTGGCGATCGCGATTCGGTAAAACGGAGCACGGCCTTTGGAAACGTGCCCCGACACTCGGCGTTTTCACTCGACTTCTGCGAAACGCGTCGAACCGAGAATTCACGCGACATTTTAGAATAACATTCTCTGACTCGTGAAAGATACCACAATGAAATTTGACGTAACTATTTAATAATATAAAAAAATATTCCTTCCCAATGATATGCAATATGATATATTCCATTTAATCACCGTTTTGTCAACATTATGAACAAGTTTTTCCAACAAATTTGTCAAACTGTTTATACATTCCATTTAATATGTTTTTTCAATAAATTCTCTATTCCGTTCAATGTTTTTTTTTTGAAAATATATTATGCATTGTAATTGTCAATAAGTGTGATTTCTTATCACGGAAGGCCATATTTTATCGTGGGAAAAAATTCAAGATAGAAAATTAAACGATTGTCAGGACATGTCAAAGAAGAGAAACCAAAATTCAATCGAGAGTTTTCAAATGTCTAATTTTTATGTGCCCGTTTCAACTAAAATTAGTATTATATTTTATTAACATTTTCATTTTCGAGGTTGGTGGACATTTAGAAATATATGTTTCAATATATTAATCAATTTATTTATCAATATGTTATCAATATACATATTAAATATACAAAAATAACGATATAAATATAAATATAAAAAATACATATTAAACATAATATAAATATAAAAAATATAAATATAGAAAATATAGATATCAATATAAATATAAAAAATACATATTAAATATAATAAAAATATCGAAATGAAAAAGTTGATTTTCTTTATATATATATATATATATGAGAAAGTTGATTTTTCTTTTTATTTAAAATGTCGCGTGAATTCTCGATCCGGCCCACTGTGCGGCGTTTCAGCGGAAAGAGAATTAGCGATCGATCGACGTTTCGTAACTTTCTATTGGCACGCTGCTCGTTAGATTTGCGTTCGATCGATAGAATTTCGTCTACCTGACGACTCGCTTCCGTAATTTCTCTCCAGCGCGATCAAACGTCTGTTCGAACGTCTCGTCGAGGAATTAATTAATTCGTTTGTCGCGTTTGTTGCTAGAAAGTCCTGCGAATCCTTGATGAAAAGTGACGATCGTTTCTTTCACTTTCATTGCTGGATTCAATTAATTGAATCCAGATTTCTTACACTTTGATGTGAATGTTTGCAGTAATTTCGATATTATAGATCCAGTATTTAACGAAACGTACGATTCATTCATTCGTCGTAAATGGAAACGACGCAGGTTGTGCGACGATTGTTTTAAGAAGAGCGATCATTTTTACGTAATTTCCTTTGCACAGAAATCGTCGAACTCCTTCTCGCCAAGTAACTTTTCAAGTAACAATGTTTTACTTCTTCGAACGGCGAGATCTATTTTTAAAATACAATCGTAATTTTCTGCTTGAATCAAGATTTTCGAAAAGATTTTCGAAGCAAGATTTTAAACCCCTCTCGATCGTACGATCTGACTCGCGATATGAAAATATTTCAAGGGACGAACAATCGACATCGACAACCGCTATTTACCTAACATCTATTTTCCTAAATTGCCTGGCAATCGCTCGTTCTCGGAACAATGATCGACCTCAATCGCGATTCCCACGTGAATTTCATGCGTAACCTATCCTGCGTCCCTCGCGCGTAATTACAATAACGCGTAATCGTATTACGCGTGCGCGTCTTCTCTCCGCGCTGTAATGGTACTCGTCGCGTCTTCAAGGCTCGTCGTTCAAACAGATTCGAACAGGCAGGATGTAATATTGAATTGCGCGATATTAGCATCGGCGGGCGTGCATCACGCGCGGAGATTAACCCATTGATTTCCAACAACGAGATATCTCGTAGTAAGCGTATGTACCAAAACTGCCGACTATGGGAGATATCTCGTAGTTTGGCGCCACAAGTTTAGATCGATTACAATTGGTCAGGGAATATTTTTATTGCCGGTTGAGTTGGGAATTATTAGAAAGGACGAATAAAAATTTAATATAGTGTATAAAACATATTTAATATCACTTTTTATTATAAAAATAATAACTCAGACTATTCGGTCATAACATATTAATTATACATACGAATGTATTGCTAAAATTAAAATAATAATTTTATTGCTGTGGCTGTGTACGATAAGCTTTGAAGCAAGGATCAAAGGCAGAGAGCTGGCTTGTTGGGGCACACTGGACAAAAATACTTACTTTCTTTTATTACTTTACAACTCTTTGTAGATACCGTTGCCTTATAGGTTTTTCCCAGTGAGGATCGTTACATACCTGGTATTATTGACTGTCGCCGAAAAGATGAAAATTAGGAGACAAAATCTTGTAAAATCGAACGAAACGAAAAGAAAATGTCTTTGTTTGTTACAATTTTTATTGAAAAAAAAAAGAAACACTACGTGATATCTCGTAAGCGGCGGGCAGCACAGGAATCTTATTCACTGGCGCCAGCTAGTTATACGAGTTATCTGGTAGTGTTTTTTTTTTTTCAATAAAAATTACTGTAAATTCCATTTCAATAATAAATCTGTAACTTAGTATTATTATTATTTTGGAAAATTTCATGTTTTCTTTAAAATAAAGGGGCAAAACGCTCTAAATTTGCCTGGCAGTCAATGGGTTAACGATCTCGCCCGCCAACGACCCAGATTCACGCCTCTTTCACGCGACTTCCATTTTACCGATGATCCGCCTGTGTACTTGCTGCCCGGTTCTCCAATGCCAACCGGTGAAAGGGAAATCGGCCGGTCAATTTCGGGCTCGGTGCGTGCCCGCAAGAGAAACACGCTCGATCATGAGCTCTTCCAGCTGGCTGATAATTGCGTGTCAGCTGATTTTCGAACGGTTGGCGACTTCACTCATTTGCATCGCAATTTATCGTCAGATTTGTCGCACACGTCCACGTGTGCATTGTAATTTGTGTGTCAGATTCTCGATTGGATTCTCGATCTACAATTCTTTGTTAATACTGGCTAAATATTAAAAATACGAGACAGAGTGGATAGTATTGTACAGAGATAGCTCATAATCTAATCAGTGTAAGTTTCGATTGGGAACAATTCGTACTACGAAAGTGTAAAGCCTTCGATTGAAAAACCATATTGAGGTGGAAATAATTTTTATTACATTTCTCGTGTTATTTTAATAATTAATCCATTTTTATTGTTAATTTTTTTTTTATTAAATTTAAAGTTTTCATTTAAAGTTTCTATTAATAATGTAAATCGATTAATCTATTTTATTTTTATTTTTTTCGTAATTTGTAAATCTATTAATATTTATATAATTGTACCATTATCATTATTATATTTATATATAATTCTTGCTCACTTAATTATGATTAGAGGAATGATAGTTTTATTTTCATTCGGCCAACAGTTTCATCATTACTACATGATGTAACATAATTATTGGAATATAAAAACTGAAACTACTAAAAAAATTATTTTTAACTAAGCTGTTCCATCGATTGATAGTTTTAATAACAAGAAGATGCTTGCATGATACAAGCAGTTTTTAATAAGAAGTCACTTTTACTAATTGACTTCTGAGCCTCCCATATATTAATAAATATATTAATAAATCGCTGCTCGCGAATTATTCTGTGTTTTATCATTTTTACTCGTTTCATGATGTAAATGGGTTAAGAAAGTTGTTCAACTTGTCAAACTCTTAGGCCATGATGAACTCATTTTAGGTTAGGTTAACAGTACTCAAAGGTTTAAGAGACTTAAACAGAGAATTACAATTATATCTATGACTATATAATATATTTCCATGTAATATAAATCCATGTAGAAGCATATTTAATCCTGTGAAATTGTAAATTGACAGAATCTGTCATTCAACAGTATAAAATTTCACATTTTACATTTTCCACAGACGCCGCTTCAGTAACTCAATGTTTTTGCATTAATCATTTGGTACTAAGTTTCAAGGCAAGGTAAAAATTGAAATGAATTTATTCGAATAAACGAAATCAAGTCATATCAAACAGGTGATATATTGAGTAATTTCAACTTCTTGATGGTTAGGCACGAACACGATTTAGAACGGAAATATTGCGTGTGGTTCAGAGGCTTCCGGTAGAATCCAAGAGAAAGACCAGATCGTTTTAACATGCAACGTAGAACAATATGACCTGTTGGAAGGTATGCAAGGTCGATCCAAACTGCAAATTCTTGCCTTTCACGCGTCACTCTCTTCGGAACTATTCCACAAGATTAAACTGTACGCGATAGGCGTTTCTTTTTTTCTTTTTTTTTTTCTTTCGCGTGAATTTCCATAAGTATAATTCACCGTTCGAAGATGCCTGATTGCATTGGAATTATCTATTCAGGAACTTACTTAGCATCGATGTAATGTTCTGTAACACATCGCGTGAATAACTGAACCTCTATCGTGCGTTTCGATTAAATATTCATCCACTTCAGTTTCAGTAACGAAGAGCGCTAAATATTTCTGAAATTAATGCACAAGTTGTCGATTACACGTATATACGAATCTAAAGTATTTCATCGCGTCAATAAAAATTCCACACGCCTTCTTGCAAGTATCCACCGCGACGAATATTCAAAGAATTTTCATTGTGGTTTCATAATTTGCAGGTTTCTGTTGCTCTGTCATGCGCCTTTGACGATAAAAAGAAAAACAAAAAAAAAAAAAATAAGAAAAGAAAGAAATCGGTGTATTATGCTTTTCAATCGAATATATAGATTCAAGTTGGCACGCATTCGATTCAGAAATCGAATACGGGGCTCTTTAACATTTCGAAAGAATAGTGCAGGAATCTTTTTTCTTTTCTTCTTCCTTTTTTTTTTTTTTTTGTTCGAGTCCAGGTCCGGGATTTTGTTTCCATTGGCATTCTTTTTAGCAGACAGCCTTCTCCGATTGATACTTCACTTTCTATTTCTATGTAACAGTTCGAAACGTTGTTACATCCGCTGCGTGCTGCTGACAACGTGGTCACATTAGCTCAGACCAAAGTTGGAAGTATTACTGCAAAGACGTGGCTAAACGCGAATTATTGTCATTAACAATAATTGTAATCATTAATTCTTCATGTTGAAATTGGACGTTTAGTCCGCGTCCCAAAATGCAAAAATTATATTACATTCTAGCTACGTATAAAAATGGTAGAATACTATTACATTCTAGATACATACTAGATAATCAGATGCTAATAATTAGATTATTTATATATATATATAAATGGAATTTGGAATATAATATTTTTCCATTTACAATTAGATTATGTATAATTAAATTTTATATATATATATATATATATATATATATATATATATATATATAAATGAAATCGAAATCAGGAAATTAATGTCACAAGAATTATGTCGAGCGGCGATAACCTTGGCAAATGAAAGTCTGAGAAAAAGAAAGCCGCAGATTCAGAAGGAGAAGCAATTAAGCAAATGGACAATTTCGGTACCCTGTTTCTGACCTTCAAAGTTCCTTAAGATGAAGCAGATTTTTCTACCATGATCTTTTTCCCACGGTGAGGGATTTAGAAAAGTCGAGTCGATTTTTTTCACAGAAGCTTCACAGAATACGTTTCTACGTCTCAAGGATTTCGAAGAATCCTTCGCTTCGTTCTTACGAAACACAAAGAGCCATTCTCACGTGAATCTACGCACGAGCCACGAACAGATTATTTTTTTCCCCCCCGTGTCGACGATGAGAAACGTCCGTGAACGTTATTTGTCCTATCTTCACGTCCAAACAATCGCGTCTCTCGTTATTTAATGGATAAGGCCGTGCCGTATGAATTTCTAATCACGCGAATAGTTCCTATATAGTATGACAATGCACGCGGTACACTTGTTTTCGTTCTTCAGCCTCTCTCTCTCTCTCTGTCTCACGTTTGTCCCGTGTTTCACGGACATCTTGACGCACGATCGCTGCGCGAGGAGGCAATTAAACGAGGCGAGGGAAAAAACCATCGGGGAAAAATTCGATGCGTATCGACGTGCTGAATGGCGGAGGATCGCACGCCGGCGTGTTTCCGATTTCTCGAATCGATCGGCCACCGTGCAATCGAAGGAAGTGATACTTCATTTATCGAGAATACCGTTGACTGGAATAGCCAGAGAACTGTGTCAATTGCGTTAATTACAGCGTTTAAATTGAAAGAAGCATCGATGGATGAATAATAATATTCGCAGAATAATCGTACAAACGTGTGTGTGTGTGTGTTAAAATATGTGTATTTAGATATACGATCTCTCGATATACGTGGTATTGATATTTGTTAAGAAATAAATGTGGGAAGCGCTTCAATTACTAGCTGCGATTCATCAACTTTGTTCTGCTGTTTTCCCCATCGTGATCTCGTGCTTGCATGCGAAATTCTCAATTATCCCGACAATGCAAACATCTCCGCTTAATAACGAGATTTTTATTAAATCTCGATGCAACGAGGAGCAAAAATGCCGGATGTAACATAACCTAAAAATAAACGTCAATAACGCAAATATAAATAGATATTAAACACAAAAATGTCAGATATAAATTTAATTGTGAAACAGAAGTATTCGCACACTATCGTCGAAGGATTATCTATATTTCAAACTTTCACGTACATAAAGTCGTACAACAATTCAGTTTCTCCCATTTTAAAGTGCGAAGTGCTCCTCCATTTTGACAGTCCTGACGTTGGTTTTCTTTATATCGTGTAACAAAAACAAGGATATTTGTTCTGGGAAATTATCACATTATTCAAATGCCTCCGGAAACGACAGAAAATTTTTCTCGACGACGAGATCTTGAAAAAGCTAGATCTTGAAGATTTAAGTCTCCTCTTCAAACTTGATCTTTTTTTCGCCATTTTATTAAACTTTGAACTTGAAGGATTAAACGACAAAATTCTTGAATTTTTAATTTCGATATTCAACGTCCAATCATGGGAAAAAGTTCTTTAATTAATTTTCTAGGTTCTGCTTGCCGCACGATGTAAAAATATCCTTTGTGAAAAGAAAAAAAGAACTCAAGGTCGGTAAAGTAGAAATTTTACACTCTGAAACATGGTCAACTGGATTGTTGTACTTGATTCGATTTTACGAGATTTAAACAGTTCGAGGCATCGATGATTTCTAACGGAGCGTACGAGTAGTTTCATCCGTTTCTATACAACGTTCTGCAATAAAAAAATCTGGACAAATCGTAAGAATCGTAGAGCCAAGGGAATAATAAAATTTAATCCGATCGGTCATCGAATTGACGCACGTCGAACGAGGCTCTCTCCGTTAGATAATTAAACGTCGCTAATAATAAAAACGAAAGCGGCGTGTGCACGAGGCGAGTAAAGGAAAGCAAGTTCTAGCGATATCTGGCTCGACGAACTGCGGCACCACGCCTTGCGTCAGAATGTCTTGAGAGTGAACGCGGAATCGCGAAATTGCGTACGAGCATATGTCGATGAAACACGCACTGTCGTGCAGGAAATAAGTCTGCCTTTCCTTCGTTGCGCTTTATCGTCCGATCTTCTGCTCTTTTTTACGTTTCTCCTCTCTTTCCTTCCTTCTCTTTTTCTTTTCTCAAATCGCTACGTCGATTGGACATTGATCGTGAGATCTTCAGTTAGAAGTTATATATCCGACGATCGTGGACATTGCTCGATCAAATGAAAAATAAAAAAAAAAAAGAATGGAAAATTGGACACGTGTTCTTTTGATGTTTTCAAAACGTCCAAGTGTATTTTTTTAGTGGAATTTATACTTTACAAAAGTAACGAGAAAGAGAGAGAGAGAGAGAGAGAGCATATGTCAAATTGCGTACGAGCATATGTCGATGAAACACGCACTGTCGTGCAGGAAATAAGTCTGCCTTTCCTTCGTCGCGCTTTATCTTTCGGTCTAATGCTCGCCGATCTTTTGCTCTTTTTACGTTTCTCCTCTCTTTCCTTTCTTCTCTTTTTCTTTTTCTTTTCTTTTCTTTTTCTTTTTTCTTTCCCCCAACTACATTCATGTCGCGCTCGATAGATCGGTCGACATTTATTTTCAGGTATCGAGATCGCGTTAAAGAATGCCACTTTTTCGTCGCTTTCGTTCTTATCGGCTCGCTTACGTAAGTTGCAGCTCGGCCGCAGCATGCTGGAAAAGGAAAGAGCGAGGGAGAGAGTTAAGTTCAGTAGTTTAGAAAATTATGATTTACTCGTGGTGTGACTTTGACTTGGGGAAAGCAGAGATTTGCTAGCTAGCTTGGTTTACTTGGTACTCTATTGTTTACCGTGCATGGTTTATCGAACTTCAACCTGTCGATCACAGTCCTCCGACTTAGAATTAATACACGATCAAACCGGACCAGAGTTTGGCAAGAATCGGCGATAGCGCGACCAATTAAAGAAACTCTTGCACGAAACGAGATTAACTCGCTTTCCATTTCACCGCGTTACGTAACACACTCGACACTGACCAAAAGAAAGGAGCTGAATTTTAGACGATAAAACAACGTCTCGCGAGCCGGTGTCGTGCTCGCATGCCGAGCATAAATAGCACAACGATTTCACGATCTTCGATAGCAGAGACAAAATCGATGATATTTAACTGCATTAGATAAAAAGCATTCTCGTGCTCGCCCGCTTATAAACGTTGGAGTTCACTTATCTCAATCTGAAAATTATCTTATCGTATTACGATTGATGGTAGCCAGACTTTCAGGCATTTGTGAAAAATTTTGAAAGACAGAGAACGCCATGGCATACGGAACAGAAATAAATATAAAATATCGAGTCTATTTTGCAAATTGCATGGAATTAAAGATTGTATAAAAGATTGAAGACTGTGTAAAAATCCACGATACATAACGAGATTTATATATATATATTTGAACAAAAGAATATCATGCATTCACAAAGAATTTTTCCAGATGAAAATAGTGTCGAAAAACTTTTAAGATCGCGATTGTTAAACGAGACTACAAGCAATAATAAATAGAAGGCATTGGGACTGATCGAGAAGAATCTGAAGCAAGGACTTGAGAAAAAAATTGTAAATTGCATAAAAATCTATTTATTGCGAGTGATATATTTAAAAAAAAAGGAATTTATATTATATTTACAAAGAATTTTTCTGAATTGTAGTGTATCGAAACTTTTCAGTGTCATAAGATTTTTGGGAGCGTAAGTTGAATGGACATGAGGACAGAGTACGACGGGACTGATCGACAAATAGATCGGTTAGATCGAGAGAAGCTCGAAGCAAGAACTTGAAAAAGAAAAATTGTAAATTGCATAAAAATCTATTTATTGCGAGTGATATATTAAAAAGAAAAGAAAAGGAATTTATATATATTTGCAAAGGAGTTTTCTGAATTGTAGTGTATCGAAACTTTTGAGATTGTGTCATAAGATTCTTGGGAGCGTAAGTTGCATTGGACGTAAAGGGCATGAGGACATATCGGGACTGATCGGCAAGTAGATCGGTTAGATCGAGAGAAGCTCGAAGCAAGGACTTGAAAAAAAAGAAATTGTAAATTGCATAAAAATCTATTCATTGCGAGTTATATATTTACGAAGAAATTTTTCTGAATTGTAGTGTATCGAAACTTTTGAGATTGTGTCATAAGATTCTTGGGAGCGTAAGTTGAACGTAAAGGGCATGAGGACAGAGTACGACGGGACTGATCGGCAAGTAGATCGGTTAGATCGAGAGAAGCTCGAAGCGAGGGCACGTATATTGTGAAAGGTGGGCATAGGCGGTGGTCCGTGGCAGTCTCCACGTATCAAGTATGCGTAACGTGCATGCGGGACATACTTTGGAACCGGGAATAAATAGTCGGGATGTCGGTTCAATGGTTCCTGTTACATACCCACACGCTCCAGTCTCTCCATTGTTGAGCATCGACGCCAGTTCTGCCTTCAGGAACTCGTTCTCTAAACAAGGCAAAGAGAATCGACGTGTGACAGTTGGTGGAAGGTTGATGCGAGTTGACAGGATGATCCTGATAAAAAATAAAATTATCAAATGTAAAAATACTAATATAAGAATAATAAATGGTAAGATAAAATGAGAAAGGAGAAAATCGATTTAACGAATCGAATTATTGATATATTATTGAGAATCCTCCACAAATTCATTCGACAATTATTTGTCCAATATAAGGAAATGCTGATGATAAAAATTAGTAATTAATATTGCTCCTCAAAATGATATTTGGCTTGAGTTGCTATTGATAAAAATGTAATAATTCTTCCGATTAATCAAACGTAAGTTAATTTTAAATGAACAATATAAATTTCGTCAAATATGTATATAAATTTAGAAATATCCATTTATATGAATTAATCGAGTCAATCATCCTGAATTAATGTCTTTTATAATATGAGAAATTCTTTTAAATCAATATTTGGACAATAATGATAAAAATTGATAAAAATACAGGGTGTTTTGCAACTACTGATACTAGAAGATGATTCTACGTGGAAAAAAAAAACAAGATGAAAAGAAGGAATAAAAAAAGGAAATCCTTCGTTTCCGAGGAAATCGAGTTTGAAAATTTATCGAATACACTTGAATTTAATTAATTCCAGGTACGAATAACCAACAGAAGGATATTCTGTGCGCAAAAATAAGTGGAAAGTGTCTCGTTCAAGGCGTCATTTTCAAGAAAATAGGCTTTGAACATGTCTCGTTAAAAATTGGTACTTGATAAATTTAAATAAACTCGATTCTCTCGAAAACGAAGCTCAATGGAAAAATTTCTTTCTTTCTTTCTTCGTCTCATTTTTTCACGTAGTATCATTTTCTTACACAGGAGACCCTTGTTGTACACATGAATAGTGCTTGAAAATTAATTGACAACACACGCCTGATATGTAGATTTTTGCTTACGAGTTTAGGCTTGTTCTTCTGCACGAATAGATCAAATGCGGTCATCAAATGCCAATACAGAATGTGTTTGAACTACTTCGTACGATCGTGATTATTCTTAACGAGTATATTATCTCAGACACGGCATACATACGTTAAATCGACTTACATACGTGAGAGAAATGTAGATGTTCGTAAATCGATTGTTTCCGGTATCGCAGATCAGAAAAAGCTAGATCGACTGTTCGGCGATTGGAATTGTTCGCCAATATTTCTTGTAGCGAAGTTGTTTCGATTTTGCTTCAAGATTTTTGCATCTACGTTGGACGTTACGTGCAAGGTTATGTAAAAGTTTCAATCGCATCTGTAATCAATCATGAACTTCAGGCTGTCTTCTAACCGACAGGTAGTGATTTATTTTACAATCGATCCGTGCTTATTTTTTACGGTGTACGAAGAATTTTCCTTTCGCGTTAACCAGCAATATTAACGAAACTCTTTATCTCTTCTGATTACGTTAACCAAAGTGAGGTCATGTAACGACGACACGAGAGCAATAACATTCTTTAATAAAAAAAAAAAAGAATTACAGAAATTTTGTAAAATCTCGTAAGATCTTGCAAGCTATCGACAAATAAATTTTCTTTCTGTAAAAATTTTTTATCTGTAAAAATAAGTCTTCATAGACGTCTCCTTAACCTCATTCCATTATTCATCTCGATTAAGATGGCTACATCTAAACGTCGATAAAAGATGACTAATCGACATATTAACTTGCTATCTAACTAAATTATAATTAACCATGGACAAATAAGGTTGAGAAATAATTAAAGATATCCGTGTAATTTTATTTCAATACGTTTCAATTGTATTTCTACGACGCATAAAAGTTGATCTTTTCCATGTATCCTTGCGTTTTTCCATATATCATACTTCCAAGTACATTTCATACTTCGAAGAACATTTTCCACATTCGTTACATATACATCGCTGTCCAATCAATTTCAATTAATTTCTGCGATGACTAAGTGCAGCTCGAGGGGAAACTGCTCGTTCTTCTTTCGAAACTCCTGAATATGCAGCAACATTGATACAGCTGTCCTTGTCAAACGTGTAACAATCTAAGTCGAGACAATTTGCAAGGTAAAGAAGGCTAGGAAGATAAAGTGGAGCGTGGAAGCTTTAAAAATCAAAGGTCACCGAAGCGTTTTTTTTAAAAATCATTGTAAAATTTCATCGGACAGAAATAAAATTTCACACACAGGTGCTACATTTTGAACATATGCACACGTATATTTCGATGAAGTGGGACGAAAGCGACGGAACAGAAAAGCTGCTTTCACGCGCATTAACGAAATGCGTGACCTTTTTCTCGGTCTGAGAAAAAACTCGCCTTTTCCCCCGTTTTTTTTTCGAGAAAGCAATATGTAACAAATCAATCGCGAGCAAACGTTTAGAACACGCGCGGATTCAGGATTGAAGAGAGAAACCTGGCAGGCGTACGAACAGCGGAAAGAAAAGAAAGTTAGACAGCCTCGAATTTCGTGTCAGAACGGTGCTGTTTGCAATTTCATAACTGCCGCGTAACGACCGCAGCCTAACGATTATAGATCAACGTCGATTACAGAAGCGCGTTGCGACAACCACGAAGCGGCGAAGCTCGCGACACGATGCGATAAAATGGTCGCTGGCCATCGTCGACGACCGAAAGCGGTGAAACTGTACTTATACGGCTTACTCGTCGACCGATTTTTGCGAGGAAAATTCAGAAAATCTGGCAGAAGGGATTCGATAATATTCACATTGATGATGAGGTAAAATGGGAAGTGATGGCCCATTTGAAATTTAAAATTTAAAATTTGACTTTCTTAAAAGGAATCATTACATCTTAAATATAATTGATATTTAATAAAAAAATATAAATATATTTAAATATATATATTTAAATATAATTTAAATATATTTTTATATTTTTATAATTTAAATATATTTTTATATTTTTATAATTTAAATATATTTTTATATTTATAAATTATAAATATATTTAAATATAATTGATATTTAATAAAAAAAAAAGTATTTATATTTGTGAAACTAGATATATAAATTTTGTAATGTTACAAGCAGAAAATAGATTTACAGAACAAAAGAAATGACATCTCATCTGGATTGTCCGGGTTATATATATATTTTGAGCTGAATTTTTAGTATTTTTATTATCTCGTCTTATGTCTGTTAAATATATTTTTTGTTCGAGAAATTTTTTTGTAAAGTTTATTCCATAATAACGATTGAAAATATGAGTTAACTTTTACCCTATTCATATTCTGGCACCTTCTGATTTTCAAACACCGAGAGCTGGATGGCGTTTTAAAAATATATTTAGCCAATCAATTATCCAGTTAATTCCATCTCCTTGTTAAATTTATCCTCAAGGTTACAGCCAAATTAAATGCGAAAGCTGATCTTAGATACTCGTGCGTTTCTGCGAAATTTGGTAATTTTTTGACGTCGAATTTTAAGTTTCTCCCCATTTTTCATACTTGGAATTTTGGCAACGAAGGTGGTCCTAAAATTTTATTTGAATGATCATTATCCTTAACGTAGAAACCGGAATGCCAGAAAAACTTTAGATGTCGCATTTATGGCCATTTTACTACTTTGAACTCTCTCTACAGTTCTTCGTTTGTTCATCATCCTCTGTTAGATTTTCTTTTATATTCAACTGGCATGATTCTCTAGAAAAATATTTACCAACTATCATATACACAATTTTACGACTCTAAAAAAGAAACATAACTTCTAAATATTATATTGACATACTGTATTACAACATAACCTCTAAAAATTATATTGACTCCGAAGAAGTCGTTGCTTTTTGGCAAAATGTTAATAAATTATAACTTGGAGGATAAGCAACAAAATAGATTGAGACTATTCAGTTGTACACATTATTCACTACACTTATTTCTCAAACAAAAACGAACAAGAAGAACGATTAGTACGTAATAATTGTGATACAATGTATCACTAAAAGAAGGTTGAAAATTTAATAACCTATGACCCATATTTTTTAAGAAAGGAAATTTCAAAAGACATTGGCCCGTATTTCTATCTATTAAATATAGATGTAAACATACACAAGATATATATATACATATATAATGACCTGTAACCTATGTTTTTTAAGAAAATAAATTTCAACTGTGCTTCTACCTATTAACTATTACGGACCTAAAAATATACATATACAGGAAATTTGCAAAATGTTGCACCGAGCAACGCGTTCGACACGAATATCAATACATATCGATTATTATCTCGCGTGCAGTTTTCTTTCTGTACGAATGTTTCGAATTTACGACCGAGAGAACGAGCGCGAGTTGCAACACCTTGGAACGACAGTATGCATACGGTTGTCCTCCTTGATTCTTAAACGGCTGAAGGAAATAAAAATTGGCCGAGGAACGTGTTCAGCAGAGAGGTTCACCTACAGGTGCTCCGGATAATTGCACGATGTGTCCGATGTGTTCGAGAAGCGTGGATGAAATTCCTGGGCGTGGCGGCAGCTTTCCTTGCCAGAGTAGAAAAGACATACTTCCGTGGTATGTGCGGCTGTATCGCCTCCTCCTCGTCTGAAATTTTACCCCATTTCTGTCGTTCGACACTTTAGGCAGCTGCGCGGGCATGCAAGGTCGAGATAATGCTCGTAATGGTCCTCCGCCGACATCTCGAGACAGGTTCAGCTTCCGTCGAAAATGCAATATTGCGAGTCGAATTACGAAACGTTTCCGTCAATTGGAAAGTTTCGGCACGTCGCGTTCGCATTCCGAAAGAAAGCGACCAATTATCTTGAAAAGAGAAACGTTTTCTCCTTATTGAGGAAAAGCGCGAAACCGAAATTTAATTTAAAACAAGTTACATGCGAGGCGTTTTTACACTTTCAACCACTGCGGTTGTAAAACATCGACACACAAGTTGCACACGTAGTATTCATTGCTATATTCATTGCGTTCAAACAAACGTCAAGAAAGGGAAAAAAAGAAGACTCTCGCGAAAGCAAACAATATTTTTGCAAAAATTCTTTATTATACGATACACGATACTGGGTAGATAACATAAAACAATAAGACTGATACACAAAATAATGTTAGTATCCCTAACATACACACACACATGTACGTATATAACATATATATATATATATATATATATATATATATATATATATGCATCATTTTCCATGTCCCAACGAGCAACTACCCGAGCTGAATTTAGAAATTCCATAGCTATACCATAAACGTCCGCTATCTACTCTATCGTTATTACATCTATCCCATTCCATACGTCTTGCGACTATCAGTGTCCTCGTGAATTCCACGGAAAAGGAAACCAGCCAGATAGAATGCAAATGCAAATGTCGCGGCATCGATTGTTCACCACTGAGGAATCTCGCGGGTATAATCGCGACGCAACGAACGTGGTTGTTCGCCTACGTCTCGGACGGATCGATAGCCATCTGAAGGCCACACCGTAGTTATGCCAACCTCGCGGCTTTTTCACCAACGTGTCAAGTTCAATTCAGCCACAGCCGCGTCCGTGAATTTCACGCGGAAGCACGATTATCCGACAATGGGATTCCATTTTGCATATTGTTTTCAGCTTACTTGCTGAGCGAGCCCGAGGCGGAACAACGCGGTTGTTTTTTCCACGCTTCTCTCCTTCTCGCGATGCTTGTGCGGAAATATGTAAATCTTTCGACCCACCTTTCGATTCTAACGATCGTTTACTTTTGTATTTATTCTACGTGAGGAAATTGACAGTTCACAGACTCTAGATATTGTCAACCACTTTCGCTCGTCTTTGAAAGTTTTGAGGTTAGGATGCTGAACCATTTTGAAACTCGATTTGTTTTCAATTTCGTTACGCCTCCGCTTGTGTTTATATCGAACTATTACAAATTAGGTAAACTAATGTATTTAGTACAAATTAAATAATAACCGTATGAATGTTTAACAAATGATTATCGAGCGATAGGGTAAATTTTTATTGTCATCTGTAGCGCGACGTACGATTAAACTCGAGCAACCAAGAATCGGTTTAGGCCACATTGATCAATCTCCAATCATTTGCGTCATGATGTTAAGCGAAAATTAGAGAATCGATCGAAAGTCGAAGTTTCGTTTCTATCGCCGAATCGATGCACGCGAGATGGATAGACGTAATCGTGAGACATGATGCATTGAGCGTTTCGGTGAACACGAAGAAACGAGACACGTAAACGAGTGACAATGAGCCATGGAAGTTAGCGCTAAAGAGGTAGAGAGAACAGGTGTAAAAGAACTGGTAGGAAAAGAGGTAGAAAAGGAAGAAGGAGGTAGAGCTTGGCAAAGGAACTACTGTTCAGAGTCTAAATGGACATGCCACGTTGAAGGCATTACCAAGAACGGAAGTTAAAAAAGAGCGAGAGTCGCGTGGAATATTAAGTAGTCGAGTGTCTTCCTGAAGATACCGTATCGACAGATTATTATCTCGAGCGGTTCAATCATAACTTCGAATCGAAGTCAGCGTCTTGAGACGAAAGTTGGACTGATTCGCGCGAACATTAGAGAAGATTTATAGATCTTCCAACGGCGAGAACGACTGATCTGTGTAATCAGTCGGGAGAGTGTTACAATTACTTCGCGAGACGATAGAAGATGAATTACGCCATAGTGAATACGCCATCGAGTTACCAAGTTAACGTTCGAAGAACGAGAAATTCAAGATCCAACATTCGCTATTCTAATCGAGAGAGAGAGAGAGAGAGAGAGAGAAAGAGAGAGAGAGAGAGAAGAAAGAAAGTCCTTCGAGCATTTAACCAAAAGGAGAAGAAAATAGAAAAAAAAAGAAAACAGTGCAACAGTGCGATTACCAAGAAAACAAAACGAAACTGGGCCCGATCTGTGCTTGCACGATCAATTGAGGATCGAGAATTCAATGAACCGGCCCGAAACTACAATCTCTGCAACGCGTCCCGGGAAATCGGTAACAGATAACGCTAACGATATTTACACGAGATCGAGATGCTTGTCTTCTCTATCGTTTGTAATTAACCGTGTAAGAGGCTAAGCCGGCGTTCGGATCGACGGGTGCCGGGCGACCTTGAATCCCGCTTTGAATCGGCGCGGCTGGGTACGCGGATCGCTGCTGTTGCTGCTGCTGCTGCTGCTGATACTGCGATCGGTACTCTGGTTGATACTGCGGTCGATACTCTGGTTGATACTGCGGCCTCGGTTGGTACTGCACCTGCGTGGGATACCTGCAAAGCCGAGGATTCCTCTGATTAATTCCAATGAGTTTGACTCTTGAAGCGAGCTGAAGTTCGAGAGTGCAAGCTGCTGTCAGTTGTGCAAGTCACGTTCGCCTGCGTTCGCTTTCGTTCGTGAGATGAGACTCACGTGACATTTGCGTGGATACTCTCGCTGCTCTCGCACCGAGGAAATCTCCTCTCGAAACGTTTCAAATCGAAACGAAACGAAAGAATTTCGAAAATAGGAAGCGCTCGTAGAAATTTGTGATTTTTCAGGTTCTCTGACGTCACGATGGAACACGTGGTCACGTGTTACAATCGACAGTTCAGATATACGAAATACAAAGGCAAAAGAGGTGGGAGGAAGCTATAGAAATACTCTGTCGATGTTTCACAGTGAATAAATAATAATTAATATTCGTAAATTGAATATTGAAACTTTGTTGTAATTTTGTAGGGAGAAATCGTACGTAATGAACATCATTCATGATTCATCTTAAAGCTTAAAGTTTTCACTTTCGAAATATATTATTTCGGTTTATTTTAGGATATTTTACTTACATTACTTCAAGTCGAGACACTTTTCTCCTCGAAAGTGTCACGTGTAGAAACGTTAAAAAAATTTTTTCACGGCTGAATCTACAATATATTTGAAGATTGAAACTTTCCCTTTATATAAGCGATCGCTCGAAACTTGCTGTACAATCCTTTCCCGCTGGTTTATTAAACTTTGAATGTCAGGCGAGAACGGATATAATTACGAAAATGTTACAATTTCTTGAGTTTTCGCGAATGACGAAAAAAGTTTCCGTGAGTCGTAAATGGAAGACTTCAATCTTCAAATCCGTAGCAGACTCAGTCGCGAAAAGAAATCGTTCAAATTCGTTTCCGCGTGCTGTGACAATTTACAACATCCTCGAAGAAGAAAATATCTTTACTTTTCCACTCGTTACGTGATGTAAAAACGATTCAGAACAATATGAATAACATATTTCGAAAGTAGAGGCTAAAATCAGTCCAAGTTCATCGCTGCACAATTTTCACAAAAATTTCACAAAATTACAACAGTTTCAACTGTCAGTGTCAAAATATTTAAATGTCCGAATATCAAAGGAACTATGCTTTATATATACAGAGACAAATTATCGTAAGTATATCTCCTTGACCAATGTGGCTTAATATTTTTTTTCACTTGGAATTTAATATTTTTTAAATTTATGATGAAAAAAATATACAGTATTAAAAAAAAAAAATAATAAAGATGACCTTGAGAATTTCGAAACAAAAATTGATACGCCACATTTTGCCTTTCTTAATAAAACCATACGACAATTTTTCATTAGGCGCATAATTTAAAAGTTATTCCAGCCGTGTAAGTTACGCGAATACACCCTGTACATATACTTCTCAGAGTATCGACGAAACTTGTTGCATGTATATTTATTAAGATTCCAAAAATCCACAGTGTGGTAAAAAAGGAAGAGCTCTTGCCACAATGCCAATAATCGATCTCAGAGAACTGTGAAATTGCACAAACCATACTTATCGTCCCTCATAAAAAATTTCAACATTTTAATTAAAATTTTAAATTCATTATATATATATATATGTGTGTGTGTGTGTGTGTGTGTGTGTGTGTATATGTATATATATACATATATATATATATATATATATGAGACAGCATATATTTCATTCCAGATTTCATTTAAAAATCAATTGATTATGCTACCTTTGTACAGTCAATTATACTGCAGCCATTTAAATTTCCATTGGCCAGATTGACTCAAAGTTATTTTCAATAAGACATGTTTTTGATAAACATGGTGAATATACTTATTTTGTCTATATATGTACGTATACTTTATATACATACATGTATAATTTATAAATATTACTAATTCAATCATTACAACTGATTTTATTTTTATTAAAAATTAATTTTTTTTTTTAATAATTATTCATAAAATTTCGAATTATTCTATATCAAGGGAATTTCAACGAGATTGACGAATTATTTACCTGGGTGGATTGTAGATGGGCGCGGGAATCGGTCGCGCAGGTTGATTCTGCGCCAAAGGTTGACGAGAGACAGGATCGTATCGTTCTCCGTTGGTGTATCGAGGATCCGTGTAATAAATGGATGGATCCTCTCTGTATTGGCCGTCGTCCTCGGGTTGGTTAGGATTCGCGATGCTGTTACCAGTCAAGGTTGGCGGTGGCACGTTTATTCCAGGACCTGCTGGCTCGAATCCGCGCCTCGACGCTCCGTACTCGACCTCTCGAACATTCCCGGTATCGTCGACGAAACCGTACTTCCCGTACACCTCGCCAGTCGGGTATTTCGATTCGATCTTGTATGAACCATCCGCTGCCTCGTACCCGTAACTGTAGCTACCGTCCTCATTATGTCTGGTCGTCGTTGAATGCAATCAATTAGTATCTTTCAGACATCTTAGTTGAATTATTTGAAATAACGCGTATATTATTATATTGCAACAATATTATTATTAACATCATTATTACATAATTTTATCATTAACATCATTATTACACAATTTTATTATTGATATTATTAATTAATATCATTGATTTTTATTATTAATATCATCAATTAATATCATTGATTTTATTATTAATGTCAATAATTAATATCATTGATTTTTATTATTAACATCATTATTACATAATTTTATTATTAATATCATTAATTAATATCACTGATTTTTATTATTGATATCATTGTTACATAATTTTATTACTAATATCATTATATTATATTATTAATTTTTATTATTAACATCATTATTACATAATTTTATTATTAATGTCATTAATTCGATACCATTGTCACTATATTGTATAATAATAATTTCAGTTACTTGAAATACTTTTAAATACCAAATACCGCGTGATTTTGAAATCATTGAAATGTCGCCCAAAGAATTTCCTCTTCGGTCAAGCACGAATCAAAGGAAAATTACGAAAATGCGCGGCAACAGACTGGTGCAATCGTCTATCACTATTGCAGATATGAACAGAAGCACGATTTCGCCCTTGAAATTTACAGGTAAACGAAATTGTTCGAGGTAATAGTCTAACTTGAGAGTTGCACGAAGTTTCTACGATTGTGCATTGTTTTAGGTTAGGTTTCAGGCAAGTTAGTTAGAGTAAGAATAAGTATTAAGGTAACATATTATTATTATTATTATTATTATTATTATTATTATTATTATTATTATTATTATTATTATTATTATTATTTATTAGAGTAAGTTATTTTGTCTTTTTCTAATGCCCTTTTTACTATTTGTAAACACATTTATTTCCTGTTGTTAAAATAATTTAGTCGAAGCTCAGTTGGATGAAAAATTCCCGCGAATGTTCCAAATTTTGGCCAGCCCCTGATCTAGATCGGATCGTCATGTAGAATATAGATAGAAACCCCAGGTTGCGTTAACTTTGAGAAAATAATAACTTTGGCCTCGAGCCTTGTAATCGTTCGCTTATTAAATTTCATCAGAATTTTGTTTCACGTTTCCAGTGAAAAACTTGTTGCACGTTACTTCTTACCAATAGTTTCAGTCGTTTGCCTAAGTGTCTCGATCTCGTAGTTTTTGTCGGTTCGATTGCAGATCGAGAGATAAAGAAACAGGGCGAAAACTTATACGACGTATCGTCACGTTTGGTTGGTTCAAGTCTATGCGCGTGACAAAACGAAACACTTGTACACACTCACTTATTTATCTGCTTCAAAATGGGCACCGGCGTGGTCACGGGGTACCGATTGTCCTGGGCGAGCGCAAGGCCGATGCAAAACAAGAGAGACAGCACCTGGCGACAACACAAGTTTGCATGAAATGCGCTGGCATTCGCGAGAATAACCACTTTCCAATAACCTCGCGGCAGAGTTGGAAAACTCTGGTGTCGCGATCGTGCTTTCGTTTAAATGCAGCTCGGCTTCGAATTATTTTCGAAGCTGAATCGAAATAATGGAACGCTTTGTCGCGAAATCTGCAGTTAGAAATATATATTTATCTAACGATCGTGGACGTTGCTCGATCAGATGAAGAATTTAAAAAAAAGAAAAAATATTGGAGACGTGTTCTTTTGATGTTTTCAAAACGTCCAAGTGTACAAAATAAAGAGGGTAATTTGTACTTTATAAATCGGAATTTATACTTTACAAAAGTAACGAGAAAGAGAGAGAGAGAGAGAGAAATTTATCGAATCACCTTTGTTAAAGCGTTAGAAAGGCGTAAATCGGCAACTTTCATATTTTATTTTCGTAGGTTCATCGGTGAAAATGCGAATCGCTGACAGTTTGCAGCTTGAACCTAACCTAAATCAAATATATTTCTCTACGTTGCATTTGACACCGAACGTTTGATATCGAATGCAAGGTTTCTTCACTTTACAAATTTATAACGTGTACGCGAAACGAAAGTCTTGCCAGCTAGTTAATTTCTCTCGCTGTTATTCTACAATTATATAAAAAGTGTCCACGCTTGTTGCTCTCCGTTGTAACGAAGAGCGAAAGCCAGCGAGCGTTTAAACGAGCCATCAAGCCATGAACAACGCATCAAAAATGATTTACGAAGCCGACGTTAAACACGACGATACAGTCGGATGGAAAGAAACGTCATAAGATACACTGTTACTAACTACAAAACTATCGGGTTAACGCTACATTTCACGCATTAAATAACCTAAACGTCTATAAATTTACAAAAACCAATGAAAAGCAGTGAATGAATTTCTACGAAACAGCTACCTTGACCACTGTCCAAACAACAACAATTTTCTTGCGACAAAAAGAAAATCACAGATCACCAACGCGCAATACAATTTAATATTGGTAACGTGATTCAAAAACACTGACCCTGATCCGTTAAATTCAGTTAATCGCAAACAAAGAAAAGCACCAATAATCGATCCGATGACAAGTGACAGTCCCAAGTTTTGTCTTCTCTCGATAAACAACGAAACACTGATAAAAAAAAAAAAAAAAAAAAGAAAGACACGGAAACACTGATGGACAAGCGTGGAATACTCACGGGAAGACGCATGTCTCGCAGCTGATGAGGCAGAGGCGATTGTGTTATTGGTTCGTGTGTACCACCGTCCGCGAGTCAACTTATATAGGTCCCGTTCGGGAGCGGCGGGGCCCGCCCATGGGCCCGACCACCGCCTCAACCTCGTCGCGATCTAACAATAAGTACCAGGGTTCACCGCACCGCAGCACGACTTTGAAAAATGTCTAACGTGCCAATTTTCATTCACCGTCGAGCGTGACGCGCGTCTCCGGGTTTTTCGTCTTCTCCGACGCGAGCGATCCTCGCGTTGCGTAAACTCGCACGTAGAGAGAAATCGCATCGACGACCGTCGTTTTCACAATTTTCACGCGAAAAAAAACCAATTCGAGAAAAAAAATTTTGCAAAAATTTCGATTTTCAGCCGAGAAAAGCTTTTGTTTCTTTTTTTTTTTTTTTTTCATCATTTACAGTTTTCGTTCGTGAAAAAGTTTTTTTGTTTGTCCATTTATACGATCACGAAATCATCGAACTTGATCGAAAGTCAAGAAAGTCATTTGTTAGCATTTTTTTATATTTTGTGCAATTTCTTCGATCATGGGTGTCTTTTTTTTTAAGGTAAGTGTGTGTTTCCGTGCAGTTCTTTTTTTTTTAATTTTTCTTATCACGCTTATTTACATTATTAATTGTCAATATTCGTAGATGATCGATGGTTCAGTGATTGTTTTACGATCACACGACTTCGTTGACGATTTTTATTATATTTTATTATATATAATCTCAATATTCTTTTTGGTTTACACTCGGCAGAGATACTTTTGATTCTAATTGAAGAAAATTTGGTTCCGGATTTGTACGGATTGAAGTTTAGCTAATTTCGTATTTAGATATAACATTTATAATTTAGATGAAAATAATAATAGAGAAACGTTCTTAAAATATATATTTTGTCATTAAAAAAAAAAAAAACAAAATCTACACATTTTGTGTCGAAATAATAATTTAAATCATTTCAACCATTTTTTTTTTTAATCGTTTTTCCAGATTTTCAGTGCGAGTCACTCAAATAGCCACTAAATATATAAAATTTTTCAAGGAAAATTTCTTCTCGATGAAACGTCAAGATCATCTTGATTTCTCGAACGTTAGAATACATTTTTGACTTCGTAGTTTGACGTTCAAAAATTATTTTTTCCGAATTTTAGCGACAAATGTCGCTAAAGGCGATTAGAGTCACACTGCCACAGGAAACATTTCGAAAATCGAACGAGCTTCTGTGAATACTAATCCGATGCTGCAGTTGTAAGGAGAATGAATTCGACGTTTCATCGTATTGATCTCTCTTGTTATATTATTTTTAATAAATCCATGTCTATCGATCGCAAATGCATTTGTGCGAGCTGTTGGCTAAATATGCTTGTATCACGTTCGCATAAACTGGATTCTGCAAGGTGATCTTCTACGGGACGCGTACTTTTCACAAGGTCGTTGCGTGTAATCCTCTCCGCAAAAATCAGTCGTTCACCGATATTGTGGACAACATATTTCGTATGATCGTTCTTTTGCGAACGATCACGCTGGATTAATTCACCGGGCAATGTACGAAAGTTGTGAAAGGAGGAATGTTTCTGGAGAACGTGTTCGAAATGTTGTTGAAACGATGGGCGAGAACGAAGCGTTACCGTTTTGTAATTACCCGAACGATCGGCTAACCGAGAAATACTGCCGATCAGAGAGAACTTCTTGACATTTATCACGAGTGTTGTATTAAGGGCATCGTAATATGCTTGTATATTTACGCCCCTTTGGCTATCTTGCAACGCGAGCGGCCGATTCGTGAGAATCAGTTTCTGTAGAAAATAGCTTTCACGCTCGGAATACACCTCTTTTTTTTTTAAAGCGACATCTCTTCTTATATAAGTAATACAAATACATTGTACTCTGTTAGTTCTCACCGTGACAGGTGAAATACTGAAAACATAATTTTATCAATACGTTTGCGCTGGTTCAAAAATACAGAATGCCTATCTTTACGAGAAAATTCTTTCGGTGACAGATGTTTAATATATATAAAAAAAAAATCCATCAGTTGTCATTGAGTAATAATTTGTGAAACTTCATAAATGTCAGGAGGTTTCAAAATTAAGTACGAATCATTTTACATTTCGACGCGTTCCAAGCGAATTTTTCGTCTATTATTTACTGGGTTCTCCAAGTAAAAGTTCTCGAGCATTTAGCAGAAAGCATTCGCATCGTTGCGCGATATAATTCAAGCAAAATTTCCATTAGAGGCGTTAAAGTCAAAAGAGGTATATAAAAACGCTGTAATACAATAGAGTGTACGTTAACCCTTTAAGAATTTTGTTTTATTTCGAGAACGTGCTCAAAATAATATCTAGACGATGCTCGAGTATATTCGACGAAAACGAAAAGTAAATGCACTTTGCTGCATGATCGAGCTAAATCACAACAAAACGATGAATTTTCCTGGTGTCTCTTTGAAAAATTTTCAATTTCATTTCTTCTTGTCTCGAAATATTCTAAAAACGTGCTGAAATTACAAATATACTTATTTATTATAAATAGCAAAAGCGACGAACAAAAAAATTCCGTCTTTTTACGACGAGTTTATTAAGGGCGTTAAATTTCTAAAACTACACTGTTTTACATCTGTGAAATTTCCAATAAAAAATAATTACGAACCAGATGCTCTCTCTGACAATTTTCGAGCAGTGTTCACATCGTGAACATGATCGCGTTCGCATGAATGCACACGTCGCGAAGATGACCGAGTGAAAGTACGAAAAAAGACAGTGCTGCGGAATTTGTATCCACGGCACGCGATAAACAGAGCGGCGGAGAGATTTTCGCTGCAATTGAGCAGCAGGAGAGTTCAACGCTCGTCCGTCGAAGGGACGTTAGGCTGGTTTCGTTTGCGCAACGCTGTTACATACGGCATAATTTGATATTAATGCCGGTATTCGTGCCACTGAACAGAAGCGTGTTTCACTTTCCTTCTTTCATCCCGCAGACTTTGATTTGCCCCTCGTGCAATCGACATTGGGCGGTTCGCTGGCAAACTTGCTTTCTTTTTCCGTTACCGATCGCCATCGATTTCATAATCGCCATAAATAACATAGTTCTGTATAACGTACAGGTTGTCCGTCTCGGAACTTTCTTCGCGAAACGAACGATTTTCAAGGGGACTGGGTAATTACGATCTTCTAAGTTGCTTTCGTTTGTATTATTCACCGGGACTCGAGGGACAAATCACTTTGAAAGAGAGCTCTTTAGATCATTTGATATATTGTATAGTGACTATAATACAACGTAATAAAAAAATGGAAAAATTGAAAAAACATTTCCATTGAAATAACGATGGGGAAATAAATTGGCAAATTTTTTATTTCAAAGAATTCTTTTCAATTCGAGAAAAATGACTATTGCCGAGATCATTTTGACGAACAGCGTTGCACGATAGATGAACGTAAATACGAGCATGATCTGATCATCGGAGTTGTCAACGAAGTTCTTCCGTTCACCATAAGGGAA
This sequence comes from Tetragonula carbonaria, assembly GCA_032399595.1. Lineage (NCBI taxonomy): Eukaryota > Metazoa > Arthropoda > Insecta > Hymenoptera > Apidae > Tetragonula > Tetragonula carbonaria. Next base: position 2,274,556 of record JAUCRC010000007.1, on the reverse strand, counting down.
CGACACTTTGCTAGCAGAGAGCTGGCTTCAAATAGCGCCTGGCTAATGATTGCCGGTTCTACAGCGGTGCACGGAAGGATACACGCGAATTGAGGGAAACCAATAAATTGAATTATAATTATCTGAATTATAATATCGAGTCGCACACTCGTTCGTTGTAGAAATTATTATATTTTTCATTTCAAAGACAGAGAGAGAAAGTTCAAAATTCCTGTGAAATATGAATTTGAATTTTCAACGTTAATTCCTCAGACTGAAGATTAATAGGATACAAATTGTATGTAATATGCGTTCGATATTTTCCATCTGATAATCAGATGAATCTAATGATGAACTTTTATTCTCGTTTCTTGAAAATTTCTCAGTGACAGAAAGATATATTTATTTGTATACATATATTATGTTATATTATATTATTATATTATATTATATTATATTATATTATATTATATTATATTATATTATATTATATTATATTATTATATTATTATTATATTATTATATTATATTATATTATATTATATTATATTATATTATATTTATTATATATAATAATACTCTCGTTAAATATCGTCTACCAAAACAAACCACTTTAACAATAGTTAAAAGCTTCATAATATCTATGATAACTTGATTTAATAATAATTGTCCGATATTAAATCTATGTTCATAAAAAAAAAAAAAAATAACGAGATAAGGACGACGTTGCATATTCACGCAATTACTTCAATTGACTCGTCTGCTGGTTTATTACCGGAACGGCGCAAAGTGTGCCGTGACTGCCGATACTTAAGCCGATGCTCGCATCTTCCCTTAATTCGCAAATCTCGATTACCGCCCTGTTCGAACGCGCGCGGCACAAATTCACCGATTGCCAGAATCGTCGAGCATTTCTGCAGTCGTTGCCCGTGATATACGAAATTGAAATGCCACGTAAAATAAATAAAATAAATAAACGTGTTGAACGCACGTTTTATAACGAAAGGGCCATTATTACGCCCCCCTCGAGGGCCTTTCGCCACGCGAAATATCATGCATTTGGCAAATATTTCTCTGATGGTATTGTAAATGCCAAGGTATTTCGTTGTTGAGGGGCAAATGTTGAGGAAATTTAAGGGCCAGTGACGTACGATCCCGAGACACGTTTCGGCTGCGGGTGTCGTTTACCCGGAGCCGAAGAGACATGAATGGCCATTTCTATTTGTTTTACGAGCTTCCTCGACGTGCGTCGTTCTATCTCTCTCTCGAAGGAATTTCAACGCTTCGAAGGGATTTTTATCCTGCAATTAATTGCATACCGCGGGATCAGAGGAGGGGCATTTAAAGAAGGAAACAGTGAATGGATTATGGTTCCGTGAATATTTGTATGTTTAGAAACGTGTGATTTATGCGGCATGTTCAACGCAGGACATTCCGGTGAATAGCGTTTTAAATAAGCGTTTTATTAGCGGAGCGTTTCTAAAATGCTGAAATTAATGCCAGGAATAATGAGATTTTAGATACACGCGAAACGAAATACGTCCCGAATATAGTCGTCACATTTGGTAAATGTCCCAAAGAATAGTTTTCACATACGCGAGAAGAAAGTAAAATATAGACAAAATTTGGCGGAAACGAGAAATTTCTTTACTTAAACGAAAATTTTTGAGAATAACTCAATCTTGAACGATATTTAAACAGTTTTCAGCATTAATTACAGCTTCAGACTCACATGTAATATTTTATATTATAAAAAAAGATATGTATATTAGGCGATTTTCCGTGTTTTCCTTTGTTCGTGTGCATTATATTGTATGACACCATCATATTATAGTAATCTACTATCTTTACCAACTATTTAGACATAACCTAAAAGTATCTTTATAGTAATAAATATCTTTATAACAACCTACTATCTTTACCAAATATTTAGACATCAAATATAATGAATAAAACCTAACCTAAAAGTTAACCTAAAAGTATGTTTATAGTAATAAATATCTTTATAATAACCTACTACCAAATATTTAGACATCAAATATAACGAATAAAAGATAACCTAAAAGTTAACCTAAAAGTATCTTTATAGTAATAAATATTTTTGTAATAACCTACTATCTTTACCAAATATACAAAATATAAAAGTATACAAATGTGTCGACTAGTTTGAGACAGAAGGATTATATCTTTGTAACAAAAGAGTAAAATAAATCACTATTTACGCGAGATTCAATATCGTTTTTTTCATAGAAACAAACTTCTGCTTCTTCTCGATCATTTCATCGTTTCCGACATCCAACAAAGAGCCAAATTCAGTTGAAAATTATCTGACGAAGATTCGTGCCAAAAGAGAAAGATTTGAGATATTTGTTAAAATTCTCGCGACAAAATTCATAGTGCTAATTATCTGACCAAAAATTCATAGTCAGTTTCAAACGAAATTCGAGACTTGTTCGATTTCCTTCGAGCGATCGTTGGATTCTCGCTTTGTCGCAAGTATCCTAATTGCGGCAAATTGCCAAGATTTTCTCGCGAACTACGACTCGAATCAAGTGCCATTCGGCGTTCCTGTGGATCGAGACAATCTGCGCGTACCGATTCGCTGGTATCGTTCGCATTAATCACGACACGCTCGGCATAAATAATAGTGAATTTCAGCCTGATTGCGCGTTATCTTCGGCACGTTCGATGATAACGCTAACGGAGGCTACAATTATGTCCCTCTCCCTCCCTCCCACCCTTTGGATCAAGGATGAATCACGATCGACTGCGGCGCACCGTAACCGGTCGAACCACGCACGAATTATTTCGTCCCGTATATATAACATAATCGAGGGCCAATTATCGGTCCACGCACCGGCGCGTGTTCGAGCGTTCACCGAACGATTCAACGCGATTCGACTCGCGACGCCTTCGTTCCGTTGACGTAAATCAGCCGGTTTAATGATGCAAACATGCGCGAAACACACGCTTGGCACTCGGCGGTGTTCCTTTAGGGTAGCTGAGGAAGATGTCATTTCTTGGGATCGAGTTGAAAGGTTCAATTCAGAGGATAATATCTCTGTTACACGCTCTCTGCGATGTCCAAATCATAGTTACTTCGATTTATACGATTTTCTTTTTTTTATGATTCACCTTGTCGCTTTAATGGCCGCTCGCACAACATGTGTGTGACGCCGAAGATTATTATATATTGGCCGGTAAATATTAAAATATTAAATTTGTTGTTAAATTATTGTTAGATTTGTTGTATTAAATGTGTTGTTATTGTATTTTTTTGTTTTATGTGTATGTTCGCACATGTTGAATTATTTCGTGAATTTACATAAAGTTTTTTTTCAATTAATTCTTCGAAAATATTGCGGCCATTAAAGTGTTATTATATAACGAAAGACGTTAACGTGATTTGTGTGATTCATCAAGCTTGTTTGATTTCAAGTTCTACAGTACATTGGTAACTGTATTTATCGTTTTAACTTATGTAAAACAATTTATACAAAGTCCATCTGTCAATATGTAACACGTTGACCATCATGCGAAATTTATACACATTAACAAAATATTTAACTTCTATAAGATACTACTACATCGTGATAAAGCATATTTTTTGTTGATGTTACTTATGTCACTTTAAATTCTTTTTCAATCGATGCTCATCTTCAATTATTTTGAAATATTTATGGCCATTTATAGTGACCATCAACGTGTTAACATGTTGAATTACAACTTCAGTGTAATATGATTTTAAATTTAACAGTGGGCCAATTACTTCAAATCTTATTTTCGCATTATTACGATTACGAATCGTGTGAAAATCTCACATTGACCATGAAAATATTCAAGTCACGGTGAAAGATGCTCTCTCTCTCTCCACACAGTGTGGATAAATTAATAATTGAAAAATTCGTGTCATTGTTTCATTTTCTGGGTACAGCAATTAATGATTATTTAGAATCATCATTACAGTTTAAAGAAAAAAGTACAAAGTACAGATTTTCATTCGTTTGCAAAAATTTGACAAATAACGAACACATGTAAAATTTACACGTTTCGTCTATAGAACAAAGTACTACATTTCATCTCTATATAAAGATATAGGTCTCTATATATATTGTGTTACAAAAGCGTATTTTTCTAATACCATAATTTCTAATTGTTCATGTACACTGTTAAAAATTCTCTGTTAATGGTGTTCATTTCATTTGAATTATATTTAAAATATTTATAGAAATACCACAGTGATGACCAGATGATCATCGCAACAGTCAACAAAAAAACATCCGATCTGAAAGACGAATTTATAGTATCACATGAGAATTAATTACAAGCGGCAGAATTAATTTTAAACGATCAACATAAAGTCGGAAATTACTTTCGTCCTCGCAACGAAACACACGAACACGTCCCACCATTCATGAATGATGTTTGATCGTAATATTACTGCGCGATTGTTACGATTATTTATTGCTACTATTATACGAACCGATTGCAATGGTATATCGCTACGGTTATTATCATCGAGTAGGTTTTCCGAGTACCTTTTTTTCTTTTTTTTTTTTTCACCAAACACGAGCTCGTGTAATAAACTTGCATTACATCGCAGGCAAACGGCAAATTTCGATCGTTCGAAACGATAATTCACGCGCGTTTATAAATTTTCGTGAACGACGCTGCCGCCGCTTGGAAACAACTGTAAATCGCTTTTCGAGTGGCTCACCGCGCACGAGGACAAAGCTGCGGCTGAAATTTATACGAAGGAAAGTAGGCACATTTGCCAGCCGATTGAAATTTTAATTAAATAACAGATCCGCCTTCGAAGTCGTTAAACGTTCTTTACAGCGCTCGCCGACCGTCTCATCGTCTTTATTAAATGTACCAGTCCGCTCGCGAAAGATGATGAACTATTAAGGCCCGAAATAATACCGCGTTGGGAATATCACGGGAATTTGTTCAGAGTACTTTATGAACAGTTCTTTACCCAGAATCTTGTGTATCTTATAAATTGAAATCTGTAGTTTTCGCTAATGCGCCTAATGAAAGAAAGTACCTTGTTTTCTAAAATAGAAAATTATGATATCATGCTCTACGACAGGTTCCACGATTACAGACAAAATGAAATATATAAATGCACTGGCAATTTCTTTTTTTCTTTTCTTTTTTTTCTTTACTGGAAAGAATCGTTGAGAAAGGTATTTTGACAAATACGCCAGGTTCTATCGGATATTACGTTAGACGATAGACTTTATGAACAACAGATTGAACTGACAAATTGACGACACTCGTGAGTTTTTCCTTTTTCTTTCAAATCTGTAATCTTTTCGCTGTTATACCTAATGGAAGAGAGACTTACAACAAATAACAATAAATGGAAAATTATTGCAATATGATGTTTCACGGTAGAGACGAAATGAAATATATAATACACTGGCAATTCCTTGTTTTCTTTTCTTTCTTTTTTACTGGGAAGAATCGTTGAGAAAGGTATTTGACAAATACGCCAGGTTCTATCGCATATTATGTTATAATTTCCTTATTGGATCTTTAATATGAACTTTATGAACAACAGATTGAACCGAAAAATTGTGAGTTTTTCCTTTTTCTCCTAAATCTGTAATCTTTTCACTGTTATTCTAACACCTAATGGGAGAAAGACTTACAACAAATAACAATAAATGGAAAATTATTGCAACACGATGTCTCACGATAGACTCGATTAGAGACAAAATAAAATGTAATAGATAATTATGGTAGTAATAAGAGATGATTGCACCGCTCCCATTGCGTAACCTAACCTAAAACAGCAAGTAGCCACGGCCATGCAAAAGTTGAAAAGCCAAGAGTTCACGTGCGTGTTTCCCGTTTGCTGCGCTCGCATGCAAGTGGAAATTCTACGTGTACCAATTAAAAACGATTTTTCTGCCAACGTGGATAATAGAAATGGCGCGACAGCAGCCATCGGATCTGTAATTTTCCACGGGCAGGAATCGAAAGAGGTGTGCTACGAAGGTGCAATGAATTGCGCGGATTATGACTATTGTTTGAAAACAGTCGCAGCGACTCGCGCCGAAGGTTAAGGAAACGGTGAATTAATGTCGACGGCGAGGAGAATTAATTAGACACTGCTGTAGCAACAATATTGTTTAACCGTCTGGTTAATTGCACGAAGTGCAACACGGATGAGGTGATTACGAATTTTGGTCTTGATATTTTACCTTTCTCACGACGAGGAATGTCGTCGGTGTAAATAACGACTGTTCACTTTGCAAACTTAATGACAGTATCAATTATTAATTATGCCACGGGACATGGCAGTTTGTTAAATTTTCAGGAAATTGTAATGGCATTTTTCGATCGTTTCCTCCTAGACCGTTGAATGTTATTATTATTATTATTTCTTTTTTAATAAAATATCAAAATATATAAGGAAAAAACTATTCAAACGTGAACTTAAAATCAATGTACTTTTTAAACTGTGAAAGAGGAAAAATTAATAAAAACATAATAAAATACGTAATAAAAAGAAAATCACCGATTTATATTCCAGTATTCCGATTTACGTGTGAAGTTAATTCTCTCCGGGACACGTCGACGGTATTTCTTCTCACTTGTTAAACTACTCACTTGCTCTCTGATCAGCAGAATATCGCGGCTGTTTAAACGCAGTCACGGGGTATTCGAACTTAGATCGAGCCGAGATTCGACAACGGTGATTCGCGAAATTGTCGAAAGTGCCCATGTACGTCCGGGAGTTCGCAGCGCAATATTCATAAATCGCGGGGAAAAAATAAAATGGCGGAAAGAGCAGGCGATACCTTCGATAAACAATGCCGCCAAGGTTCCCGCGAGAGTTTAATGAATATTTAATGCACGACGCTCGACAGTCTCTCGATCTTATTACCGTTTCCCTCTTTTCTTCTTTTTTCCTTGGCCACCAGGCGAAATTGATGTACGCCGGCGCATTATTCGCCTGGTTCGATAAAACCGCCGCGGCACGCACACCGAACGCGAACGATCGTCGAAAGCATGCATTATGGTCACAATTACCCGCGACGTCAGGTGAATCTCGAGATAAAAGAAATAAAATCGGGAAGGCGCGAATCGTTGCAGGTATCCCCGAACCGGCAATCAATAATCCTGCTTTTAGCGTTCTTCTCTGGTTAGATTCTCTCGCGTTTGAGGCGACCTTCGAGGAATGGACTGCCCGTGTACAATCACTTATCACGTGTGATTTTTGCACCACGATACATACGTATCACGATACAGTGTATCCGGTATTTACACATCATAATACAATATGACGTAATGTAATATTTCAAATTTTTTATTTTAAGTTTCCAAAAGGTATTTCGATACTCGTCGCAAAATTTTTATATCATGATACACGTGTCAACATTTACGTACAATGTAATTTAATATAATATTTAAAATTTCTTTTAATTTCCAAAAGACGAACAGTGGATCGTTAATGTAAAAGATTCTTGCTTTAAAATGATTCCAGAAGGATTGTCGTACCATTTTCTTTTTTCTTTTCTTTTCTTTTTTTTTTTTTTGACAAGAACAGTTTTGTAGATGTATTATGATATAATATATAATGTAATATAATATTTAAAATTTCTTTTAATTTCCAAAAGACGAACAGTGGATCGTTAATGTAAAAGATTCTTGCTTTAAAATGATTCCAGAAGGACTGTCGTACCATTTTCTTTTTTCTTTTTTCCTCGCAAGAACAATTTTGTAGATGTATTATAATATAATAATATAATGTATTATATGTATTATAATATAATATACAATGTAATATAATATTTCAAACTTTATTTAATTTTCAAAGAACAGTGGATCGTTAATGTAAAAGATTCTTGCTTTAAAATGATGAAGGACTGTCGTACCATTTTTTTCTTTTCTTTTTTTTGACAAGAACAATTTTGTAGATGTATTATAATATAATATGTAATGTAATATAACATTTCCAAAAGACTGTGGATCGTTAATTTTTAAAATGATCTCAGAAGGACTGTTGTACCATTTCCTTTTTTCTTTTCTTTTTTTTCACAAGAACAGTTTGTAAATGTATATAATATAATAATATAATGTAGTATAATATTTCAAACCTTCTTAAATTATAATATAATAATATAATGTAGTATAATATTTCAAACCTTCTTAAATTTCCAAAAGACGAACTGTGCTTTAAAATGATCCTCGAAAAATTTCTTTTTCACGAGAACAATTTTTTATAAGAGTGTGAGTATCGAGAAAAATTTGACAATCCTTTGATTTTCGACAGAGAAATTGGATGAAAATTTTTTGTCAGAAATCGTAAAATATGACGATGACTCAGGTGACCGTAGGATAATTGTATACTTCTGTGTAAAAATTTCATGAGAAACTTTTGGGATTGGCAATGGAAAATTGGGTTTCCCCTGCGATATTAATCACGAATTCTTCAACGAACGGCGAATGAAATCGCGAGAAACGCTTTCTCTTGGATGCGGAATTAAATGATCCGTCCAAGGTTTGAAAAGTTACCGTTTTGATGATTCAGTGAATGAATTCCCCCCGATATTGCTTAATGAGACTCGTTTTCTCTTGCGTGCGGATTTGTTAACGCGTGTCGGCGTCTTCCCGGCGTTCGTAATCTCAACGCAAGGATTTGACGTAAATCTAATTGTTCTGAAACAAGACTGTTTAAAAATTGTCGATGTGACTTCGCAAAAGAAGATCATACAACGATTGATCTCGTTTCAAAGCGTGAAGCCTTTATTTAATTTAAAAAAAGACAGAGAGCGATTGATTGAAACGATAAAATGATTTTACGTGACGCAGCGAGTAGAAAAATGAAGATACTTTTTCGTCGAGAACTGCAAAAATTTAAATTTACGTTAAAACATTAAAAAAATTTTTGCATAATTAGATCCACTAGTGTTGAAAATTCAAATTCTCTCTTCACGAAGATTAGAATTCTTCCTTTTTTTAAATATAATCTTTTCACGCCACTTTGAATTGAATTTTGAACATTAAATGAAATGTTAAGATTTCTTGAATTTTCGTTGAAAAAAGGAAAAAAAAAGAAAATCGTACAACAAGAAGTCGTTCTAAAGGGAAGATTAGATCTGGTTAAGAAAACAATTTTTCAATATTTCCGCACACACATTAAGGATTGAAGCTACTCTTTCTGGATGAAAAGATCCTTCACTTGATAAAAGAAAGAAAAAGAAAAAAAAAGAAAAAAGGAAAAATGTCTTTCCTCGGTACGAGAAATAGATTTAGTTCTCGACTGGATGGGAAAAAATTCTTCGACAATGTGCGCGTTTCATGCTGGAGTGAAACTTCGTACGGGTTAAAGAAACAATTGTTTACACAAGAGGCGCGCGCTTGGTAAGGCAAAGGGAAAAATACGGAACGCATGTGAACGAGGCACTGGGCGAGTGGGTATACATGCGAAAAAGGAGCGCATAAAGAGACGTCAAGGAACGGACACTATGGTGAGCTTAATGACGACAAGGGAACGAGTTGTCGGATAGGTTTGTCGACTATTTGTACATCTCAAGCGCGGCCGAGCAGGCCGAGTCCTCGCATTCCTTGAATATTCATGAGCTGCGCTGGCTTTTCGTAAACCCGGCTGGCTGAAACTTTCTCGGGGGGGTAATCGCGTTTTACCTCGCATGCACCGGCTGAATTTCCATTGCGCCGAACCGAGATCCCCGACCAGTCGATTTCCGTACTCGAGCCAGCAACACAGCGAAAAATTAATTTTCGCCGATCGAGATTCTAGATTTCGCAGACTCGCCCTTGCGCGACTTTGCGCAAAAAAAAAAAAAAGAAAAAAAGAAAAGAAAAGAAAAAGAAAAAAAACCCGTTACGATCCACTCGGACGACGTCGTGTGTAAAGTCCAGCCTCTGTCGAAGACGTAAATAGAGATCCTGCTTTCTTGAAGGATACGCTGGGCAATTCTTCTGTCTGTGCGTTCCGTTTCTTTCCTTTCCTTTTTCTCATTTTTCTTTCTTTTTCTTTTCTTTTCGGTCATTTTATAAGGAGAAGAGATCGTTGAGAAAGGATCGTATTCGTACTTGATGAATACAGACTAGGTTCTGTCAGATGTTATCGTTCTGCATAGTTCTTTATAAATTTGCCATTTGATCAGTCAGGATCTTTGATGTAGGCCATTTATTTTTTAATAAATGGCCTATACGTTATTCTTTTGTTTTTTGTTTTTCTTTTTTTACTGAAAAGAGAGGATCGTCGAGAAAGATATTTGACGAATGCTAGGTTCTATCAGATATCTTTTATATTTTTTTTATAAATTTGAATCCACTGGATCAATGAATCTGTAATATGGAAGGACACACTGGCAATACACCGGATTCTATCAGTTATGTTATATTTCTTTACAAATCTGCGATTGGATCAATGGATCTTTAATACGAGCTTTTTTTTTTTTAAGTGACATAAATCACTCTGTTCGATAGAATAGAAATTGATCATCAGATTAATTACAATTCTGGTATTTTTTTTTTTTTTTCGTTTTAAAGCAATTTTAAAGCTGTCGACATTTCAAAAATCACTGACACTTTGTTGATCGAAGTTTGGCCAAGCAAAATATCTTAAACATCGCTGACTTGTATCACTTTCGAAGCATGCTGAAATGCTTGTTTCAATTAGCGGAAACATAAGTAGCTTCTCATTTTTACAGAACGAGCAACAAGTTAGACAACAAATGGCAAAGTTTGAAATTGCACGGGAAAAGAAATTCCCTGTTACGCTACTTTATAAATTCTTCTAAATTCCACTTTCGTCGAACTCTGCTTTTTTCCTGTTCCTAGACATTTCATTCGCCAACAATGACTCAGATGACTCACACTACTTATTTACACTGCTTCAACTTTCCGAGTCAATCGAAACGACAATTTCCTTAGCTTTCATCGCACGGAGAACGATCGTAGTTGCAAGAAATGAGAACGAAAATCGACAAAAGTCGAAGTAACCAGATGGCCCCCTCAAGCTTCACCGAACGAATTGACACACAATTTGGCCACTTGTTTGCATGATATTTACAACCGTGTGCTGGTCGATTCTCACCGAACGTACGCTCGTTCGTCGATTTCCATGCGAAGCTCGTTTAAAATACACGCTCGCTTTAATCTGATGCGCTGTCACGGTAAAAACTCGCGTCATTCGCGCGCCTTTTTCTCCTTCTTCTCCTTGTCTCTGCTTTCGAGAGCGCCGAACATGCGCGGTTCAGCGTCATTTCGCGACGATTTTACCGGATGCGACCACTCGTGATTCGCAGGAACTGCGAACAGCTAACATCGAATCGAACGAAAAACGCGGTCGATGATTCTTACGAAAACGTTGAATCCGGTTGAATCCGGGCAGAAATTGCTTAACATTGTAGGTACGATGATCGGTAAATAATAAAATCACCGTACTACAAATATAACGTATACCTATATATATATTATTATTTTTTTTTAATAACTATTAATCAACAATATTTAAATGAACAATAAATTATAATTAATTATTTATACACTTTTAATTACTATAGATTGTGAACTTTAGACTTTTTGACTGTAGACAATTCGAATGTATCACAATTCTTTTTTAACTACTATTTATATATTCGCCGATTTGTTATGTATCCTTGACAATTATTTACAAACATCTCCTTAGTAATTTTATTAAAATATTGATTTTTTATATGATTATGAAACGATGCGACGAGACGGTTGAGAACTAGATGTCGCTGGAATAGACGTAATTGCAACATTGTAGGTACGATGATCGGTAAATAATAAAGTCACCGTACTACAAGAGGAAATTTTTATAATTTAATTTAATGTTTACATGATACAGAATTTAATAGATTAATTACTACTGACGACTAATGACTATTAATTTCTATTATTTACTGTTATATATAATATTGGTAATTTGTTTGTAACTTAGTAATAATTTGTTGGTATCTCCATGGTAACATTTTATGAGACTGAATAGATGTAGCTACAACATTTTCGACTGTGGCGCACTCTCGCGTGGACGATCTAAACCTAACTTAAACCTAACCTAAAACCATCAATGTACTAGTATGTTTGTCTCGGTGATTATGAAAATGGCCTGGGTCATATATTTTTCGTTGCGAGATATTTAAAATATAAAATATAATTGCGTTTGGATAAATTAAAAAATATTTCTATGAAACAATATATTTCACGACATATTCGGTCTTGTAAGAATTTATTATGATTGTGAAAGTTTGCGCGTAGCTCGTATAAGGGAATGTGATTTTTGAAGTTTGGCTTATCGTTAGATTAGTTTCAAAATTGATTTACAATAATAGAGCGACAACGAATTTTTATTATAAAAATAAATTTAAGTCAAACCTGTTGATTCGATTTAACGGTTCAATTTTTACAGCTTCTTAGAAATTACATCATTTTATTTTTTCAATTCTTGACTAATTACACACGATATTCGCTGCGATTGGCCATCTTCGCCACTACTTATCACATTTACTCGTCTTTCTTTTTTTTTCTTCTTCTGGCCAAATATTTTTTCAGCTATATATTATTTAGAAAAATAGGAGAACGAAATTGAAATTAAAATTTCTGTTCTCTTTTTCAATAACACAAAGTGTATCGCGAAAAGTTCAATTTATGTCACTCGTACACGTCGGTAAAAGCAGAGTGCATACAAGACAGATTTCGTATCGTTTGTTTAACGAAAAGAAATTTGTTGAAGTGTGCTATCTTCTTGTCCTATCTCTTCGGGAGGGAGTGCACATAGATTGCATCACAAAAGCAAAAGCAAAAAGTTCAAGGACAAGGTCGCGGATGATTCCTGTAGCGTTTCTTCAGGGCTGAAAAATTAACACGTCAGCTGCACGTGACGTCCGAAGCACGCGATCAACGGAGAGATCGGCGATCCACTTTTCGCGGGACGATGTTCGGATGTTGCTTCACGGTCGGGAAGAGTGCATTTTTTCGAAGGTCAACCTGGTGCTTGCCAGGGCTCGAATTTCCGACGCACAGAATCGCGAACGATTTTTCAAAGTCACGCTGGCCGGTACACGACGAACACGGTTGCTCGCGCACGATTTGCATAATGCTTTCGGGATCGCTTTTCTGCTTGGTTGGCCTGTTTCTTTCGTAAATCTCGCCGGACGTCGGGTCCGAGAGACAAGAGTCCAGGATTTCACGGTGGACAGAAATTTCGGTGGGTCACGTGTGTTTAGTCCAGCTTCCCTCAAAAATATTCTTTCTTTTAATATTCATTGTGTATTAAGAGTACTTATAAGTAATATTCGAACGTTTTTTTCAAATTTAATAATTTAATAATCTAGCGACAGTGATTAAAAAAAAAAATAAAATAAAATTTTGTATCGAAAACCGACATTACTTGTGGTCTTTGATATAGTCGAGGAAATCGCGATTTTTCTAGAACACTTGCAGAACACTGTAGACATTTTTACGATCCTTCTGGAATACTACAGAACATTCTAGAAAATTATTAACTAATTCAACGGTCTCTTTTGCTCGACATTTGATGATTTAACAAACAAGCGTTATTGAACAAGCGTTATTCTCAAAATAAAAGTTCTTCAAAATCAATTTCAGAACTATCTGAAGGACTATTGAGTCATGAATTTAGATGAAAATCGGTGGTTCTCAGGTGTTTTCATCTAGTACTTCGACGAAGCGAAATTTTGATCCCTCTTTCTTCATTAACGAAAGAAGTCGAAAATTTACAACGAAAGTTATGTTGTTCGTTACGTTGTCAGATAGTTGTCATTTCTTTTTTTTTTTTTTTTTTTGGAAAATGATAGTTCAAAAATCGGCTCCGACAACTGTCATTTTCGCTCGTACGATTGAAGAAATTTGCTTCAGATAAAATGTCACGAAGATGAAACTCTCATCCTTCCACCTCTGTATAATTGGTTCAAATTTTTCGCAATTACAACCGTTTGACAAAATTATACGTATTATTTCTCTAATGAAATGTAATTTCATCTCTCGAAGATGATTCAGTGATGATCGCGTTCGAACGCAAATTTTCTCAATGTTTAATCCATAATTTAAAGATCGATGGAAAACTATATTACAGCGAAAGACAAAGACGAAAAAGTGCAGCGGAAGGTTGCGAGAGAGGAAGGACGCGACTATTTGTAGGTTAGGTTAGGTTTGTACTAACTTCTCAGTCCACGCACGCGTGAAATAAGAAGTTCGTCCGAGGGACCTTGACTCGTCTGAATTATTCATAGAAACGCGTGAAACGCGACTTGCTCGATCGTCGTGAATAATTTATCCGTGTAATTGGTGAACGATATGGCGGACAGATAGAGCACGGCCGACGTCGAAAATTGCGGTCGCCCGCCATATCAGCGGAAATGTATCGCACCAGAGAACGATACAGAGTTCGCCACGGATCCCGGATTTTTTTCTTTTCTTTTTTTTTTTTTTTTTTCATCTGGAGTGATATTTCAATTATAATTCCGCGTATCCGAGACGAGATTTCATTCTTCGTCGACATTCTTCTTTCTTTTTTCCCCTTTTTCTCTTCGTTTCTTCGGGATGATGTTACGAGGTGGTATTTCCCTTCAAGCGGACGGCTCAACGACTCGCTACAGACTTGACGATCGTCACGTTTCTTTCGCGCATTTTTTGTGTTTCGTAGTTTTCGTATAGTTCGTGTAGCTGATAATAAAATTCTGGGATCTACAGATATTCCAAAGGCAATATTCTAAGGGGAAGAGAAGCTTGGGGAAAAAATTTTCAAACATCTCTCTCCTCGTTTATATAAATATATTGCGAGAATTAACAAGAAACGACAACTACTATTTATTTCTGAATTTACATGCCAACCGCTTGCTTTGCTTCGTTCATATTTTGTTCTCTTCTTTCTTCTTTCGTAATCGACGTCAACTATTAACGCTAGAACTATCAAAATGGTCAGAATGATCAACTGATAATTTTTATTAAGTATTTTATATAGATATAAAACAGTGTATTTTTAGAGAATGATTCTTCGTAAAATATATAAATGAACGCCAGTGTACCCTATTGTGTTACAAAGATTTTCTGTTTCATTCACTTTAATGTCTGTGATGGAAATTTTATGCTCAACCGTCGATAATTCTAGTGTTAAGCTCGTTTTAGAAATGCGCGCGATGCCACAATGTGAAGCAACATCATGCCTGTTGAGGAACATAACTCTATGTTTCACAAGTATACTCGTCAATTACTTGAATTAAATTTTTTGTGGAAAATAAAACATATTTGTAAATCTTGGATTATTTCAGGATATTTTGAGACTCGACTCTAAACATTTTCTTGCTATTGATATTGATTGTTATTAACGAATTGATTAATATTAATTAAATTAAGGAACAAAATCATTGATTTTTCAACGACAAAAAAAAAACTAGCTTTATTTCCTTATAATTTAATTCGATTTCACAGCAGCTGCACGTACTCTGCGTATCACATGCATATAATTGTTATCGCCTAGTTCTAATGTAGATAAAGAAGCGGCGTTATATAAGATTAGGCACAATTTTACATTTCACTCCCTCGAAAACGTGACGTCGCCCGTCGCGTTTCATTCGATCTCGTCGAAAAAAATTCTTTTCTTTTTTTACTTATTTTCATTATTTACAGTCGCGTCGATCACTTGTGTGAGTTATTAACGACTTGGAACTAAATGTCTACAATTTATTATAAAGGTCAGACTGTCTTAGAAAGTGTATTAATTCTAGAGTCGATTCTTTATCCTTTAGGTTAGGTCAGCCAGAGAAGGACTTATGTTCAATCGATATTCATTCCGCGTTAGACAATAATACGTTAAGTTTGCAGAAATCACACGTTAGGGGATCTTCTTTGTTGAAGAGAGTACTGCTGGCTGAGCTTTTGTATTTTTGTGACTCGTTGTGATCCTTGAGACTACAACTTGGTCGTGTCTTAACAGAGATCGAAAAAAATGGTTGTTCTCTTTCTTCTCTTTCCACGTGAAATCACAGCTTGTACGCCGGTCGATTGCACCGCGATTATCGAGACACCCAGTGTTTTCAAGCTGCGCCAGTATATAATAACCTCTCGAAACTCGAGCCTCAGAAACTCGACAAAAGACCGGCAGCGAGCTCGCGAATATTCACGATCGGCCGTGATTGACCAACCGCCGACAAGCAACCATCGAACCACGTCGTAATTAATTCCCGCTGCCGGAATTCCGTGTGAACCGCGTTTATTAACCGGTTCGATGTGTCGGTATTTATCGATCTGTCCGTCACGCTCGCATGAGCAAAAGAGAAAGAAATGGCACCCGGTGACGGCGAGCTACTCGATCGGTAGGGGGAGGAAGGGTTTCTTCCTCGAACGAAATCGTGTCGCTCCGGGACGGAGTCACGCGATTTATGTACGTCCTTTTGTATTTATTAAGATCGCTGTCACGGCTCGCTCGACGTGTAAAAATTGCCGGGAGGCGTGATGAATCGGGTCGAAAAGACGCACGTCAGTCTCGCTGCTGGCGATCTATCACATTGAGTTCATTTAACTGGTAGTTCATTTTTTAAGGTGGAGGGGAGGGGGGAGTAGTTTCCGTTATCATCGGTTGCCAGGGATAATGCAAATCTGTCTTTGGTTTAATTTCGTTTGCTCCTTTTATTCGACGTCGTAACGCACGAGCAGCTTCCTCGTTACTCGTTGCAATGTACAGGTTGGTCCATTTAAGGTGAGGCAACCTAAATATCTGTTCGATGTCGGTGTTGTGACCGATTGGAGAAAAATTATATCTTTCGCACCTAACATATAAATGATATCGAAATGTACCAATATTAAAAGGTAAGAATATCTATCTTCCAAGAGGAATTATTTTTTTCCGGAGATTTTCTCGTACAACTGTGTATTTTTTTTTTTTTTTATTGCATCGTGTAGGCGGTGAGATACCTTCAGATATAGTATAAAGAACACGACCTTGAAAGTTTAAGTTTTACGTGTAAATTTCTCTCTCTCTCTCTCTCTCTCTCTCTCTCTCTCTTTGTCGAGATCACAGAGATTGGCCAAGACGTGACAATCGACAGCCTAAATAATAAATGTGAGTAAATATATTTGCTTATTTATTATACCATCGATCATAATGTCTCCCGGCAGCTTGAAATCCCTGATCAGTGTATCGAAATTTGTCAGCAATTCATAATGGAATGCTCGACGCAAGAAATTCGGAGATCGATATTCGTGATACCCGTTTATGGCAAAAGTGACCAATGTTTGAGAGAAGCAGTTCGAGTGTACAAATACGTTTCCGGATCCAGTCCGAAATACAGCAGATTTTCGTCGAACTGGCACTGTCGTTGAAAAACCTGCGATTAAAATCGTTAATAACGAAAGAAATATAGGAAACATATTGTAGCCAAGGTTAATTGTTGAAGATCCATATGCGAAACTAAAACAACTTGAGTGTGAGAGTTTCCAAAGCTAGCGTAATTTCACTCGTATCATTTATCTTCACATCTAGAATATCTTCACAGAACAATTTTTGTAAATCGTATGTATCTTTCTCAGTGAAGTTTGCAGCAATATGAAAGTGAGCAATTGTTCTTTGAAAATTTTAAGAAAACCTATAGTTTTGGATATCAGTGTCATTTTACACATCTAAATGTATCTTTTTATGTCACAGCGACGCAATTGAAAAAAAAAAGAAAAAATACATAGTTGCGTGAAAAAGAAGAAAACCTTGAAATCAATGACCTTGAAAACTCCGAAGATAAATGATCTTAGAAAAAATATCCTTACTAGTTGTATTGATCTTTCGATACCATTCACATTAGGCAAAAAGTATTTTTTGCGTCATTACATAATTCGTAAAGATATTTGGATGGCCTCGTTTAAACGGATCACCAGTATGTTTCTTTCGAACAAAGGAATCGCGTAATTTAATCGTTAAATTGCAGTTTCGGATGATCTCGACATATCACAAGATGAGTTTTTTTTCTTTTTTCTTAACACAATTCGTCACTTCACAGACAATTCACCAGCAGCGAAATGACGAAAATCCGTCATTTGTATATTGCAGTAAATAATTGATCGTTGTTTTATTAAAATGCGAATAAATTAAAACGTAATTTTTACCAAACAGAGATAATTCTACGAAAAAACTGATTTCAGCTTCAGTTGCGTCGTATAAGGGTGCAAACGCAAAAAAAAAAAAAATTAATTTAAAAACGTATTAGTCGGCACTGCGTATAGAAGAAGTTTATTCAAAGTTTAAGCACTTGAGTGTTAATTACTATTAGTTATTGATAAAATTAAAGTTTCGAAAATAATTTACTTTGTCTAATAAAATAATGAGTACGTTTTCAGTAATTCATTTTAACTTTATTGTGGATTTAATTTTTATTTAACTTCAGAGAGAAAAAAAAATCAAAAATAAAGGCGTATATATAAATGCAAATTCATTTTATTTCATTTCGCAAAATTTCACTGAAAAATATATGACTTTTTAAAAGTTAGGTTGTTTTTATATAGAGCATATCGTTTCTACAAATAGTGTCAAAAAATGCCGTCGTTTGGTCAATGGCGGTGCAAATAATACCGAAGGGATATGTGTTAATATAGAAAATTCATTAATATCTCAATGTAAATAACGAGTCGTTTGTAAAAATTAGACATATGCTTGATGACGGATTCAGTTTAAGTTTCGCGCTTTGTTGCCAATTCTGACCAGTTGAAATTTTACACGCGTGTATATGATGCGTGGGTAGCGTGATAAATAATGCCATCATAAGGAAACTCAAGAAAATTTGCATGCCGTTAATCGACACTTGGCACCGCACTTCATCGAAACGGGTAAAATCGCTTTACATTCAAAGTCGAGGAGAATACAGTGCGTGCGAGTGTCATTCTCGAAATGAGGCGCACGATATACTCGTAATTATGTCACATCGCGCGGAAGAGATCGTGCGTCTTGCCACCTCGAAATTGCCCGGCGATTATTCGAAACGACAGGCAGCCGCTCGAGTTTCTCGAAATGAAACGCACGGACGATGTCGAGTGGCGTTTATAACCGCGGGTGAAATAATTTATTGTCGCGGCGGGAATAATTGACAGCCGTGTAAATGGCCCCGACAGTCGCGATACAATCGTAAATAAACGATTCACGACTAAATATGCTTTTTTTCTTTTGCCGATCGGTTCGACTACCGTCCGCTGTCGGTACGCGTTTTTCTCGCCGATAATGAGACTACGTTTCGCTTAAAAAGACACTCAGTCGCGGCTTCGAATCACACGCCGGAAATTGTTGCTGATTTGTACTGAAAAGCAAGTCGCGAGAAATGGTAAAAATCACGTCTCGAGAGATAAATCATTCGATCGGGGGGGAGAAAAAGGCACTCTTGAGGTCGATCTCGCGTTGGAAATTACCGATTGTGAATTGTCTCGCGGACAACAGGTAGCCAACAGTGCGGAGCAGGGTAGCCAACTGTGGCGCAATGCGTTTATGCATTTCACGATGTCTGGTGGTTCATAGAGCAAGTTTTCGTAATAAATAAAGAGAGTAACAATACAGGGATTAACAATGAATTCGGCAGTTTCAACGAAAAACAGATTTTATTACATACGAATACGTTTTGTAACTCTGAAGTGACAACGACTCGTGAAACTTACACTTGTGTGATAACAGCTCAAGTATGGAATTCCATGAAACAGTTCGTGCAGTTGGCGTTAAATATAGATTATACGTTGCATCTCGAATCGATTTTATTTTTGCAATTCTTCTGCACCCTCGTGTAATGATGACTTACCACGAAATTTGCTGTAAATAATATTTATGCGTCGATAAATATTGTTATCGGATGATCTTCGACCGAGTCAGATTCTAACAAAGAATATATTACCAGACGCTAGTACTTCTTATTTTTATTGCTCTTCTATTTTTACATGACTTTGTACTTACATTTTAGTATAATTATATATTTATATATATATATATATATATATTAGTACATTAATAATAAATTAGTACATTCATAACAAAATTATATATTTTATATATATTAGTACATTAATAATAAAATTATATATTTTATATATATATTAGTACATATTAGTATAATTAATATAATTATATATTTTGTATATATATTAGTACATATTAGTACATATTAGTATAATTAGTATAATTAGTACAATTAGTACAATTAGTACAATTATATATTTTATATATATTAGTACCTATAATATATAATTAAAATATATATAATTAAAAAGCAAAGAAAACACAAACATTTGTTATCAAATACATTGAATCACGTGAAAGTAGTAATAAAATGATTATTGAAATGCAAACAAAGATATTGAAAACGCAGACAAACCAAGAGCTATACACGTAGGTTTTTTTCTTGTTTAACAAACATCGAGAGAAGAAAAAAATAATGACAATTGCATAAAGCAAGATGATTCCTTTAGCTTCTAACTTGCAAACTTGCATTTGGTATTTTAAGTCAGAGCTGACAACTGTTACTAACGTAAGAAACGTTATTTGGTTACTAAGAAGAATATTATGTAACAAGATGTACACCTTGTGGAAAGGGATTAAATTATTTAACAAAATGTATACATATATCAGTACGTGAAAAGTTGAAAGTTACGCGGGCCAGCGTAGAATAATATTCAAACGTTGGAAAACTGACTGCGATCTCGTCGAGAGTACGATATATCTGCGTGCCAATTTTCCCTCGTATCGGATGCTCGATCCTCGGATCCGTGGATCACCGCTGTGGAATTTTCGTCGCCGGAACAGCGACGTACGTTCCGACGATGCGAAATATCAAATTTCATCGGCACGATAATAAGCCGGCGATATTTCACGCGAAACGGCGAGCATAACGCGCGCTGGTAGGCGGGCGGCTGGCCCGTTTCATTATAAATATCACCGTGCAATCTTAATGTCAATCTCCGGTTTCGAGCAGGCTACCGTCTTACGTGCGCGCGGCCCGCACGAAAACGACGAAAACTCTCTCCGAAGCAGGAGGAGGAGGACTGACCGGCTCAACTTTTCGCCCAAGGCAGCCTCTCCACCCCGAATCTGGTCGATCAATTATGCAAAACGAATGCGAGACAATGAGCGGCGAAGGAATTTGGCCATCGTCGGAGCCACTCGATTTCAGCTCCTAAGCCTGAAGATTAATCGCTCGTTTAACGGAGAATTCTGTAAAAATTCCCCGGCTCTTTCCTCTCCTTTCTTTCGTTTTTGCCTCGCCGTAACGCAAAGGGAAACGAATATTCAATATAACTTACATGAGTCTGTTTCCCAATGTGAAAACGTGCGATACATTTTACATCGTGAAAAACGGCCTTGCGAGAACCAGCGTGAGTTTCTAAGTTCTTTGCTAGACGTCAGCAAACTGTTTCGCCGTTTCAAGTCCAAGTCTCTGTTCGAGCAAACCCGCTGAAATCGACGCGATCGCCGGATGTGCTTCTCGAGTGCGCTGTTCTCGACGAGTCAGGAAAGATCCATTAGTTCAGTCCGGTCATAATCACCGTCTAATCATAATCATAATCTATCTATTGCGAGCAGGATTTGTATTTCACGCGTTTACGAGGAGAGTTTTACGTCAAGCGCGCCGAGATTGAAACCGCGTTTAAAAAGGAAAAAACGGAAATACGGATTTCGTATTTTTTTTTTCACGACGAGCGAGAGTTTTTCGATTTCGCGTTACTTACTTGCGCGTTCGTCCTTGTGACGTCAAACTACTGACGATCTGGATAACGGAATTTCTTGCGCCACCTGCGTCGATCGTCTAACGCAATCTCTTGCAATCGTCGGCTGAAATATCGGCCACGTTTTCTTCAATTTCTTGCCAACTTGCCGATTGCGAGCTGATTGATCCGCAATCTGTGACAATACGATCGGATTAATAGACTTCCTTTTTGTCAAGGGGCTGTGAATCAGAGAGCGAAGAAATATTCGTATCTTACGGTGTCTTTCCAAGTTCGAAAGATTCATGAAGATTATTGATCGCGGGTTGCGAATTACGCTGAGATTTCTCTTCTTTTTTCTTTTCTTTTTTTCTTGCGTTTACGTATGGATAAAAATTATGGGAATTTAATAACGTACGTATGTTAGTATAAAAGTACAAATATAAACGATAATATGGTGTAATAATTGTACAAATGTAGTATCGAAATTATTATAATGTGTAGTTATATTTTTAGTTACTTTTACTTCTAATAGATGTAGAGTCAGAACAGAGTCGTAAAAGAGCGTTGAACAAGAGTAGTCGAAAAGAGTGGCCATTTGTATTGTATAAAAGAATTGTGTCGTTTGAGTTTATTTGAATTATTGTTGTCTATGTTTATTGTTGTTTTGTTTCCGTTTTCTTTATTATTTTCTTTATTACAGGCACTGCGAAAATTTGGCGTTGCCTCTCAGGCACACCAACAATATGGTGCACTGAACGTCAAACTTTGAATTTATAGTTAAAGATTGTATTATTCATCGTCACTGTCAAATATTTGCAGTCTAACACTTTCTTTTTCTAATTGGCCGAAAATCCTCTCCTCACTTTGCAAACCTGTGGGTAATTATTTTTTTCAGGTAAATAATACAGCAAATAAAAAATGTTACCCAGATGTTCTCTAATGTTCTACAATTCCAATAACGTGAATTAAACAAGTCGAAAGCACTTTATTACACATACGTCTGAACTCGTTTAAAGACAATCGTAGAATAAATTAAAAGAGAGCAATCGTTTTTATCTTTATCGTTTGCTCATTGCCTGATAAATGGGAAATTGATAAACCGGGAATACCCCATAAATGTCAACTACGTACAAAAATTTGACACATCGAACAAGTGCTGCCATAGATAAATTTTTTAAGCCATTTGAGTTGTTGGAATGTTCTTGCACGAAAAACGCGTTATAGAAAAATTGTCGCAGTTCCAATTTTCGCTCCGCGTTACATGGAAATCGCGTTATAAAAACACCGCGTTATAGCAGACTTCACTGTACATATCGCGTGGTACGATTGTTCGGCGATGTATAAAAACGCTTTGAAACTGTTGCATCTTAACCCTTTTGCACTCGAAGTACTCCTCACAGGCACTGCGAAAATTTGGCGTTGTACTCGAGAAGTGTGCCTCTCAGGCACACGCCAACAATATGGTGCAATAAACGTCAAACTGTTTGAATTTACAGTTAAACTTTAGTTGCATGCGGTTTCACGTGTCATTTATTTCAGTATTTAGTCGTTGATTTAACCGATAGAACAAAAAAATTTATTATTCACCATGGCTAAAAATGTGATGGAAAAAGTGTTGCTTCAGGACCAGCAGTGATGATAAACTTACTATGGACGAATATGAAAGTGATTTAGAAAATGATTGTTTTACGCGATTAAGCTATGATTCTGATGATAGTGACATTACTTTACCAGTGAAGGAAGAAACAAAAGTATTGCAAAATACAGTGATTCTAGTGGCAGTGAAGGAAACGTATCACAAACTCTAAATAACGTTATTATTATCTATAGTGAAAATCTTCCATTCAGTAATTGGCAAAAAATCCTTGAAGGAGACACTCATTCCTCAACGATTTGATTTTTCATACCCTCGAAAATGACAAATTATTTATAATTCGAATATTCATTTACAAAATGTTCATATTATGACAATAATAAAATAGCTTTAAAAATATATTGCCTTTTTGGTTTTACATAGAATTTTTGCCTTCGAATAACTGATATATTACATAGCTAGATAAAGCCAAAAAAGTCCGAGCTGCTGAAAGCTTCAGCCGAGAAAAAGGTTCGAGTGCAAAAGGTTAATATAACAAACGTCATTTAAATTATATCACTACATAAATATACTACAAAATGCAAACGATAGATCGATACGGTTGGTAGTGATATATTTTCTAACTGAAAATAGACGCGACGTTCTCTCTCTCAAGGATCGTTTCGATTTTAGCCTCCACGATCGTTTCAATGACATCATTGTCCGGTTTATTGATCGCGCGAAACGCGGCAATAATTATGAATTCGAAATGGTTTACTGGTAATCGCTTGTGCAACCCGGTTCTGCGACTATTTGTAATCACCTGGCTTGATAACACGGTGACAAGGTGACAAAAATGAAGGCTGGCCATTGATAAAAGTGAAGTATCGTACATTCGAAAGAAGCGTCTCGCATCTGCGATTTGATTCATCGAAGAGAAAATTTTTTCGCTCGTTCAAAGTTGAAATTCCACTGTCGGAAATAACGAAGTGCAAAAACGAACGTTGCAAAATAATCTCTTCTCTTTCCAAGCATCGTCTTTTAAATCTGTTTTCTGTACGCGGTTATCTATTATCGTACTCGCGTACAGTTGTTCAGAAGATTTCTCGTTCAAAATTCCACGATATTAGTATTAATCATCAGTTTACTATGTCACGAAATGAATGCTGAGAATCACGTCACGGCTCTCGTCAGTGACAACTTCGCTGAGACGCGATCGAAATGATAATAATTATACAATTTCAGCTTGTGACTCGAAAATTGCTGTAGACTACGTCTCGATGATTCAGAGGATGAGACTGCAATTATGCAAATCTATTTAATAAGACACACTCCTGCCGGTATCGAATCTGTTCATCGACTTTCTTCACGACACGATAGTTTTCACGCCAACTGATTCACGGACCTTGGCTCTCACATTCTCTCGCTCACATACGAGCGATCACGTATTTCAAGAAACACACTCGTTCCTCCATTTACGCGGAGTATCCGCAGATACTCGTTTCATGCGAATGAAAATCTGTCAGTGCGTAAAAGAAAACGAAATATTGGAAGGAAAAGCTGGTACAAGCT
The DNA here is from genome assembly GCA_032399595.1 of Tetragonula carbonaria. Lineage (NCBI taxonomy): Eukaryota > Metazoa > Arthropoda > Insecta > Hymenoptera > Apidae > Tetragonula > Tetragonula carbonaria. The sequence goes on along the minus strand of JAUCRC010000007.1, from coordinate 2,249,739 downwards.
ATAGAAATACACGTTTATTTCGAATAGTATTTGACGAAAAAAAAAAAAAAAGAAACGGAAAAAAGGAAGAATAATAATGACATTTCAGGAAATAAATTTTATTCTTAAAAAAAAAAATGTCACGATCTCTACTGTAATTCAAAACGATAAATCTCTTTTTTTTTAATTGGCATAAAATCGTTATTCTTGAAATATTTGCAAGTTCGACTTCATTTCATTGTCAATTTTCTTCAATGTCAATTTTCAATCGGACGATTTGTTCTCAAGCTTGGTTCTCTTTTGCCAAGTTTTCATAAATTCGCCGACATTCTTTGAAATTCCTGTTGAAATTTCAGGGCTTGTTGAACTGGCGGAGCAAATTTTGATAACAAATAAAAAGAACGACACAAGAAATGAAAATATTGAAATTCACTCGATCATTTTCAGAATTTAGTCACGATCGATTTCCCTTTGGACTTTTCAAAGCAAAATGTGACATTCTCTCTTCTGCTTCGAACGATGTTGACTTGATAAATTTTTCTTGAACATTCTACCTCCAAACCTCGGAAATATTTGCGCAAAGAAACATATATATTTGAAAGTGCCTACAAATGCGAACAAGTTTTCTTCTCTGTGAAATTAATTAAGAATAACAAAAATTCGATGACTCTCGCTGCAACAAAATTAAATAAATAAATTTGGTCAAGTCTTGTAAATCACCATTGAAAAGTAAGCCTGTCTTTTTCTAATATCCTTCTTACATACTTGCTATTTGCAAACACGTCTGTTTCTGTTATTAAAATAATTTAATGGCGCGTCGAAGAAAGCTCGCCTGAGAAAGAAATTGACACGTGGGCCAAAAATGTTTGGCCACCCCTGGTCCGCAATATATTTCCTTGCCTTGTCATTCAGATCGCGTGAATTGATACCGCGTGTAAAAAGCACCGCGTAAATAATGTTATAATTTAAACGGAGGGACGAGTGTACGAGCAACGAAAAAAAAAAAAAGAAAAAATAAAAATCTTTGCTCCGCAAGGAAAATGTAACGTACCAAAAAAATCGAGGGGAAGGGGATCGAGAGAATAATCGTTTGGCAGTCTCTCTTTTGCAACGGACGGACGGAGAAGTGAAATAAATAAAAAAAAAAAAAAGAAATAAAGCAACGATCTCAACTTGCAGCAGAGCTACCTTGTTAAGATTTATAACGTGCACTTGCTCTCTCCTTGCTTTCCGCGGCGCAAAAGGCTTACAAAGTTGTACATTTCGATTACGAAGCAGCAAAAAGGAACTGTGCGCGCTCGTTTTTCTCTTTTTTTTTCCTTCTTTTCTCGCGGCGTGACGATGAACACACGACGACGAGAGAAGATGTACGACGCAATGATTAAGATCTCGCGGACGATGTTTCACGCGTGTAAACGTTTCTATTTCAACGCTTTCGATAATGTTATTTACGATTGTTCACGATGCTTCGCAGAATGGTAACGCAATGGTAAAAAATAGTCGCGGACTCGCGGGCAACAGAGCTGCAGCACCATTTTTTCCGAACGAAGAAACTGCAAAAAGTACGTAAATGAGCCGTTTATTTTGAACAACAATGTCTTTAACACTAAACGTACCGGTTATTCTATTATCGGTAATCGATCAGTTTTTTTTTTTTATGAATTGTTAATTTAATACAGAAAACGATGCGGAATACGGAATAACTTTCAGATAATTGGGAAAAGAAGTTCGATTCTTTTTCATAATTTTTTTAAACAAAAATTGAACGAACGAAGGAGCGTGAAAATTTCAAGTAAAATTTTTAAATCGGTCATTTGGCACGTTGATCGCCTAAACTTTTCTCAACGAAATCTCATTAATTTTTGCAAACATGTTGACTGGAAAATCGTTCTGAAGCGAAAAGATCGTCTAGAAAATACTTGCCGCTTTCGAAATAAACGGGGCCATTTTTAGCTGCGCTATAGAATGCTGAGAAAAAATATATATATATATCAAAAGTAACAATAGAATAATTTTAGAGGATTACGATCGCCACACGATTCTATGAGAAGTGAAATCTCAGCGGGCAGTCCTTGCTCGTTGGCTCAAGTCAGAGAGAGCAAAAGGAAGTTCCAGAAATTTAGCATTCCATCGCGATTCCATAGCCAGTAGTCGGTTAGGAGACAATAAATTGAAAAGCAGGAAATGAAAGAAAAAGAAAGAAAAAAAAAAAGAAACAAGTCCGGTCGTATATTTCTCAAAGTGTAAAAATTCGGCTAAGTCGAAACTCTATCGGCAGAACCTTCGAGAGAAAGGAAGCCATTTTTTTTCTTTTTTTTTTCTTTGACGATCGAAGTTATATTCAGGTAGCTGGCAAACGTCCAACACAAATCTTGGATTTCTTTCAGCTCAGAATTTTTCGATTTTAATCTCTGCTTTGATCGACTATACATCTCATCCTTAGCCGAGTATTTCATTCCACTGAAAATGTCTTGAAACAGTGCGAAAGACACGAAAGGATTTCAAATCAAATTTCCTAAATCGCGGAGCAAGGCTATCGATTCGAAAATTTTCTTGGAAAATTCGCACAATTTTTCACCTGTAAATTTTACACTTAACGCTTGAACATCAGCATTATTGCGAAAGCATTTGAGAAAACTAATCGAAATCATCAAAAAATGAGGGTGAGTGAGAACGCGGTGCCACGAGTTTAGAAGAGATTAATACGTGTATCTCGCAAAGCATTGACCAACCAGTTTGATTAAAAAAAAAAAAAAAAACAAATAAACAAAAAAGCTGACGAATCGTTGTTTCAAACAAGACTATCAAAATGAAAAGGTACGCATTGTACTTGAAATGAATAATGGGCCAGTTTCGAAGGATCCTTAATATCCTAGGTCTGTGAACAAGGACGTTTCGTTGAAACGAGAGCTGGGAGATTTTCGGTCTGACCGACAAAGAAGGCCATTAATTTCGTTTCTAAGAAACAAAACGACATCTCTCTCTCTCTCTGTTTTTTTTTTTTATAAAAGTGATAAAAAACCAGTGCAACTGTAAAATCAGACAGATCCGAAAGATCGGTAACAATATTATATTTTAACGAGCCACCGTTCTTTCCTCCTTTTCTTGACATTGGAATGCAATTAAAGCAAAATAGCAAGGCCTAGGGTCGAAGCAACGTTTCCTTCCTCGAGTCATGAAGAAAGTGAAGAAGGGACAGACAGACGGACAAAGAAGGAAGCGGATCGATAATTGACAAAAGTTCTACGAATAAATTTTACGAATAAATCGATAAAAGTTAAGTGTTTCTTTCGCCTTGACGAACATAGTCGATCCTTTTTTTTATTTTTATTCTTCCGTTCGTAGATAACAAGATCGGACATTTTTTTTCCTCTATTGCTTTTTTCGTTATGGACACAGCATATTTATTGCCATTTCTCGATCACGTACCATTAATTGGCACTAATTCTACTCGGAATAAATTCGCCGGAAATTCTTACCGAAATTTCTGCCGCGTCTGATCGAAAATACTGAACGAGAAAGCTTTTTTCCCCCCGTGTTGTGTTTGCAAAGTTTGCGAATGTTTTTTTGTTAGACGAGACTTCGATCTCGGAAAAGGAAACACGGGAAACAAATTAAGGCCTTAGTCATTGGTAATTAATTGAGACGCAAGGTGATTAAAAAATTAATGCAGTTGTTCACGAATTCTTCGGTTAATTGTTCAAGTAAATATATATCGATCGCTTTGGAATTAACGGAATTCAACGTGCGTCTATTTAAGAACACGTAATCCCAAGCGAATGCGGCACACAAAAAACCTAACGGCGCGGTACTGATTCATTGGCCGTAAAAACGTCCAATCAAACGAAATTTATTTACTTGCGTCAGAGAAACAAGAAAATTGCACCTCCGTGTATACGTGATCTACAGATCGTTTTACTGCTAACTTTTTTTCGTCATTACGATGTAATTTGCGTGCAATTTGATAAGCAGCGTTTGAAAATGTAAAAACCTTGCGTAAACAATAATAACTAATATATAATTTGCCTTTGTAACACGTGGAGAATGTATGGAAAATAATATTGTCGAACAATCGACTTATATGTCACGTAACGAGAATTATCAATATATTTCTTTTATTATTTCTTCCAAAAAAAAAAAATAACTAAAAATTTCAATGGATCCAACGAAGTAGGAATAATAAACAACTTTCACTCAGGAGAATGCCATTAATTGCACGTCATGAACAAAAATATACTAAAATGTTGAGATGAAATTGCAATATTACAACATTACAATGTGATGATAAAATTAATTAATTAATTAACTTTGTTTGTTCATAAGCTTGTTCTCGGTTTCCAAAAATTGAGTTACTTCGAATTCACGCACATTTTTTTTTCTACAAATTATTCCCGTACAAGCGAAAAATCATTCCTGTAATCGAACACCTTCGTATCACGTAAAACGATGTTAATCTGCGCCGATATTTTCTAAAGTTAACGTTCGAGCAGTGTCACAAAGTGTCCCACTTTAAGACTATTGTCCACTTTAAAAACTCCCAATGTTTGCGTCGAAATACTTCTGCTTGGTTAAACCAAGCACTTACGTATTTGTAAAATCATAGAACCCTGTCGTTAATTATGATATGAAAACTTATACGACTGGACATCCTTTTTTCGAGAGAGAAAATCTTTTTTTAACCTTCCGGCTGTGAATGACCATAAATATATACCCGTTATGCGAGAAAAGTAATTGCAATTTGTTACTAGAGTTAAACTTTTTGTAGAAGATGAAACGAATTTTACATATTTTTGAATATTTCGAGACTAGGCTTGACTAGTTCTTTTTACATTTCTAAATATTTCCTTGCTATTAATATCAATTAATGTCAATTATCTTATTAATATTAATTAAGTTGGGCGAGAAAATGATTGATTTTTTCTAAAAAGACTACCGTTTATTTCCTCGTAATTCAATACAATTTTACAGTAACACAATGTTGATATATACATTTTTAAAAATGGCGTCGCAGCTAAGAGGTGGAAAATGCCGAAATGCACTTCTGCTCTGGACCTAACCTAAACTAAGCGCGTAGGTATATTTGTAAAATCATAAAGTCTTGTTATTAATTACGATACGAAAACTTACACGACTGCACATTCTTCCTCGAGAGAGAAAATCTTTTTTTAACCTTCCGACTGTGAATGACCATAAATATATACTCGTTATGCGAGAAAAGTAATTGCAATTTGTTATTAGAGTTAAACTTTTTGTGGAAGGTGAAACATATTTGTAAATTTTACATATTTTAGAATATTTCGAAACCAGACTCGACTAGTTCTTTTTACATTTCTAAATATTTTCTTGCTACTAATATCAATTATCTTATTAATTAAGTTAGGCGAAAAAATGATTGGTTTTTAAAAAGACTACCGTTTATTTCCTCGTAATTCAATACAATTTTACAGCGACACAATGTTGATATATACATTTTTAAAAATGGCGTCGCAGCTAAGAGGTCGAAAACACCGAGATGCACTCTGCTTTGGACCTAACCTAAACCGAGCGCGTAGGTATATTTGTAAAATCGTAAAGTCTCGTTATTAATTACGATACGAAAACTTACACGACTGCACATTCTTTCTCGAGAAGAACTGGTTCTTTCTTCCACTCCAGAAATTAACGTGGCATCGAGAGCACAGTTATTAAGTTACTGCTAAATTATTTCGCCGCTAAATAATTTCTGATTCTTTCGACCCCAAGTCGAGATCCTTGAGCTTTCGTTCTTCAACTTTCTTCACTCGCTTTATCACGCGTTTGTTTCTCACGTTTCACGTGACTTCGTGCCATCCAGTCTGAAAACTCGTGCGAATTAGCCTCACCTTCAATTAACGCCATGATCCTTATTTCTCAACGCGATCGCCCTCGGCGAGTTACGAGCTATAAGCTACGAGTTACGATGGTTCGATCCTCCCTCCACCAGCGAGAATTAAGCTGCAAGGAAAAGATCGACGAACCTCTCCTCTTATAAAGCAAGCAAGCAAGCAAGCAAGAAAGAAAGAAAGAAATAAAGAAAGAAAAAAAGAGAACGGAAAACGCCCACCGCGAACGTAGCCGTGTCTTTAATCAAAGCTTTATCTCCGATACACAGCAGCCAACCGTGTAATATTCGCGACGCGGCGTGTCGGTGCCTTCGTCAGCGATTTATGGTCGGCTGATAGCGCCGGCATAATGCATTCGTTATATCGGAAGGTGCAGAGGTCCGCGGGTGGACAAAAGTCAACGGAGAAGCGAGATTACTATCCTCGCGCGGAGGAGGCAGGGACGCGCGATTTTTCAGGGGCAAGGGGGGTGGTAAGCAGATCGGCCACAGAGGGAAGAGAGATACGCATCCAGGTACTCTCTCGCGTGGTGTCGACCCCGTGACCGGTGACGAAACAATGCCCGAGAGGTACTCGAGAGGAACAATGCAGCCAGATATGCCTAGGTCGCGGCTGACCTCCAATACGCGCACAGCCCTCCAACCGTATTCCGACGAGAGGTTTGCACGGCCGGCGGAATTCCAGCGAGCCGCCAGCCAGTCGCTTGGTATTCCAGCAATGCAGATAAAGGGAAAATTTAACGCCACGATCATCGAGGGCCAGCCTTCGATGTGCACCATCTACCCACCGGGCACCGTGAATAGCGGCCAGTGTTTGCCCCGTTGACAGGAAAAGGAGAAAAAGGAGAAGGAGAAACTGACATCTTAGACTGTAGGACGGACGAGTTGGCAAGTGTTAGGAGCTGTTTTTTCAGAAAATACGAAGGGAATTGTGTAACGCCACGGTTGTAGAATTATAGCGGTGGAAACTGAAGTTCAGGTTTCTTCTGTCAGACAGAATCTACAGGGAAATGAAAATTCAGAAGCTTCGTCATTCGTACTTGTACTGAATGCTTAGCTTCGAGTCGACAGATATATCATATTAACCCTCTATTTTTAGCATGAATTTTTATGACGAGTTGAAAAAAATATATGGCTTAAAAATGAATGTGGTCATGAAATGAATAATAAAATTTCATTAGAAAATGTTATTTATTGCATTTTATGACTGTTCCTGTATAGGAACTTCATTTCAGTCTACAATTGGGAACGGAATGCAATAGAGGGTTAACTATATTATCTTACCAGATTTATTCTGCGAGACAGAGATTTGTAGGAAAATAGAAATTAGGAACGTCTTGCATACTTGCATTGAATATTGCTTGTCATATTGATTATTTTACTCGGTATTTTGCCAGATACACAGACTAAACGAAATACGATGATTACACAAATTTCTCACAAATTATTCAGGCGAACAATGAAACTTATCGATACGAATTGCTTTCACCACTCTGTCAGAAATATATCTTGATCAGACATTTCAGACTCTTTGTTGATAAATATTAGAGCATCGTGTCTTTTTCGTAGTCTCGTTGAATCATTTATTCTTCAATGTCCTTACTGCAAAATTCTTGGAATTTCTCTGACCAAAGAAAAAAAAAAGAAAAGAAAAAAAGACGCCAAAAAATTCGAGAGACTTCTGCGTCACTCGTTACGTTTCAGGATCGTTTCTGCGTTCGAAGTTCCGCGTGCTTGGAAGCCGATCCGGCTGATAAATCGGCGAACGATATTATTAATTTCCGAGTTAAGTGGAAGGAAAGCATTTGTCGTGTTCGCGAAGATTCGCGAAGAAATATCGTTTCGTTTCGAATTCAGCTTCAGAATACATTGGCCATTTTTTTCCTCCTTAGCGTGTATTTATACGGGGGCCGATAATGCAACACGGTTCCCGCTTTAGATCGAACCCAACGATTCGAATTTCGAATCGCCTTGGCGCTCGATAATCGAACAGCGATCTTTCAATCTTCCGCGATCTTTCCTCTGCGCGCGTTATGGATTGTTTGCCCTTCGTTGTGCGCAACTGCGCGAGTTAATGGCAAGTTCGTGTTGACGATCGATTTGAAAGAATATTCGAGATATGTAGAAAATGTTGGTCAAAGGGTACATTCAAATTTTACAAAATTTTATTCACGTCCGTTTTGCACAATAATTATTATACCGCGCGATAAATACGCGATAAAAGGAATTTAGAGAATATTTCTTTTCCATTCGAAAGTTTCAAGCTTTTTGCTTCGGAGCCTCGCAAAGAAATAATTGAGTTTGGATAAATCTTTGAATGCTATCAGTCTCGCGTAATCCGAGTCGAACTTTATCCGCTACTTACGTGATAAAGTGACAATTCTTCTTTTTTTTCTGCTTAAATTGCCGGCATAAATTTCCATAACGTGTCATTACTACTCATTTATCCTCGGTGGCATTCGTATTTCCCACTGTAATGGCCACAAAGGATTTCTGGGATACATTAGACTAATTTATCCATTTGCATTCATATCGCAGAGAACGATACACTATTCGTCGGATAATTCATCTTGATAAAGCAATTCGGAATCAGACGTATATATACGAAAATATTTCGTATCGTTTGCACTAATTGAGATGAAGTTACAATATTGATAAAAATTAATGAAATTAAAAGTAAAAAATTATTTCAACTAACACGGTATATTGTTCGAATAAATAATATCGTTTTCATGAAACGAGATCAAGTTACAACTTTCATAAAATTTATGAAACTAAAAGCAAAGAATTATTTCGAAATAAAAGAATACGTTGTTATTAGTAATTACTTATCATTTGCATTGAACTTCATAAAAGATTTGTATTATTAGGTACAGTCTTCGCAAAATCGAAGTTAAAAGCAAACAATTACATCAAAATATTTGAATAAGTAGTATCGTTTATACTAATCGAGATCAAATTACAACTTCCATAAAATTAATAAAATTAAAAGCAAAGAATTATTTCAACATAGTATATTATTCGAATAAATAATATCGTTTGCATTAATCGAAATCAAGTTTCAACTTTCACAAAATTGATAAAACTAAAAGCAAAGAATTTCTTCGAAATAAAAGAATATATTATTATTAGTAATTACTTATCATTTACATTGACCGAGATGAACCTTCATAAAAGGTTTGTATTATCAGGTACAATCTTCATAAAATCGAAGTTAAAAGCAAACATTTACATCAGAATATTTGAATAAGTATTATTTGTATTAACCGAGATGAACCTTCGCATTAACCGGTGCAATCTTCATGAAATTGAAGTTAAAAGCAAACATATACATCAGAACGTTATATTTTGAATACACAGTATCGTTTGTATCAGCCGAGATCAAGTCGCAACTTCTGTTGCAATTAATGAAATTAAAAGCGAAGAATTACTTCGAAATAAGAGAATACATTATTCGAATGAACAGCGCTCGCTTGTATTAACCGGGATGAAGTTGCAACCTCCGTGAAATCAACGAAATCGAAAGCGAGCAAATTACTTCGAGATAACAAGGGAATTTTGTTGTTCGAATAATCATCGTCGGCGGGAATTTCAATTTTTATAACCCGCGTAAACGACCTACCAAGGTAGCCCACAGTCAGTACTATTTATTCAAATTAATCTCGAGTATATACAAATATCGTATATCCTTCGTATGCATATTACGACATTAATAATCCTTAAAAAATCGCCAGCCTCCATCAGTTCGGTAGCTTCTCAGAATAATCGGCGATACCGTTACGCCTGCGTAGAACTACGATAGAAAATCCCTTGAACGATTAATGTTATTAACATTAGTGGAACGTCGGGAATCTACGTCGGGGAAAATAAATTTCGTTCCGGCGAACGGTAGCGAGAACGGGAGAGTGAAACGAGCATAAATTCCGTGGCGGGCGGTGGCGTGTATCGTTAAAATCTCTCGGTGAGCCATGGCATTCCCGGAGATTTCGATGCGTGGCTGCGAACGAATTCGACGAGAGTGACTCTTGCGGCCGGTGACGTGAAAAACTGGCAGGAGCCTTGCGCTCTTAACTTAACGAAGGTCGTGCCGCTCGTGCGCAAGGTCGGTTATTCATCCGTGTTTATTGCACAAGGATTCCATTAAATCGCTTTGTATTCACCCAATAGTCATCGACGTGGCTCTATCGTAACTGTTCCCGCAGACAGAACATACCAGAACGATTTCGTGGCTATCCGTGGTTCTCGTCGAATCTCTGACGTTCGAAAATCACGCCCGGAAAGAAAAGAAATGAAAAATAAAGGAAAATAAAGGAGAGATCGTTGCTTATTATTATTAATAAAACAAATAAATATTCATTTGTTTTTTGATAATTTACTGTTGCTTACCATCATTCGCTTATTCAATTTATTTATTTAGATTCATCTGTCGTGGAAAAGTTTTTATAAATTTTAAAATTTACAATTGTAAAATAACGAGTTATTTGAGATTAGTTTTACACCTAATTTCCTGTAAATTTATCGTTCTTTAATTTATTATATTTAAGTAGTTTAAATAAAATATTGAATTGCGATTTCAGAGATATAAGATTATTTTAAATTATTATAAAAATATTAACTTTCAGGTTTGTATTATTTTCTTTTTTAGACTATTTATTATATCATTCGTTTCGATACATTACTTAATTTTCAATAGCGAATTAATTTTAGAATGAAATATTTTAAGAATAAATTCGATAAAAGTGAATATGATATTAATCATTAACTATAAAATTTTATTAATAAAATAAAGAAAAATCGGAGAGATCATTGCTTCCATTGTGCACTAATTAGCTAGCTCTTTATCTTTCACCTTTCTTTACCTTCTTTTGTCATTCCTCGCCGTGACACGTTCGCGATTTTAAAATCTGCCGGTCGGGCTGCACTCTTCGCTTCGATCTCTTCTCTTTCACGGTTTTTATTGTCGTTTCCTCCGTGAAATTAGCCTCAACGGCGTTGTTTTACGACCGGGTTTCGAAACCAGTTTCGACGAAATTTCGCGACGATCTGTTTGCAGTTTCACGCGTTTTCGCCGCATGCTCGCGCGAGGCTACATACAGATCGAGCTTATCGATTTCTAAAGGAACCGTTTCAGCCGGCTGCGATACGGTTCGAAGCGTGCCGCGTGACATATCGTTCGACTTTATTTCATTCGGCGCAGTTCCCGATGACTTTTACCTGCGAGTTTCGAATTTACGTCGGCCGATAAGCGCTTCACTCGCTTTCGCGATGAGACTCTGACTCCGCTTCGTGCAGAAAAACCACTTCGGGCGACCTTCGGATAGCACTTTGCATACTGAGATTTGAAAATCGTCCTTAAATCGTTTTATGGTTTTTCCAAAATAATCCGGTGAGTCATCTTTCTTGCGTTCGTTCAAACTGCGTTTTTCTCTCGAAGAAAGAAAAGAAAAAAAAAAAAGAAAATGTTTGCAACAAGTTTTTTCGTGAAAAATGAAGTCCCAGCTTCGGATAAGAACGACTGATTGAATCTTCGTTTCTCGATGATCGATCCAACAGTCCGTAATTACAACGTTCGACCGAGCGTTCCGCATTTTTTTCTCGAATTCACGGGGCGGGGGAAGAATTAAAGCGAAGACTCAATAAGAGTCGAGCAGCAAAGAGATGAGAGCAAGTTTCTCGCAAAGAAACGAGAAGAAAAGAGGGCGAAACCGTGTCCCCATGAAAGCGTAAACACGTTACGTGGATACACTCAAATATACACACGCTGCCTCGCGAATAATCGAGCAAAAATAACACGCACATAATAATACACGCTGGTAATGACGTACAACCTCTCCGCGGTGTTTTCCTAGGCAATTACATTTCATTTTTAACGTTACCGACGTCGAAATTCCACGAGGTACGCGATTCCCCCGAAGCCGATCCGCGAGGGCTTGTCCGCCAAATTGACTCGTTTAATTTCGAACCACGCACGCGATACATCGCGCGGCAATTAATTCGTTTGCGTCATAAGGAAGAATAATGAATAATAATGCCCTTGTCGACAATTTTTCTTTTATTCTGCTTAGGTAGGAAATTTTCAAAAGGTAAAAAAGAAATATATTTCAATAACTTGTGTGTGTATATATATATACAAATTATTGAAATATATTTCTTTTTTACCTTTAAACATATACTTTTTTACCTTTATATATATATATATATACAAATTATTGAAATATATATATATATATGCATATATATGTGTTCTATTTATCTTCACTGTTGATATATATATATATATATATATATATGAATGTATATATATATATATATATATGTATATATATTCTATTTACTTCACTGTGCGCGTATGTAACGATCACGAATATATATATATATGCTCTATTTATCCTCACTGTTCGTATATATATATATGTTCTATTTATTTTCACTGTGCGCGTATATAACGTTCTACCGATAACGATCACGAATATATATATATATATATGCTCTGGTGATATTGACCAGCTTATATATATATGTATATATAAGCTAACGATGCAAATGGGTTAAGCGACGCCGATCAACCGCAATGAAGACACATGGACAGCAAAACGAGGAGAGAGAGAGCCGCGGAAAAACTTGACCGAGCGTTTCACTCGTCGGAAGACCGTGAAAGATCGCAGAAAAAAGGGGGGCACATTAAGGGCACGTGGGCGGTGTACGGAGAAGGCGGAACGAGTCTGTACTTTTATAGAGCAAACCGTCGTCCGCGACAGATCGCCGATCTCCTTGAGCTCGTGGCAACGATCACCTAATTAAGGTGTTTTCGTGGAGAAAAGCCAGACATCTCGGAGGTCGAGGCCTCCGAGGAGGTGCGCGAGGATCTAGCCAGCGATGCTCGCTAGGCCAGTCAGTCTGCAATTTCGATTAATACCCAGATCCATCGATTACTGAAACATGAAAATTCCACTCTTTTTTCGGAAATATTAAAGCGAAGCAAATGGAAAAGCTTCGCGGTGACAGTAATTTGGACAAAGAACTATATATATATATATATATTTTATCTGTATATTTTGCAAAAGCATCGTTCAAATCTCTAAAAATTTCTAGATTTATAAATTGGTCGTTTTGAGCAATTTGGTAGTAAAGTTAACATTTGTGAATAATTCCTACGTTAATTGCCGTCGACTGAAGCACAAAATTCAGAGATATTAAAATGAAGAAAAAAAAAATAAAAAAACTTCGTAACATTAGCAACAACTTGCAAAAGAATAGAAAACAATAATTACAACGTGCACAAACTTTTATGCACGTATTTTACAAGTCATTTCAATCTCTGAAAATGCACTGTTTCGTATTTACAAAATTTCTAACGAAAATTGTAATAAATTGGTCATTTCGACGATTATTACAATTATTGGCACTTCTAGCATTAATATTTGTGAATAATTCTTAATTATACGTCATGTTCACGACCTCGCGAACGAAGCGTCGAGCCACTGAAGAGCTTCTTAACCTTCGATCGTTCTGTCTGAATTTCAGCTACGCTCGCGTTTCAAAAGAATTGGATCTAAAAAGAAAAGAAAAAACAAAGAAAAGAGAAAAATCGTACCTTTTCTCTTTCTTGTCTACAAAGAAAAGAGAAACCTCAGAGATGATTAAAAATAATTCGAAGGATACATTCCGCGCGTTTACGGCTGACATTGTCAGGACACAGTAAAATATGGCGTTATAAATTGCGCGAATGTGTGTCCTTTGACTAAATAACGAGCGTTAAATTCTGCTAACCGGACGTTACTCGGTCGCGAGTGTTAATTAGGACTGCGAGTTAAGGGTTGAACGTGTATTTCGTCGATTCATCAACGTTGGATCATTCTCGCACGCAGTCACTCTCTCGCCGATTAGAACGGAGAGATAAATTAAAGCGTCGTTCAGACTTATAACGTAGCGATTTCACAATACTTTCAGCCACACATTGTTGCGGCAACAAAAACTTAGCCAGAACCGTGAACATCACGGTCACGGTTTTAGCGTAGAAACGAGGTGATCCAGTACCTTGGAAAAGGATAAAAAAGAAAAAGAAAAAAAGCAAGACTCGATTCGTCGTATGAGCACCGGAAGGCACTCTTCCAGCGTGATCCTAGAAGAAAACAGCTCCTAGCGAGGTTGTCGACGAATCGTTTCACGATCACGAGCGTGGGATGTCGTTGACTCGTAACTCGATCGTAAGTTTCGATCGTTTCACGACACGGTAACAAATACTTGGTAAACTCCGATCGAAAAAAGAAAACCGTCTCGATCACCGAGGAATTTACGTACGCGGAACACGATTCGACCGTGTTAACGTTAATAAATTCAGGGGACGACGCGAGCTCGCTTTCGACGATTTGCCAAACTCGCGATTACGTTTGCATCGACGATCCACGACATCCACCAACCTGTCGATTGGAAAAAAAACTGTCCTGAAACCGGCCGAAAATTTTCAAGAGAGGTGTGAAGAAAAAAAGAAATGTCCTACGTGTTGCTCGGTTGAGATACGAAAGTGACACGTATCAACGAATGCTGCCGAGGAGAGAAGAGGGAAGGAGGAGAAAGTGCGATTCGTCAGCGATTCGTGGGCCGCGATGACGTTCCGGTTAGCCGAGAGGTAAATCGCACACGGGGAGCACACACACCGGTGGCTGGAGGTTGAGAATCGCGTGTTAGAGAGAGGGTAGAGAGGCGAGTAGAGGCGATCGGCTCTCTCGGATCAGCTGTGAGAGCGGCGTGGCGCCGTGTGCCGCGGCTCTGACCCGCTGTCAGTTGCCCGAGCCCTGTGCTACGGTTAGGACCGTGCAATCGTCACCTTTTAACGAGCACGAGACAACCGATCTCTGCGTGATCGTCCCTCGAAACGACTCCGAGCTCTGTCACGGTCCTCGTTGCCGATCGCGTCGCCCCCTACCCCCTCCTCCCCCCCTCCTCACGTTGAACAAAAATTCACTACATCGTCGACCGAGCGCGAACCTTCGTCGGTCGTCCGAGATCGATCTCGTCTACTACGTGAATCAAATAATCAGAGTAATCAGGCCACTGGAACGCGCGAAATCCTGCCCTTGGTGATCGACTTTGGTTCGTAGACTGAAAGCTGCGTTTCCATCGTCAACGATCGTCACGATCGTGACGAGAGAAGGAGATCAAGGGAGCTGCCGGTTTCGAGTATCGTGGTGGTTTTTGTGGTGGAAGAGTGATCCCGAGAGGTTGAGTCAGAGAGAAGCTCGACGAAGCACGAGGTGGCCACGCTCAGGATGTTCTGGTAGAGGTGGTTCGTCGATCAGGCGGTGAAATGGCGTGCGGAATATTCGAAGCGACTGCCACCAGCACGGTACTTTTCCTCCTGGTGAGTACAATTTTTCTCTACCGCTCCTCTCGTCGCCGTTTTTTTTTTTTCTTCATAGATTTGTTGAAAATCTACAGGGACTACGTGGCACTTTCACTTTTTCCGCGCGAGGCCCTGCGCCTCGTACGGAACGCAGTATATCGTTCGTGTATATCGTTCTCTCATTTTTCGATGTTTATGGAACAAGAGAACGAGCTTCGTACTTCTTCTCGCGAAGAAGAAGCAGCACGCTCGCTTTGCCAGCTTCGGCGACTGGCGAAATCCAGGAGGCGAGTTATCGGCATTAAATCATTGGCGTTCGCGATGCTTTTGTTTACGTGTCTTCTTGCTTCTCGCGGGGAGCAAGCTCACAACGTGAATTATTTTTACGAGCGGCTCGTGCTCGTTCGCTTCGTGGTCACTTTCGTGAATATCGCCGGTACGTTTCACGTACTTTCCAGATCCATTGTTTGGTAACAGTAACATTCACCGGTGAACCCTCTGGAATTCAATTCTTGCATCGTACCTTTGCATCACAGACGCACACGATTATTTCTTCGATTACTATCTTGTCCCGCAAGATTTCCACCGAAAAGAACCCTCGACTTGCTGATCTATAAATTTTCTAATTCGTAATGATCATTCGCTCGATTCTTCTTCGAAAGCATTCGATACAGCTTCTCAATTTGCCTTTCAGTGATCTCTACTGGTTGTTTAGTTGGCATCGTGTAATATCTATTAAATGCTGTATGTGTATTTCAATTGATTTCTCCACGGTTTATACATATATTTCAATAAAGATATTGATCTACAAATTTCGTATTCACAGCGATATTAATCTCGAAAGCATTTAACACGTTTTCTCAATTTGTTTAACGATCTGAGTTAAAGGTACTGAGCAGTATATATTTTCTAATTTCGTTGTAATTAACTGCAGTGTAATTAGGTGAACTGTGTAAAATAAATTATACTCCCTCTGTCCGAAAATATGGTATACATTCGAAAGAAAATTTTAGATTATCGAGAGTTTCGAAAGCAACTGGCAATACTCATTATATTGGTATTGTTTACGTTGCTTTTGACTTCAGTTTGAATTTGAAGACCAAAAATTAGTTTTTTTTTAAGAAAAATAAAATAGTCACCGCTGTAATTTCAAAATGGTGAATTTTCACCCAAATAACGTGAATCTACAAAGAAGAGATGCCAAATCGAGGCAATTGACAATAAACAACGTATGGTATCTTGCAACAGCTATTACAGTATATGAAGAACAAAGAAAAATTAGAACACGGTGCTATTAATGAATTGATCGAATGTGTTCAAGATGCATTTTATAAATTAAAGAGAAATACTCTTGATAACGTTTTTATAACATTACAAACGTGTATGGAATCAATTATGTTGACAGGAGGGGGAAATTCCTATAAAACACTTGATACAAATAAGGTAAAACTTCGTCTATGAGGGTATATATGTTCAGAAGAAGCGTTCAACAAGACTAAATCTCACTTTAACTAAATTTGGATTACACTAAAACTATTTGTATTTAGTTGTGATAATAAAATGAATTTAATATTCTTTTTATATTTAATTTTAGTTTTATTCGATTTTTTTCGCAAATGTATACCATATTTTCGGACAAAAAGAATATTAAAATGTATGCCATATTTTCGGACAGAGGGAGTATATATTTATTCATGTCGATGAATTATACATAATTATATATATTTTGTTTTATATATATATATCCATTTGTTATTCAATATTTGTTGATCGTTTGGTAAAAATGGACCAAGAAATTTCTTCGATTATCAATTAACTCGGGAGATATTCGAGGATAACGAACATCAATTCGTGTCAGATGCATTAAGGCAAATTACGATTAATATCATTTCGTATATAATCGAGTTGCGTTTACATGAGCAACAGACATGAAGTTGGTATTTACGACGTCCTGATGTTTCGAGAATGCGCGGTATATCGTTATACTTCCAAAACTCACGAAATATTTGGCACGCGTCGCTTAAGTATATTACAATATATATAAGTTGCGTAAAAAATCAACGGCGCATTGTATCAAAGAGTAGCTCGCTCGTTTCACAAACCACATTTTACGTTAAATGGCTCTAAATTACGTGACGGGCGTAAAATGTCACGAATTCGCCGACGTCAATCTTTGTTACGTCCTCGATCCGTCATACGGTTTCTGAAACACCACCCTTTTACATCACAAACCGTGACATTTCGTCAACGTTGCAACACGTTTTGACAAAGTTCCACCTAATTTCAGCGAATTGAACGTGTTTCCTATTTATAATGAAATAAACGTACACACACCACGAGTTCTCTGTACGATGTATTCAATTCAGTCAGGTATATATTCTTGAATTATTATTATATGAATAATTTAATGACCGCTCACACAACATGTGTGTGATGCTACCGCCGAAGGTTATTGGCCGGTACCAAAGGAGAAAATATTAAATTTGTTGTTAAATTATTGTTAAATGTGTTGTTATTGTTGTTGTTTGTTGTTTGTTGTGTTTTTGTTTTTATGTGTAAAGTTTTTTTTTTTAAATTAATTCTTCAAAAATATATTGCCGGCCCCTGGCGACGTTTGACCGCGTAGACGTGCTGCCATTAAAGTGTTAATGTTATTATATTAATGAAAAATGTTACATCTCGCAACGCGAGACAACTAACTCGTTAACAAACTAACATACGTTCACGCGTTAATGACGTGCAAATTGCACCTGCTGAATTCGTTGATTCTGATATTTACAATATCATCCCCCAAGTTACAATGGACTTTCACCAGAGACAGCAACGCCTATTGTTGAATTCTGCGATCGTAAATCATTCTGCTGCCCCGCGCCACCGCCCGTTCGAATGCTAACAACAATTTACAATGG
This sequence comes from Tetragonula carbonaria, assembly GCA_032399595.1. Taxonomy (NCBI): domain Eukaryota; kingdom Metazoa; phylum Arthropoda; class Insecta; order Hymenoptera; family Apidae; genus Tetragonula; species Tetragonula carbonaria. Next base: position 2,231,648 of record JAUCRC010000007.1, on the reverse strand, counting down.
CGGAGAGCATAGGCGCGAGTTGGAATAAATTATTGGAACAATTAATCTTCTTAATGCAGTCTTAGTTTCTAAATTTCCAAATACAAACGTCTGGAAATCCACGCGAAAAAAAAAGGAAAAAAAAATAGAAAGATTCTTACTCGCAAAACTATATTCACAAATAACTTACCAAATTAAATTGAATCTCTCGTATTTGAACCGCCTGACGTTTGGGAGACGTCAAGCTACAACATGGCAGTGATCGCAGGATATAAAAAAAAATATTATTCTAAGTTACCTACTTCAATGAATAATAAATATCGTTTTCTGGTCACGTCGAATTTCATTTAATAATCAAGTTCAATAATAAGTTCAATAATAATGTCAATAATAATGTCAAGAAAATAAGAGAACACTCGTGCCATTTTCTCGCCAAGTTCGTCGATCCTGTCACCTCTTAAAAAAAAAAAAAAAAAAAAAAAAAAGAGAAAAAATGTTTTCCGACACGCGGATCGCAACCTACCCCACGACGACACACTTTTAGCCACTCGATCCAGCAGCGGCTCGAAACCGATCCGACTCGATCGCTCGGCGACCACTCAAAAAGTCATTATCACGAACCCGTTAACATTAACCTTCACGCGGCTCGAGCGTGGACAGTCGCGCTCCCAAGAACGCGCCTCCTCCTCGTACGCGTGTTAAATCACGTTTCACCGCTTGGTTTCATCAACCGAGCTGCCACGTCCTGTTTGAACAACGTTACATTCGCGCCGCGTGTTACGATCTTTTTCCTTCGTTATCGAGCGAGATACAGTCGTCGACGGTTAAATAATTTCGACAAAAAATAGAATTTTCGTCAAAAAATAGAGAAACTTTATTATTTGTATATTTTACGAAAAATTATCTATAAAGATACGTTGTTCCACGTCTAGCAAAATATCTGACCAAAATTATAAATTGGTCATTTCGATCACTTTGGTAGTTCTGGTTTTCTTTATGTATCTTCTCAGGGAATGTAAAGCGACACAGCTTGAAATAATGACAAGACGTTTTATCTCAAATTATTATGATTCTGGCAACGTTAGTTCGTCGATCGTAGCAGAAATATGGTTCCAACAAGTACGAAAAAAAGATTGTAAAGTTCTTGCCGAAACAATCTAAGAGGCACGAAACAATCTGTTATCGCGATACTGAGTCCTGATAAACCGAGAATGCATCTCGGTGAATTCCTTGTAAATTATCATACAAAAAAAGAAAAGAAAAAATTATAGAACTTAATATAACAAAGTTACATCATCGTTGAAGGTTGTCAATATAAATAAATATAATTAAAACGTAATGTTTTTGTACATTAGTTTGTTTGTAAAATCACTCAACCGTAAAGCTAGCCCCCATTTTATGTTAACCATTTTTAGGTTAGGTTATTTTATACAGTTCAACATCGGTGAATCTAACCTAAAAGTCGATGCATGCATTGGCCACTTGTTTCAACGAATGTGAGGGCCTTGAGATACGCGTCAGATACACATGCAAAATCGTCTCGAATTGCTGCTAATTTTCGTCCAACGCAAAAAAAAACTCGTTAACCATTTTTAGGTTAGGTTATTTCATACAGCTCAGCGTCGGTGAATCTAACCTAAAAGTCGATGCATGCATTGGCCACTTGTTTCAACGAATGTGAGGTACGCGTCAGACATGCAGAATCGTCTCGAATTGCTGCTAACTTTCGCAAAAAAAAAAAAAAAAAAAAAAATGAAACTCGCAAAGAGTCGAAGAGCTCGTTGAAGAGTTCTATCACAGTCGTTTCTTCTGGCGAAACGATTGCACTGCGGTGCGAGCGAGCCTCTAGTGGCATTCAGACACAGCGTGGTGCACGCTGGCCGGTACTGCGCGCGGCTTAGAGTCAAGGACACCGGCGTTATCTCGCCGGTGATTGCTATACTTGACGCGGTACACACGGCGAACGGGACGATCGTGCATGCAACGGACCACGGGGTTCGCGTGCAAATGCACACGTTCCTCGTCGTCGTGGTCGGTGAGCGCTGCCTTCGTTATGCAAGCTGCTGGAATGTTAAGCTGCCGCGGTTCATTCGGAAGATTACGCTTCGATGATTCGTCTTATGCAATGGGAGAGTCGCGAAGCGTTGAGCGTTGAGTTATCGAGATGTTTCGAACCGGTGATCAGGAGATCACCCGTCAAAATCTGCCTCGACAGAAGAGTCCCGTTCGCGATCAGTGGATGTCGTTTGAGATTCGTCACGCAAGGGTCACCGTTGCGTGAACTCGATGGTTCTTTTCGCAATTCGTTTTCGGTCGATCGAATTGCCGCTCGCTGAATTCTCTGTCTTGATCGTTGTCCAGTTGATCGCGAGAGTATTTCCAATGATTGCAAGGGCGAGTATTGTTGAAGGAAAACTCGCACAGTTTGGGGCATTTGAAATAGAATTATTATTGTATATAAATAATATAAAGAATTATATAAATGATATAAAGAATTATATATCATATATTTATATTGTATATAAATAATATAAATAAAATAATATAAAGAATATAAAGAATTATATTGTATATAAATAATAAAAATATAATAATATAAATAATATAAAGAATTATATTGTATATAAATAATATAAATAAAATAATATAAATAATATAAAGAATTATATAGCATATATTTATATTGTATATAAATAGTATAAAGAATTATATATCATATATAAGTAGAAGTAATAAATTATTATTTAAGAAATAATAGAATTCACATCGTTGAATTCTACCGGTTCTCCAGTTGATCGAGAGAATTTCGAATGATTGCAGAGGGAAGCATTGTTGAAGGAAAATTCGTATGGTTTGTTATTCGTACAGTTTGAATTTAACTCTTTCATTACGAGCGCCGAATATGTACAGCATCTATAGACATATTTTCTTTTTGGAGTAATCACGTATTAAAGATTTTTACCACGAAGACGAGATATTTCTATTTTTCTTTCTATTCGGTAGTAAAATATTTATATCATACGAGATTATTGTAGTAAAAGATCTTTCTTAACACTAGAACTACACTAAACAATTAAAACGTAAAATTTCCACCAGAAATGTTAAAATAAAAAAAAAAAATAGGAAACTATTATAAATAATTGTTACATTTATTTTAATAATTATTATTATATTGTCAATAATACAACAAAGTACACAAGCTTCTATTTATACATTTTACGAAGAATCATTCAAATCTCTATAATATATAAAACACACTGTTTTATAATTTTACATAAAATATCCAATAAAAATTATTATACTTAATTAGTCATTTTTCATCATTCTGGTAGTTAATCTGTTTCGGAAAAGACTATCTACAGTTATGATTGTTAATCTCGTAGAAATTTAAGGTTAGTTTTTTGCTTGAAAGATTGAAGTTTTTTTTTTTTTTAAATAAATAAATTCTAGGCCCCTGTCGAAATGTCACCAAAAAATTCAGAAAGGGATCTCAATACGGATTAACGGATAAAGTAGAGTTATTATTTAAGTAAAAGTAAATAAATTATTATTTGAGTAGAACTAATAGAATTACTTGAGTAGTTGTAAATATAAAATGTAACAGAAATAATTAGAACAGAATTGTTCGAATAGAAATGAATATAAAGTTTTAGAATTAAAGAATTATTCAAATGAAAATAACGCAACTTCCTTAAATTTCGCTACCGCTCAGTGTAAAGTGTGGATAGAGTGATCGATATTCTTTCCACGCGTCCCACGAAATCCCAGTTCGCAAATTTTTTGCGCATTACACTCACTTTCCCTGCACGTATCGGAGGAATCATTGCATTAAATTCATCGATCGTATCGTAACATCCTGTTTCTCTGGAAAAATTGAAAAACTTACAGTGCTTCGCTTCCTTCAAGCTTGCAAAGCAAATCCTACGCAATTTTCTGCATACTCTTCTGGGATGATACGGCTCGTCTATTTGCACAAACGTTTAATATGTAAATTTCGATACAGTGTATTCAGTATTCCCTTCAGTATTTCGCGAAGCTTGTTCGATGATAGCGAGAGTATAACTGTACCAAAGAAAAATGAAAGTGAAAAATCTCGTCGATAATTTTGTAAAGAGAGATTGTAAATTTGTAAAGGCGAACTTTTTTTAAGCGTGGAACTTCTATTTTGACAGTTTTTTTTTTCGAAGATGACTGTGATGCAGCGAATGAATAATTTTTATAATTCATTACGAATATAAATATAATTTATAATGAATATAAATGTAATAAATATAATAATATAATTTAATAATATAATAATAATATAAATATACCTTAATAATATGATAATATCAATATTATTTATTATCCTTAAATAAGGATAATTTTTCTTCGAGAATTGTAAAAATTGAAATTTACGATTTTTTTTTCACGTTGAATATTTCATTGAACGTTAAATATTAAGGTTAGACGACGAAGATTCAAGAAATCTCAACATTTTATCATTGAACGTTCAGAATTCAATAGGATGACGAAAAATCATACAGCAAATTCTAAGTAATTATTGTAAAGAGAAAATTTGAATCTTCGAGGCTATGAATAGATTGAGTCGTGAAAGAAATTTTTTTTCAATTCTTTAACACAAGTTTGAATTTCTATAATTTTCGACGAGAAAAAAGCATAGCCTCTTCGAGATTATGATAGGTTAGGTTTAGGTTAGGTTATGAAACGAACTGTTTCTGTTGAAATTTCTACAACTTTCGATGATAAAATATCCCTTCTGCTGGATGAATGTAAAAACATTTTTCTTTTTTTTAGTGAAAGAAGAAACTCGAGGTTCTACCGTTTGTATGTTTATTGGATACCTGTACCAGATAAGAGTATTTTTCTCCAGCAATTATTGAAGTTATTAAGCTAATTGATCGACAAGAAAATACTTTCAAGTTGATCCTGTAAGGATTGATCAACAATAATGCTTACGCTTCGAAGTAAGGCCAACTGGATTGGAATCACAAAGTTTAAACAGCAGTTTAAAGCGATAATTTTTCATCGAGTTGCAAGTTTTTCATTCCTTGTTGTTTAAAAACTTCTGGAAAAGTTACTTATTGTAGTACTCGAATTTAACACACGAAACGAGCGAAACATTTTATTAGTCAAATTTTCTGATGAAAAATGAAAATAAAAATTCGCGAGTTAATAAAATTCAAAGCTAAGAAACTAATGAAATTTTCGTCTGAAACTCAGCGAAATCGTAGTGAGCAAACTGTCGTTAATTACAATGATTTTTCGCGTCGAACAATTGAAAATTCTCTCTCAAAATTTCTGGCACAATTCTCGCGATATTTCCGAGTTTAAGCAAGACACAATCGAAAGCCTGGATTACTGCATCGGGGCCAGAGAGACCGCGAGGAACACGCGCGTGAACGTGAAAATTTCGTCACGCGAGCGTAATTAGCGTACTGCGAACGAATGTTTCGCGCGGCTGATACCGGTAACAGGAATTTCGGAGATTAAACGACCGATTAAACGCGATTGATCGACCTTTTTCGAGAACGCACAAAGGCTGATTAATAACATGCACGGTGCTTTTGATAATTAGCGGTCTCTCTCGGTGCTCTGATTTCTACAAATGAGGTTGAAACGATGATCAGAATTCGAGGAACGAGATCGCGGGATAAGATTGTTAAAACTGTTTTTTTTTCTTTTTTTTCTTTTTTTCGTGAGGTGAATTCGTACTACGAGATGACTCAGTCGTCCTGTTAGAGATCAGGATGATTAATGACCCTGCTTCGGGCCATCGTTTGGTTTCAATATTTTGTAATAAATTACGTGGACTTGGCAACGACTCGCTTGAACGAAAGCAGCGACGAAAAGTTATGAGAAAGTCAGGTATCTCGGAAATTCTTACGAACAAAAATTAATACTTAAGGCATTGGAGGGCATTGTCCTCGAAACGTGAAGAGAATTTTTCAAAACTCTGACGCGACTGAAGAATTGTATGCTTCGATTAAAAATAAACAACTTTTAATCATTGTTGGTGAGAGGAATTCTATTTCTAATTCTACTTGTGACAACTATCGACGATGGAAATTCTATCTCGATTGCTCATAACAGTTATCAACGAGGAGAATTTTTATCTCAGTCGTTGATAACAAAGTACTGTTCTTTTTTTTCTTTGTATTTGACTAAAACGATTCTTCGCAGTCGCGTTTAAATATTTCAAAAAATCCGTAGGCTTAGCTTCTTACGTAAGTTTTGGAGCAGATTAGGGAAGAAATAGAGAATCGAAATAAACCTCTCTCGTCAATAATGATAAAAAAAAAAATGACGTCGTTCTTAATCGAAAACATCTTTCTGAAAAAAAAAAGAAAAGGAAAAATTGTCGATATGATTTCTTTCGTTCTGTTATTTACGATTCTTGCTTAAAAGTTACCGAGTTTCTTTTTCGAAGAAAGATTTCAGCCGATGAAACAGTTTTCGTGTCGAGTTAAACATTGCCACTGATTGCAAGAGAGTTCAATGGTACAACGACTTCGTGACAAGACGAATTTATCAGCCTACTGCTAAACGTTCACGCTGCACACGGAGAAAAAGATCGGACGCGATCTTCTTTTGAACGAGCGAATCCAGCGGAATTGAGTCGCAACGAGGAGAAGCAACGAGTTGTTGTTGGGAGCAACACCTCGTACGCTTTCTTAATTCGGGCGTGGTGTTGTTCGGTGCAAGGTTTAATTAGCGGTGCCAAGTAGCGTCTCGTTCAAAAGGTCCGAGATAATTGGATAACGAGCAGTTTAAGAGACGATACACACCGATTCGAAAGAAAAAGAAGAAGAAGAAGAAGAAGAAGAAGAAGAAGAAAAGAGGCGAACGAAGGATACCGGTGATGTGGAAGTGACGACAAACGATATAGAGCGCGCGAGAGCCTGTCCCCGGTTAATTAAATCGCGAAGCGATCACTGGCGGAACGACGAAACACAGTGGTCCTGTGAAACTGTGGCGAAAATTGATACCAACTGCTGATACACCCCGCTGTGTTAACGAGCGACCACCGATGTCCGGTTTGTGGCAAAAACTGGCGTACAATCGATGCTCACGATAACTCGTTTTAAGTATGTCTGTCGCGCGCGCGCGAGACGGTACCAATCGTGAATAAAAATGCGCGTGTCGCGTTTCGTAATGCCTGTGTTGACCGTGTTGTTACGTTTTTATCGTGCATGTCTGCACCGTTTGAGCACCTTGGCTCGCGTCGTGAATCTCCAAACCGAGTCGATCGAACGATTTCCACGAGACTTTTAAATCTGATTTCTCGTGGCCTGACCGTTTAAGTTGCATTGGTATTAAACACGCTGATGTTAATTTCCACGAGACTTTTAAATCTGATTTCTCGTGGCCTGACCGTTTAAGTTGCATTGGTATTAAACACGCTGGTGGTGATCAGTCATTTATACTGGATAGAAGCGCGCGAACTTATTTAAATTGATAAATATTTAGTAACTTGATGGATGTTTGGCAATGTAAATAGATAAAAGTGCCATTTCCACGAGACTTTTAAATCTGATTTCTCGTGGCCTGACCGTTTAAGTTGCATTGGTATTAAACACGCTGGTGGTGATCAGTCATTTATACTGGATAGAAGCGCGCGAACTTATTTAAATTGATAAATATTTAGTAACTTGATGGATGTTTGGCAATGTAAATAGATAAAAGTGCCATTTCCACGAGATCTTTAAATCAGATTTCTCATGAGCTAACACGTAAATTAACATTAATATAGAACACGCTATTAATAACTAGTCATTTCCACTAGATAGAAACGTGTAAAATTATTTAAATTAATGAATAACGAGACCAATAGGATATAAGTAGATGTAAATGCCATTTTCACGAGATTTGTGAATTATATTTCTCGTGATAATGTCATTAATACAACACTTTGGTAATAATTAATCATTTACGCTAGATAAAAATGCGTAAAGTTGTTTAAATTGAAAAATATTTAGTAACGAAGAAAATATAATACAAATAGATACAGATGCCATTTTCACGAGATTTGTGAATTATATTTCTCGTGATAATGTCATTAATACAACACTTTGGTAATAATTAATCATTTACGCTAGATAAAAATGCGTAAAGTTGTTTAAATTGAAAAATATTTAGTAACGAAGAAAATATAATACAAATAGATATAGATGCCATTTTCACGAGATTTGTGAATTATATTTCTCGTGATAATGTCATTAATACAACACTTTGGTAATAATTAATCATTTACGCTAGATAAAAATGCGTAAAGTTGTTTAAATTGAAAAATATTTAGTAACGAAGAAAATATGATACAAATAGATATATAGATGCCATTCTCGCGAGAGAAACTTGTAAATCAATTTTCTCGTGGGCCAACATTTAAGTACCATTAATATAAAACACGCTGGTAACAATTAATCATTTACGCTAAATAAAAATGCGTAAAATTGTTTAAATTGAAAAATATTTAGTAACAAAGAAGATATATGCCATTTTCACGACACTTGTGAATCATATTTCTCGTAATAGTGTCATTAATACAACAATTTGGTAATAATTAATCATTTACGCTACAAACGTGTAAAGTTATTGAAAAATATTTAGTAACGAAACACGAGTATATAATATAAATAGACTATAGATGCCATTTTCACGAGACTTGTAAATCGAATTTCTCGCGGGCTAACGCAGCTAGTAGCTAGTAACTATTGATCATTCACGCTGGATCAGAACGCGTAAAGTTATTTAAACTGTCAAAAATATTTAGTAAAACGAAACGCATGTATAATGTAAGCGCCGTGATACTTTGTAACACGACATAAATTCCAGCAATTGATACGTCTAACCGGCCAAATAAAATTGCGTAAATCACTTGACACGTGCAACTCGCGGCCGATATCTCGCTGCAACGTCCCTTTGCGCAATTTCTTACGCAATTTGCAAGCGTAAGCATGCAAGCAACATCCAAAGAGATATCTCTCCAGCGAGAAGAATAGAACCCATCCCCGTCTCGTCATCGATGGAGTCGATGTCGAAAATCTGCCACAGGGGAGAAAAAGAAACGCACAGTTTCGAACAAGGAATCGAAGAGCAACTGGGTTGCAATAATCCTAAATACCTGCTCGTTCGAACAGAAGAATTCGCGATTTCCACGCGTTGTCGCGGCACGTGGCCTTCGTTCAGTGGTTATTGTGTGACCGAAGGTCACGATCAAAGCGAACAATCTTGGCTGGCCAGATCACCGTAGCACGGTGATCGTGCTACGGTCGCGGAAAATTTATGCCCTTCTCTCCGCTCGTTCTTCGTTCGCCGGATTATATTGAATTATTATTAATTACCATTATTATAGATCGTGCACCATGCACGTGATTAATGCCCGGGGATTATCCAGGATATATCTTCTCTCTTGTCCAATTGTGCCCCGAGGCGTCTCTTGCGGGTTCGACGTCATTTGCCACGGGTTTTTGTTACGATTTACAAATTGCTTCGCTTGTTGCACGAAACGTTCGTACAATTTGTCGCGTAATTGGCATCGACGAAACGTTTACGTCTTTTTATTTCTCAAAGGACCATGGTAAACATTTGATATGAATTACAGGGTGCGGGACAATTTTTTCGATACACGATATAGTACAAGTCGAAACAATTATGCAAATGTGAAAGTGCATTTATTAATTCTGTCACGCTAATGTCATGTTAATGAGCCATTCATGACTGAGAGATTTCAACCAGTCGTTCAAAAATTTCAAACACAGAGAATTTGGAATTTGGAAAGAGAGAGCTGAAAGGAAATGAAAGAAAGAGAAAAAAGAAAAAGTTGAACGAAAGAAACGGTTCGAGCCTGTAGAAAATTCTCATCGGTTCAATTTCACGGGGGTTTTTCGTTAGTTTTTTTTTTTTTTTTTTTTGTAGGTCGTTGAAACGTCCCGCGAGCGTTTGGCGTTGTTTCGGAAATCGAAACCGGTTCATCGACACGTTCGTCGAGAAAATTTATCTTGTCGTTGCCTTGGCATCGGTCGTCGATGATTCGCGGTGATCGAATCGCCATGCTACCAGATTTTGCTATTTCTATAGAGGTTTGCTCCTTTAAATAAGTGTATTACGAGATTCAACGAGAAACTATAACAATAACTATTTACTTTAATTAACGTATAACAAGATTCTTTTATGACGACCGTTTGCTTTGGATGATTATTAACAACTGAGAGTGCAATGTATTTTCTCCTTTCTTTCATTTCAAATTAGTGCCGCAGTTGTGAAACTGCTTTTAAAAATGCGCGCACCGCCATAATATTCCCTCTTCCAGTTTATTGTTTGAAGACAGTATTTGCAGCGAGTGTAACTCTTTTCCTATTTGAATAAGTTTCGAATGTTCAATATATCTGATCTCTGATTATCATCTACTTCCGAAACTGTTTTTGCTATAAACGCTGGTTTTGATGTTTCTGTTGTAACAGTTTTCTCTTCTCCATCGACAATTATAGTAAATCTTCGGAAAAAAAAATTACCTTATTTCCACTAAATAATATATATTTATTTAAACAATATATATTTTATTTAAATAACATATTTGTATAATATTTTATTCATTTAAATAATATATATTTTTCCATTTGTTCATATATTTTTCCTTTTCTTCTCGCTGATTTCTATCCCAATGTCTTACTTTGTTCTCGCTCTCGATTAAGACGAACGTCGATAGAACTTAAAAAAAAAAAAAGAAAAAGGAAAAGAAAAAACACATAGATACGATGCTTCATGAAACGCGCGGTTTTTAAAGCTACCTCTAAGAAATATCGACCGTATGAAAAAAAGAAAGAAAGGAAGAAAAAAATTATTTCTTCCCTCTTTCTCATGCTTTCTTTTGCGAATATTTAACAAATAAAATATTTATATATCGCAAGTTTATATATCACGACGCTCCAATAAAATTTGTCATCTTCATCTACTAAGCTGGACTCTCTCTCTACGACTAAAAATTTGACGAAAGTTGTTCTACGTTACGTTTAGAAACATTTCTGTACAAACAATATTCATTACTATAAATTTGTTTCTATTTTTTCTAGTCTGTTCAACTTCGTGTAATCTTGGTCGTACTTCGTCTTATCTTGAAAATACACGAGTACATTCATATATATTCTTACGTATAAACGTAACAACTACGATTCTGATATGATGGGCTGGTTGGAGTTGGTTTTGAACGTTGTTGAATTATATTACGATGTTTCTTTTTTTTCTGTGAAAATTTCGACCCGCTTTTAAAAATATACGGTCTTTTACAATCCTCGGTGCAACTCGAAATCGATTCTGAAACATTGACAAACAAATATTTGTAATGATCGTTTCGTTTCGGACGGTAACATAGGGTTGGAAAGACGATGGCCCGAGAGATCGCGAAAGCGTGAAATCTGACGATTCGCGTAATCGGTCTAGCGTGTCTGGAAGTCGGAACACTGGCAATCGGATCGAAGAATCTCGACGTTGATTTTGACGAGCACTGTGTCTTAATCGTTAAAACCAGAACGAGAATTTCACGAGCTTTCGCAATTCTATTTGAATCTGTTTGAGGAGAAGACCGATGATTCCCTGTGCATATATAATATAATTTCTTTTCCCGACGACTTTCGTTAGTATGTATTTTTGTATGTTAGTATTATATTTTTAACCAATTCAACTTCATTCTAAACCAGTTCTAACATTTCGAAGTTCGTTTTAAAAGAAAAATTTTCTTTGATTCTGTGCAATAGTTTTTTCTTTAAATGTTAAAATGGAAGATAAAAAGGAGCATTTTCGGCGGATTTTGCTCTTTTATTACCGAGAAGGTGAGGTGAAAATGCCGTTTAAGCAAGAAAAATGTTACGTGAAGTGTGTTAACAGAAAATTTCGTTCTAACAATTTAATCGATATGAAACACGCGCTACATTCTGAAAAGCCAGTCGAAACAAAACTAATGATTTGTTGCTCAAACATGAAGAAAGCGATCCATTTCTGAAATTGAAATTATAATTGGCAATGAAAAATGGATTGTTCGCAACAGTCTGAAACGCAAACGATCATGGAGCAGAAGAAATGAGCCGGTTCAACGCCCAGAAAAGAAAAGCAGCTGTACAGAATGGAAAAAAATTTTTTTTTTTTTCAATGAACTTTGAAATTCTAGCTGTGCAAAATATATGATGACAGTATAGTTCAGAATGAAGTTAACCGATTAAAATGTACAACTGACGAAATTACTTTCCGGACAACCACGCATCACTGTTTCCGCGAACTGTGCTCTGCCACAGCGTAACAGAAATTTTCGCAACGCTTCTATCGATCTTTCATCAAACCTTGCTCGTTTATGCTCGTTTATACTCTTTTTTTTCCCGCCGTTGGAAGCTGGAATTGTTTTAGCAAGAGCGAAGCGAATATTGAAATCGAATCCGACGCTCGTTGCGACATGGAATGCAAATCGCGAAAGATCGTACTGCATGATTCAGTGAACCCGAGTGAGAATTAGAACATATTTACACTGTGGTTTACGACTGTGTGGTTGTGAGTTCTGGAAAAAAAAATTTGCGAAGGTATAGTTCGTACGTATCGATGAATGCCCACGAGTAGAAGATCACGATATATGATCGGCACGTGTATCAACGCGAGTTTTAGACTCGTCATGCATCTCTTGTGCATGACAATGCAGGATGATGAGCCTAACCTGCCAAGAGATGTGAATCAATATATCTTGCAAATTTAAACGATCATTGTTCATCGCGACTGCGAATTAAGTATGCTGTTGTTACTGTGTTGTTGCAGCAGCTTGTTACGAGCTTTTACAGTTAAAATTGAATTAAAATTGAAATTAAAATTCAAATAAAATTGAAACTGTACGTATCACCTCTTGGCAGTTTTTAAGCGTGACGTTATGTTAGTTGTAACAGTGCGTCATAATTTTTATTTCATTATATAGTGAGTTTATCGTTCATAACTCATTTTCGAATGAGAGAAATAGAAAAGAAAATTCTAAAATTCAGCAACTTCAAGTTTCACGATTTTTATAGAATTTCGCAGTGTCGCCGCGATTGCGATTAAGTATGCTGTTGTTACTGTACAATTTCAATTTTATTTGATATTTAATTTCAATTTTAACTGTAGCAGCTTGTTACGAGCTTTCGCAGTTACAATTGAATTGAAATTGAAATTAAAATTCAAATAAAATTGAAATTATACATATCCCCTCTTGGCAATTTTTAGGCGTGACGTTACGTTAGTTGTAACAGTGCATCGTAATTTTTATCGCACGAGCAGCGAATTTAGTGTTGATTTTCTCAAATGAGAAAAAGCAAAGAAAATTCTAAAATTCAGCAACTTCAGGTTCTTTCGCGATTTCTATACAATTTCGCAACGTCGCCGTAAGGTTACGCTGTGGCAATGGTAACTGGAAAGTGCCGTTGTACGGCTCGCGGGATGCAATTTCTTTCTTCGGTTCGTTCGCCACCGCAAAAATCTCGATTGTCTTGCCAGTGTCTCACGTTCGAGAGACGCCTCAGTCCAACGCTCAGTCAACTCGTTCGTCTGTTCGTTTTCACACCTCGTTGATCGCTTGCAGAAGCTAGCCGCGATTCTTCATCGATAAGGAAGCGGAAGAAGAACGGCCCCGAAGATAGGTCTGTAGGTTCGAGGTACCGTTACGAGGCATTAGAACGGGAATTCGCGCGTTGTTGTTGCTGCTGCACCGTTGGCCGAGCGTGTGTGTAGCTAAGGTCGCGGCAACAAGTTGGTTCGGTAACGGTACACCGGTAACCGAGACAGAACGTGTGGCGTTGGAGAGCGTGTCGAGCGTGTTCGCGAGCCTCGCGCCAGTGGAAAAAATGTCGGCCAGATTTCGTGTTCCCTCCGTTGCCCCTCCTCGTTCGCCGGAAGGTCGTCGTATTTCCTCCGACGTCGGAGGATTATCTGTCCGCGTCAGCGTATGAAAACACGCGCGATAGATAATTTCTATAATTACAAGGTTTAGGTTCAATTGTCAATCTTTTACCCACTTTTACTAATGCAAAATTGGAAAATCTATTTCTCTGGATTATCCATCTTTTCGCTCATTTTTTTTTTCAGTATTTAATTTCTTTCTATTTTTTTGTAAGTGATAATAAGCTTTTTTTTGTTTTTTTGTTTTTTTACATTTTAGACAGATTTTGTTAGTCTCATTGTCTTTGCAATATCTTATCTGGCATGTTTCCCGTTCACGTGAACCCGTACTTGTATTTGTGATTGATGTTGTGATGGGCGTTGGTTGATCTTTGCCTAGCTGTAGCACTTTTTGATATCCGATGGCAAGTTTTTCTGCCAATTGAAATAAAAATTCTTCTCCCGAAATTTCTTCTCCCGTGGTTTCTTTATATATAAAACCCATGCGTTTATCCCGGATAAGTCTAGGATATTGAAAAAATGCCTGTAAAGGCCATCTCCGACATTTAGATTTTACTGTGTAATTTCTGGCCATTTGGTCGGTCACATCTACACCAAATTTGGTGCTATTATATAATCTTATTGTCTCCGATATACAGGTATCATTTTCTTCAACTTGTAGGGAAGTATGCATTGAACTAAGAATCAGTACTTTTTTATTTGGTTCAGCTTTGTAAATTGTCAGAGTACAATTATTTGAACGATATAATTTTGTTGAGAAACGTGTCGTATTGTCATTTTTCAGTTTCGCCAATTTTGGTAGCTCTCTTCTATTTGCTCGAATTGTTCCAACAACCGTAGTTTTCTTCGCTAAAAGTTTTGTTGCGAGAGACACGCTTGTAAAAAAATTGTCCGTGGTTACACCGCGAGGCTTAATCAGTAAATCAGTCCGTGGAAGGCACTTTTCGGCTAAAATCATGCCACAACTGCGTTGCCTTTCGTTTCTAACGACTTTATAGCTTTGGAACTGAGTCCTTGAGAGAATACTATTGCAAAAAGATATAAATCGTTTTACCGGTCAAATGACCGATCGTGGTAGACAAGACAGACTACAAATTTTCCTCAACGAATAAACAATAAAAAAAAAGAAGTGAATATTGAAAAATGTATCATACGTATATTTGAGGGAAAGTCGTGAAGTTCAAAGTCGATTTAATTACGTTGTATATAGGAAATTCTAATAGAAATTTTTTAAAAACGGTCATTTGACCGGTCGTAGTAGGAATAGTGTTCAAAAATCTCGAATCTTCGATTTGAGATCCAAACGGTCCGCGCCGCTTTTGTCCCATGTTGTGTCGTCGCATGAGAACGGATCGCAGACGACGATCCCTCACCCCCATTTCCTGTGTCACCAACGAGGAACATCCGTCGATAGTTCATAACGAGTACGAAGTGCTTTTGTTTATTACCGATTCCGCCCGGTGTATTGTCAAGTTCCTGTCACTGCGCGAGCAAATGTTCATCGCGACAAATTGCTCCAATCTATTGTACCTTTCTCGGGACAATGCCTCCTCAATCATGGTCGAGTCGGTTTCATCTATTCAAATGATATCCACGGTTGGTATGATGACGTTCCATTGGAATTTTTATCACTTCCATTTGCCTCCGGAACGGCAATTAGCGGATACTAAAAATTAAATCCGTCGGACTTGATTGGTAGATCTTTCGATTTCAAAAGTAATTAAGTAGATAATAATTTCAAGCAAGTTTTGTTATCGACTGTTTCGATACGATTGTGTGCCGATAAGTTAAGAGGCAGAGATTCTCGTTTGCCATAAAATGCGGCCAATTTGCATAACACTTACAGAAGTCGAAACGACACGGGATTTGCATTTTATAGGAAAACAACAATGCAAATTAATCCGCGTTGGAATGAAGAAAAATTATGGGTGGCGTCTATAAGCGGTTCTTCTTTTCTTTCACGGCGAAAAAACAAAAGGAACGTGGTTTTAAATTAGCAAAATATTTACAGTCGGAGCACGCGAGAGAGAACGAACGAGCGAATATTTGATAGGCTTACGCGGACACGCTGATCCCCTCTTTCTCAAATGATGTGAATATTTTCGTGATGATCGAAGATTGACCAACAGATTAACTGCTAATCACTCGCGCTTATCTCTCAATTCTCAGAAATCTGAACTCTGTTATTCTTCGGATTCGTCTCGTCGCCGCGAGAATCACACTTTAATGAAAAAAAAAAAAAATTAAACGATTCTTCGGAGGCTGAGTTACCATCTGAGATAATACTCATCGTTAACCACTTTTCGAACTCTGCCAATCTTCCGTGACGCGTTGCTTTAGATAGAAGAAAAAAAATACTCCACCTCGTCAGCTCTTGAGAGAAGAAGCCGAAAAACAGAATCGACGACGATCGGGAATTGAATTTGAATTCATTAAAGAATGACAAAAGAAACGATGGGCGAGATAGGGCGAGGAAAAAGAGAAGAAGCAAACCAAGGATACCAGGAATAAAAAGGAAGCGGATTAAGGTTGAAATGGTGTCGGGGAATGTGTCGGGGGGGGGGAGGGTCCGGGATCGGAAACGCGCGTTCCAAAGTGCGAAACTTTCGCCCGGGCGAACAATTCTCGGGCATAACGTATGGCGGGCCACACTCGTGCCGATCGAATCGGATGGCGCCAGTAGGTATTTTTAAACACCCGCACTCGCGCGATAACAACGAATCCCAGCCCGGATTCCAAGCGGGCAACAACTGTCCCAGGCAAACGAACCACCACCTTGCGAAATCCGAGATGTCGTCCACGCGACGTCTCGTTCGCCGGCTCGCAACCACCCCCGCCTCGTCTACGAACACGAGAAATGGAAAAAATCTCTGCCTACACGTCGCCGATATATAACTCGCTGCGTTTGTGTGAACCTTTGACATCGTGACCCGAGACTCTGTGACAGCGAATCGCTAAACGTGCATAGTAGCTACAGACGTAACTATACATTGATCATTTTCTAAAAGATGATTTTTCTCAGAAGGAAAAATATATGGAATAATTGTTGTTTTTTTTTTTTTGAAATCGGAGATATAATTCGTTCTGAAGAAATTAGAAAGGATATTTTCTGAGATTCGAATAGTCTGAATTTCATGCAGAGTAAGTCGATGGGTGCCATTTTTTTTTTTTTTTAAGAATTATTATCTTAATTGTAATCGATATTACATTTAAGAAAATATATTTATTTGTGAAAGTAGATGCGCACAAATTCACAATGCCATTACAGGCAGAAAATTAAAATTCGTAAAATAATTATGAACTTACAAAACAAGGGAAATAACATTTTATTCGAAAGGCCATCTCATCCGGGTCAGATGTCCCAGTCAAAAATTACATATTTTGATAATTCGAAAAAATCTCTGCCTACACGTCGCCGATATATAACTCGCTGCGTTTGTGTGAACCTTTGACATCGTGACCGAGACTCTGTGACAGCGAATCGCTAAACGTGCATAGTAGCTACAGACGTAACTATACATTGATCATTTTCTAAAAGATGATTTTTCTCAGAAGGAAAAATATATGGAATAATTGTTGTTTTTTTTTTTTGAATTCGGAGATATAATTCGTTCTGAAGAAATTAGAAAGGATATTTTCTGAGATTCGAATAGTCTGAATTTCATGCAGAGTAAGTCGATGGGTGCCATTTTTTTTTTTTTTAAGAATTATTATCTTAATTGTAATCGATATTACATTTAAGAAAATATATTTATTTGTGAAAGTAGATGCGCACAAATTCACAATGCCATTGCAAGCAGAAAATAATTATGAACTTACAAAACAAGGAAATAACGTTTTATTCGAAAGGCCATCTCATCCGGGTCAGATGTCCCAGGCAAAAATTACATATTTTGATAGTTTGAAAATTACATATTTCAATTGTTAGTTCATTCAAATATATTTTTGGCTTTGTTCATGAAAGTTTCTTGTAAAAACTGTAACAGCTGAAAATATGAATCAACCCTATTTATACCCTGGCATCAAGAAACACCTTCTGATTTTCGAACACTGAGATCTGGATGAAGTTTTAAAAGACATATTTAACCAATCATATTCAGATGATTCTTTTTCTTCCGTTAAATTTACGATTCATCCCCAAGATTTTAGGCACTCGCGTGTTGCTTCGAATACGTGATTTTGCAATTTTTTCATCAAACAATCACTATGTTTCATTTATCTTCTTAACGTAGAGATCGGAATAGCAAAAATACTCTAGATTTATGACCATTTTGCCACTTTGAACTACCTCTTCTACCTATTCCTTCGTTTCTCCATAATCTCCATAATCTCCTCTGTTGTTAGATTTCCTTTTATATTCAGTTGGCATGAGTTCTCTAGAAAAATATTTACCTATTATAACAATTTCACGACGAATCAACTTTCCCCTTAAAAAAACCTGGCCATCTCGAGCCGATAGTCCGAAGATGATGACTCATTTGTTTTTTTTTCTCATAATCGTACGACAATGTCTCATTATAAAGATGAAATCATAATATTGATATAAAAATCTTTAGACATTTTTTGCATGCCATTTAAAGAATCTACAATCAAGTTCCCCCTTAAATCTCAATTAGTTTCGAATGCTAGGACAATGACAATTGTCATAAACATATGCGGATCATTTACGATCTAAGAATCTGCCTTCCAGAGTAAACAAGAGATTTGTAACAAAAGAGTAAAAAAAAATGCTTGTCTATCGTATAAAACTCCGTCATAAAATAAAAATGGCTGGCAACACGTACAAACAGCCCGAAATAAATAAAGTTAATGATACTCGCTTTTTATTTCGTTCTGCGACTCGTTAAGAAAGCCTATTAACCGATATAATACAAATTAACGTCCCTGTTCCCGATGGTAGGTCTTGTTTATTCGCCTGGACATCGATCGACACATTCCCATGTCGTGTAACGACGACGTAAAAGCCAGAGGAATTTCAACGAAATCATCAACAGAGCGTAGAGCTCTGACGAAACGACGAAACAAAGATACATATGAACGTTCGCTTCGAACTCTTCGTGTACGTATGAACTACGAACCTCGAGGTTGTCTGGCCGCCCCTTGGCATTGTACGTAATAATAATAACCGTTCCGATTGGTCACGCCGATCGTGAACACACGATCTGTTCGCGCGAATGTGTCCGTGGCGAGCTTCGTACTAAAATCCGCCGCGTGTCATTAGGCAATTTATCGGACAAATCATTGCGACACGTTGAAATTGATAGGCGGCATTGTCTCACGCATAGGCGCGCAAGATCCCAATGAAAAGCACGAGCCGAGCGTTAGATCTTAATCGGAGATTGTTCCGAAACGATTCCGAACAGATCTTTGCTCGCTGATGCCGGACCACGGCTATTAACACTATAACTACCACACCAGTCAAAATGACTGGTTTATACAATTTTATTTTAAAATTTCTATTTTATGTTACAATTTTTTCCCCCGCAACGATGCAATGACTTTTACAGTGATAACTAAAGAAATAACATAATGAATTTTATTTTATTTTTATTTATTAGAAATCAAGATAATTCTGGTAGAAATAACTTCGTCTTAACTGTCGGTAGTTCTAGTTAACTTCTTGATCGCCGCGTATTTTAAATTATACGCGCATCGGCTAGCAGCGTATATTCAACTTTTAAAAAATGTACTTTTACTAATAAATAAATAATTTAACTATTTTTTACTTACGTAATTAGCGAGCCACGATCAATTAAGTATATAATTTGCACAAAAAAAAAAAGACACTTGATCTTTCACTAGGGTTGCCACGCAATAGATCAAATACTAAATATCAAAAAGATTGAAAAAGTTATATGCACGTTTGTTGAAATGTGAAATGTTATAATATTATAGTCTAAATAAAATACAAATATATACTATACACGATAAAACTAATGTTTATCTTGGGTGTGGAATGCTTTGAAGCAAGTAGTTGGGATTTTACAGTTTTCGCACGTGAATTTTCTTTCTTGCCTTTCTTTTCGAAGCAGCTTTCGAATATATCCAAAATCAAGGAAGAATATATATATTTTTCGATTTTTTTTTAGTGTTAGAAAATGATTCTATGTGTCACCGTTAAGAAATCGAAATTAATTTCGCTTTTATTTAGGGTATACAGGGACTGGCGCGCACGGCGATCAAGTGGTTAATCGATTAATCGATGCACGCATGGTTGCCGCGTCGATTTCACATAGTGGAAAAAAAATGTTGTTTCTCTCCATGATGTTGTGAGTCACGTCGCGCGAAATTAGTAGCGGTGAAAAACAAATCGCGCACGAAATCGGTACGAAAGATTTCGTTGCGTTCAAGTTCGAGTAGCTTCGCTCAACAATATTTCTGTTCTAATCGAGTCTTACAGTTTGATTTTACACGAGGGCTGAAGCTGCGACTGGACAGAAGGTGAAGAAAAAAATAAATAAATAAAAGGTCAAAAAGGAAGAGTGAAATGTCCCTCATGGAACATGGAAGTCGAGTTTGAAAATTTATCAGGTGGTACTTGAATTTAGTTAATTCCGGACGAGAATTAAAGAATGCGGAATAGAATTCTTTTGCAAGATAAAAAATGAAATTCGAAAAAAATCCATCGAGTAACATAACGTACGTAAAATCGAACGAAATCTACGAAAAAATTCTATTCTACGTTTTTCACTTATTCTTGTGCGTGTCCAATACTCAGGCTCAAGTACGCTCGACAAATTTTCCAAAAACCAAGGCTTTAATGAAAAAATTCTATTCTTTCTCTTCCTTGTTCATTTTTCTTCTTTTTTTTTCACGTTGAATTACCTTCTGAAACATTCTGTATGCTGTATTATCTTCCAAAGATCTATAGAGGATCTTATTATCCTCAAAGACATAATTTTATCAATTTTTCAGAAGACGAAGGCTCTGATGCCTAAAAAATTCTATTCTTTCTATTCATTTTTTTTTTCACGTAGAATCATTTTCTGAGACATCCTGTATATCTTCCAGAGGCCTACAGAGAGCAGAATCTTATTATTTTTAAAGGCACGATTGAAAAAAATTAGTTGCAAAAGCAGCTCGAAATATTCGTATTTTCGACAGGAAGCGAAGACAAAAGGGAGATCTTCTAAAAGTTTATAGAAAGGTCACGATTGAAAAAAATTAGTTGCAAAATAGCTCGAAATATTCGTATTTTCGGCAGAAAGCAAAGACAAAAGGGGGATCTTCTAAAAGTTTGTAGAGGGATCACGATTGAAGAAATTAATTGCAAAAGCAGCTCGAAATATTCGTATTTTCGGCAAAGACAAAAGGAGGATCTTCTAAAAGTTTACAGAGGGGTTCACGATTGGAGAAAATTAGCTGCAAAAGACAGGGAGCCGAAAAAGGCAGAGGGGAGGATCAGGTGAAATCAGAAGGGTGAAATCAGGTCTCGGTGGAGGACTCGGTAGATTCAGTGAGGAAAAAGGACGTGGGTGGCGCCACAGGAGGATTCCTCGAGCTATTAATAGAACTGAGGTTACCTCGCCAGCTTCTACACACGGTCGAATGCCAGCGTAGGGTGGAGTTTCGTCGGAGGGTGCTGCACAGCCACATTATTCGTATACCGGTTTTCTGGAATGGTGTGTGCGTTCAATCGTCGTACATCCGTTGTACAGGATGGTCCTTGTAAAATGGACGAACGCGCGTGGCCCCCTAGGTGTCGCGCCGATGAAATTCCCCGGGAGAAATCCGCGTTAATGCTGCGACGCATTAACATAATTTCAGATAATACTCGATAATGCTGCCTACTCGAGCTGCAATTTTTGCAACTTTTGCTGTTCGTAAAGTGGCCGTATTTCGCTGATGAACGAACCTACAACACGAAGGACCTCGAAGTATATAGAGTTTGTCGAACTCGGAGATAAGGGAAGCCGTGAATCCGCGTCGAGAGACGCGGATAATTGATTTCGCGGCTCCTTTTGTCCACGAGACACTCCTCGCTGCGTCTAGAAAGGACTCCTGGTGGAATCAACGTGTAATAACTGTGAGATTCCTGGCGCCGAGATCGATTGCACAGATTGGTGGGAATTAATGGGCGGTAGTGGAACGATGAGAAAAGGCCTCTGTAAAAGCTGAAGGAAAATTCGATCGAGGAAAGGGCGAGGCTGACCAAGGTGATGCATGCCTTCGAGTGTTGATCGAGTTAATTCGAATTTGTCGGACCTTCATGATTTACGATACCGCGGAATATAATACGTTGTGGGTAATTTTCCAGTAATTTCGGTGTTCAGGCTTCCGAGTGACGACAATGAAGTCGTACTTGAAATCTGACTGTATTAAATATTTATCTAATAATTGCATATTTAATATTAATAAATTACATGTAAAATATTAATTTAATTAATAATCCAACCATAATTTAATTTTAATTTAATTTTTTTATATTATTATCATTTATAATTCAATTAAAATCAAAATTTAATGTGCAATTTACATTAAATATAAATAACTAATTTTATTAAATATTAATCTAATAATTATATATATATATATTACTTATAAAATTACTATAAAATTATAAATATAGAATTACTTATAAAATTTACATTGCACTATTTACCCAGCTTATTTATTTACATATGTATGATACTGTATTTTGTCGTAACCGAACTCTCGATTACCTAAGAATAACGTTCGTTTCAAAATTTTTGTTCCATTATCGTGTATGTATATTTACACGTTAAAATAATTCAAACCTTTTTATAAAAGTTCCTAAACTAGTAGTTAATACAATTGCTTGCATTACGACAAACTGAATGGAATAACTTCATAATAATAAAAACCTTTATAAAAGTGAAATAGAAATGATATTGTTAAAAACGATTGCTTCTGCTAACTTTTTAATCGATAAAAATAAAAGTTTTATAACTGTACTGCATTTTATACGTCTTTCAATAGATAACCGGTTTCATTCCACTTCTATTGGACAAAATCGAGTACATATTTGCATACCTCCAGAAAATTTCACTGATTTTCCCGTGAGCCGTGCAACTTTGTCCAAAATGTCTGCTCATTTTCTCACCAATATAAGGTCGTATAAAGTCCCAGTAGTCAAGCCATTGAATTTTCTGTTACGAAGCTAAATACATTACCCTACTCGAGCGCTTTATCGTTTCGTCAGCTCACGCCAGTTTGGTTTCATCAGTCCACGCGAAATACGGGAAAATGGCGTTGCGTTCAGTTACGACATCGGCAATGACTTCCGCCATTCAGCGGAAGTGGTTGTAATTACTTCTCGACGATCGACGATCTCGCAAGCACTTCGCGGGATCTCTGTTCGATCTGAAGTTCTTTACCCACCGTTTTTCTCGGCCGTGGCTTAATTTAATACCGCGGCCACGTGATTTGCATGCACTTGAGGGAAGAGAGAAGTTGATTTACGGCTGGTAAATTCTTAATGAGGTGACGATGAGTGCGAGCGAGACCGAGAGAGATTAATTTCGAGCGCGTGGGACTAAGGACACGATCGACAACAAACGCGGCGGTGTAATAAATTATTTTTATTAACTTTGGGATTTATATACCGGCCGGCTTCGTTAAATCGTTGCTACATTGTCGGCAAATTTAAATTCAACTCGCGTTGCAACTCGGTTATTGAATACTCGGGTGATTTATTAACGGAAGGGGAGGGGGGAGAGAACGTTGTACACTTCGTTCGTAATAAACGCGGAGCCCTTTGAATTTTCATTTAGCCGCATTGATCCGCGCACGGTCCTCGGTCGATCGATCTCGAGATCGCGATTTTCGTACTTTAAAACGTGGCGTACCTTTTGCGTCACGCGTTTATGCTTCAATCCTTTCCATTTCAAGCTAACAGTGAAGAATATGAAGAAGGAAAAGGAACATTTACTTTTGCGATCTGCAATTATTTTTCAATTTCGTTGCAAATAACTTCATGGTGTTTCAAGTGTTTTTATTTGAAATTTGCTTCGGAGGATAGTTCTTTTACTGGTACCAATTTGCTTTTACTAATTATATTGAATAGTTTAAATAATTATTGTATTATATTACATATTATATTAATATAATTATATTACACTAAATAGCTCTACAAACTTTAGTTGTAATTTATATTTGTGGAACTTCTAAATTTTTCAACTAAAAGAATAAGACAAATCTCAATAAATGAAGGAAAAACATATAAAAGGAAATACATGTGAAAATCTGCTTTATTTACATTTTCCTTGCACTTTGTAATTTTGAAGGGTATGATAGTCGTTTGAAACAATTTCCAGGATGCAAACTTGGCTTTCTTTCACGCGTTTCACAAAAAAAAAAAAAATTGTATTCTCTTATTGCTCCAGGTATTTTTCGGTTTGAGCAAATTGTACGAAATCCTTCTGGACGTAAGAAAATGAAACGAGGCTTTCCATCTCGAACGATCGTTTTCGTCGCTTGTTCCAAGCCTTCTCAATCTCACGTTTGAAACGCGAAAATCAGCAACAAGTCCCAACAAAATAAATGTTCTTGAAATCTTTTGTGGATCATGAGTGTTTTCTTCATTTTTTAGTTTCCTCTTTGTACAAAATACACGTGTTCGCTAAAGTTCGATTTCAAGTCCCCAAATAAAGAAACAATACCACAAGTGTCGACTTAGAATAACAAATTTGTGTCGTCCACTCGCTGCAGAATTACTAGAATAAGCGACGTTTGCATGTGCAGTGTCAGCTTTTGATGATGGCTCAGTGGCATCTCCTTTGCGTGTACAAATCTTTTAAATAAAAAAAAAATGTATTATAAAATATAATGCATATTTAAACTGGCAAAGTTCGATTTCAAGTCCCCAAATAAAGAAACAATACCACAAGTGTCGACTTAGAAAAACACTTTTGTGTCGTCCACGCGCTGCAGAATTAACTAGAATAAGCGACGTCTGCAAGAATAAGTGACGTGTACAAATCTTTTAAATAAAAAGAAAAAAATGTATTATAAAATATAATGCATATTTAAACTGGCAATTTAAAAATTGCCGAGTCGAGTCACGGTCGACAAAGTCGTGCAAATGCGTGTAATACATTACTTAGAACACTTTTCAAATTTTACTTGTAATACTTTTAAGGGCTAACGCAAACAGTATACACACTTTCACACTTGTGAAACTATCGTGAATCGTATTGTAGATCCTTGCGTGTACCTACACGTGTAGACAGGTAAATGGAACACGCGATGGCGCCAAACTCATTGACACCGCGGCCATTACTTATTCGTCGATAGTCTTACGAAAAAAAAAAAAGAAAAAAATAGCTTGCGAACTTTCGTGTTGTCTCCGCGTAGGAGGCCTTCGCCTCGTAAATCCTCCCGTTCGACTGGAAAGTAGATCGAAGATTGTGTCGCATTCACGTTTGAACCGCGTCGCATGTTGCTGCCGTTTCGACTTTTAATCCAATTATTTCAATCGCGGTGGTATCGCGCGTGTAATTTCGCCCATCCATCGTTGAGAAGTTCTTTCGTCGATTTTGCGTCGTTGGCTTCGGTTCGAAAAATTTCGAGCAGACTCTCGCACCTCGTTTCTCGCACTTCTTTTATACATTTTACACGTCACGTTCGAAACAGATCTCTCGAAAGTGTGAAATATCTTCACGAAATTCTGTGCGATCATTCTGCGTTTTTTTCTTTTTTCTCTTTCCAATCTGCGTTGTTCGACGACGTTTGTGCGAGAAGCGACGAAAGCGGCAAAAGTTAGACCGTTAAAACGCTCGATTTATTTGTTTTGAAACAATGCGTAGAACAGCAGAGGGGAAATAGATTCAGTTTTATCGTATCGTAAATTTCGCCGAGAGATAAAGAAACTTAACTAATAAGAGAATTTGTGTACAAATTGTCGTTTTTTTTTTTGCGCGCGCGAAGGGGAAAGCGAACGAGGCTTCGCGAACGCAAAACGAGAAGCAACTCGATAAGTTCCGTAAACACGAGAGAAGTCTGAAAAATCTCGAAAGAAAAAAAAAAATCAAGCTGGACGTTTAACACGATTATGTTGTCACCTCGTTTCAGCCACAAAGATTGCGCTACGCTAATAAAATTTTAAGAGATTTCTCATTTTCTACCGGGATCCAATCTCTCGAGCTCCCATTCCTAAGATTATTATACGTGCTCGCACACAAATGGAAGCACACAGTGTGGAACATAAAACGCTATAGCTAGAGACAAAACTCACCGGTGTCTATCGACGTAGTCCTACTTGTTAACTTGTTTCGCATAATAAAAATTTAAACGCGAAGTCTGAGACGAGTATCGCGGCGCTCGTGAAACTTTCGCCTGCTGTTTTTATCGAAAATCTGTCATCGGTTCGCCATTAATTTTCGTTGAAAATCAACGCACGATGCGTTGTTTTGCGTTGTACGCGGTGGCCGGACCGTCATGGCGTAAAAAACGATCGATTCTCACACTCGAAACGTTCCGAGCTTCGATATCTACGCCCCGAAGCGCTCGTAATCCACGGACAATGCGCCGTCTCGATGGCGAATTCGATAAAAAAGACCAACTCTCCGTGGTTTTCCCTCCTTGCTTATGGTTAAAATACATCGCGAGATTTCACTTTGCACGTTATGTTTGCCTTTGGGCGTGTTTGTGTCGGCAAATTTTATATATTTCCGAGTGAACGTCGACGAGTTTGACGATGGGGCCATTTACAGTAAATAAAGATTTTAGACTGTTCTTGATTTTCCTCCTGTTTTAGGTCACCTTGTTCTATTTAGTAAAGTTAAGTCCATGGCCAGTTATTGCGTCGTTTAATTTAATAAATTTAATATTTTTTATTCTTTTTAATGTTAATTGATTTAATTTTTATTGTGATTCTATGATTTCGAGATATCATTCGTGAAATTTTTAGGTACTCGTACCCCTAATTTTGTTTAAAAGTTATATTAAAATTTAGAATAATTATATTTACTATTTTAGAATTATCACACTTTTTTATTTCATTTTTTTTTTAATATTTTTTTCATTTCTTCATCAATTGAAATTAATGACCTCCAGAAATAATTAAGTTACCTTCAAAAATAATTAATATGCTAAATACTTTAAATTACATCAGGGTTTTTTTTATTACTTTAAGACATTTATATGTTTTATTAAAAGAATAAAATTATTATTATGTACAATTTTATTCTTTTCTTATATTAAACGAATTCAGAATAGCGAGAACATAAGCTTTCCGTTTTAAAACGAGGCTAATTGTGAGTAGATTGTTATTATACAAAATTACAACAGTTTAAACTATCGACAATTTTTCGCTTAAATTGTACAAAACGAAAACAATTTATATTCGCCAAAACAGCGATGGTCATAAAATTCTTTTTGGAAAGCCTACAAAATGCAAAACGTATTTTGCTCTTTTTGCATTTTACGTGCAGGTACTCGATCAAATATTATATGCATTAAAAACCTATATATATGTTCAGTTATACACGTCACTATATGTCATCATCTTTTGTTGATCATGATCTCTTGTGACATATGTTTCTCATTATTTAAAAAGCGAATTTTTGAAGGGAAATCTAACTTGAACCTAACTTAAAAAAACATTAACTCCATTTAAACAAGAACGTGACACCCATGAAAGAAAAAAAAAAATTAGAAGAACGAAAAAAGTTGAAGTACACTTTGAATAAATGACTAAGAAATTTGCGGAAAAAGAAAAATAAAACGAAGTGATACGATGAACAGCAAATGAAGTTTTAAACACACGCAAAAGCAAAAATTGAAATGCACGAATAAAGTAATTTATATAAATTTTATAATTTATATAATTTTATAAAAGCTTCCATTGAAATAAAATGATTTTGGTAGAATCTTCTTTTGCAATGCCTCGACCATTTAAATTATTACAAAGGCAAGATAAAGGTGACCTAAAAGATTCAAAATGGAATTTCAGCTCATCTCAAGGTGAAATGCAAAAGAAAAAACAAAAAAAAATTCGCTGTTACAAATCCCCCTAGAAAAATCAAATTACTCCCCCTCCCCCCTGTGGGGGGGTGTGGGCGTTCGAATTCACGGATTTAATCCTTTCGGTGGTTTCATCCATCTGATGACCTGTGTGTACTTATATAATTCTACATATATAATTAATAGAATTTTATATAAATGTCTTTTAACACTTTAATGGCCGCATGTCTACGCAGTCAAACGTCGCGAGGGGCCGGCAATATTTTCGAAGAATTAATTAAAAAAAAAACTTTACGTAAATTCACGAAATAATTCAACATGTGCGAACATACACACAAAACAAGAAACAACAACAACACATTCAATACAACAAATTTAATATTTTTCCTTTGGTGCCGGCCAATAACCTTCGGCGGTAGCATCGCACACATGTTGCGCGAGCGGCCATTAAAGTGTCAATATCAAAACTATAAACTACATTTGTTAGAAGAAACAAGCTGTTTTGTTAACAAGCACAGTTCTTATTTAACACTAGAACTACCACACCAGTCAAAATGACTGGTTTTACAATTTTATTTCAAAATTTCTATTTCACGTTACAATTTTTTCCCCCGCAATGATGCAATGACTTTTAGTGTATAACTGAAGAAATAATACAATGAATTTTATTTTATTTTTATTTATTAGAAATCAAGATAATTCTGGTAGAAATAACTTCGCCTTAACTGTCGGTAGTTCTAGTGTTAACGGTTGGGAAAGATCTTTATGCAAAAGAGTACCGAGCACGCGCTATGTGCGCATTTTCGGAGCGGCGCCTCGTACAGCGGGAGTATCACAGCGTGCCGAACGGGTTAAACGCTGCCCATTCCTTGCGTCATGTATTTGGGCCGTTGACTGGGCCAGTCGCGGCAGGGTTGGAAGACCTCGGCAAGGACGAGTGTGAACTGGAGCCGGCTGAACGCGCAAACAGCGCCACGTGTCCCATCCCGAACCGCATTTCGTTCTCCTTTTCTGCACGCGACGATTCCATCGCTTCAGCTTCCATCCCCGGACCGGGATTCCTGACTACCGTTTCTCGCCCTCCGTTCTGCTCACCTTCTGGCAATTTAAATTTTTGGCGCCTGCCGGTCGGGCCCGCACGCCACCCCGAAATGGAATTTTCATTGCCGCGGCGATGACACCGGAACGTGAGGTATTTCACCTTCGAACGATCTCTCGTTCTTGTTTCTTTTCTTTTCGCTCCTGGACCTGAGCGCCGCAGGCCATTCGAGACGTTTACTTTGAGAGTCAACGTTTGCCAAAAAGCTCGAGCCAGCTGTTGGTCAATATTTATACGTTTCTACGTTTCCTTTTTCGTTCTTGTACAAATTGTATACGAGTACATTTCAGAAATCGCTAAGATCTCGCGACACGGATAAATTAGCTGGATTAACAGAGCGATGGAAAACTTTTATTTCGAAAGTGAGTAAATTTCGAACTTTCTCCAGTGGCCGACAACGACAGAATTGTCGTCATCCGGAGCGAAGGCTAGGTCTGGGAATATTTGTTTTAGCCGCCCAGGCCTAGGGACTCGAAAAATATTAAGGGTACGAGTGTTATGTGCGCGTGAATGTGTGAGAGGACGAAGGTTTCGAGAGTCCGTATGGTGAAAAAAATCCAGCAGACAGAATCGAGACTTCATAGAGTAAAGAGAGAGAGAGAGAGAGAATTGCGAGTCGTTAGCGAGAATACAGATACATTTTTATTTCTGTCAATCCTTATTTCAATAAACTGTAATCTCCAACTTTATTTAACAACGTGGAATGAAATATTCCCATACTTTTATTCCTACATATATTTATTTTCATTCAAATAGATATATAAAATTATATCTCTTTATATATTTATTTTCATTTTACTCGTTCCTCCCGATCGAAAATATCGAAGAGCATGAGCTCTTCTGTTCTGCACAGTCATCGAGGATGAATCAGGGGGGAGTCCGATATCGAGAGATCGAATCGTCGAGAGATGATTGGTTTGCTTGCGCTGATATCGTTACATGGAAAGTGGTTTTCCTCGAAGAAAAAAACGAATTCGCAGAACGCTGCTTGCTAATTCGATTCCTGAAATTGTTGTGATACGCTTCGATCAAACCGGATGAGAGAGGCTTAATTCTTTTTTGGCGTAAACATACGCAGAGACACGTAAGAAGATCGTACCTCGATCGACGATTCGTAAAGTTAACACTAAACCTACCGAGCCGGGAGTCAAATGGCCATTTTTTTTTAAATTTCGTTCGGAATATCCTGCATACGATTTATATTTATTTCAATTGAGAAGAAGAGCAACAGAAGGACCAGTAAAAACAATCACAGATATAACAGATTCATGTGACCGGAAGAAATGCCAGATTCAAAACTTTGAAAAGACAACAAGACGAACAAAATCTATGTAAAATATGAAAAATACGTATGTGATAAATGTACAATCAAGAATCCTATAATTTATAAACAATGTGGCGAAACTGAATAAAATAAACATTACTTATTTTGTATACAAAAAAATACAAAAAAATATTTTGTTCACCGTCTAATTGTTTATAATCTCCATTCTGTATTAAGAAATATGTTTCTTTTTCACGTTACTTATTTTTAAATATAAAAAGATATTTTGTTCACCGTCTAATTGTTTATAATCTTCATTCTGTATTAAGAAATATGTTTCTTTTTCACATTACTTATTTTTAAACATAAAAAGATATTTTGTTCACCGTATAATTGCTTATAATCTTCATTCTCTATTGAGAAATATGTTCCTTTTTCACATTACTTATTTTTAAACATAAAAAGATATTTTGTTCACCGTCTAATTGTTTATAATCTTCATTCTGTATTAATAAATATGTTTCTTTTTCACAGTACTTATTTTTAAACATAAAAAGATATTTTGTTCACCATCTAATTGTTTATAATCTTCATTCTGTATTAATAAATATGTTTCTTTTTCAAAGTGGTCATATGAGCCCTGACGATAGGAATAGGTATACAAGGAGGTTTAATGTTAATTTGTAATTCCGTGACGTCTCTTCGTTCTGGGACGCACCGATATCGATTCGATCAGCTTCGCAATGAAACTTCAGGTTAACATACGAACTTAATACGACTTCGACTTCGGCTACTTCAAGAGGGTTCAGGTTCCCTTCGAGAACAAAGGCTAAAATAAACCAGCGCGCGCAAGGGGGGAAACCGTCGTCAAAACCGATTTTTAACCGGGAAGTTAAATCGATCCCATCGTCAAGGTGAACATGCGCAACTTCATTCAGACCGGATGGATAACCTGTACGCGAGGATCCGCGACAGCGCAGCCTTAAGAGCAATTAAGCGCACTTTACGAACGTACAATGTGACATCCTGTGTAATTCCGTGAATTTAATGCGACAACCAGCATGGCCAACGTGTGCGTACGTACGCGTAATGTACGTGCACATACGTCTCGGGACAGGTCGCGCGTATTTTTCCTCGCTGCATGGAGGAACTCTTCGCTGATCTGCAAATCTCCTATCAAGGAGGTTTCTCGAAGCCGAAGATTATCGCGCGGAGAAGTTACGAAGCAAACGCGAATAATACGCGTTCTGCCGGATCAGAAAGAGCAGTTGAAGCATCCGCGCGATTCCGGATGTGCGCAATACAAAAGTAGTCTGCCGCTTTTTCGATCGTCGTACACGGAACATGTACTTTGAGTTCTTACAATTATTTTGATGAGAATTTAATTTCTAATCGCACGAAGATTTTTTTTTTCGTTTGCTTTTAATTTTTCGTACAACCTGAAACATTAAATAAGTCTCGGGTCCCGCAAGGAGAACGTAAAGTTGAAATAAATTTTTTTAATCGTTGTAATCGAAGGTTTTTGATTCTGCACGATCTGAAAAATCGACGTTTCGATATCTCGTAAGGTGAACATAAAATCGAAATCGTTTTTCCAATCGTGGAATCAAGAAGGTTTTTAATTTTCGTACGACTTGAATAATTGAATATAGTCGTCGTACGTATGGTTTTTAATTTCAGTACGAAGGCTTATGATTTAAATTGATGTTTTCGTACCTCGCGAAAGGAACGTAAAGTCGAAACATAAATACATTCTCCAATCGCCGTACGAAGCTTTCTCTAATTTCGTACAATCTGAAAAAAAAAAAGAAAAAAGTACGAACTTTCGTATCTGATCGGAAAGGGAACGACATCATTGAAACGAAATAAAAACACTTTTACAACTACTAAAGCAACTTGCTGCTTTAACAACTGGATAGGACGATCATTGACGATTTATGTCTAAGCATCTGCCATGTTTTCGTGGATGACACGTATCGTTGGACATCTCCGTAAAAGTGTGATAAATCTATATATAAAACCGGCGGGGGGAGGCGAGGTTGGTAAACCTCTTGACGATCGTAAAACAGGGTCTAAAAATAAGGTATACGTTATAAAGGGGACGGGATATTTTCGCCTTCTTTCGGGTAGAGCGAAAATGTCAATGACCAATATTGCTTTCGACCATAAAATCCTTCTTCTTGTCCAACCCCTTCTGGCTGGATAATAAATCGACGGAAGAGCTGGCCACGTATTCGTATTCCTTCTGCAGTAAAAAAGTATATCTGCGGATGATGGCGCGTGCATAGCGGGCGGGTTATTTAGGATCAGAGCAGCACCGGGCGGCATTGAACGACCTTCACGAATCGCAGGGTCCCCCCCGTGTACCTGCCGCATTAAAACACACACCGGGGCGATCAGTATTTTTACACTCTACCTGTCGCGCATACACTCGCCTCTACGACCATCGTAACTAGATAGTCGCACCGCCATTGCGATCGCTTTTTCAACGGTGTCACGTATGTACAAATCTGGAATTTTCAGGGGCAGACATTGCTCCTTTTATGCCATTTAACGCTAACGTTCACCGGCGGAAATAACGACGAAATCGACTGACTCGAGTCAGAATGGAAAACAGGCATGTTTCTTCAAAAAGTATTTATACGACAATTATTACGATCTACAATTATAATTGTGGCGATTATAACACACCTATTTATTTATGTACATCTATATAATTCAATTATATAGAAACAGGCCTATTAACTTGTAAGTTTGATTATATGATATCGTGTGTGTAGTTGCAAAATGTTCATCACATATTATACAGCAAATACATTATACATATTTATACGTCGTATCGTGATCTCTACTTTTACATTATTTTTTATATTTATTTTACTGCAGTAAAATAAATATAATTTCACGAATGACACAAATTCAATTAAATTATTTGTGAAATTAGTCGATTCGTCGATGTACCTATAGGTATGTATCATAGGGTTTACTTCAAAATAATGACCTTGAATATATATATTCGCGTCATTCTGTTAATAAAAGTCAGCAAACATTGCCGGGAAAGGATGGGTAAAAATTTTTAAATGTTGCCCATAGAATGAGAATATAATCTGAATGAGACATTTACTCGCACGCATAGATCACACAGATCAAGATATTCAACAAAAAAAGAAAAAAAAAAAAAGAAGAAAAAAATGAACACTTCGCGACGAATAATAGCAGCACGTAGGTATGCGAAGTATTTCAAAGGAGTGCGAACGAGCGCAGGAATGAATTGCACGTGTAGGGTGTGTGTAATTAATACGATTTCACGTTGACGAAGATATATGAATGTTATTAAAAAAAAAGAAAGAAAGAAAAAAAAAAGAAGAACATGTACGAAGCTGTCGAACAGTTGCGCGTTGTTGCAGAAAAGAAAGACACAGCTAAATGTAATGTAAAGAAGAATTCAAGATTACGAAGAACAGTTTCATTGATATATGACTTTTGTCAGCTCGAATCTGATACTAGTGTTCAAGTATACTTTGTTACAAATGCCAATAATCACACGGTTGCTATTAACAACTTCTCTCTCTCTCTCTCTCTCTCTCTCTCGTTCACACAACGTGAGACGTCTACTCGCTAAAAAAATCTGAAATTCTATCGATTACAACCCACTTGCTCGTCCTTATTTGTACAAAGAAGGTTATCAGTCCGCCGTTCTTAGCGATGAAGCAAAAGGACCAAGCACGATCGTTCAATTCGAGAAATACGACGTTTGAAAAACGCGTTCGATCTGGGTGGGAGCAACCTCGGGTTTCCGGTTCGTCGCGAATCTATTGCCAAGTAGCGACTGCAAAATGTCGAATCGCGGAAACGCAAGATATGATTCGATTCGGTTTCGTTGGTTGAAAATACAATTTGTCGTCGATAAGTCGAGAGCCAGCGTGCAACGATGATGCAAATCGCGATCGCGAGCTCGTAAAAAGCTCAACAGCACAGTTCCGACCGAACAACGCGTGTAGCGTGTTCTTAACACTAGAACTACCACACTTTTTTATATAGATTTCTAAATATTTTTATAGATATAGATTGCACAAACAAAAAGACATTAGTACTCCTTTTCTTTGACGAAATTAAAACAATCGAACATATGGACCCTAATTTCTTTTGCCAAGCTAAAGCCAAATTACATAACTTTTTCAATGTACGCTTAATTCGTTTTGGATTTCGAAACTCATCTAAATCCTGTTTCCAAAGCTATAAATGCTTCGAAATAAATTCGTCACCACATTGAAATATCGAGTTATCGACACAACTATCGTAAAAATGTTCTTTACTTCGTGCTCGAAGAACTTTTGACGTGGATAAGTTAAAAACGATGTTTCGCAGATGTTCAGTATTCAAACTTCATTTTTAGCACATACGTCTATTTATGATCGGTATAAATATGTTTTACAAAGACAAAGAAACAGTAACAGCTCTTGAATATTCCATAAATTAATTATCACGAGCATAAAGCAGTAACATATTAGGGAGAGAGAAATACGTGTGAAACATGTTCCTGTGCCTACGACGAATTATTATTTGTCTCTGAAACATGTCGAGGAACTAGGAAATTCAAATTTAAAATCAAACTATAATTCAAGCTTGAAATTGAAACTCATGAAATGTTATAGAAGTTGTAATATTATTGTATATTAAATGCAAAATGTATGTCATTGATAGTAAGAGCCTTTCTCCGAGTCGAATCAAAAAATAAATCTTTGAAATGCAGTCCTGTTGAATTTATCAACTCTGATACAGAGAAACTAATTTTGAAAAGAATCTTGCGATCCTTTTGTATTTGCCTGAGAAGAGAAGAAAACAATTTCCTACAAGCTATGAAAAATCGTTATTCCAAAGTATTCGCGTAGAACGAACTTTTAATAGCTCGATAAGAACGAATGAAGTTATTCTAATACTGAGTTACTGCTTGAATGCGAGAATGCGTGCCTCGATCGATAAATTCGATATTTTCAGACGGTTATGAAAATTTCACGAGGATTATGAAACAGATACAGTGATAACGGTTATATTCTTCAGCCAGTTTCGTTTAACTTTATTACACTCGTTGGCGTTTTAAGTGAAAATGAACATTGTTGCTGACGATGATCGTAAAAGTTCCAATAACATCTCTTGAAATGTTACAGGTGCAGTTGAACGACAAATTGCGAACTTTTTCTTAATGAGAAAACGCACTCTCAAGTAATCGTAATAAATGTCGCGGTATCATTTCAAAACGAAATTATAATCGAGTATATTTAGCACATTATCTCGAGAAAAATTTGTCCAGAATTTAATTTTCCTAGAAGAACTATAGGTTAGATTTCTAACCTAGCCTAAACCTTTCTTTTTTTGGATAATATTTTTACTTAGAAAGAATAATGATATCGTTAGACAGATTCGAACTGCTTGTTATCGATTCGTTTTTCAATTGCAAACTTCAAGCGTGATATAATGGCGTTGTTCAAATCGTAAGTGGAGGCACGCGAGCGAGATCATGCAACGCGCGATTTTCGTCGAACGATGCATGTAAATGCGTGAAATTTCTCAAGAAATCGTCGCGGGGCAGAACGTCTCTTCCTGTTTTTTTAACATATAATCACTTTCAATGCTTCGCGTGCAGCGGATCACTTCTTTTCGCCGTGCACTTGACCGCCGGATAAAAATCACAACGGCCATTAAAGCCACCTCGTATTTCCTGTGATTTATGGCCGCCCAATACACAAAGCTTGGTTGCCGTTATGTATCCTTCGTTCTTTATGTTCTTTCCACGTGCACGCGAGTACACCGCCTCTGTGTCTCTGTACACTAATTTTTGTTTCGCCTCCTGAAAGAATTCATCTTTAAACCTGTCTCTCTCTCTCTCTCTCTCTCTCTCTTTCACGTTGATGAAGCTAGGTGTTAGGTTAGGAAAAATTAATAAATTTCTATGCAAGAGCAGTTGCTGGAAATCGATCAAATTGCCAGGCGCAATGTAATACTTGAATGCATTTGCTCGTTCTGTGACTACGCGACGATTCTGCACGGTTTTTATATTCAGAACAAGTTGCTCTATTCTATACACTAAAACTGACGACTAAAGCATAAAATTACCAAATCAGACACATTAAAGTAAAATAAACAGAAAATTTTTGTAATATAATAGAGTACGCAAGCTTTTATTTATCTACAAAGTCTGAAATTTATCTATAAAATCATTTTACATTCAGAACACGTTGCTCTATTCTATACACTAGAACTACTGACGACTAAAGTATAAAATTCCTAAATCAGAGACATTAAGGTAATAGAAACAGAAAATCTTTATAATGTAATAGAGTATGCAAGCTTTTATTTATCTACAAAGTCTGAAATTTATCTATAAAATCATTTTACATTCAGAACACGTTGCTCTATTCTATACACTAGAACTACTGACGACTAAAGTATAAAATTCCTAAATCAGAGACATTAAGGTAATAGAAACAGAAAATTTTTATAATATAATAGAGTACGCAAGCTTTTATTTATCTGTAAAGTCTGAAATTTATCTATAAAATCATTTTACATTCAGAACGCGTTGCTCTATTCTATACACTAGAACTACTGACGACTAAAGTATAAAATTCCTAAATCAGAGACATTAAGGTAATAGAAACAGAAAATCTTTATAATGTAATAGAGCATGCAAGCTTTTATTTATCTACAAAGTCTGAAATTTATCTATAAAATCATTTTACATTCAAAACACGTTGCTCTATTCTATACACTAGAACTACTGACGACTAAAGTATAAAATTACCAAATCAGAGACATTAAAGTAAAAGAAACAGAAAGTTTTTATAATATAATGGAGTACGCAAGCTTTTATTTATCTACAAAGTCTGAAATTTAGCTATAAAATCATTTTACATTCAGAACACGTTGCTCCATTCTATACACTAGAACTACTGATGACTAGAGCATAAAATTTCCAAATCAGAGACATTAAAGTAATAGAAACAGAAAGTCTTTATAATATAATAGAGTACGCAAGCTTTTATTTATCTATAAAGTCTGAAATTTATTTATAAAATC
This sequence comes from Tetragonula carbonaria, assembly GCA_032399595.1. Taxonomy (NCBI): domain Eukaryota; kingdom Metazoa; phylum Arthropoda; class Insecta; order Hymenoptera; family Apidae; genus Tetragonula; species Tetragonula carbonaria. The sequence goes on along the minus strand of JAUCRC010000007.1, from coordinate 2,194,398 downwards.
TAAACAAAAATTATCAATAGGTTATTTTGATCGTTTTGATAGTTTTGGCGTTCTGTACCAGAGATGGCGAACTGGCGGCGAACAGGTAAAAAAATATATAAAATGATAATGTAAGAAGAAAAATATATAATAATAATAAATTTAAGAAACATTGAATTTCACGGTTGCAACATTGAAAATAAATCGAGCTATAAATGTTAAGTGAACATCGGAAAAAATACTTGTACGGCTGGAAGAAACACACAGAGTGATAACTAATTTCCATGGTGGAATCGGCAGATTGCGTGAGTGAATAACATTTCACAACGGTGGAAAAAAAAATTCGCCGCCTCTGATCTATAACTGTTAACTCTTCACCCGAATTTGCACTCGCTGCAAAACAAGACACATGAATGAGGGCAATGTTGTAACTTTTTCTCGAACTGCTTCCATCTATTGTTTTCACCAGCAGACAGTAAATCTACAATGCGATACAACAGGAGTCGTCTCAAAGTTAAGAAACAGGAAAACCCAGGAGACAGTATAAAGCAATTGGATAGGAAAGAAGAAATAGCGCAAGGCCACGGTCGTAGCTTTCGGAGAAGTTCGAACGACGTTCACAACATGGAGAAGTGAACGAACTCCCGACGACGAAATTCGTTCGGGTGCATTTTCTTTTTTTTCTTTTTTCTTCGCGGTTTCGCAAGCGACGTCGCGATTTCGAGACGGTGTCATGGCCAGACGTGGAAGACGAAGCGGCCGTCGTCATTCATCGTCGTCGACCATCTGACGCGGTGGCAAAGGAATTCGGCAACGGGGAATGATCCGTGATCGATCAGCCGGTTCCGGCCTTCGCGTTGCCACCGTGTATTAACCGATTTACATCTGGCACAATTTGTCACGGCCCCGGCCGCAGCAGAAGCGATTCGCAACGCGTCACGCTGATTTATACCAGGACGTACCCCGGACGACATAATGGAAACAAATGATTGGCTAATGAGTTGTAAATCACACGGACGAGTATCCGCGTATCGCTCTGTTATCACGTTTCTTTCTCGATCGCCGAGATTGTTTCAGAAAGTTGAAATCAATCATCTTGGTGTTGTAGATTTTTTTTTCTTTCTTTTTTAAGCTTTGGAAACGTCATTTGAGGTTTATTACAGCTATGATTGGTACGAAGTGAAAATATAAACTTTATGTTAAGGTTACTTTAAGGAAACTTTAGGGACACATTTCTCCCAAAATTGTAAAAATTCAAACGCGTGTAAAGGTATTAAAAAATTTCCCTTCTGACTAAATCCACCTTCTCCTTAAAACTCGCTGCACGATTTTCTTGTTCACCTTAGGATTGTATATCATGTGTAATGTTATGATATTAAATAATAACATTGAACGTTCAATAGTGAACTGTACAAGGAAGTAAATGGGAAATTTCGATCTTCAAAATAATGGTAGATCTGATCATGAAATTTTTAACGTTTTTACATACAATTTTCGAGAGAGATATGAGTTTTCGACTTACTATGTGACGTAAAATTATCAAAAAAGGGAAAAAAAAAACGAATTCACAACTACAAAAGTAAAAGTTTCACTCTTTAAAATGAGACGGTGAACTTGCACTTTGTAAAGGATATTTTAAATTATTGACAATTTCTCATTATTATTGATACAGTTCGTAAATTTCTCTCGTATCGATAAGAAATCCTGACATCCTTTGTCTAAAAACGATTCGACAAGTAGTCACGCATACATACACCGTGCACGCGAATAATCCTCGATGTGTTCGAGAATTATGAAATTATCTCGTTACTCCTTTCCTGACCTTTCAAAAATTACATTACGATCGCGCTTACGGTTCAGCGTAACCGGAAGGAATATTTCTTCAATTTAACCTAACCTTGATACGTTACATCGAACGAGAAAAGAAGTTTCGTTGGTTGAAACGAAAGACTGTTCCCACGCAGAAGCACGAAGTTCCTCGACGTAATTGTTTTTTCTGGTTTTGCACGCAATGAGGAGGAGGAATGGAAATAGCAGGAGATGCACGATGCATCTGGTCGGTTGTACCGATAAGGTCTCGACCTGTTGCAACTTCGTGCATGCGATCGCAGCTATTCCACCTCCGGCCCACTTAAATTCGCTATCTGTAATCGTCATAATCGTTCGATCGACGGTCAATCACGAAGATCGGTTACGATCGGTTGACAAGTGGCGGAGAACAAAAATTGCCAGTCGTCGGTAAGTTTCGTTTATTACGTCGTTAACGGACTAACCGTGCTAACTTCTCTGTAAATGGAAAAATTTACAATGATGGAATTTCAATTTCCACGTGTTTGAATGTCTTTACTCGTGATTGTGGTTATTTGTCAGCAACAAAGAGCACGTGACAGTTTCTCTTTGTCATTCAATGATTCTCTTTTTAACAAGAGAAATTGAAATAATAATGAATTAAATAATAATGATAATATAGAAATATAATAAAAATTATATTATAACAATAATATGAAAAGTAAAATTATATTAATCATTATATTCATGTCGAATGTACTCCTCGTGAAAAGATGGCTTCCTGTTGTGTTGTAGTAAAAAAAAAAAATTTGCACTTACTATTGAAGCAAAATTTATATTCGTACTTTCAACACACTTTAGGACAGATAGGGAAAAAATTGTTATCAATTGTAACTATGTTATCAATTGTACTAATACAATTCGAAACTAATACAATTTCATAATAAAATATTTACAATGAAATATGATTTTTAAAGAAATTGAAAACACTCTCGCCATTCTGTTCCAATTTGTTCCAATTTTACAATAACAGTGACGCGTCGCAGCTTAAAAATAATCAAGCACACAACAAGAACTCGTTGGATGTTTCGAGATCTCGCATCTAATGATACCTCGCTGTTCACTCTTGCTTTCAATTAATCGTTCACTGAATTGTCCCTTGATTTCTGTTTCGTACGATATGGATTTAAAACTCGGTATGAAATGAATGGTGGATGTATAATAAATTTACAACATTAAATTGTGTAGTTTCTTACATCGTCGTTTTGTATAAAATTTTGTAAAGTTCATCCCTTTTTCAACACCACGGAGCATATCTTCAGCCAATGTATAATTTTGTTCGTTCGTGTTTCTTTTCTAATATTGCCTCTTCACGTGTCATTTTGTGTAAAATGATGTTATTTGTTTTCCGATGATCCTTCATCACGTTGTGACAATTCTAAGCAATATATAATGAACTTATACCACTTTCAAAAAAAAAAAAGGATATCTTACCTGCAATATATAACAGTTAAATTTCTTTTGACGATTTTATTGATTATACGAGGATATCGATTCTTTTTTATTATAAAAAGAAGCACGCAATTTCTCAAAGCGCTCGAAGCATTTTAAATTAGCAAGTTAAATAGCATTCGATATACCATACGCCAGAATAAATTTGCTGTGCACAATGTAACTACACGCTCGATAAGAAAAAAAAAAACAAAGTCAAATAACATCTGTGATCCTAGCTAATAATGAAGATTATAGTTAATTACACGACCGGGACAGTCGGGATACATATTTACATTCACGCCAGACCTATCGTATTTAAACTTGCACGTCGAGTCGCGTGTTCGTGGTTAGCTGTATCGAGCACGAGCAGGTACAAATGGCTGAATCGAAGCGAGAAACGATTATTAATTCCAAGGTTTGTAGGCCTAACGGTTTCACGATTCGCGACTATGCTCCGTTACTCCCTCGTTTTACGATATCGTCGCCTAATCAATGGACGAATCAACGGCGAACGACGAGCGCGTACAATTTTAGCAATCCGCAACGTGTAACATGGACCGAGCAACCGCGAGTAAATTAACCACGCGAGTCGAAGTCGACTTTTTCTCCGCAACGTGTGTGTGTGTGTGTGTGTATGTGTGCTCACAACAGTTGTTGAAGAACAAGCACGCCTAACGAGAAACACCGCGATTCCATATCCACGTTTATTTGTAATTCATAAGAGGCTGGCTTTCGATCTCGATTGAGTTACAACCGAACCGATTAACAAGGAACGTTACACCGATTATCGCGATTACACGTCTCTCTCGCCGGCCGACAAACTCCGCAGGCGTTTCACCACCTCGCGTGCCTACACGTGTAACGATAGCGTGGAACAAAGGTCTTCCGATTGATCGTTTTCTTCTTTCGTTGGCGTTGCTGTGAACAACAGACGGAATATATAATTTCTTGCTTGGAATTAACAATTTTTACCGGGACAATCGATAAATAAATATGTTCGATCGACGAAGCTGATGAAACTTATCAAACAAGACGATAATAAAAATGTATAATATTTGAATATTTTGTGTTAATTATCGGCAATACGAAATGCCCCTGGCATGATGAACTTTCTGCACAACCACAGTGCAGTCCCTCGTAGATGGAAGATTCGACGCGCGTATTTACGTATTTATCGGTGCTAATCGGTATCTAAATACCGAGCCGCAAGTTTATTCGCCTTGTGCAGGTATTATTCGTGCGCGCGTCTCGCGAAAACTCGTACCGATCGAGCGAAACAACCGGCAGACATACAAATTGCAATCGCAGCAACGAATTGATAGCTAGCGATATCATCCGTAACATTCAAGCTGTCATACAACACCTCGCAAGCTTCACTTTCGTTGCGTACGAGAAATCCAAAAATCACAAAGTTGCTACGTACTCCCTTTGTCCGAAAATATGATATATTTGCAAAGAAAAATCGAATAAAACTAAAATTAAATATAAAAAAAATATTAAATTCATTTTATCATCACAATATAACTAAATACAAATAATTTCAGTGTAATCGAAATTTAGTTAAAGTGTGATTTAGCCTTGTTCTGAACATGTATACTTTTCAGCTAATCGACCCTCACGACGAAGTTTTACCTTGTTTATATGAGGTGTTTTATAGAAATTTTCCCCTTCTGTCAACATAATTGATTCCATAGACGTTTGTAATGTTATGAAAAACGTTATCAAGAGTATTTCTCTGTAATTTATTAAATGCATTTTGAACACATTCAATCAATTCATCAATTGTGTTTGGCGAAGTGATTGAATAGAGTTAAAAAAAACTTCAAATCGAGAACGTTTAAATCTGGGCTGTTTGGTGGTTGTGACTTAAATTGAATGTACAGCTGCAACTTTATTAATAGCACCGTGTTCTAATTTTTCTTTGTTCTTCGTATACTGTAATCGCTGTTGCAAGATACCATGACGTTGTTCATTAGTCAGTTGCTTCGATTTGCCATCTCTTCTTTGTAGATTCACGTTATTATGGGTGAAAATTCTCCATTTTGAAATTACAGCGGTGACTATTTTATTTTTCTTGAAAAAAACTAACTTTTGGTCTTCAAATTCCAACTGAACTCAAAAAGCAACGCCTGTCAAATATGTTAGGTTATTTAGCTGTCAATGTAAACAATACCAATATAATGAGCGTTGCCAGTTACTTTTGAAACTCTGGATAATCTAAGATTTCCTTTCAAATGTATACCATATTTTTGGACAGAGGGAGTACTACTTTCGCGAGAAAACGGGAGTACACAAGACAATCGATCATCAAGCAGGAAGAACTTGCTTTTGGTTAGGTGGCAGTTTCTACAGTCACAGACGAGTCTATATGAATAGACATTGCACACAATGTACTTTTTCGGCCACGGCCGAAATAAGCTCGGTTACCATTTTCGTGTCACGCCCTGTCGTACCGATTCAGGCAGATTTTGCGCCGCAGCACTACTAGCGACGAGAATTAAAATTAAAAAAATATAAAACAGCGTTGCCAATTTTGTTTCGAGAATTGTTTAATTGACTCGAATCGTGGTGGTACTTCATCAACGAGGAAACGCAACGATTTAAAACAGCATTACTAGAATTTTCTACATTAGTAGAAATTGGAATGAAAAGTTTATAAGTACATACATACTTGGCTGTTAACATCTATTTGAAAGTATTGGGAAAAATTCATTGAAATTGACGAACCTCGTTTTCATATGCCTCGTCTGTGCTACAGTCTGGACAATTATTCTACCGGTACGGTCGGACTCAATAACACCATACGGTGCGCAAAGTATATTGTGCAAGTGTGCGTACTATGTAGGAGTACCTTGGTACGGCCGATATGCCTTTCACATAACTGTGAGTAAATGCCAGGCCGCTCTCCGTACTCCACCTCGCTTAGATGAGACCTAACCTCATCTATCCCGGCCGAGCCAATGCACAAGTAATAACTCGCTGCCAGCACTCGCGTCGATTGTGACGAAAACGCGACCATTCACGAAAGTTCTCCTGTTTCGAGGTCGGCGCGTGGTTCCGAAGTTGACGAGGCAAATCGTTAGAGTCAGAGACTCGATTGAATCTCACAATGAAATATACCGCAATGATTTTGATGAAATGGCATAAATATATAATTATAGTTTTGACACGTATTTTTTTTTTTTCTTTTTATCGCCAATAGTCGATGTTGCAGAGGTAAACTAACCTCAAAGTTGAAGATCCGGGACAACGTATTTTCGGGTCAAATTATTTTGACATTTTTTTGTGTAGATGAAATTAGTATTTTATTTTCAAATGATGAATTTAATGGTGTATACCATTTTGAGAAAGAACGATATATTAAGAAAACCGTGATTTTTTTTTTATTTTAACCATGTGTGTATGTTTAATTTTCTTCCAAGTAAATGCTCATACATTCTCATGAATATTTGCTTATATTATGAGAACTATATATTCAGACAAATTGGAATCTTGATTCTTGCATTGTATTCTCAAATCTTTCTCGTGCAAAGCAGAGTATAAATGCAAATAACTGAGCATAGATCGTTTCACTTTTACGAGTTGCGAATCTGATGAAATGAAAAATGTCAGAGTGTTTTCGTTCGTTCTCGTAAGTTCGCGTTCACTTTTCATTTAATTATTGAACTTATAATTTTTTTTCAATTCAGTCTAGAAATTTACACCTAGCAAAGGAAAGGATATTAATTGAGTGTTTGAGAACTGAGTTTTGTGAGACGATCCGCAAAACCGTAGATTTACGAGATCACGAGATCAGCAGTAGATTGTCAAATTATTACGTTCGAAACTCTGTTTCGGTTCATCGATTATTCATCAATTGACGGTATCGTGGAAGAAGACAGATCATAGTTAGCTTGTGAATAGGAACAGTGTTCCTGATTTCAGATCACGTCGAGTGAACATTACAGAAATCATCGAGAACTGACCTAACCTAAATCTCGAATCAATCTGCAAGCGTTGGGAAATATCCTTAAACATCTTGTTAACAATGTTGAACAGAGCCAAGATAACGAGTACCATAATACTTCTAATCTAACCTCAACCATTAATCGTACGTGCTTCTAACCTAAACCTAACCTAAATTTTTCTAAAGTTATTTCCCTCATTCTGGGACCACAGTCCAGTCGAACTTTTCTCGCCGAAGCGACGACAGACGTTGCAGAGAAGGCGAGAACGAGGAGAGAATAAAACGAAACAAAAGCGTTCCGAAATTTCAAATCAAAGTCGTGTTCGGTCGAACACGACGGAGAAAGGCAGTCAGCCCGACTGACAGCCATCGTAGATCGAAACAAAATTTATTTTCAGTCGCGACAAATTCCCTTCCAGGCATGACAGTCAAAACGAGAGTCCAAAGCGTGCGAATATAATTATCTAGATCGAAAGGAAACCAGTGGTCCCATTTGAAGTTTGCCTGGAACCGTACAGTTACTTCCCATTAATAGCTCGGACGCTAGATATTTATACTGTTGCCATTTCGTAGAACAAAATAGTAAGACGATAAACTCGGGTTCGTTTTAAACGCGAAGTCCCTAGTTTCGAAAACTACGCCATTTTATTCTAAGACGTGAGAAAGTGTAGACAATTTTCTTCTCGAAAATGTTTGCAAGTTACTCCCATTAATAGCTAAATATTTATACTGTTGCCATTTCGTAGAACAAAATAGTAAGACGATAAACTCGGGTTCGTTTTAAACGCGAAGTCCCTAGTTTCGAAAACTACGCCATTTTATTCTAAGACGTGAGAAAGTGTAGACAATTTTCTTCTCGAAAATGTTTGCAGATTCCTGCGTCTAAGCAGTGTGTGTGTAAACATTGGAAAAAAATTTCTTTCTAAAAGACCAAATCTACGATGAATTTGGAAGTTGAACCTTTCGAAACTGTTGTTCCGATGTACGAGAGAAATAAAATATACTGTAATATATGAAATACAAAACAATTCTCGCAATTGGAAAAAAGTCTGACGATTGAAATTTGGAACAGCTTGTATACAGAAAAGTAACACGACGATATTCCTTCCAAATGGCCCATCTTTCGCATATATTTCTCATTAAAAAAAAAAAAAAAAAAAAAAAAACAGGAGTTCTTACTTTCTTGCTGAAAGAGAAAGAAGAAAAGAAAAGAAAAAGAAAAGAAACACAGAAAAGGGTAGAGAGTCGTAGCAGATAGAATTATTTCCAAACGATCGGTACGAGGTGGCACACTCGCTGTAACAAGATTCCGCTCTGCGAACGACGAAAGAATCGCGGCCCGACGTCCTTGCGTCGGTCGGTGGAAACGCCGTCACGTCTCAATTAAAAGCTGCTTTAAAAACCGACGGCCATCATCGGAATCACTTTGCAGCTCGTGAACGGATGGCGAATAAAGAGGAGGTTATATCCTGGCTTCGTTTGGGCCGCGTTTCCAAGTGGCAGCAGACTGTTTGACTACTTTCACGAGCAATCGGCGCGAGTCGCTGTTACGCGGATTAATTTCGAGAACCTTGACAGATGAAATGAGCGCGACGCCGAGCGTTTCACGGCGAATGGCTTTTGTTCGGTATCTCTTGCATTTTCGTTAATTAAAACGGCCCGACATCCGAAAGGAACGCGCGGAAGGAACTTGGCCAATTTATTATTGGCGAGTATCTCGTATAATTAATTCGATCGCTGTTTCATTAATGAAAAGCGTGATTACGTTGCACCGTGCGTGAACTATCAGACTTCCCTATCGAGCCTCGATCTGCTCGAGACTTAACAAAAAAAAAAAAAAAGAAAAAAAAATAAAACTGGAAATTGTTTTCTGGGATTGATTTTCATTTCGATTCAATGAAATTTCACAGATGGAAGTCATGCGGTAGAAATTACGAAATATCGTTACAGGTTTCCGTACGTAGAATCGCAAGTACTGTCATCGTTCTTCTCTCTCTTTTTTTTTTTTTTTTTTTTTTTTGTAAAAATAGATAGTAACAGTACCTGCAATCGAGCATTCTGACATTAAATGTCACGTGACAAGTGACATTCTTACGAAATTTCGAAAAAGATTAGAAAATTCATCTAACACTAAATTGCTTACACATTTCGATTTTAATGGCAGATGTTTGAAGAGAATTTCAAACTACATAAAATATTCTTCATCCATTCGAAAATACTCTTTGACGCTGGTCAATTATCGTATCTACGAATCATGATCGCAACATTCGATTCAAACCACTTTCGATACTTTCGATCCGATCGTGATTTCATTTTCTTCCTTCGTCCAACGACGTAACCTTCGATTTATTTTGTAAGCTAAAGCAAACATCCCAGAAAATCGGGCAATCAGTCGAATCGAAACGAAGTTTACACTAGGTCGTGCTAAGTGAGCCTTTCACGATCGGCGTATGATCGGCGATCGTTCCTTTCGGACCGAGTTCACGTTTCTAACGTGCGAGCTGCAGAGCATACGTGATTAAAACTGTTCTCCTGATCTGCTTTTCTGACGTAACACAGCAAGGCCGCGCCGAGAAATTGTTCGTCGCGACCTGTTCGTCACCCAGCTAGCGCGCGCGACGAACAGACAGTCGATTTCATAATGAAAATTGTAATAATAACAACAACAACAACAACAACAACAAAAACAAGAACGGCGTTTCGCACGTTTTGCAGTGACAAAAGCACACGGCGAGAATTTTTCCGCGAGCAGATTGTAAAATTACGCACGTAAATGCTTTGTCCTATCGGTACGAACTGCAATGATCGATCATGTGCGCGTGTTCAGAGAAAATATTCCTTTAGCATTGGTTAGTCTCGCTTTCTCTAGTTCGAGCTGTTTGAATCGATATCGACACCGATATTATATTTCTAAGAATATGTCCACGGTTGTATAGTTATACTTGCAATACTTTCAATCGTCCGTTCGAGACAAGCGACAAAGAAAGTAGACTTCCTTCGTTTCGCGTTCAGCTGCTAGTAGGCGTAAAGCATAACAGCTTATTATTCGAAAAAACGTCCGGTTGGCATTGTGTGTTTTATTAGCATATAAATTATACGTTCTCATACATCCTTTGAATAACGTTCATCGATTGTTTTCGAGAATTCTGCGAGCAATTAATTAATTAAACGGCAATTACCAATTGCTACAGAAGATAATTGTCAAAAAAGAAAAGAAAGAAAAAGAAAAAAATACGTATGTACTCTTCGGATTAATTTCTGCATTAAGCTTTGTCGTTTTTAATAAGCTTCGCTTCGCGAGTTCGATTACCATCCATTAGTCGATACGTTTAAATATCGTGTCGTTTGAGTAATCGTTACAAATCATAGATATCGTGCAATTACGCTCACCGTTCTTGAATTTATTTATCACGGTGGACGCATGGACGTATTGATAGAAATAACGTCACGTGCCCTCGTGCAACGTTTCATCGAAATTACTATCCATGTTACTTAACTTTTCAGTTTTCAGCACTAGACAATGTGTAACGTTTCGTTCGTTCTTTCTACTTTGAATATTCATTGACATTTTTTAGACCGTAGAACCAAGTTGTCGTTTTCATTCTCATTTCAAACAGATCTTCGTTCTTTTCAGACTGAACAACAAGTTTCATTACAGTTTCAATTTCAACTTTCAACTTCCATGTGAATCATTGTAGAATCACAGGCGTCAGATTGAAATATTAGGTTGATCGGAAAATAACTTTGTCTTTTTGTGCGCTAATGGAAGTTTCTTCGAGGAATGTATCGTCCATTTTGTTTGATTACCTTTTGTCCCATGATTTCACATGTTCTGCCTGAAAGATAAGAACTTCGAAAGAGTTCTTATTTCTTTCGATTAAAAAAAAGAAAAAATAGTTCCAAGAACGATTCGATATCCTCAGCAAACCAATTCTGACCATTCTGATTGGTTTTAAACCAAGTCTGATCGTACACATCACTTTTTGCAAATTTTTTTCCTCTTTGCAAAATGTGAATTTTGACTTTCCGTCTTGAAATCGAAACAGACTATTGTCGATTTCTTTCTCTGAAACAAGCTTCGAACAACGAGGTATCAGATTACGCAATGAATTTTCCGTTTGAAATGAAATTAATTACATTTTAAAGTATATATTCGTGTATTGGAAAAAAATAAAAAAACGAAACGCAATTTCTTTTTAGCCAACTCAAATTGTGTCTTCTTAAGTAGCCGTCTAATAATTGGATGACAGCCCATCTTTAGATATTTCATTAGAAATTTTTGACTTTTTTCTTCCAAACTCGCTGCAGGGAACATGTTCAATTTCTTTGGAAAATCGCGCGAAAACATCTCACCACGGAAACTTTTCCTTGGTACCAGAGGCAATCGTTTATCCCGCGTTTCACGGATTATAAATAAGCGGTGTCGGTCATAATGGCCGCCATTACGACCATATTTCGTGCATGGAAGTCGTACACACACACACACACACACACACACACACACACACAAGCGCATCGAAACTGAACGATTTATCGTATCCCGTGTTGAAGCGGTGTAACGCGAAACCGTATTGCGAGTAATTGCTTGATGAGTATACAAATGCCTTGTAATCGAGCCGTCGTGCCCGCTTGATTAATTGTAAATTTCTTTATTATTGCTTTATTAGTGCGTTTATTAAATCGCCGCGGCTTCTGTTTCATAGAAATCGCCCGATTTATATCGAGCTGAAGCGATCTCGAACGGATTAAGAAGCAAAGAATCAGGTATATAAAATAATGCAACTCACACGATGGAGTGTATGAATTGTATTATTTTGCATTATGATTGTAATTGTATTATAAGTACAATGACACCTATTAATGTTGGAGCTTTGTTATAATTTTGTAAAAAGAAATCGTAATTAAACGGTTAACAATAAACTTGGATTAATTTCAAGAAGCTTGAAGCTTCTGTTGTCAATATACGTTGTTTATTTTATTTTAAAATGTTTTTTACGCTATGTAGCAGATGGCACTCTTCTTCTGGAAAATTCTATAATTTTGTCATGGTGTGTAAAATCATTGGAAAATTTTTCTTCAGTGGCTCGATGTACAATCGATTTGAAAATCGAAGCCTTTCAACGAACCCTGAAAAGTTTCTGTTTTTATTAATTTGTATATATTTAATAAATATAAAACAATTTATTTTATTTACAATGATATATTCAATTATCTTATATCTTTTAATATATTTATTAGTAAAATTTAATTATAGAAAATTGTATATTATATTTAATTTTAAAATTATCAATTATTTATTTAAATTATGAATTTTTATTTATTCTATGTTACCTTTATTTTTAAGATTTATTTTAAAATAAAATTTATTATATTTAATAAATTTCTGTCATTTATATATTTATTATTTTCAATTTCAAATTTATTATTATTTCTTTCTTTCTAATTTCTAGTTTAAATATTTTTAGTTTACCAATTTTTACTAATTTTTAATTTAATAAACATTTAGCGTCTGAATTTTGATGGAGTTCATTGCATATGTTTCAATTTAATCGAGTCTATACATTTTAATTATATTTTATTTTAAATATTTATTATAAAATTGTATTATTTCACAGCAATAAATAACAATTTTTCTTTTGCCCGAAAATATTCCAAAATGTATTAAAATTACGAATTTTGTTTTTTACTTAAATTTCACATTAATAGCAAATGCAAATTTTCTTCACTGCACGACGGGTTATACTCAAACAAAAAAAATATATATACTTATCGAACAAAGAAAAGCCATCTTTTCATGACGAGTATACTCCATGTGAACATCGAAAGGGTTAATAAAGTAAATTCTCATGCCACAATTAGACAGCAATAATGTCTAAAAAAAAATCTGAATGGAAAATTATTTCACATGCCAAATATTACCGAAAATACTATGCTCTAGATATTTTACACATTCTTCCACATTATGCGCAATCTCGTGGAATTTCGTGTTTTCAAATGTTCTACAAATGCATAAAAATCGTTATAACTATCGGTTGTAGCCAGAAGTGACGTCGTTTTCTATCAAATTCAATAAACATTGCCATCTAGTGACAACGATTTAACTTACTATAACATAACCTATATTCCAGTTAAATATATCGACATTCAGCGTGCTGATTGTCAAATTATATTATACAGATTAAAATTGTATTAACCGTTAAGTAAAATCGAATTGAGTATCGTACAGAGTATCAAAAAAAAAAAAAAAAGAAAAACATTACTCGGCTCTCCTAATATTTAAATTCAATCGTCTTTCGAAGGAATTTCGCTTCGATCGCGCGGTGTAGTTTCTCGTCGCGACGGAAGAAAAAAAACAAAAAGAAAAAGAAATTCTACCTAAGGAAGATTAAATCAATAAAAAGAGAGAGAGAGAGAGAGAGAGAAAAGGTGAGAAACTCGTTGGTCGCCCATAGTCCTTTAATTACGAAAGACTTAAGGGTACAAGCGAAATTCTTTGGCGCCGGGCCTCGGAACAGCGACGCGACAACACGACAACGGCGGTCGTTACCACGGGTGTCGTCGGGGACTCCCCGTCTCGAAGACGGAATCCAAACAGTTGCCCACGCACGAGGAAGTCATTAGGATGATGATGTATCCGATACCAAGGCGCCTCGCGTTTCGTCTCGTCTCGTCTTGGCCGTTCGTTCAATCGATGACCTGAATACTTTTCGTCCGAACGGTCCCCGTTACGTTACATTCTCACTGGAACACGGTGTCCGCGTGTTCGCGCTGCTGCTTGGCTCGCCTCTCCCCTGCTCGGCTTCGTGACCTCGCGCGATTATCCAACACCGGAGAAAGAACGTAACGCGTAACGTAAAATCTCTCGCGTTCCCATCTCTCTCTCTCTCTCTCTGTCTCTTTTCTGTCCTTAATACGCGACAAACGGTAGATCTTATCTACGTTTCGAAGTTGCTTTCGTACGTAAAATACGAAAGTAGATGACCACGACGGAGAGGAGACGAGAGGCGCACTCCTCGTCCGCGTCGTTCATCGCGCCTCGTCGACACACTTCGCTCGACCTTTCCAACGCCGGGGGGAGAAAAAGGTCGCGCGACCCCGTGCGTGATTCAGTGACGTTTCTCGTTTTCGTTTTGATCGATGGATTTCGTGGAGCGTAGGTGTAGACGTTGGTCCTGTATGACGCTCGCTGCACAGACTCGAGCATGATCGATTCGCAAAGGGGAACCTCTGCTCCAATGTTTACCGGGGACGTTGTGACATTTTTGTATAATAATAGGTACCAGATCTTACTTCTTTCAGAAGTTTGGTGGTTCTTCTTTTTTTTTTTCTTGTGGAAATTGGAAAATAACGGACATTTATGGAAATAAATGTAGATGTGTTCGATTATTGTTGGTGATTTCTTTCTCAATTATTGTTAAACGTGAAATGTTCGCCGTGTTATCGAATCACGTAGCGTTAAATTATTATTCGTGATTTTTTCACAGACCAACAATATTTAAGGAGGATATGACATTTCGTAATAGGTACTAGGATCATTTCTTCAGAGGTTTGATGATTCTTTTTCTTTGTGAAAATTGGAGAAGATGATACGTTACATACCGACATTTACAGAAACAAATTGGTTGGTTCTATTGTTGTTGGTAACTGATTTATTTTTAATAATAAATTATATTTTAGATATTCGATTATTATTAAAGGTGAAATGCTCGCTATCGAAAAACGTGGCGTTAAAATATTATACGTGATTTTTTTTTCGATAGATCGCCAATATTTACGGAGGTTATGGAATTTCGTAATAGATACTAGATCCTCCGTTTCAAAAGTTTCGTGGATTTCTTTTTCATGGAAATTGGAAAAGATTCGTACGTCACGTGCGAACATTTTACAGAAATAAATGTTTATTATAACTGACTTATTTCTACTCGATTGTTGTTAAACGTAAAATGTTCACTGTTACCGACCGACGTAGTGTCATTTTTTTATGAGTGGTTCTTTTCTTCGATAGACCGCCAATGTTCGTAATAGTATCAAATCGTTTCAGAATCGTTTCATGGATTTGTTTTTCATGGGTTCGGTTATTGTTGCCAATTGATTTCTTTGCTAGATACTCGATCGAGGTAAATGTGCTCGCTGTTGTGACACCACGTTATCGAACGTAGTATTAAAAACATTACACGTGGGCTTTCGCACGTTCGTGATCCTCAGGTTTGAAGAAGTGAAATTGAAGTTGTAATTTGAGCCAAACAAATCTCTGGCAGCGCCATTGTCTTTGTTGGAGCGGATCTGTAATTTAGATACAGGCACGCGAGAGTGATTCTCTGCTTCACGATGAGATGCTATTAACACTAGAACTACCACACCAGTCAAAATGACTGGTTTATACAATTTTATCTTAAAATTTCTATTTCGTGTTACAATTTTTTCCCCCGCAACGATGCAATGACTTTTACAGTGATAACTAAAGAAACAATATAATGAATTTTATTTTATTTTTATTTATTAGACATCAAAATAATTTCGATAGAAATAACTTCGTCTTAACTGTCGGTAGTTCTAGCGTTAACTTCGATCATTTAGAAGAGTTGTCCAGTATAAATTTTACGAATTTACACCTCTGAAATCTGAAACAGATGGAATTCTGAGCCAAGCTGTGAACGAAACAAAAGAGCGTGCTCGGAGTTTGAACTTCCAATTCGCCGAAAAGTAAATAGACCGTGAGCGCCTAAAAGTTTCGCTTTCCTGTTCGCCCTGTTCGTAACGCGTGTAGTGTAAGCGTGGCTGCACACTTTACACGTAAATTATACGGAACTGGAGTGTGGGAGGACTGAAACATTTATTATACCAGTGTCGCCAGGTACGAAATTACGCCACTGTGTGCATTGTGTAAGCACGCTTGCCGGGGCGTACGCACGCTAGTTAAAACTTTCGCTGACGCAGAGACATTGAAAACTGACCCTTACTTACTTCTCTTTCATCACGACAGCCAACGATCGTTTCTGCGCGCGCAGAAATCCCTAGGACATCTACAAACTTCGCGGGAATAACCCGCGTGACAGGTATACCTGTCACGTGCACGTGGTGTGTCAAAAAAAAAAAAAAAAGAAAATTTGTCAAAGTATTCGAGGAAAGATCTCTGGAGTCGAGTGTCGCGACCTTGAATTCGAAAGTTAACGCAACGATGCCGCCCGTCGATCGATCGGTCGTTATTAAATATCGCAAATTAATGCGCTCGATCCGTGCTTCTTGTTTCGCGTCGTGGTTTCTTATTATTAAATTATAATAATAAAAACTGATTGGACTGGTAGTTGCCACCGAATATCCACGTTGATTCGCTGCGCGCTCATTGTTGTCGACATTGATATTACTCGCCTCGTTGCCACGTATATTATCGTTATTAACTTGGCAGGGAAAGCTTGTACAAAACCTAAGCTGTTATTATCAATCCCACTAAAAAAATTCGTACAACACGGAGTGAATAGTAATTGTCGAAGTTAATTCAAAAATCGGGAAATTTTTCTCGACGGTGTTGTATGTTATTTATGTACAGCGCGCCGTGTGTCGTTCGAGTGCACAAAAGCATGAATTTCAATGACATTAATCCCCGATACCCTTCGAACGTTGTATCGTTCGAACGACTGCTCGAAAGGAAAAAAAGAAAGAAAGAAAGAAAGAAAGAAAGAAAGAAGAGGAACGAACGAGGGAACTTTCTGCCTGCTCGGACGTCATTTTGCAACGATTTCGAGCTTGCCCAACATCGTGGATTGCTACCGCGCGATAATTCACCAGGAACGTTTGCATAAGCGGTGCACAAACGGCGAATACGAAGAAGGAGCGTTATATCGAGCGGGGTGTTCGTTCGAAGCGGCGTGATTCGTTTCACCCGATCATAATTTTTTTTTGCCCCGAAAGAAAGCGTGCAGGGAACGGTCGTGCAAATCCGAGGGAATTGCCATTGTTGCGTTGCTTATTAATTTGATTGTTAAACCGCCGCTGGCGAAGAAGAACATGGCGAACCGGGATTCTCAGCGAAGCGCGAGCGTCCTTTCGACGATTACTTTCGTAAATCGCTGTAAATTTCAAGGATACGAAGCTGCGGAGCTATCTGCACGCTCGATGAAAAATTATCTAGCTACTTCTATAACTTTGTTATCGTTCTATAAAAGATAGTCGCGGAATGATTCGGTTCATCTCACGGATATTTCTGTGTGCCAGGTGGTGAATTGTAAAAATTGTAAAAATTCAAAAATGTCTCTGGAAAGATTTAAAAAATTTTTTTATCATACTCTTGAAGCCTAATGTCTCTCGTTTGCAGCGATACCTCGAAGCTTATCGTACCATTTTGTTTTCTTTCTTTTTTCTTTTTTGTTTCACCGAAATTCGAATATTAGGATTAAATGACAATGTGTTGGGAATTTTTGTCATGTTCAATGTTTCGAGATTCAGTAAGATGACGAAAGAATGTATACGGCAGTTTTTAAGAGATGGAAAATGCAAAGAGGAGACTTCAATCTTCAAGTCATGAGTTTGAAAATTTGAAATTTTCTAATTTTCGACGACAAAAATATCCTTGCTTGCCTATCTGCTGCAGGATACAAGAATTTTGAAAAAAAAAGAAAATTAAAATTCGTTTGAACTTAAAGAACTTAAAGAAAGTGTTGGTTTTACACTTTACAACGAGGATTGCCTTTTTTTTTTTGCGAAGTTTGAACAGTTTGAAGACAATTTGTCATCGAGTTTTCGACTACTCTCATCCACCTAAAGACAGATTTATTTCTGAAGAGAGGTAAGTTATTTTTGTTAACAAAAAAAATATTCGAGGAACCTCTTGACATACTCGTCAAAGATTATTTATCGAATCGAAATTATTTGACGAATATTTCTCAGAAGGAAGACGGCGTTTCCCGTGCGTTCAACCGCGAAAGTTGTGACATTTCTCATCAAAAATCGCAAGTTTCCAAAAACAAACAGTGACCTTGGAGAGAGAGAGAGAGAGAGAGAGGAACGACCGAAGGAATGATCGAAGTCACGAAGAGCAGAGCTGTCAGGACAAAAGAGCGCTCGTTGATAGACGGTCTGTCCGAAGAAAGACAATTAGTCTCAATGAGGAAAAAAGACTCGCTTGCATTGGAACGAACGGGTTCGACGAGCTGTGTACGTATATAGGGAATGTATCGAGCCACGCGTACAAACATCCGGATATGATTTTCTGCGACAACGCTTATGTGTACGATGTGCAGCGAAATGAATGTTCGCGCAGATTCCATTTCTTTAGTTATATTATCAACTGTATTAAATTGTATTAAAATAACGCAGCAATGTTATTTTAAGACTGTGTACTTAAACTGTGTCGCAAACATTGAACGAGATGACGAGTATAATGCTCGTTGTAACGCGAAAAAGTTGCCATTTCTTCGTCGTAGACAGCTGGCAGATACTATCAGAGTTGATCAAAGAGCGTTTTCTTTTTTTCTGTGCAGATGAATGACACGATGATGAATTTTTTGTTAGAAACAAAAGCTTTATATTGTTTGCTTCGTTCGATTAGCTTCTGCCATCTTCGTTCAGAAAAGTTCTCATCTTCTTCGACGAAAAACAGTTGCCAAGATGTCAATTTGATGCTCTTATCAGCAGTAAAATTTAGCAAACCAATTTTGTTTTAACATTTCTAATATTTGTTATTTATATTTTTATATGTCGTGGATTTTGTACAATTGTTTATTTATATTACTGTAGTTTAAATTTATTTTGTTATATATATAGTGATTTATTGTCAGATAAATTTTTACGAGCTTCTACAGAGTGTTTTTTCCTCGCTGACGAAAATATTCCCTTTCGATTTTCCATTTTGAAATCGACCGCCATACAAACAATCGTTAACGAGATCGTGTATTTTTCTTCCTCTAGAACAAACTCGATATCAGATATCAGATTACACAATAAATTCGCGGTTTAAATTGAAGTGAATTACATTTTACAACCCAACGCTTATTACTTTCATCGAGTCAGACGTTTTGGCAAAATTCGTGAACACAATAACGATTTACTAAAAAAAAAAAAAAATATCAGAATACTCGCGAACAACAGTGCATGTTTCTCACCACGCCCAATGGCAACCTTGATTCGCCTTGGATTTCGCAGATTCCTCGGAGCCTGATACAGAGATCGCGTCATTCGCTACGCTGCTTGTGTACGTGCTTTCTGCGTTTGCTGGCTCGAGGTGGAAACGTGTCGCTTCAACTTCGAAAAAAAAAAAAAAAAAGAAAAAGAAAAGAAAAACTCTCGAAGTAGGAATTCGAATTGTTTTATTTTGTCCCGCTGTGAAATACACGCTGGACGCGATAAACGGCGGAAAAATACGCTGGTACACGACATTATTGATGCCTCGTTTTGGTCAAGCTACCTCCCGCCCGTTCGAAGTAAAAATTTCGTTCGAGGCATTCTCAGAGTTTCCTCTGGAGACCGAATCTCCGAGATAAAGAACGGCTCGATACCATTTGGTTTGTACGTTCAGTCGTCGCACGTTTTGACAGTATGTAAAATGGAAACACGTCGTTACGCTTTTGCGTCCGGGTTCCCGGGGTAATTAGAATAATTGAGACACGCGCAACGTCAGCGGAGACCCCTTCGCACAAGTCTTATGTATGCTTGTATCGAGCGGAATTTCGCAACAAGCGAGTTTATGACGATCGTCGTTTTTCGCTGTCTCGTCGACAATTAAGGAGTAAATGTTGCTAACGATAAAGCAACGGTGATAAGGTAAATACGTTGGAACTTCAGCTCGAGCGAGTTGTATGCTCGTTACATCGAGGGAACGTGGCTTCGATAAGAGGAATATTGAACGAAGGGACACCGAACTAACACCGTTCTCCGTGAGTTTCGTTTCTCTAGAGATTTCTTTTCAGTAGCGCCAGTTAGATGCTACACACCCGTGTTCGTGAGAGGAAAATTAAAATGTAACGACGAAACGGGGACGACGGTGATAGGAATTGGTCCATTTGACCAGAAATCATAAGCACCAATAGGATAGGATACACAGGGTGGCCACTGAAGTGAAAAAAACTGAAAGGTTTGAAAAAGTCGAATAACTCGTTCGTTTTCAATTTTCAGTTTTTATTTGCTTCTTTCGTAGGTTATGGAGCATCCCTTGAAAAGAAACCTAACCTATTAATTACCATTTCCAAATAAAATAAAGGAAATTTAAAAAAACACGTGTTTGTAAGAATTATTTTTGTTTAATATCATTATAATATAAGCACAGCAGAGAGGACCCGCAGACAGAAATAGTTCAGCACTGCAGCAACCACGAGCTGTTATTATAATACACCCTAACCCGTCCCTCAATTTACGCGGAACTTTTTATACGCGGAATTGATTTACGCGATCAGATATGTATATACATACATATCGTGAATTAAACCGATACTGAATTAATAAATATCATATGTGAAACCCAACGTCATGATGTACGTAGCAGTGACAACGAAGAAACAGATTTATTCATTGCGGAAAATCTTCGTGAAGCTCTTGAGTTAGCCAAAAAATTGGAATATGCCATTATAGACATTGATCCAAACGTTCGACGAGCATTAAAATTTCGTCAAAATTTCACGAAATGTTGCAGCGAATATCAGCAAATTTATGAGAACTTAGTAGCAGAAAATATCGACAAAAACTCATCCGAAAAAAATTCACATTCACGATGAAAATGAAGACGAACTTGCAAATATTTCGAGCGATGAAGATGACAAGTTTATCCGAATTCCAAAAAGAAAAGGCATCGTTTTGAATTACATTAGCGATAGCGACATCGAATAAAACTTGCGTACTTCTGTTTTCTGAAATGTCTTACTTATCTTTTTCGTTAAGTTATGTGAAACAAACGTGTACACGTGTATTTCTAAAACTTTTACTAGCTTTTATTTCCAATTATTTTTCCTTTTATACTGACCGATTCGATTTACACGATTTTTATTCGCGTAAATCGAGGGACGCGGGTGTATTTTTTAACTCTCTAATAAATAGTTCTGTGAAACTGTGAAGTGTGATTCTTAATTAATACTCTATACAACGTTCTATTTCTGGCGACTTCTCAAATCCGTGATTCCTTCGCGATTTGCCTTTGAAAAACGGCACGACGGCCGCACCTGTGCGACTCGTCGTCATTCATATCTCGCTCGCAGGTCTCACAGCTTACAATATCTAAAGCGAGCGAGAGCAATCGATGAATCGTTGAATGTTCTCTCGATCCCCCGATTAATTTTAGGACGTCGCGACTGCCTGCGATTGTTAATGGTAAGCCGCCGGTGAAAACGGTGTACCTCGTTATTCACTGTCGCCTTGCAGAGAAAGGGCTCTAAACGACCTCTTAAAAAACTAACTCCTCGAGTTCGAAACTTGCGCAACCGTTTGCGTGGATCCAACGTTTGTCACCGTGTTGGATCCGTGTTTTGCCTTTTTATCCTCGCGATCGACCAGAAACAGAAGAGCACATATTTGATAATTGTCAGAACTATTTGTCACGTTTATTGTCTGACACGTTGTTTCATTGTATTGAAATAAATTTCGTCGGCAGTTTAAAGATTAACCCTCGAGAAGATACTTTTCTCGTATCGTCTACCAGCAATTTGTTTACGAAGCATCATTTCAAATAAAGTGATACAGCATTGGAAATGATTGATCCTGTTTAAATGG